>ML675604.1:81743360-81764468 GCA_007922155.1 Mesoclemmys tuberculata | reverse complement strand
ACAGGAACCAAAATGCAGTCCATAGTCACATGGGCCAATCCTGGTAAACCTTCAGGTATGCCTTTAGCTTCTTCCCAGGCCTCTGGCTCCTGTAAAGGTCTTGATGGGCCATTAAGCGGGCTATTGTCCTGTGGCCTCTCTGTCTGGGGTGTGTCTTCTACATCACAGTTTGAAATACAGGATATCACAGATCTCCATAACTTTCCTCACACATATCACACATGAACACAAATATTGTCATCTTATTCAGCATATTATAACCTTTCTAACAGTACCTGACATGGCGTGTCTTACATGAATCATTATGATTTTGACACATTAAGGTCACATAACACAAATGCCCCCCCCTCCTAATGCAGTCCGCATGACAACTTGTATTCAACATTATTCATTCTTTTGCTCCCTCTTATTTTCGTAATTTGATTCATGTTAATGTTTCTCCTTGAGTCCTGAGTTCTAGATTGGATATTTTGCTTGTTATACCATCTGTGCTGTGTGCAATTTCCAGGTATAAGGCTTTTTGCATCTGGCTGTAAAATGGTGGAATGCTCTTGCTGTTAATTTCCAATCCAGTGATTATCTTAATATTTTTATTAAGACTTTTCTCTTTTCTAGTTGTTTTTGTTTTGATGTTTTGTATATTATTGTAGTTGGCATACCTTAGTTGTAATAAGTAGTATATGTAATAGCTACTTTTTAACTCTGTAAAAAAAAGCAATAATGGCTAGAAGAAGGATATTATGAACTATGAACAAAGGAGATTAAATAATAATTGATAATTTGTAGCTAATTATATATTTTCAGTATATACTTATGTACATAAGCCATCTATACTCTGTGTGTCTATACACATAGACTATGGAATAATTTATGTACTTAAATATGCATTTAATAGCATACATATACTGAACATGTTCTAACGTGCACCTGGCTGATGTAAGATCCTAATTAGTCTTGCAAAAGTTGGGGAACATCTGAGATGTAGACACACCGTTAGGCAATTAGACAATTACTTATACAGGTTAGGTGTCTTCAAGACACCAGGGACTGATAAAATACATATTAAAACACTGAAGGAGCTAACTGAGCTGATATCTGAGACATTAGTGATTATCTTCAAAAAGCCATGGATGACAGGAGAGATTCTAGATGACTGGAAAAGTGGAAATGTAGTGCCAATCTATAAAAAAGGAAATAAGAACAATTCGAGGAATTACAGACCATTCAGTTTAACTTGAGTACCTGGAAAGATAATGGAGCAAATAATTAAACAATCAATTTGCAAGCAGATAATTAGAAGATATTAGAAGATAATAAGATGATATGTATCAGTCAGCATGGACTTGTCAAGAAAAAATCATGGCAAACCAACCTAACAGCTTTCTTTGACAGGGTAACAAGACTTGTGGATAGAAGGGAAGCAGTAGATGTAGTATATCTTGACTTTAGTAAGGCTTTTGATACTGTCTCGCATGACCTTCTGATGAACAAACTAGGGAAATACAACCTAGATGGAGCTAATATAAGGTGGGTGCATAACTGGTTTGAAAGCTGTTCCTAAGAGTAGTTATCAGTGATTCGCTGTCAAGTTGGAAAGGCATATCAAATGAGGTTCCACAGGGATCAGGTTTGGGTTCTGTTCTGTTCAATAGCTTCATCAATGATTTAAATAATGGCATAGAGAGTACACTTATATATTTTGTGGACAATACCAAGTGGTGGACAAACTGAAGAAATGGTCTGAAGTAAATAGGATGAAATTCAATAAGGACAAATGCAAAGTGCTCCACTTAGGAAGGAAAAATCAGTTGCACACATACAAAATGGGAAATGAGTGCCTAGGAAGGAGTACTGTGGTAAGGAATTTGGGGATCATAATGAAATGCAATCTAAATATGAGATAATAGTGTAACACTACTGCAAAAAAAGGAAACAGCATTCTTGGATGTATTAACAGGAGTGCTGTAAGCAAGACACAAGAAGTAATTCTTCCACTGTACTCTACATTGATTATGTCTCAACTGGAGTATTGTGTCCAGTTCGGGGCACCATATTTCAGGAAAGATGTGGATAAATTGGAGAAAGTCAAGAGAAGAGTAATAAAAATGATTAAAGATCTGGAAAACATAACCTATGAAGGAAGACTGAAAAAATGGGTTTGTTTACTCTGGAGAAGAGTAGACTGTGGGGGGACATGATAATAATTTTCAAGTACTTAAATGGTTTTTACAAGAAGAGCAGGCCGCAGAACCCACCCACTCCTGTAATAGATCCATAACCTATGGCTGAGATACTGAAGTTTTTATTCAGCTGTGTGGATTACATTCCTACCACATATTTTGGATGAGATGTAAAATGAAGACAACCACTTATGATCACTGGAGTTCTTGTTACATTCTACACAGCAGGATGTGTTAATGCTGATGTTTGAGCTGTATTCCAGATGGAGAAGGTGTGAGCTGAGAAACAATCATTGGGTTTACTCCTAAAACAGGTAAATTTCAGTGGTGAAAGCAGCGATTCAGTGTTATAGTTTGAATAAAAGTTTAAGTCTTTAAAATGTGTTCACATCATTTGGAATAATAGGCACTACCACAGTGTAAGATTGTTATTGTGCATAATATTCAAATTTACACAAGTGAAGTGTAAAATCACTAACACACCAGCATATCTAAATGCATGAGTTGTTTCCAAATTATCAAATGTCCCACATACAGTGAATTGCTGAGTCCTGATGTCTTGCATTGACCCTTGAATTGTCCCCATTTTTTTTAAATATAAAGTGTCTGGAAAAGTACCTAGGTATCTTGTACCAAGATGAAAAGTTACAGCTGTTGTTTGTAGTTGAACTGCTGGAAGCGGTTGTAAGCAAGATGAGACGGATGATAGATGATGGGTCCACAGAGCTTGTACTGGAGTTGTCCTTGTCATTGGGATCAATAATATATATATATTAAGGTAGAAATACACAATAATATAGAAGCAGTATATACATTTGCATATGGGTAGAAAAATATGTTTACTTGTTATTGTAACAGTAAAGACTTCGTTTCAGATTTCCAAGATGATTACTTGCTTTTTACATAGTTATAACTCTGAAAAATTCTCCTTTTCATATAAATCTGTGGAAGGTGAATATAAAATATTTTGGTCTGGTTGCATTTTACACTAACTTTATGCAGATGGAAAAAACTATACAATGTAAGAAAATGGGAGAATCAAGCCCTTTCTCATAAAATACCTTACATAATGTTTAGGCATCTGTTGTGCTGAGATCATTGTCTATCACACAGGCCAATAACATCTCATTCTTTTCTTGTACTCCCACATCAGTCTGTATACATTTGTTGATTCTTGTTTTATAAACCAGATTTATATACCTAACTCTCTTTGAGGGGCAAGGCTTACGCTAATAAACAAGCCACTGTATGTGAGCTCCCAATACAACATTGTGGCAAAAAGGGGCAGTGATCATTATACGTATTAACAGGGGAGTAAGTCAGAGTATAAAAGTGATTTTACCTCTGTTTTTGGCATTGGTGAAACTGATACTGGACTACTGCATGAAGTTCTGTTGTCCTAATTTTAAAAATTATTTTGAAAAATCAGAGGGTGAAGAAATAGCCCTAAAATGATATGAGGGCTTACAGAAAATGTCTTACAGTGTTAGACTTAAAGAGCTCAATCCGTTTAGCTTGTCAATAACAGGATCAAGAGGTGACTTGATTACAGTGCATATGTACCTTCATGGGAGGGAAGTAGGGAGTATTAAAGGGATCTTTAATCTAACAGAGAAAGACATAACAAGAACCCGTTGCTGGAACCTGAATCCAGACAAATTCAAATTAGAAATAAGGCACTCATTTTTACAGTGAGAGTGAGTAGCTATTAGAAAAAATTATCAAAAGAATTAGTAGTTTCTCTAAATCAAGACTGGATGCCTTTCTGGTAGATACGTTTTGCTGAACATGAGTTATACTTTCGTCGAATTCAAGTTATAGAACTCAATACAGTGAACTCAATACAACTGAGTGAAGTTTAGTGGCTTGTTTTAGTCAAGAGATGAGATTAGTTTATCACATAGTCCCTTCTGGCCTTAAACTCTATGAATGAATCTCTATGAAAGAGGGATACACCCACTGACTTCAGTGAATGCAGGATCAGGTTCTGTGATACTTTGTTGATTAAGTGAGGAACAGAAACAATAACATGTTGCTTATGTAATTAATCCCAGTTTGAATTATGAACCTCAAGAATCAAAACTCATCACATTTTTTTTCACAATTAATCCTTAGGGTAAAAATAAAAATTCATCCAAAATATTGTAAAAATGATAGATCTGAGGAATTGTAATCTTATTGCAGACATTCTGCGATCAGATATAGGAGCTAAATTATTTCTTGTGAAATATTTACTCAACTGTGTTAACCATAGTTCTTCCTGAAATACTTGCTGTATGTATACACAGTAGAAGTAAACCACTTACCAAATTGAATATCCCAGAGAAGTAGAAGCCAACAAAATGGTTAAAAGGGAACTTCTTGGAGCCAAACTTTCATGAATGAAAGGTCAAAGAATGTGTATAATAAAACATAAGCATAAAGAATGTGTATAATAAAGCATAATGATACCACAATATCAAGGTGTAGAACTGTAAAATATAAGCAGACAAACAAACTGCACCTATTATGTATCCATAACTCAAAGATTTTCTGCACACCATGAGATAGAACAGGACTTTAAAGATACTAGCTCAAATTTACTTGCAATAATGGCAGCTGCAAGGGAAAACTTGTGTAATTTCCCAGTAGAAAGTAACATAATGCATCATAACTTCATCACTTCAGTAAATAGCTTTTATAGAGGAGATTTTGTTTTGCATGACTTTTCCCACCTAACAATATTAGAGTTGAACATCCATATCTGGCTATCGAGACAAGGTCAACATACATATAGAACCACTTAGATCAGACAAGATTATAGAGACAATATATCCATGACAGAAACAGTGATGTGGTAATAATTAAAAGTGGAGTTACTGTTCTGGTTGTTTATAGGTCTGTAGATCCCACAAGGGGAAAAAAAGAATACAGAATAAGACTAATGAGTGGGAGAGTCCAAGTTAGACTGTTTCTCTAGTGATCAATTACTCTAGTGATCAATTACTCTAGTGATCATGGATCTAGTTACTGTCCCAATAACTTTGCACAGAAGTTTAAGAGAAAGAGTTTTAAGAGAAAGTTCAGGCTTCTTACAATGCAATCATTAAAGACCAGCATCATTAGCTTAAGAAATTAAATTGTAAACAAAGTCACTATTCACCTTTTTTTCATTCTTAGCACCTGCATATTGCCTTCTGAAGACACATAGTGAAAGTACAATATTGATGAAAGGAAAATCTTTTTTTGCCTAGTTTTACAACTAGCCATTTCAGCTATGTTACCTCTAAAAAGGACTGCTAAAGAAAGTAAGATACAATACCAAGACATAAGATGATTCTGTGGTAACAGAAATAAATTGATGATTTGTGTTTGGTAAGTTTCTTATGAGTGTGCTGCCTCAAGTTGTTAGACACAATTCTACATGCCTTCTGCTCCTAGAACTCCTCTGATAGTTTGTGCAAAAGCCAGGCAGGATTAGGCCCCAAGTTCACAAAACAGATCTTTAAATATTTCTCATTTAGACCCATGATTTTCAACCTTTTTTCATTAAAAAGTTTCAAGTGGAGGTGCAGACCTCTTTGGAAATTCAACCTGTGGTCCGTGGACCCCTACCATGGAAATCTTAGACTGAAAACTGATTAAACAGAATTAAACTATAAATGTTGCATGAGCTCAGCACGTCATTTGACTCAGCGTGAGAAAGGGTGCTAAACTGTGGGCTTCTATAGTAATGACAACAGTTCTGGGTTTTAACCTGCAGGTGAAGGTATTCATATACCTTTGATTAATCAGAAAAATGAGATACCTTTTCTTGGATCTGAAGCTTTATTTTTATAGTCACATTTTGCGAACCCCTTAGACATAGTCTGTGGACTCCTAGGGGTCCATGGACCACTGGTTGTAAACCACTGATTTAGACCATTTAGCTAGTAAAAGTAAAAGAAGATTCAGATGTTACACTGCCCAAGTAAGAGTTCCCTGGCCTTATGTTACATACGTATAACAGCCATTTATAAACATTAAACTTGTTTCTGATTTCTTTCATAATTCATCAAATCATATAACCATAGGGTCAGAAGGAACTGCAAGGGTCATCTTGTCTAGCCCCCTGCCAAGATGCAGGATTTGTTGTGTCTAAAATCCTGCTTCCTTTTGAAAACCTCAGGGGAAGAAGTTTCTATGACCTCTCAAGGCAGCTGTTCCATTGTCCTAATGATCTTACACTTAGGAAATTATTCAAGAGATTTAATCTATATCTGCTATGCTGTAGCTTGGACCCATTGCCTCTTGTCATGCCCTCTGTGGCAAAAAAGAGCAATTTTTCTCTATCTTTTTTGTGACAGTCTTTCAAGTATCTGAAGACTGCTATCATATCCCCCGTTGATCTCCTGTCTTCCAAACCAAACATACACAGTTCCTTCAGCTTTTGCTCATATGGCTTGCATTCCATCCCTTTGCTCATCTTTGTTGTTCGTCTCTAGATCCTTTCCAGTTTCTCTACATTCTTTCTGTGCATTGGTGACCAAACCTGGAACAATACTCCAGCTGAGGCCTAACCAGTAGAGTGATACTATCACCTCCTGTGACTTGCATGCTATGCCTCAGTTAATGCAACCTAAAGTTATATTTGCTTTTCTTGCAATAGCATCACATTGCTGACTCATGTTGGGGCTGTGATCCACCACAACTTGCAGATCCTTCTCAGCAATGCTGCTACCAACCCAGATTTCCCCCATTTTGTGCATTTCATTTTTTTCCCTAAGTGTGGCACCTTACATTTGTCTTTGCTGAATTTCATTTTGTTGTCTATAGCCTAGTTCTCCAGTTTATCAAGATCCCTCTGAGTTTAGCTCTATCCTCCAAAGTATTGGCAACATTCCCTAACTTTTTCTACCACATTTCCCCATTCACCCAGTCAGTTACCCTGTCAAATAAGGAAATCAAGATGGTTTGGTGTAACTTGTTCTTGGTAAATCCATGTTGGCTGCTATGATTACCCCTTCATCTTCCAGGTAGTCGCAAATTGATTGTTTTATACATTGTTCTAGTAGCTTCCAAGGTATCAGAGTAAGGCTGACTGGTTTACTGGCTCCTTCTTTTTCCCCTTTTTAAAAATGGGCACTACATTAGCCCTTCTCAAGTCTTCTGGGACCTCTCCTGTCATCCATGAGTTTGTAAATATTATTGCCAGTGGCTCCAAGATTTCTTCATCTAATTTGTTCAGTACCCTTGAGTGAATAGCATCCAGCCATGCTGATTTGAATTCATTCAAATTGGTCAAAAAATCTCTGACATGCTCTTTACCTATCCTGATCTACCTCCTTTCCCCTTTATTCTCTATGGTAACTTTGCTAGTTGTTTGGTCACATGTGATTTTTTTTGTGAAAAGACAGAAGCAAAGTAGGCATTGAGCAGTTCTGCCTGCCTATCATCTTCCATTACCAGCTCACCTTCTCCACTGAGCAGTGGATCCAAACTATCCTTGATTTTTCTTTTTGTCTCCCATATTTGAAGAAGGCCTTCCAGTTGCCTGAAACGTTTCTTGCCAGCTTGTAACTCGTCCTTTGCCTTGGTTTTCCTGATTTTGTCCCTATATGATTGTGCTCTTCCCATGTATACTTCCTTGGTGACATGCCCTTTAGTGTCTAAAAAATAAGGCGTGAGATCAAGTTTTCCCTCCAGACTTTCAGTGCCTTACCACTTCTCATGAGGTCAGAAATATGATATAAAACCCTTCTTTTAGGTTTGGTCTACACTGCAGATAGATTTCTGCGTCAATCTCCCAATGACTTCTTAACTTCTACTTATCATGGCATCCCCACTGTGCTGCATCAATGGGAAATGCCCTCCAGTTAATGCAATGTTCATCTTCTTGTGGAGATGGATTAACAGCGTCAACTTCTGGGTTTGACTGAGCGGGTCTCCAATGCCACGCAATACATCTCACAGAATTGATCCTACTCCGTTTACAATCTCCGTTGGAACCTAGTATGCAAAAACAAAAGTGAAAAATAATGGGGAATGTTAAGTAAGTATTTATAACACCCCCCAGTTGATGTAGGTTCAGCTCAAGTTTTTACAAAAAGGTGACTCATTCTTTTTTCTCATTTTGGATGTCTCAGAAACCAAACATCAGATTTTGCAGTACGAAAACTCAGGGGAAGGCAGCTGACAATCAACAGTGCAAATTCAGATATTTCTTGAGGGGGAGGAGCAATTTTTCAAATTTTCAATTTTTTTCCTTACCAGTCACAGCACAGCTTCAGCACCCCCTGCAGGGACACAGGGAGATCCCCAAGAGAGCATTACTGCAGCAGTGATTGACACAGATATCCCTACTGTGAGTGTCAGGATGCAGGTCATGCAGGAGTAAACTTCAGGGCAGGAGGGGATGCTTCATTCATCTGACAAGCCTGGCTGAGGGCCATAGTGTTTTAAAGTCTCTTCCATAATGTCACTGCCCAGGCCTGTCAGTATGAACCCCCTACAACAGGGAGAGTGTTCTCTGCATTAGTACGAGCCAGGGAAGGATGCACTGCCAGTGTTAGAATTGGGACTACACTCCCTCTGCTGCTGCCTGGGTGGGGAGGTGAAGGGCCAGAGATAGGAGAGAAACAACATGGTGGTAGTGCAGATTTGCTGGGTCATGTGACCCAGGCCTGCCATAGATTCCCTCCAATTCAAGGGCATTCATGTAGGCTCAGATTGGGTGGGCCTAGATGCTGATTAGGTGGGCAATGAAGGGGACTGTGTGATCTCCTCCCCATCTGGTAAGTGACACTCTTCTGGTGCTTACTTGGTATTTGCACTTTTTCTACTTCAGATTGCACCAAGCGACACTGAACCAGTTTCAGAACTGCTTGATCCATATGCAGATGCAGAACTAGATCCTAAATTTGATGAGAGCTCCTGCTGTGGGGTCCACCTGAAAAGCTATTGAGTCCTACCACTTTGTTGCTGCTACCATAAAGGAGGTTTCTTTCTGAAAAATACTTGTCTCTAGGGTCCTGTCCTTTCTGACAGTTGATCATCCATTCCCACCCATCTGAAAGCTTTTATTTTTATTGTCTTATTTATGCAAATGCATGCAGAGCTAATGAAAACACCATATAACACGATTGAATTGTGAGATAATAAAATCTTATGAAACAAGAACAAAACTTTTCTCTCATGAGGAACCAATGAATTTCTGCAAATTAGAGGTTAGAAAAAATCCATGGCACAATGATGATGAATTACATTTATATTGGGGTAAGTCTTGACTCCACTGGGTCTCATTGTGCAAGTCACTGTACAAACATAGAGTAAAGGTTGTGCTCAAAAGGTTTACAACCTAAGAAACAAGTTGGAACAGGAGAATAAATATA
Organism: Mesoclemmys tuberculata; assembly: GCA_007922155.1. Lineage (NCBI taxonomy): Eukaryota > Metazoa > Chordata > Testudines > Chelidae > Mesoclemmys > Mesoclemmys tuberculata. The sequence continues at coordinate 81,754,939 of ML675604.1, read as the reverse complement.
CAAATGGGTCAGGGTTGGTTTGAGGTGATGTGATAACAAATAAATATTACAGGACGTGTGTCAGTCTTGGCTAGGATTAACACTAACTCTCACACTTTTCCAATGTGGAGTCATAGATCCATAAATTTAGAAGGGACCACAAGGATCATCTAGTCTAACTCCTGCCAAGATGCAGTATTTGTTGTGTCTAAACCATCCAAGATAGAATCATAGAAAAAACATCCATTTATCCCACATGGGACTCAACCCCCCCTCTCTGGTTTAAGACGCTTTATGCATCAGGCACTTGTATTGGAGAATACTCACACTCAATAAGGAGTACATGAGGTTTTCCTAGGTAGGTGTCATGAGACAGAATGTAGTAGTTTTGTACTGTTCTAATAAACATCAAAATTAAAGTGCCAGATTTTCACAAGTGCTTGCCTCTCATGATCCAGACCTGATTTTCAAGAGAGTTTGGCTCCAGTGTAGGCACCAAATTAAAGGGCCAGATTATCTTTAGAGTTCAGCATTTGAAAATCTGGTTTAGGTGTCACAGTTGGAGCTTCTGGGACTGTGGGCACTTTTGAAAATCAGTTCCTTATATAGATGCCCATGTAAGAGCCAAGTTTTTCTGAAATTCTGATCCCAAATGTGGGAGATGAGCATGTGAAAATCTGGTGTTGAGCTCTTTTGAAAATCTGGCCCTAAATGTCAGTTGAAACAAAACTTCAGAATGCATACAACCCACAATTTGGGGAATTTTGAATCTGACTTGGAGCTGAACTCCTTGGCTCAAAACCTCTAAATAAAATATCTTAATGATGACTCATGGCTATCCATTGCCAGTAATGCAAGCTGCAATGTTTGGCATATCTTTGAAAAAAGGGATAAACCTCTCTCCTGCCTCCCATCACCTGTATACACTTAAGAAGTTTAACTGTAAATAAATAATAAAAACCTAAATTATAAAACATGGAGTGTACTGGGACATTCATGCATTTAACATCTTTCAGTTATGCTAATTCCACCAGCAGGATCTAGGCAAAGCGCAGTTGGCCCTGCAGATGGAGAAGATAACATTCCACTTTTCAAATGATGGGATATTTCCCACACTGTCCTAGTGAAACAAGTGTGCAACCACCCTTGAATCCATAGTACTGCATGCTGAGAAGGGATGGAATTAAGGTGATAAAAATGGTACATATTCAAAGCAAACCAACTATCAACTGGCAATGTTTTGCCCATCATTTGAAATGATCTTTTTAAGGTTTACAGTACTTCATTTAACTTTTTATGCTACTTTCCCATCTGTGGTTCTGCCTGGGATAGGACTCACAAAATTTCAAACAGATTATTTAACTTTGGTGTCTCAATCCTACTATTGAGGGGAGGGACAGGAGTGGGGGGAAAAGGGGGAGATGCAAAGGGAAGAATGGGACAACAATAGAAGTTTCACATTCACCAACCTATGAATTTTTCATGGGTGCAAACTAAGCCTTTCATACTTCCAGGAGGCAAATGCACATGTAAACCTGAAAAGCAGATTTACAGAAAGCAAAATCTAATCAATGAGGTTGGGAGAGAAAGAAAGAAAGATTCTACCCAAAGGAAGAGAGCAAAGGTATTTAAAACATGCCTAATGAGAATACTGCATGGAACATATACAAGTAGTCCCCCTGCTATCCCTTCCCTGGAAGGTGGGCTCTCTCCTGCTGACATATCTAGCTACTGGCTGATGTCTGCCAGGAGAGCTGTTAAGTTCTGAGTGCAGCCTCCTCTGTGGGGCTGTGATTTTAAAGTTACTGTGTAATGGAGTGTATTACCATTTACCATATGATGAGATGTCCTTGTCTGTCAGCCAGGGAGCCATTTGATGTTATATATGGTTCAAATGAGCCAAAAAGAGAAAAAGAAGATTCAAGAGCCTTGAGCCCTCCAGCAAAAGGAGATGGTTCCCCTATGGCAAGAGGCCAGGTCATTTTTTAAGGACCTCTTTGGTTCTGAAAATTGATTGAGGAATGTTAAAGAACTTAAGGAAAAGGAATTCCAAGGGCAGGGTGATTTTCTGCTGAATCAGCCATTGAGGACCTGAGCCAATTTCCATGAGCCATTCTTATTTATTTATTTACCACTTTATTAATGAATGGACCCCATGCATGTCTCTAATATTTTGAATCTAACTGTCTTCCTGTTCTGCATAGATATTACTGTTGTTCCTGCCGCTTTTCAATCCCCCAAACAAAATTTGTGTATTAATTAATTAATGAATTAAATGGTTAAATAAACAATATATTTCAAATGATTAACATGAAAAATCTTTAAATAGCCTGTGCAAGGTCACCTTCCCTAGAACTACAGTTAGTGAACTAAATTCAGGAGTGATGTGTAACAAAAACTCCTTTAGCTTCAGACTTTCTGGTACCAAATTCTGCTCTCACATAAACTCCATGGGTGTAACTGATAGCAGAATGTGCGCCCACTCAGAGCTATTCACATTCACTCTAATGGTGTGTGATAGATTGTAAGTTGGTGAAACTGAAATATTGCATCCTCTCAAATAATAATAATAGTAATAGTAATAGTAAAATAATAATTAATAATAATGTAAGTGTTTAAGTTGGGTAATATACACATTGAGGAGCTGGAAAATTTATATCCATGTCTAATTACTAATCTTATAAATAACACTAGCTCAGTGTCCTAAGACATCTATTAATCATTATTTTTATATTACACAATCTAGGATAGTTCATTTGGTTTAACTAGGTAAACGGTGTCTAATGTAAATGTAAAGGAGATGTCTTTGCATTCAGTCCAATATCGGTATAAATAAACATTGGAGAGTGTCTTGCTGAGACTGAAATACCCAGCAAACAATGAGTGCAACAATGAGTGCACTAGGGATGATATCTGTAGGGTTCCTAGAAATATAGGAGCAGTCTATAGAAATTTTCTAAAAAATATAGACTATAATAAACAATGATATTATTTGGTTCTAAACTTTTTAGCTCACAGATTGTTTGCTTACTGTTTGTCTATGTGCTACTCATAATTGGTCGCATGTTATTGTTTTCTCTTCATTGACTGGATAGCTGAAATTTTGAAGAAGAAGAAGAGTGAACAGAGAGTAGCAAATGCACATGTTCCCACAGAAGTATCCAGGAATGTTTGCAAATACTGAACATTTTTGCAAGTAAAAATCTGTTCCCATGAATATTTGTGCAGAGTAAATAAAAGAGAACACTAACATAACCAAATTGAACAGTTGTTAGCATTTGATTTAATGTTCCCAAACTATGTTTTGGAATAGTCAGTTGGCTCTTTTTGTCACTGTGAGGTCATTCCCATTTTTTATCCGTCGGATCAGATCTGAGATAGAGAGGGTAAATGACCAATTTAATTGCAGACACAGCATAAGTCACAGCTGAACTAGTTTATTTCACCTCTGGCTTTGGGGCAATAATTCTATTAATAAGGTAGTTGGCAACTTTGATATTCTGAAATGCATCAAAAGCAAAGTGTGATGCCTCAGAGAGAACAGTATGGAAAACTCAAACTGAGCCAGATAGGCAAAACTACACTTATGGACTAAGGGCTAAATTCACAAACAGACTTTGGCACTTAACTGCCTCTTTAGGAACCTAAGGCCAATATTTAGGCATCAATGATATCCACAAACCACTGTTCAGCTGCTGCCTAACACTGTAGGTAGCTAAAATCCTTAAGCATCTTAGTTTCTAACAGTGAGCTTGCACAAACATGCTTAAATCCTAACACTTCTGAGCAGCTTGGTGCCCAAGTCCAAGCAGAATTCTCAAACTAGGCATTTACTCCACCTAGCTGACAGATAAGGCAGGCTTAGAGTGTGCCTCATCCATACAAAAGTTGACTGGGACGGGAGCAAGGATTTTGGGGCTGGCAGGTGTGTGTACAGTTGTCCTCAATAGCCCAATGCTAAGGGCTAAGGGCACTCGTGTGGCATGTAAGAGAACCTGCCTTGAAGCCCCACTCTGCTGGATGTGAAGTGGTTACTTCAGCCCATATCTCCCACACATCAGGTGAGTTTCCTCAACACCAGGGAATAGGTTTGCTTCAATCTCTTCCTGTAGAAGCTGTTCAATTTTGTATAAATAATTAAATATTTCTCAGCGCAGGAACTAGGCTCTAACTCTCCTATGTTTTAGGAGACTGGACTATGGCTATAAGGTAGGAAGGTTCTTTCTCCCACTCATTTCCTCTCCCTATACCTGTGAGAAAGGGCTGACATGGTTTAAGCACCTAACGGCAGGAGAAGTTTCACAGATGAGAAGCCGAAGCAGAGAGAGATTCCTCTCTGGCCCAGACTTAGGTGTCTAAACACCTTTGAGGGACAAGACTTAGGCTACCTCTGCCTGGCACTGGCAGCTTCTCACTCAATATGATGGCTCCTGTGAATTCTTTCTTAGGAACCTAATTCTCCCCATGCATTATATAGGGAGCCAGGGTGTTTCACTCAGGACTGTGAATACCACTGTGTGGTAGAGCGACTAGGAGTTAGGCACTGTAACACTTAAATTCCCTTTGTGAATCTAGTTCTAAGTATGCAAGCCCAGGGCCAGCCCTAGACCAAATGGCACCCCAGATAAGGAGCATCTTTGGTTCCCCTGCTCCATTTGTTAAACTTTTGAAAATCTTATTTTTTATTACATTTGTAGCCCATTTCACGACTTCGATGCATGATTTATTCCGGTTATATAAGATGATAAATTTTTCCCTTTTGTCACTAACAACAACAGAACACCAAGCCCAGTGCCACCTGAGCCCAGCACACCAGGTGGTTGCCTGGGTCGTCTGCTCTGAAATCTGGGCCTGTGCAAGACATTACTCAAGGAAATCACTGGGAATATGCCTGTGTAAAAACTTAGTAAGGACTTCCGGACTTGACCCATTATTTTCTAGGATTAAAATGATCTATTTGTAGTTTCAGAATACTTTTCATACCTCTATGGATTCTATTCAGACCCTTTTTAATATATCACATTATATGTAGTTTTCATCCAGAAGAAAACTATTCTTGTGAATCAGGACAGTAGCTCCCTCTTACTGAATGCTGAAATTGCAGCATAAACCAAATCTATCCCTAGTTTTACTTTATTTAAACCAAAAGAGTTGCACCAGAGATGAATTGACCCCTATCTCAAATGTATTCTGCTTTCAGTACAGGGTTTTAAAATAGATGCAGGGTTGTATGAAGTACCTGAAATGACATGTTCAGTAAAGCTCTATATGTGTTGTTCAAAAGGGTCTTTATATATGGTGAGATCTGCATTGTGTCTTATACATAATTCTGATAGCTTTATCTCAAGCACACTTCTACTACAGGTACAAAGAAGCCTCTAAAATTATATTCTGAGTAGAACTAAAAATAGCTTAAAACAATAAACAGGCCCTGGAGAAATCTGAAATAGACATGATACAGAAACATAACAAGCTATACTTGCTAATTTCCCGTGGATGCTTGCCAAAAGAACAACACACCTACTATCATCCAAACCTGATTCAGTCAGCTTGGTGCAGAACTAGCACTCTATAATCAAAACCAAACATATTTCTGTCAGTCCTCCAGCCAACCTGGCAATTCTTAGTAAACTGTGTGGGATGAGTCTCCCAATGGTGTGGGTTTGTCAGTACCAAGTGACTGGAGGCCCAAGTCTGTGCACACAAAGATCCTGTAGCTTCTGCAATCCCTGCTCTCCCGCCATCCCTGTTCCTGAGAATGCCTCCTATTGTTAAGCAGGGAACTAGCTGTGCAGATTATACATCATTTGAGGATTTTCCCAAGTCAAAGAATCATACCTTGCTCACTTAAGGCAGCTCAAAGGGAATGGTGCCCAGGACGGAGCACACAAATGCTTTTGTTTTTTCTGTATTACATATAAAAGCTATCTTTTGCTTGTTAGCTCACTTCTTGCTTTTTTATGTTTGAAAAATGAGGAACATCATGTCCTCACAAGTTTCTCATTGCTAGAGGAGCCTGTTAAGACCTGAAAACTCTAAAAAACAGTCACCTCACACAAACTTATAACTTGACTTTCAGCTTAATCTTCCTCCATCAGCAGAGGCAGGGAGTGCTGCTGAGTATTAAATTGTCTCTTTGTCTTAGATTAAGCATAATTTTTCCCATCCTTTGAGGGGATGCAGAGCTATGCTTAGGTCACTGCTTTGTGTAACATCATTATTCAGATCCTCCAAAGACTTTGAGACAAACCTCCAATAAAGGAAAAGAAGTGATAGTCTGATGCGTGTAGGTCATTATAGATCATTTCAATCCATAGATCCACACCATTACATTACTTAAGAATCTAACCTATCAATATTTCTAATGTTAAAAAAAGACCAGAAAACAACAAAGACGGACAAATGAAAACTCAAGATGGCCTCATTACATTATAAAGAAGTAGTAAAATGTACAACTGCAGCTGATCAAAAAATTTTCAGCCAACTCTTTTCTATCCCAACCTCTCACCTCCCACAGAAAATGTTGGTTAATTGAAACCAAAACTTTTAACGGGAAAGTGTCTATTTCAACAAAAATTTTGACAGAAAATATTTTTGAAATTGTCAAAATGTTTCATTTAGATATTTCTATATGAAAAAAATTAAATTTAAGCTAATTATTATAAAAAACATTTAAAATGGTCAAAATTGAAACAAAATATTTGAAAATGTCACAACAAAATGTTCAATTGACCCAAACCATTTTTTTTCTTTAGATTTTAATTTCACGAAAATTGAGGTTTCAACTTTTTGTCCCCGTGCAAGATGGGAATTTTTTTTTAATATCTTTAAAATATTCAAGGGGTGGGAAAACAATTTCCCACCTATCTCTAGGTAAAATAATTCTTGTTTTCCTTTCTTTAGGTTTCACTGCTTACACAAAAATGTATGGAATGCTGAACTGGTTCACCAAGAAAACTGTAAAAAGCATACTCTTGAGAAAGACTACTATTTGGCTGCCTATATTAGTGAGTGGGTGATGGGGAGAATAATTAGGTCTACCCATAAACTACTCAATACAATATAAACACTGTCATTTTAATTACTTCCTTTATTATTCTGAATTCAAGAAATGGTGGCAAACTAAGAAAGTTGTCTGATCTGATAAAATACTAGTTTGGGGTATGTTATCATACACGTGAGATACACTGTTCCTGTTTAATATTTTACAAGCCATCTTTATTATCCTCTCACACAACATTAGAGCAAATCTGCATCTGTTAAGGTGAATTTTATTTGTCACTCTTTGGTTTAACTGTTCCCTTGCTCTGTTCTTGTATTGGAAAAATGATCCATTACACAACACATGGCAAATACTTATTAAGATTTATTTTATTTTTATTGCCTTTGCAACATTTGCTTTTTAGCTCCTGTTATAAAATCTCAAATCTTTTTCAGTTTGAAACGTGACATCTTCCAATAAAAGGGCAAAATGAAATACTAGCTAGCAAAGAATAAGATTTTATGGTAGGCCTATGTTTTCTGAAAAATCAAACAAAAGAAGATTTCCTAATGTCTTTAGAATTTCTCAACTGGATCACACAATTACAATTATTCTCATCCAATATACACAGACCAGTTCCTTTTTGGTGGCAGACATCATATTATGCTTATTTCCACAGCTTTTCAAGGAAAATAAACTACACAGCAATAAGCATGCTTGTATCCAATTATAATCAGGCCCCAAACATGGGACAAAGAATTGTTTAAGGCCAGAATTTCATAAGTGGCCTCTAATTTTGATAGCCTCAGGTCCAGAGGGACTGATTTTCAAAACCTGATCCTCCAGCTGTAGTTAGTAGCAGCTGTGGAAGTTTGTTGCCTCTGAAAATCATTGCCTCTATGTCTAAAGTTGGGAAATCAAAAACTGAGTGCCAAAAGTTGGAAGCCTCTTTTGAATAGTTGGACTTAAATCTGCATCATTTCTTTAATCAGTATTCCCACTTTTTTGTCCTAGGATCTGCTTCTAGGTTTTTCTGACCTTAATTTCAATGAGATCTCAACTTGGGTCTCCACTTTGCACCCACAACTTTTTAGGGTAATTTTTTGTCATCAGGCCCCAACAACAAGGGGGGGGGAAATGGTCAATTTCCCAGGGGCCCAGTGATTTTAAAAGAGGACCTGAACATGGGTGGTAGGGCAAACAATTCCCGTTGGGGAGGCTACTTCTCCATCCTGCCTTTTCCGCCAATGGCCCCCTCTGATAGCACTGGAAAACAAAGATTTTGCTTCCTGAATACTTTTGGGTGTATCTTAAGGATTTTGGGCTGCTGATTACAAAAATCACCATGAACTTTCCCCTATCACTTACCATTTTTTTGAAATCGCCAATATTTGTTATTTCAATTAATAATTTAAGTCTATTAAAATGTTGCCCACAATGTAAGCTGAAAAGTTTTCTATCTTGTGTCCAAGCATGCCAGGGCATGCAGTGACACTGCACCTAGTGCAGGCCACACAACATGCAATGGGAATGCTAAGGCTTAGGCAGGGCAGATGCTGGCAGGCCAGGTTTTAGAAAGGCTATAAAAGCATTTCGCACACACTGTTCTATGCATTGCATTTATATAAGTTTGCATTCATGTTGATGTGCATGCTGTATGTGCATAGCATATTGTGTGTACTTACAATAATAAAGCAATTGTATTTTCAGGAGGATTCGTGATAGCAAAATGTCTCGCCAATGTCACAACAGCAGTAATACGTTCTGTTACATTTGTGGCGAATATATGCTTAAACCTCAAAGACAGAGCATGATTGCATGTATTAAGAAAGTGTATGAGCTCTGCTTTGACTGTAAAATTAGTGATCAGGACAAAGTCTGGGCTCCTCACATTTGTTGCGTAACATGTGCTGTCGATCTTAGAGCTTGGCTCGGAGGTACTCGGAAGTTAATACTGTACGCTGTCCTGATAATATGCGAGAGCAGAAGAATCATGTGACAGACTGTTACTTCTGTCTGACCAATGTGTCTGGGTTCTCTGCTAAAAACAAGAAATCCATTGAATACCCCAATTTCCCTTCAGCCATGAGACCTGTGCCGCATGGTGACAGTCTTCCAGTACTGAATCCGCTAGAGATATGAAGCCTAGAGGAGGCAAAGGAAGATGCCATGATGCATGAGCCAGGAATGGAAAATGACACTGATCCAGATTTTGAACCAATTATGTCGAGTGAGCCTCATCTGATAACTCAGTCTGATAACTCTATGACCTGGTCAGGGACTTGGGTTTGTCAAAGGCAAAAGCAGAATTACTGGGTTCAAAATGCAAGGATGAGGTCTGCTGTCACCAGGCACGAACATTTTTGTCTTTCGCAGCAGCCAAGAAGATTTGACAAAATTCTTTGGTCAGGTTGATAATCTGTGTTTCTGCACTGACATTGATGGGCTGTTCACTGCTTTGCGTTGCCAGCAAGACCCACAACAATGGCATCTTTTTATTGATTCATCAATGTTAAGCCTGAAAGCTGTGTTGTTACACAATAGCAATGTCCACCCTTCAATACCAATCGGCTATGGAGTACACATGAAAGAAACCTATGGAAATATGGAAGTTTTCTTGAAACACCTACAGTACAGCAACTACAATTGGAACATCTGTGGTGATCTGAAAGTAATCGCACTGCTACTAAGAATGCAGCTCAGATACACTAAGTACTGTTGTTTCATTTGTGAATGGGACAGCCGTGCTAAAGAGTCTCATTACATTAAAAAGGACTGGCCACTCCGTAAGCAGTTGGTTCCAGGGCAGAGAAGTGTGGCACATAAACCACTTGTAGACCCGACAAAGATATTTTTGCCTCCTCTTCACTTAAAACTCGGACTGATGAAAAATTTTGTGAAAGCGATGAAAAAGGAAGGTGAAAGATTTTGATATTTGAGACAGAAGTTTCCCAGAATAACTGATGCCAAGATTAAGGAAGGCATTTTTGTTGATCCACAAATCAAACAGGTCATCAATGTCAGGCAGTTCAAAGAACTTCTTGTAGGGACGGAGAAAATCACATGGAAGGATTCAAGGATGTTGTTGAAAATTTTCTTGGCAACTACAGAGCACCACACTACGTGCATCTGGTTGACAAAATGCTTCAAGAATACAAAACCATGAAGTGCAACATGTCACTAAAGATTCATTTTCTGCATTCACATTTAGACTTCTTCCCTGAAAATCTTGGTACAGTCAGTGACAAGCATGGTGAAAGGTTTCACCAGGACATTGTGATCATGGAAAAACGGTAACAGGGCAACTGGAATCCATAAATACTGGCCGATTATTGTTGGACACTTAAACAAGAAGCCTCAGACACTGAGTACAAATGAAAATCAACCACAAAACATTTTTAGCTTTGCTGAACTATTGCAAAGCGTTGAGGTGACAACAAGAACCAGCTTGCTGTCAGGTTCGATTTATATGGATCCCTCAAATAAGGAGTGACAAAGATGGCTTTGCATACAACTTTGTTTTACTGACAACAATCTATACATCAATAATTACAATTTAAAAATCACCATTGATTCTTATTTAATACAACAACTTAACTACTTAAAACACAATCACAATTACAAATGTACAATTATATTTACAAAGCTAGCTTATACTATAGAGTTGTACTTATACTATTATACTTACACCGCACCAGTGAGATTTGTCAGCAGCAAAGCAGCACTCCAATTCTACTAGTACAATTCCCGGGTTTACATCTGAGTGGAAAATACAGTCACACTCAGGTTACACATCTGAGTGGAAAATACTATCACACTCAGGTTACACATCTGAGTGGAAAATACTATCACACTCAGGTTACACAGCCCCACACTCTATACTTAGGTTTGAGTGGCAAGCTGGGGAGAGACAGCAGGTAGATCAGCCTACATGTAGAACTATTCTGTTGTTCTTCCAAAGATTCAGGGACATCTCCCGTTTACTTCCTGTTTTTTGATCACCTATATTTCTCTTCCTCACAGCCATGTGCCCACTTTTTAGCCAATTAGAAGTTTCCAAGAGCGATGAGGTAATTGGGGACTGCACCCCAAAACAGCGAAACTGACAGAGAAACCCGATTCTATTCTTAATTGTCCAGCTGTTGTTTGCTGCTGTCAAAGAATCACCCATTGCAATACATATCTAAACACTATTCAAATGCAGTTTACTGGGTTTCGAGTCACAGAGATTTTGTTATAATACATGAATGGGTGCTATTTAACTGAAATTTACTGAGTTTCAAGTAACAGGTTTATCAAAACCCACAGGCTACATCCTGATTGTATTGCCCTTCAGTACTTAACGCTTGTTGAGGTTTTTCTCGGGGCTTGTAAGTTTCACAGGGCATTTGCTGTAATACATGAATGGATACTGTTTTACTGAGTTTCCAGTCAGAGTTTTTGTTGTGATACATGAATAGATACAATTCAAGCGAAGTTTCACAGAGATGGATACTATCTTAATGAAATTTTGTAACAGGGTTACCAAAAGCTACATACTGATTACATTCACTTCAGTACTTAGCACCTGCCGGCTCCTCCCGGCGCTGGTAAGTTTCACAGCGATTCTGTTACAATA
>ML675604.1:81725102-81743350 GCA_007922155.1 Mesoclemmys tuberculata | reverse complement strand
AAATGGAGTTGGGTCACTTTAATTATGAATGAAGCAATGTTACAACAAGCGTCAGCACCGTTACGCAATTAAATGAAATTCTATTTCTTGTTTCTCCAAATTCTTGGGTGATACAAGTAGTCTGAAATTATCTTTGCGTTTAGCTTCAAGCGGTCTAGCATAATCAAAAAAAATTTCTGAGCAAGCAACACTTCCGAAAAAATGTGTTGTCCAGTGCACTCCTTCCCAGGCTTTGCCCTCACCGCACTTGCCACTGCGTCCCTCCCCACCACCAGTCCACCTCCCCGCTTGGCTCCCCCTCCTCTTTTCCTCATATCCCTTTCCCCACTTGGCCTCCTATCAGTTCACATCCCTCCTCACTGCTCAGCCCCCCTGCAGTTGCTCACCAAGCCTGTTCCTCTTCTCCTCACTGCTCTCAGCATCCCTTCTCCCCGCTCCATGCTCCATGCTGTGGCTCACCACCTGGGGGAAGGGGGAGCATGGAAGATAGGATGAAGATTGAGCAATGTGGGAGAGGGATGCAGCGGCAGCAGGCCAAGTGGGGGAGGGGGCAGGGTCTTGGGCAGAAAGTGGGAGGGGCCATGGTCGGAAATGGCAGGGTGGGACTTTTCTGCTCTGGGGCCCAGAATTCCTGTTGGTGGGCCTGGATGTCATGTGAACATTCTTAGTACAGTCAGCAAGTAAGGTATGAAACTGACATTAATAGTGCTTGCAAATCATTGTGAACAAAAAATTCAGACTGCTTCTCAAATGTAGGCCTTTAATGTCTTTTGTGTTTTGACAACCAATATGATGTGCACAATTTTTATGATAGCTTTTCAATATGCTGTTAGTTGAGCAACTAATCACCAGAGTCTTAGCAAGGTAGCTATGAGAAGTAAAATGGCTACTTAAAATGCAGAACACTGAAAAAGCAAAATGCTCTAGTATTTCACTAAAATCTATAGAACATATTAAGCATTAAAAATGGCAAGACATTAAAATTCTGATGCCTCAATTTTTGACAAAGAACTTAATGAGAAGAGAAAATAGCACAATATTAATCCATTCCAATGACAAAGATTGTGACATAAATGGGAACTGGTACAAATTTTATCCTTTCTTGCTCGTGTCTTCAGATTATAATGTCACGATCCTCTGTAGTTACCTGAGTGCAAAGTCATATAAACTATTAGCTTTCAAGTCAAATTTTACTGTTGGCAGTGGGTCCAGTTAACTGAAACTGCAGTTTTTACTTTACTAAAAATAGGCAAATACAATGAGTTACTATGTGCTGAGCAATTTGAATTCAGTCAACAGTAATGGATATTTCATAGTTATATAAGCGTCTCAGTTTAACTATTGCATGGGTTGTGATTTGAAGCTTGATTTCTCTCCCAGAGGTTCTGTATATGCCACTGCATATCTGCAAGCTCCGGGTTAATTATATCCGTTCGTAGTTAAGTACAAAGAAGCTCTGTATGACACCACTTATGCTAATTCAGTTATGTGGGATGTAGTGAACATTTAAAAATAGACTATGTAGCTATATGTCACAGGCTTGGTGGATTCAAGGTTTTTCCAATACATAGCAAGAAAATTTCTGCTTAAATCCTGCAAATGACCAGCCCAAGGCATGACTCTAAAGCATTCCAGTATATTAGATCTGCCCATCATTGCTCCCTCACCTACAGTAGTTTCTAATGCCTTTCTGATATTAAAAGAAAACCTGAATATTCACTTACTGTGAATCCCCTCCTACTCTATAGAGAAGAAAATTGAATTTCAGAAAATATTTTAATTAAAAAAAAGTATATACAGCATTTAGCATTTTAAATCTGCCCTTCAGAAGAAGTAATATTCCGTACAGGAACCCTGGTGCATATTCTATGGGTCTGTCCAACAGTCAGCCAACTGTGGAAATAGGAGGACACAAGAGAGAAAATAGTGTTTGGTTTCAGCAACCAAACCTCAGCTGAAAGTTGTATCTGAGGTTATGTACCTACTATTCTGGGTTTAACTCCACTTCAGACACTTTGGTTTTTGAGAGCTTCAAGGGTTACCTAGCACACTATGTTACAAAAACGGAGGAGCAAGCTTATGTCTAGAATAGAGCAGCAATATTTGGACCTCTCTGAGTTAGCAGCAAAAGGAAGAATAGCTTATTGATGTGAGAGAAATTATATCAATCTGAAGAAATTTGAATCCTGTTTCTTGATACATTTGGATAACGCGTTCTGAGATAGTTTAAATAATGCCAGACTTCCATTCAACCAGACCTCTCTGCTTTTTTCCCTCCCTTTAATTCAGCTAAATGTTGTCATACATCAAGGAACAAATGCAGGCCATACTTACGTGAGAGGGGGATCTTATACTGGGAAGCAGTGACTCTGATAAAGATTTTGGTGTTGCAGTGGATAATCAGCTAAACAACCTCCTACTGGAACACCATAGCCAAAGCAATCCTTGGTTGATATGAATCTCGAGTAGAAGTAGAACGATTATATTACCTTTGTATTTGGTACTGATGTGACCACCACTGGAATTCTGGTCCTGTTCTGATGTCCACAGTCTGAGAAGAAAGTTGATACTTTGGCTAGAGTCAGAGAAGAAGGGCCAGAGAAGAGCCACAAGGATGATTAAGTGATTGGAAAACGTGCTTTATAGTGAAATGCTCAAGGAGCTCAATATGGTGAGCTTAGCAAAGAGAACATTAAGGAGTGAATTGATTACAGACTGTATCTAAATAAGGATAAGAAATTTGATAACAGAATGCTTTTCAAGCTAGCAGATACAGATATAAAAAGAGCCAACGGCAATTGAAGCTAGACAAATTCAAACTAGAAAAATAAGGTTCATATTTTTAAAAGTGAGAATAATTAAATATTGCAAGAACTTAGTGGTGGTTTCATCACTGGAACTTTTTATATCTAGACTGGACATTTTTTTCTAAAAAAATATGCTCTGGTTCACACAGGAATTAATTTAGGAATGTCCTAAGGCCTGTTTTATACAGGGGGTCAGATGAGATGATCACAGTGGAATGAATCCATGATCATTAGTACCTCAGAGAAACCAAAAAATTGAGGCCAATATTTCCAAAAGTGATTATTGATTTTAGGTGGCTCAATTTTGGAATATCTAACATGTGGACATGTTAGTGATTTTCAGAGGGTAGTATTCAGTTCTTTTGAAAATCAAGCTCCTTTATGATGTCTCAAACTGGGCACTGAAAAATTGAGATATTCAAAATCACTAGTCACTTTTGAAAACTCTGGCCACAGGCCATATACCACACAAGTTAGGCATTCTAGCTGCCTGGACCAAGCACTGCTCTTAATGGACTTAATATTTTCTTAAAGAAGTAACTTCAAATTTTCACCACTTTCCTACAGTCTATGAAAACTCTTTGGATGCCTGATATTTTAACAGCCCCAGAATTTTATGTTAAATCAAAAACATGCCATATTTCATCCACTTTTGGTTCCTATATTTTTCATCCAGTCTAATAAAGTGATGATCATATAATTGGTGACTGAATAGCAGAAGGTCTTTACTGACTCACATGGACCACTTTCTTGCATTTTAGCTTGACATTCCACTCCATTCAGATATGTTCCATGGGACTAAGCCAAAGACTCTATTTCCATCTTTTAAGATGGGTTTTGGACTTATAATTTGAAATTCCCTTCAAACCACACTTCAGACCCCTGACCTATGATATAAATAAAATTGACTATACTTTTCCTGAAGTGACACGTCAATCCTACTGTATCAGCTCTGTGTGCATTTGTGATAAAGTATTAATGCAGATGGTTTGGCACAACTGAGGTCAAAATTAACATATACAAATGCAAAGATAATATAATTGAAATGGAAATAAAACATGGCCATGGTTTGTTTGATGCCACAGAAGAGAATAGGATTTCCTTTTCTTATCAGTGGTAAGCAGTATGAGAGCATATGTGTAAGTGTAGAAAATTTGCAAAACATGCATGTAAATTTGGACTAGTCTTGCAGGTTTCTAAAGCTTGTGTTATAAAGCATCACTCCTGGAAAAATCTATTTTGTAGGCTACCATTTGCTTTCCCCCTCGTCATGTTCGATTTCTTTTTTGTTGATGTTTTTGGCATCTGACCACAGAGCTCACCACACACAATATGTCACAGAAGTCCAATCAGTATGAGGATGAGAATGGGCTGCTTTCCTCCTTTTGAAGCCACATATAAGATCAATCTTATTCCAAATCAGCTTCTAAATAACAAGATGAAGCAGGTACAAAATCAGTATCATTAAAGGCTTGTTTTTGGGTTTCTTATGTATTTGTTGCTTCTTTGTTTCACTGAGTTTTGGTTTCAAGAACATACTTTTTAAAGTATTTCCCCTCTAAGAGGGAAGTGATTAGACTACAGAGTCAGTGTATTCTTAAAAAATTAAATAGGCAATATAGTAAACATTTGAAATAATTATGCTTATGTGACACACTAAAATGAACTTCTTGGTATTGGTCCAGCGTACACTCTAGTATTTGTTGCTTCCTTTGTCTTCCCTCCTACCCCTTAATTTCCTTCTCTGCTTAGAGGTTTGTGTGGATAAAATAAAAACCTGATTTTCTTCTTCTGTTCCTCTGTTTACTCGATTACTATCCTTGAACTGTGGTAGCTACGGAAAAACTGCCTAGCAGGCAAAATATTTTAAAGCATGCATAGCCTGCTTTTTCCTTGGTCGCTACCAGCCATGCAAATTACAGAAGCCTTAACTGATTTTCTACCCTATCAGAGCATTAAGCAACTTGTTTCCTAGGGCAATGACACTTTCACTCCCTGTAGCTGCCCTTTTCCACAACCTTCATGCTTAGTTGTGTGCAATCTTTATCTTCCACCTACGCTAATTCTACAGAACTCTTTGCTGTTTTTCCTAGCTATAACTGAACTTTATCACACAGAGCAACTTGATCCTCTTGACTTTGCATCACTTCTATTTTGAGGCTCTATCTATTTTTTTCATGATCTTAACAGTAATAGTGAGGACTAAGCCTGTTTTTTAACAATAAATCTAGCAGCTTGTTGGGACTGTTTCTTTAGTGTACAACCCTCCATGGTTTCTGAGTGTGTCTCTTTGGTTTGCTTGCCTAATGGGATCTGTGTAATTCTGTTTTCATAATTATATTTTAGCATGCAAACAGGAAGGCTAACAGTGGGAGATAAACATCTTTTGAGAAGTTACAAAAAACCTGCAATAGATCTTGCTAAAATTTCCTGCCAATAATGATTTTGCTGATAAGTCTCATAATTACTAAGACGGTATGCCATTTAGCATCGTGTGTAGAAAATTATAACAACTTGATTAAGATATTGACAGTATAGCAATGCTACTCATATTTATTACTGTGGTTGGACAGACCACCTAAGTAACACTTCTCACATAATAATTGACGAATAATGCCAGAATCTTTGCTGAGGACAAGGTTATGCATGACTCTTTTTCTGCCCTTGAGTGCCCCAGAATCACATGTATTTGTAATCCCTAAATTAGGGGGACTGCTCACTCCATTCACCACTGAGGATACATAATGTTTCACACACACATACACAGAAGCCCCTTTTCAATCAAGCTGAAGAACAGAAAGGCAATTCAAGGATTATGCAGACTACTCAATCTAGCCTTGGCACCACAGTGCTCAGGGAGGGACTGTCTCTCTAATGGCAGTGGTCAATGGGCACCATGTATGGCTGTTCTTCTTGTCACCAACCTGAGGGACTTAAATAGTGAGGAGGGTCTTCTACAAGAAACCTGGGCAAGGAGGAGTTGTGTACCGTATAAGACAGTGTGATGTTCCCCCCTGCAATTTGGACCGGTATATTGCTGTGTCACCCCAATCCCCCACCCAGGGTACATCTCTCATTCTGCTTTGCTATGTGAACCCCCACACCTGGGCAGCTCATGCACAGCATACAAGTTGCCCCCCACCCAACTCAGTGAGCATGTGTGTCTAGCCAACCACTCCTAGGATTATGCAACGGTAAGACCCCAGTCAATATCCCCAGTCTCAGATGCAACCCTAGGAACTGCCATTTTACAGTGCTCAGTGCTGGCCACTGGACTCTACAAGTTCGTATGTTTGTCAATTTATCAATGAAATTGTTATGCACCAGCTTTGTCAATTCAAATGGAGTCTCTGGCACACCTTAAACCAAATGCACTGCCTTAGATAAAACAAACAAATACGTTTATTCAGTAGAGAAAGATTTTAAGTGATTATAAACCAGAGGAAAATAAATCAGATTTGATCAGGATGAAATAAAAGCAAATTGCATTCTAAAATAAGCTTAACACTTTCAGTAACCTTATGAAGTCAGATAATGCTCACCACAGGCTAACTGATCTCCTTCAGCCAGGCCCTCTCCCTGTGGACAGTTCTTCAGTTGTTTGATGTTGTTTTGTAATGGAAGTTGAAGAGAGAGCTACAGATTGCAAATCATCTCTTCTTTTAACATATTCCTTTGCCCCCTTCTGGGGTCAGGTGACAGACAATTGTTAGAAGTGGATTTTTCCACTTGCTCTTTGCTATGGCCAAACTCCAGCCTGGGATGGAATGCAGTGTGTTAAGCCTCAAATAAATAAATAAATAAATAAATAAATAGGTGGTGTTATCTTCCAGAGTCAAACACTGCAGGCAATAACAGTTTTCTAAGAAACTCACTGCCAGTGTCCCAAACTGGTTTGAACCAACCTGGAGAAGGTGATAAGATAAATTATAGCTACCAGCTGCAGAGCTCATGAGAAAACTTTACTGACCAAGTTCAGTGAGTTTCCATGCCAATGGGCGATATGCTAATTTTCTGGGGTCTCAGCCATAAAGACAGGGTTCTGGTTTGGACGCATTGGAGAGATGATAGGTTACTAGCCTGTCATTTCACCCAGGGACGTGGCCAGTCCTGGGCACCTCCCTGCTATTCAGAAGGAAGAGTGTTAAACCCCCTTGCCTGATCACCAAGGGAGCCTGCAGTTTTCTTTTTCTTTTTTCTCTTTTTGCAGATCTTTTTTCTGCTTTTGGATTTTTCATTTACTAATTCTTTTTGTTCACCTGGTTACCCTGGTGTGCAAGGCCGCACACCTTGGCATATCTGAAGGGGGTGGCAGGGCATGTTCAACCGTTGTAACTGGTTGCGGTGAGCTCTGATTATGGCTGCTTTCAGTCAGGATGAACTGTAAGATGGTCCAGATGATGAAACACCGAGCTGGTCAAGTGCGTGCAATTGGTTGACACCAGACCGATGGGCTTTGATTATGGCTGTTTGCAGTCAGGATGAACTGTAAATTGGTCGAGCTGATGGAACACCAGGCTGTTATCTCACACTTTATCTTCTATCTCAAGAAAACACATTGCAGATCTGTTGTCTGTCACTCTGGAGATAACAAGGTAATATTTACCACATGTGGAGGTTAAATTTGGGATTTAAATTGAGAAATGTTTTTGGGGGTTGTGTGTGTATGTATTATCACTGCTCCAAGCTAACTAACCCACAGACTAAAAACAAGTTGAAATCTACTTGTATTCCTCACCAGGCACCCCAGCTGACCCTTGTAACTCCTAGCTGCAAACAGCCTATGGCTAGCTTCACCGGGCTGTAACCCATGGTGTCTGTGGAGCAAGGGGGATAAGCAATGAGTTCGTGCTGTCCTGGGCTGTGCTTGTGTATTAGTGTGTGTGTATCAAGCTGGAATAATTCTTTTCATCCACGGATTGTGCTCTCTCTCTGTCTTGTAGGAGCCTTACCCTACTGAGACTGACACTGCGGTTTTGCCTCGGGGTTGGACACAGGAATTGGGATTGTGGTTGTGGTGGTGCTAGTGTTTGCACTTGTAGGATTTTTGGAATATTTTAAGGAAGTAGAGTTTGGAAATGTGGCTTGTGTATGAGGGGTTGGTGTATGTAGGATTTGATAAGAATTGAAGCTTTTCTAATTGTAATAACAGGAATTTTTCATTTAATTCATTTTTCCTTTTTTACAACTCTATATACTTCAATAAAAGTTACATAAATAGTGGTTAACGAAAAAATAGTGGTCTGGTCTCTTATCTCTCGATTAGGACACACTCTTGCAGTGTGGGGATTGGGCCCCTTGCGCCCCACTCCACCACAACAATGTCTGGCGTGGCTTCCTCCACTTGAGTCGATGAGCATCCCCTTATTGATGTTTAGACTAGTCCATTGTTCCTGGAAGAGCTGGGTTGTTTTATGCATGCCTAGTGAGGCATGAACCACCTCTCTGCTTTTAGAGGGTTTTACTTAGATCTGCCTTAAGCCATTAGACACATATTTGGGAATATTACATAGCAGAGCTTCATAACCATACATATGACATTGCAACAAATACGCTACCATAACAATAATGTTCAGTATGTCTTGAGCATTCCAAAAACACCTTACATGACATACTCTGCATTAAATAATACACAGTTACACATTGAACAGAGAGTGTATATAAACATTAGTGAGCATCATTTACACACAAAAAAGAATTTGCTCTATCTCCCATGATTACAATGGGACTATACCTCAGCAAGTTTGACTTCCGTACAGTTAGGGATAAATGTCCAGATTTTATTTCTTCTTCTGAAAAAAAAGAAAGGATATGTACAGTCACTTAATGAAGCAAGTCTAAAATGGTCTCCTTAGGAATGAAAGAAAGAAGTAAGGTTTAAAAGTGTCAGAATACATGATAATAATGGAGATAAGGGTTCATATAGAAACACAATTCTATAGTTAAGGTTGAGTTGCCATTTCCATTAAAAATAACACTTTTCAGAGTCTGTAATGTCTCTCTGAATCTGCTTTAGATTGAAACTTGACATATTGTCCAACTTCTTGTCTAGGAAGCTGATTCCCCGCCCCTTAAATATAACTATAATTGTTTAAATCTTCTTCTTAGAACAGGAGCGGCGGGAAGAGTTTTAGCTTTCTGCGGCTAAATTTGAACCCTTGGTATATTCAGAAAAGTGACATAAGGGACAGTTCATGTTTTTGGCATGTGGTCCATAGTAAGTGATATAGAAGGGATGTTATGATGGGATAGTTTAATTTGAGCAATTGATTTTGGATTATCGGCAGATAAGTCTGCTCAATGGTCTGTGGGAATGCTGGATGGGATGGGAACTGAGTTACTGCAGAGAATTCCTTTTTGGGTGCTGGCTGGTGAGTCTTGCCCACATGCTCAGGGTTTAGCTGATCGCCATATTTGGGGTCGGGAAGGAATTTTCCTCCGGGGCGGATTGGCAGGGGCCACGGAGGTTTTTCGCCTTCCCCTGCAGCATGGGGCATGAGTCGCTTGCTGGTGGATTCCCTGCAGCTTGAGGTCTTCAAATCTCACTTTTGAGGATTTCAATAACTCAGTCATGGGTTCGGGGTTGTTATAAATGTGTATGGGTAGGGTTTTGTGGCCTGCCTTGTGCGGGAGGTCAGACTAGATGATCATATTGGTCCCTTCTGACCTATGAGTCTATGAGTCTATGAGAAGCATACAATCCTTGGAGGACAGGGGGAACTAAAAATGTCCAGAAATTCTCAGTTGTGTGGGGGAAAGGAAGGGATACTAATTTACTCTGCTCATTTAGAGGGTGTAGCATATTCTCCCACATGTAATTAAGTAAAATTGAATGGCCTGTGATATACAAGAGGTCAGACTACTTGCTTTAATTGTCCCTTTTGACCTTAAACTATGTGAAATTATATTGCCAGCATGTCATGGAGTGGGAATTGGAGTGTTGGTAGAATCAAAGCTCCACAATTTCCTTTCCACTCTCCTCCCATTTGCTCTTGGTGGAAAGAACCTGTGTTACTCCAAGCACCCCAGTTGCAGTTGTGCCCTGACTTTATGCAGGCTGCGAGGGAGTGACAGTGTGTGCTGCCAGGAGGGACAGCGTATAGGTTAGCCCTAAATTTGCAAACATGCTATAGGCAAAATGTCTTCGAACACCTAGCCAAAAAGCTACATGATGGATGTGGTCTGCAGAGTTGAACTCATATCAAGTCTGCTAATGCACTTCTCAGTTTTGCACTCACAGAAACTTAGGATCAGATTCTGCTCAAAATAGTTTCTCTCTTTTGTTCAACAATAAATGAGTATGATTTGGGCCTTAGTGTCCTCATGAAAGCTGCTTTATTACTGGTGAGCTTGTGCAGGGTGTCCTTTGGGTTATGGTATGCCTAGGAGACATCTTTCTGAATGTGTAGCTGATAAACTTATTACAGTGGACCTCTCTCCTGTATTTAAGGTTGCAAAATTTTTTCATTATTACAGCTTCCTCTCAGATGCTCATAATCTTAGGAAACATTCACATTAAGTGCTAACATTTTTTATGCCATCCTGTCTTCCTTTTTTATTTTTATTTTTTATTTGAGCAAAATCCCTTTTGCTGGTTTTGAATTATGTGAAAAGGAAAAAAAAAGACACTTTTCCTACGCTAAAAAACAAAAATCTAAACACAATTTTAGACAGGTCCATGGCACAAATGGCTGGTGTTTGATATTTTTCCATGGACACTGTCCTCTACGGGGTATGAAGCTTTTTCTTGGTAAGAGGATAAGTCTTAAAAGTTAAACTATTGTAACCAGTTAAAAGAGAGCAACTTATTAGACACCTGCTAAAATTTAAGTAGTGTTTAATGACACAGTCACAATGGCATATTTTCCCACCTAACCTGAACAGAAAGAAGAGACTGAGATGGAGACTGCTGCTAGGATATTAGCTTTTTGGAAATTGTAAATATCCCAATGAATGGCACACAGGAAATTACTCTTTAAAAACTGCCTTAACATCTGGTACAGGAAGAGGAGGAAATAGATGGGGTTGGGAAAGGTTTGCAAGTTTTAGTATCACTCTGCAGTTTTTGCTGCATTCTTCAACATTATGCAAACTCCAGCTTTTTTCTTTAGAAAAAGTAAATGCCCATTTTGGATTTCCCCCCCTATTGGAAATATACCGTGATCACTGTGGGGCTGATTGTATTAGTAACTAAGGCAGGCATGGGCAGTGTTGAGTAAGCATAACGTGAGTGGCTATATTTGATTTCTTCTGACTGTGGTTCCAGGATCTTGGAGAAGAGCAGAGCCTCTGCATCCCATGTTCCTCATTGGGAGCAAACAGAGCTGCTAGGCATGAGTGCGGGAAGGGCACTGTAAAAAAGTGCTGGAGTGGAGGAAATGTGCCTTTCAGAGCCAATTGCCTTAGCCAGGGCATGATTAAGACAATTTGGGGGCTTAAGAGTACTCCCTGCATAGGAATCCTTCCCCTGGACCTTGGTCCTACTCCTGCTCAGAAAGATAGTGAGCCCATTCACAAGTCATCTGTTGGACTGGAGGAGAATTTACCACCACTCTTCTTTGGACAAGTTGTGTCTTCCCCACACCAAGTAGAGGATTTTGTGAGTACGGTACCTTTGGCCCTTTGAGGCGCCTCTCACACAAAGTCCTCTGCTTTGGTGGAGAGTCCCAATGCAATAAAATAAATTGGACAGTTCACAATTTTTACAGCTATTGTTTCAGGGCATTGACAGACATCATTGTATCAGTTACGCTCAGGTCATGTTTTCAAGCTTTTCATTGCAGCCGTGATGGTTAGAATTTGTTTTTCAAATGAAAGCTAAGATTCTGATGTCATAATCTGAGGCCCGGTCTACACTTACCTTCGCGATTTGGCAGCAGTCGACGGGAGATACGCAAGTGACATAAATCACTTGTGTATCTCCCGTCAACTTTGCAGCGTCTCCTCTGCGCGCTGTCCACACTGCGCAGCATCGAAGGGAACAGCATTCCCTTTGATGCAGCACTACGCCACTTACCGGGGTGGTTCTCCTTCATCGCTTGCTGGATCGACTGAGTGTGTCTACACAGACCGCTCAGTCGATCCAGAGCAATCGATCTGATGGCGGCGAATTTGCCACCGTCAATGTAGACCCAGCCTTGGTGTAGTTCCTGTGCTTTAAAGTGCTCTTAGCTTGTCAATTAACTGCCCCACATTCAAGGATTCAGGGCCTCCACCTGCTCTTACAACAGGACCAGGTTCATGAAAGGTCACCAGGTTTGAAACCAAGGCTTTCTGCACTGTACACAATACTGTATCTTAAAATACCATAAAAGTACTGAAAAGGGAGAATTAACATTTGAATTATTAAGAAGTTTATTCCCTAATTTTCAGGAGCATTTGCATAATAACCTTACCTGGCCACAACTACAGTACCATCCTAACTTGTGTTCCTGTGTAGCCCCTTGAGCTAACATTGGTACACCACTGCTTGAGAGTTATGAGCCACTGTACTATCAGTGTTCTCTTTGCACTGGGTGTGTTTTTGCTCTCCTGTTTTGCTGTGATTAATAAAGTTTTGTAAGATTTTGACTTTGTACAATAGTGGAAATGATCCTCCTTCCCTAAGGTCTGAAAGGCCTGCACAGCCTGTATTCATCCCCATCTGATCTCCTGCTGAAAGAAACAGATGTAATCAAGACCAGAACTGTCTAAAATA
Organism: Mesoclemmys tuberculata; assembly: GCA_007922155.1. Classification (NCBI taxonomy): domain Eukaryota; kingdom Metazoa; phylum Chordata; order Testudines; family Chelidae; genus Mesoclemmys; species Mesoclemmys tuberculata. Next base: position 81,730,846 of record ML675604.1, on the reverse strand, counting down.
ATGGTATATTTGATCTGACTTATATGAGAAATCTGTATTTTTCGATATGGAAAATATTGCAACACTCCCTTGTAGTATTTTAGTTAAAGCCAAAGTCCCAGTGTTCAAGAGGCTTCCAGACCACAGACAGCAAAGCTTTGTAAAACCAAAAAACAAACAAAAAACAAACTAATCAAAAGGTGGAATTGGAAGCCCCTGCAGCTACAGGTTTTCTAAGTGCCTAAAGCTGTTTCCGTCTGAAAATGATATACCTCTTTATCAAAATTGGGACATAAAGTCTACTTTGTTCAGATCTAGGACATAGCACTCACACTGAGATGTAGCCAAAAGAAGTAGATGCATTATTGATGAACAAAAACAGAATATTAATTCACAGAGAAGCAAGGTTTTTTTGTTTTGTTTTCTTTTTTCCTTTTCTTTTGTTTTTAACTTGTTCAAACCCTAGTGAATTTCTCACCCTCGTTATAAAATATTCCATATCATTTTGATATGAGGCCTCATTAAGTACCTGCATTTCATATCTTTCATGAGAGCCTGAATGCTTTTTAGCTCCTATTTAGGCTCCAAAGCCCCCAGGGAACAAAAGATATATGAATTATTAAGTGCAAAGAATATGCTAAAATGACAGGACACTCAACCCCTCCACCTAGCACAGATGTTTTTCTGTTCATACATTTTCTAACATTACAAAGATTATTATCAGGTTTCCATAACAAGCATAGTAATTTCCACCTTACTGGATATATATTTTTTGGAAGGTCTAGCTTCTGATTTGGGACAGCACAGCCATGCAAGAAAATAAGAATCTCCACATGCTGGCTTCCCAACTGTGGCTATTTGCCCATTTATGAATAATTTCTAGACCCTGAATACAATTTATAGTACTACTTAAATAATTACAATTATTTAATAAATAATATCAAACACCTTTAAATGGCAAATGTACAAAATAATATAATAGTTAATAAAACAGTGTTTTATAATTTTTGAAAAACAGAAAAGGAAAGTTAAATTCTTTCTTAGTAATATTAGCAACATGAGAAATATAGTTAAAAATACAAAATTGTTTTATATTAGATGGGAAGATCATTGCCATACATTTCCCATACATTTATTTTAGTAAAAATGGGAGCACTAGAAAAGTTTGCTTGGTCAGTTTGAAGAAGCACTATAACATTGAGATTTTTATTTAAAATTGGGGCCTAGTATTGTAACTGTTACTGATTAGGTAATCATTCATAGAAATCCCCCTAACATCAATAGATCAATAGATAGCCAAGTGACGATGAGCTTGCAGTGTGAGGTCATGGTCAGAAGAGCTTAATTTTTGTCTTTGGGTGTATAAATAAATTAATATCAAGTAAGAATGGGAAGGTGTTATTATTACCACTGTGTACAGCATTGGTACTACTACTACTGAAACAGGATTGAACTTGCTAAAAAGGATTTTGAAAGGTGGAGAGGATTCAGAAAAGAATAATGTCTTTTTTCTAAAATTGGGGCCAGTGTTGTAACCAAAGCATTTCATAGAAAACTATACATGGAAACAACTATTATTCATTTCATAGACATTTTTGCAGGGAAAAAATACATTTTCCAACTGGCTCTACTATACGATAAGGAACCAAGTGTTTACCGTAAGTATAAATAATATCTTAAATGAAAACAAAACATTTATGGTATAGTAAACCATGGATATTTATTGTGATTTTATTTGACAAGATCACACAAATATTTTCCAGAATACTTCATTTCCCTGGTGATACTAAAAGTATACTATTGGCTTTTCTATATTACAGTGATCACCATTACAAAGTCAACATTTTTCAAAAGTTACAACATATCGGTATGTGAAATAACATGTTTCCCCCTAGGCTAGTATAGAACTGTAGTATTTCAGAGTCCACTGAGTGGTAACAGAATAAAAGCTGACTTTTTATTGGAAACAGTTATACTTTCGTTCTACTTACTTTTGACCTGCCATACACTTTAAAACAATATTGCATTGTTCCTATATTTAAAAAATCTTTTAAAACTAGCCACTCTCTGAAACTTCATAAGTACTCCTGGAAGTTTCTCCCATCTTCACTCAAACACATATTAATTTAGTATTTTTTGGTGACTCATGAACAATGGATATCCTGAGGTGTACATAAAGAGAAAAGGCACTAGAAAGGAAACAACAAGAGTTAAATGGACTTTCCAAATAGATATCAAATTAGATCTCTACAAACGCCTCTTTCAAGTAGAAAGTGCCAACATTCAATATAGTTGAACTATCAGCAAAACCAGATATATTTTCCATAAGAGATAATAGTTCTTGGTTCGAGAAAGACTTTTTCCTTAAATGTTCCCTTTTGCTGTCATTTTTTAGATCACAACCCATTCTTTTCCCCTCTCCCTTCCTCCGCTACTATCCAATTACATGCCTTTTATAGATATAAAGAAAGTACATTGTTACTGGCTAATAATTTATGTTTTATCCAGTATTCTAAATGGAGATTGTTATTTAAACTGTACTTGTGGATATGTAATTTTGAGATGCTCTTTACTGATCTATATCTTTTGTTAGTACATTCTCTGCCTTAGAAAGAAATAAAATGTTCCTAATAATTCCTTCTGATTTACTTCTCTTCCTACCCAAGCCTTTGCATTTTAACAGTCCATAAGTGGAAAATCAGCAACATTGTACATCCTTGAATTAAGGTGATTGTATTTGGGGTACTAGATTTCGTATGATTTCATTTTATCTTACTAAATACATAGAAGTTTAAATTACAAAATGAAAGTATACTTGAAGTATATTAATGACATTCATATGTATACTTCTCAAGTGTACTTGAGTTTCATTTAAAGTGCAAATAGCTTGTTTGTTGATGTCAAAATTAATCTACTTTATCTATAGTTTATAGTTGAACTACCAAATATATAACATAATGTGTACTTACTAGCATGTGAACAAGTTTTGTAAATAGTTGGCCACTATGTCTCACCAGAACATATTGGTCATGTACATAAGAACACAAAAACGGCCATACTGCCTCAGACCAATGATCCATCTAGTCCAGTATCCTGTCTTCCAACAGTGGCAGTGCCAGACGTTTCAGAGGGAATGAACAGAACAGGTAATCATCAGTCATCCATCCCATCGGCCATTCCCAGTTTCTGGCAAACAGAAACCCCTGCTCTTCTTAGCTAATCACCATTGATGGAACATTAACTTATCTAGTTCTTTATTGAATCCTGGTATAATCTTGGCCTCACAACATCCTCTGGCAAGGAGTTCCACAGGCTGACTATACATTGTGTGAAGAAATATTTCCTTTTTTTTGTTTTAAACCTTCTGCATATTAATTTCATTTGGTGACCCCAAGTTTTTGTGTTATTAGAAGGAGTAAATAACACTTTTTTATTGACTTTCTGTACACCAGTCATGATTTTATAGACCTCTATTATATCTCCCCTTTGTCATCTCTTTCCAAGATGAAAAGTCCCAATCTTATTAATCTCTTCTACTCCTAATAATTTTAGTTGCCCTTTTCTGTCCCTTTTTCAGTTCCAATATATCTTTTTCTGAGATGGGGTGACCAGATATGCATGCAGAATTCAGGATGTGGGCATACCATGGATTTCTAAAGAGGCAATACAATATTTTAGGTCTTATTATTTATCCCTTTCTTAATGATTCCCAACATTGTGTTAGCTTTTTTGACTGCCACTGCACATTGAGTGGATGTTTTCAGAGAACTAACCACAATGACTCCAAGGTCTCTTTCCTGAGCAATAATGGCTAGTTCAGACCTCATCATTATCTACATATAGTTGGTGTTATGTTTTCTAATATGTGTTACTTTACATTTATCAACAGTGAATTTCATTTGGCATTGTATAGCCCAGTCACCCAGTTTTGTGAGATCTCTTTGTGACTCTTTGCAGTCTGCTTTGGATTTAACTTTAATTTAAATGTGCAAATTTTTGCCATCTCACTCTTTACCCCTTTTTCCAGATCATTTATCAATGTGTTGAACAATATGGGTCCCAGTACAGATCCCTGGGGGACATCACTATTTACCTCTCTCCATTCTGAAAACTGAAGAGCACCGCAAAAGCTATATTGTGTTAACATGAACAGGAGAAATTATTACAATGAACTCAATACCAAAGAATCTAAGGCTCTTGACATAAAATGCGTATTTACTAGGCAATATCATTTTGAGAATGTTGCAGTGATGTTTTCCAAAGGAATGAATCGCCTACCTGGAGTGCAGTGATGTTAGGCAATAGGCAACCCAGGATTTCTATTGTTTAGTCAGCATCAGCTTGTGAATGTTTTGATTTGTGCCAATAATTTTGTGGTGAAATAATTTTAGTTATGTAGCATCAAACAGGATTCAAGCACTAAGCCATAGTGTTATTCTTATTGAGGTGACAACAAGAACCAGCTTGCTGTCAGGTTCGATTTATATGGATCCCTCAAATAAGGAGTGACAAAGATGGCTTTGCATACAACTTTGTTTTACTGACAACAATCTATACATCAATAATTACAATTTAAAAATCACCATTGATTCTTATTTAATACAACAAACTAACTACTTAAAAACACAGTTACAATTACAACTATACAATTATACTTACAAAGCTAGCTTACACTATAGGGTTATACTTATACTATTATACTTACACTGCACCAGTGAGATTTGTCAGCAGCAAAGCAGCACTCCAATTCTACTAGTACAATTCCCGGGTTTACATCTGAGTGGAAAATTCTGTCACACTCAGGTTACACATCTGAGTGGAAAATACTATCACACTCAGGTTACACAGCCACACACTCTATACTTAGGTTTGAGTGGCAAGCTGGGGAGAGACAGCAGGTAGATCACACCTACATGTAGAACTATTCTGTTGTTCTTCCAAAGATTCAGGGACATCTCCAGTTTACTTCCTGTTTTTTGATCACCTATATTTCTCTTCCTCACAGCCATGTGCCCACTTTTTAGCCAATTAGAAGTTTCCAAGAGCGATGAGGTAATTGGGGACTGCACCCCAAAACAGCGAAACTGACAGAGAAACCCGATTCTATTCTTAATTGTCCAGCTGTTGTTTGCTGCTGTCAAAGAATCACCCATTGCAATACATATCTAAACACTATTCAAATGCAGTTTACTGGGTTTCGAGTCACAGAGATTTTGTTATAATACATGAATGGGTGCTATTTAACTGAAATTTACTGAGTTTCAAGTAACAGGTTTATCAAAACCCACAGGCTACATCCTGATTGTATTGCCCTTCAGTACTTAACGCTTGTTGAGGTTTTTCTCGGGGCTTGTAAGTTTCACAGGGCATTTGCTGTAATACATGAATGGATACTGTTTTACTGAGTTTCCAGTCAGAGTTTTTGTTGTGATACATGAATAGATACAATTCAAGCGAAGTTTCACAGAGATGGATACTATCTTAATGAAATTTTGTAACAGGGTTACCAAAAGCTACATACTGATTACATTCACTTCAGTACTTAGCACCTGCCGGCTCCTCCCGGCGCTGGTAAGTTTCACAGCGATTCTGTTACAATATGTGGCCGGCCGGGGGTTGACACAAAGCAGCCAGCATTTTATACTTCACTCCAATGAGCCTACATTCTTATTAATTCAAAATGGAGTCAGGCCACTTTTAATTATTCTATTAATCTAAAATGGAGTTGGGTCACTTTAATTATGAATGAAGCAATGTTACAACAT
>ML675604.1:81671680-81724702 GCA_007922155.1 Mesoclemmys tuberculata | reverse complement strand
TGCACCCCAAAACAGCGAAACTGACAGAGAAACCCGATTCTATTCTTCTTAATTGTCCAGCTGTTGTTTGCTGCTGACAAAGAATCACCCATTGCAATACATGTCTCAACACTATTCAAATGCAGTTTACTGAGTTTCGAGTCACAGAGATTTTGCTACAATACATGAATGGATACTGTTCAAAGGAAGTTTCTCAGAGATTGATACTATTTAGATTAAGTTTACTGGGTTTGAAGTAACAGGTTTTCCAAAGGCTACATTTTGATTACATTGCCTTTAGTACTTATCACCTGTGGACTCCTCCCGGGGCTGGTAAGTTTCACAGAGATTCTGTTACAATAGGTGGCCAGCTGGGGTTGATGCAAGGCAGTTAGCATTTTACATCTTGGTTCAGTGAGTTTATATTCCTGTTAATTTAAAATGGAGTTGGGTCACTTTATTTATTCTATTAATTTAAAATGGAGTTGGGTCACTCCAATTATAAAATGAAACAATGTTACAACACTTATATTCTAAATAATATCCAGAAGAGGAACGGAAGGAGGAGGAGATCATGTTGGTTAATGATTTATCAGAAGTTGGCTATTTCAGAGCAATACAGCAGCCTTTAGCAGAATGGGAACTCCCTGGACTGTTTGCTAATAAACCTAGAACTCTAAGCTAGAAATGGGAACAATTCACTTATGTAAATGATGCTCACATTGCAGGAATAGAAGGCACAGGCTGTGTTGTGATTCCAACTGGTATTAACTGGCATATGCCAGAACTTCTGTGATTGTGGAATTTTAAGTATACCTATAATGCAAGTAGAGCAGTAAAAATTATTCACACTGTACAATACTGCACATGTTCTACATCCCGTAGCTTAATTAAATGTAAGTAGCTACTTGAGAATATTGAAGCACTGGCAAATTCAATTATTCCAAAAAAATATCATGCAGTACAATGAAAACTCAAACTGTAGGTTTTCTCAGTAAAAAAATTGACTTAATAAAATCCTATTCATCAAAATTGTATTTAATTATTCATATTTTGAGCTCATCAGTTGTATAATGACACATCGTCTTGGCTGTATTTTGCAATTATACCAGACAGGTGGAGCCCAAGGTGATCTGTTAAGGGGTCTGATCCCATACCCCATTGATGTCAAAAGGAAGTCCCACGCAAATGTCAGTAGGCTTTGGATCAGGCCTACACTGCATGGGAAGTTTTTGGGTTTAAAAGGACACCTAACTGAAGTGATTAAAAGTCAATAGTTATTTATCTGCTACCCATAGATGGCTGACAGTAGCAGGTGTGTCCTTATTCCAGCCCATCCATACATCTCAGAATGTGTAATGACATTACACTGCACTCATGAAACCAGTTCCATTGTTTTCTATTTAGTGGTCCTCAGACTATTAGAGACTACAGCCTTCCCTTTAGACCATTTTGAAATCATGGTAAATTATCAGGCCTCTTTTTCTTTTTCTGCTTCCGTAGTTCTAATTCCAAGGAAACCATCTTACTCGTTGTAATTTTAATTTTTGTTTTTCATAGAAAAAGATGAAATTCTGTTAGCTGTTTTGCAGCAGATTCATTATTCAGAAAAGGTTGCTGTACTGCTTCCAGCTGAGCCAGAATACCCAGTCTTGTTCTACCTTGTAAAAACAAGAATACATAAAGATTTCCCCACTGTATTGCACAAGTATGCCTAAGCCATACAGACTGCAGCACATCCTCAGGACCCTTCCTAATGATTCCCTCTACAGCCAGATCAGAAACTTAAGGTTCTTTAATATTCCAACTTCATTATTCTCATTTTCTATAATTTAACAACTTCTCATATTATACTTAATGGAAAAGTCATGCAATATTGAGCAGTAACTGCTGTTAATTTCCTGCTGTATATCATTTGCATTTTTTGTTGCTAGTGGAGAGTAATTAACATGCTCTAATTATCATACTGATTGTCTTCTTTAGTTTATGAGAATATAGTCATCTCAACCCTCATTGATCTTACAGTAGTACATTTTATCCTTTCAATAACAGTATCCAGGGATATTCAAAACTTAAATTTTTACTGAAAAACAGTGCGATCTAGCTGTAACAAGTTCCCTAAATGGTTCAATTTGGAACAGAGTAATGTAAGCTTTTATAGTGTCTATCAAAAAGAGTGAGCCTTATTTCTGCAGTAGTACAATGCTACCCTTTTTTAGTTAACAGAATTGCAGTTATATTATACTATTATCACAAGAAAAGATGTTTTCTTATATTCCATTCAGATTATCTTTTTTCCTCTGCCTCCACGAACACTTAAGTGAGAAAACACATTCAACAACGGTTATGCTTACAGTAAGTACTGTTTTTTCTTGCATGAGTATTTTGAAAAGAATAGACTTTTTTTCCCGCCAGAATAAAAGTTGTTTTCTTTAATTTAAAAGTTCTACCTAATCAAAGCCTTTATTCAATTTTGTGTTAATCTACAACTAATAAAATGTAATGTGGGCAGGAAAAGCTAAATGAAATCTTGTACTCTTGAAATTTTCTACAGTAAAACACTAAGAGCAATATTTTCAAAGACTACACTTTAAATACAGCGAGTTGCAATTAAACATGCAAATAGGTAGTGATGTTTTCACAAGAACAAGTCCTGGTACAAATGAAAAAAGGAAGATTTTGCATGGGTGTAACTGAACATTCAGTTATGTGCAATTCTTTATGTTCACTGAGCCAAATTTTATAGTCCTTACGCTAGTAAAACTCCTATAGTGAAATTCTACCTCCACTGAAGTCAGTGGCAAAACTCATTGACTTCACTGGAGTCAGATTCCCCACCTCCTGCAGCAACTTGAATGTCAGTTTTAATTGAGTAAGGATTTTTGACCTAATCCCTATGACATCAGTGTGTGTTGCAGATGCTCAGCATATTTTATGGGGCATGTGATGTTGGTAAACGAGATGGCAGCTCTTGCCAAGTCTATAGGAGTCAGCTGAGCACTGACAAAAGCATAGCTGGAAACCGGACCCGTTCACCTGTATGTTAATATTGTTCAAGACAGGTGTGTTGGACTTGTATGAATGTGGTTATGTTAATCCAGGTTCCTCAATCCAGTATCTTTTAGTCTCTGTGAGTTGGTATCAGTTAATAAACCAAAAGTAAACACAGTACTCCAAATGAGGCCTCACCGTTGCCAGATAGAGAGGAATAGTCACTTCCCTTGATCTGCTGGCAATGATCCTACTAATTGAGCCCAATATGCCATTAGCCTCTTTCCATAAAGGCACACTGTTGACTCATATCCAGCTTCTTGTCCACTGTAACTCTCAGGTCTTTTCTGTTGAACTGCTGCCTAGCTACTTGGTCCACAGTTGGTAGCAGTGCATGAGATTCTTCTGTCATAAGTGCAAGATTCTGCACTTGTCCTTGCTGACCCTCATCAGATTTCTTTGGTCCAATCTTCCAATTTGTTTATGTCACTCTGTATCCTACCCCTGCCCTTCAGCATATCTGCCACTCCCCCCATTTTAGTGTCATCTGTAAATTTGCTGAAGGTGCAATCCACCCCAGATCATCAATGAACATGTTGAACAAAACCATCCCCAGCACTGACCCCTGCGGCACTCCACTTGTTACTGGCTGCCATCTAGACATCAAGCTATTCATCACTACTTGTTGAGCCTGATAATCTAGCCAGCTTTCTATCCATTTTATAGAGATTGGCATCTTATTTGTCAATCAAAAGTATTGCATAGCTGATCAAATGGAAATAATCGTCAAGCAAAGGCCAAGGTTACAAGGAATATCAAAACAGGATGTGATTATGTGGTTTTGAGCAGTTAGTCTGGCAGATGTGCTGACTTCCTTCTTTTCACCCCCTCACATAAAAAGTCATTGAAAGTCAGGTTCAAAAAGGGCACAGAGAATCATGCTCAACCCTCTTCCCTTCTAGCTTTGTCTTGGCTGAACTAGATACTAAATGACTACCCCTAGAAATAGACATACAAGCTATAAGCAAAATAATTGATCATCTCAAAAGTTGGCAATGGGTTAGTCACCTGGTAATTTGCTAAAGTGCCCCCATACAGTTAGTCTCTATAAAATGTTTGTAAGTTGCTGCATGCATTAAACTTGTAATATCTGTATTCCATGCTACAAAGTAAAATATAAGTTTGTTTTATGATTGTAAAAATGCCTTAAATGAACTTGTGAACACAGATGGTGTAGGAAGGTGCAGTGGCCTTCCGCAGAGGCTGGGCCCCAGGAAGGGCCGCTGCCCCAAACACAGGCCAGCAAGGAGTTAAGAACCCAGTCTGCCCGGCAACCCAGGGGACAGACTGGGATAGGCCCAACCAGCTGGCCAATCCCCTCCGAGGAGGGTGGGGCTTCCACCGGGAAGAAGAGAATAAAAGGCAGGGCCCACCGCTCACTCAGGGACCGGCTTCTAGCGGGTGCAGACGTGCCTTCCTGCTGGCTGCAGCGCCGGCCTGAGCCCAGCCGGGCCGAAGCCCAGCGTAGGGCCTTCCCTGAGCTAAAGAGTCGGGAGCGGCCCCAACTCCCAGGACCCGAGGACTGGATAGGGCACCCAGACACCCGGGAGTGGACCGAGCCCCCGAACCCTTGGGGTGGGAGACACCCCCCGAAGCTGGTCCGGACCTAGACGAGCTGCCGGCTGCAGAACCCTTGGAGGCGGGGCTCGACCTGAACGAGCTGCCCGAAGCTGAAGCAACCCCGGAATCTTGTGACCTGGAGGAACTGCCCCTTGCCGAGGAACTCCCTGACCTGCCGCCCATCAACGAAGAGGGCCTGCTAAGTCTTCCCCGAGTGGTGTACCTAGCTGACCCTGAGGAAGGAGGTCCCTGGGACTGGAGGGGAGGAAGTGGCCCAGGGGCAGCCATAGTTGTGGCTGCAGCTAAAGGCTCGCCACAGTTGGTGTGTTGTGGTGGGACTGTTAGGGCCCTGGGCTGGGACCCAGTGGAGTCGGGTGGGCCTGCGTCCCCCTCCCCCTTTCCCTGGAGAACCCAGTGAATCCCCCTTCAACCCAAGCTCTTGGAGTGACTGCTTGCTTGCCCGCCCTGCCATGGGCCGGGGCATATAGACTGCTTGCTTGCCTGCCCTGCCACGGGCCGGGGCATATAGACTGGTCGTTTGACTAATTCCCCCGCTTTTTCCCGGAAGGTGCAGTGGCCTTCCGAAGAGGCTGGGCCCCAGGAAGGGCCGCAGCGACCAGCGCGGCACAGCCGCCGAGTTACAGATGGGAAGAGTGGCTCATCTTGCCCATCTAGGAGAACTATCAAAATTAAATGGGCCATCATAGGATAAAAACTGTGTTAAGTGCCCCATCTGCCTATGGAGAAGCATGTGCAGAAGTTCTTATCCTATTGATTTGAATATTAGAAGAGGGAAATAAAAATAGCTAACATGAATATTTTTCATGTCTTTGCTGTTTGAACTCTTACAAGGGCTGCATCTAAGGAAAAAAAAAGCAGAGACCCCCCAGGGTCAATGTAGGTTAAGCTCTAAAAAGATATTCAATGCTCATTACTGCATCTCTGTCACCTTTTGAATCAGAGTGAAACTCATTTTTGTATATATGCTTGCTTGTGTTAACCTGTAAATAACTCTCACTACTTTTTCCTAGTTAATAAATCTTTACTTAGCTTTTCACAGTATTGGCTACAGTTATTGTCTTTGGTCTGAGATCTAAGGTATTAATTGACCTGGATTAAGTGACTGTTTTCTTGGGACTAGAAGCAACTTGAATATTTTATGATTTGGGGGTAAGTGACCATTTCTGACTAAATCCAGCATACCTAAGTGGCAAGATAGACTGAAGAGCAAAAGCTCTCAGCTGTAAGGCCTCAGACATGCAGTGAGTTAAACTAGATGATCCTTTCAGTCCCTTCTAACCATTTGATTCTGTGGTCCATGCAGTAGCATCAGATACAGAGACTGAAGTCCTAGGGAAGCAGGGCTGAATAAATATGGAAGCCCTGTACAGAGAAGATCTGAGCATGTTCCAAAGGGAGGCGCAGACAGCTATGGAGGGAGGGGACAGACTCCTGGCATGTGTCATGCCATTTATTCTTATTATTAGTAGTATCATGTTTCAATGTGGCATCACCTAAAGACCTCAGTCATCACTGGCACCCATTGTATGAGATCCTGTCAAACACATAGAAAGACGCTGTTCCTGCCTCCCAATCTAATTTGCAGCAAGTAACAGGGGAAAAGCATCAATGGAGGGTCTCACTCCCTAATTGGGTTGTCACGTCTGAGGTACAAAAAACTGGGATACATGAGATGATCCTGAGCCCATAATGTTGGACAGCTGGCAGTGGGTACTGTGAACCCTTAGATTTCCCAGGACAAAAAAGGATGATTCTGGGAAAACCTGAACAGGTGGCAACCGTATTCCATAATCCAGTGAGCAAACATAATTTGGGGCCAGAAGATATACTTTTGGTAGTGGAATAGGAGGTGCTAACACTAGAGGCCTTATTCTGTTTCTGGGACATGGTATTTGCTAGGTTCCCTTCTTGTTCTTTTGGGGATTTTTTGTTTGTGCTTTTCCCTACTTCTTTCATCTTTCTTGCCCTCTTCCATATCTGGGCTTAAGGAAGACAAGATGAGACAAATAGATGCGACATAGTTTCCATGCTTCCATTCAAAGATTGGAGGTGGCTGTTAGTCTTTTTCTAGTTCTGGTGACTCAGAACTGTTTTCTCTACTTGCTTCCCAAATATGGACATGAAAAGTACCTATGAAAATGGGGAAAAGGTGGCATTCAAAAAATAAATATTACGTTCTCATGACTGGAACAAAATCTTTGAGGATGATTTTTTTATTTCCAATCTGACAGCAATAAATATTCTTACCACTGCCACCCTGCCCCCAACTCTCCAAAACATAGTGTTTAGCTAATAGCTGGAATCTCAAAGCAAAAGAATCACTCACACCAAAATGAGAACATTAGCCAGAGTAGGCCTTTATTCTTGTCCCTTTTCCACAGAGAGATTAATGGTTTTAAATAGCCTCACAAAATATGCAACCATTAAAACAACAATTAAGATGATTTTTTTCAAAAATTCTGGTGGCAAGTGCTTATAAGTTCTTATTAGAACAGGTTGAGCTATTAGTTGCAAACAATTTATACATAGGATTTGGATCTTGGGGCCCTTTTCAGTAAAACCTTATTGGTTTTAGTCATGTTTTACTTATACTGGCTTCAACTGTGACTACAGTTATGCACAAGCTCAAGTGATTTACTGGATCAGGACCTTGTTCCTCATATAGAAGCAAAAGAGGGTGACATTGGGCTCAGTGCTCATAAATAGGTCCAGGGACAATCTGGGGAGTAAAACAGTGGGATTAGAAGGCCTTAATTTACCTCATGCACTCTCAGCTAAAACTGTTTCTGGCTTCAGTAAGCCCTAGAGGATTTCCATAGTTCACTCCTGTAAGCTTCTCCTGCATGCTGTTGTTCCCCATGTGAACTGCGGAAGCCATTAACCTTCATGTATCAGGATTCTGAAGCCAATAGTGAGAGCAGTGTGGGCTAGAAGGTCTACAAGATCCTGACTCAATAGGATATTATCTGTAAAGTCTTTGTTTCATTCTGTCAGTCTGTGACCTACCTGATTGATCTGTCAGCTCTGATTTAATTATATAAGCTGAGCCTGTTAATACTTAGGCACAATGTCACTCGGGTAGCTATTGCCCTCAAATGGTTTTGCCAACAATAATATTGTTCTCATTCCTGGATGATAAAAAGATTTTACCCAATTGCTTTTTATATACAATTCTGTGTCATTGCAAAGGATGTTTTACAGTTAATATCCTTTTAGGTTGTGGAATAGTTCCCTAGTATGAACTAGTGGCCAAATTAATTTCACAGACGACTAAAGGTTAAACACAAATCATGGTTTCAGATGTGAGAGGCCATGTTGTTCAACCACAAAACCTCAATTGAAACTGTGACTTTATGACATCTAAGTCTTATTTCCATTTGGAATTATTCATCAAAATAATGTTTTATTATCTGAAGTTTTCTCAGCCTTTATAAGACAAAAGCAAAGTTTGGATGGTTATATTTATAAAAAGTAATCTATTAGAGTGAAGTATCAGAAACCTAAACTTCTTGTGGCAGAATGGGGAAAAAAAAACCCAAAAAAACCAACCACAGGTTTTGTAGTAGAATGCTATATAAATTCTATTCAATCAAAAATATTATAGTAGATGAAACAGCAGCAAATCCCTGTTTCAGAAAATATACCAGTAACAGCTTAATACTAAGATACAAATTTTTATAATGTTAGTTTATAAAATACCCTCTTTATGGTTTCCAGAACATTTTTTCATCTAAATCACAGGAAAAGGTTTTTATTCTGGGTACCTATTACATATGCTTATTTTATAGATGAGCAAGATTAACAGATAATACTATGCAGAGGCCCAGATTGAGCAAGTAGTCATTTTTATAGCACATCTCATATCTTTTTCAGTTTTGTGAACTACTGGACTACCACCAGCTCCAGGGAGTTTGACAGACTATGACTAAGGTTAAACCCCAAATCACAGAGCTCCAAATGTCACTAAGCTATTCCTGTGGGCAAGGATGACCTGACCACTACGGAAAGGATTGGTGGAGAAAGGACACAAAAAAAGACTGTAGGAGAATTTATAAAAGGGATGTATCAGTGTTTTTAGTTTATCATTATCTACACCCCTTGTCTTTTGTCCCAGTTCTCCATCAATTCCTTTCCCACAATTTCCTGGGAACCTAGGCCCCAGTCTATGTTCAATACTCCTCAAACTCAGTACCTCTCCACTTCCTCCCCCTCCAGGTGACTGTCTCTCTTACTGGGGTGTTTTCCTGAATGGTATTCACTCAGTTTCTAGAGTCAACTTTCCTCCTCTCAGGAATGACCTGGGTCTAGCTTATATAGACCTCAGAACCCTTCTACTCCCAGAAGCCTCTTAGAGGAATTGTTAATTGGAGTCAGCTGTTTTTGTTTGCTTGTTTTCTCCCTCATGTGATTGTTCACTCTGTCCCAGGTGCTCCAGTAACCTATAGACATTTTTTTTCTAATGGCTTATTCCTATGATGGATAAAAAAGCAAGAGAATGGTAGCTCTGAAAAAAAAACAACCACCTTCCCTCATATAAATATGCAATTATGTCATTGTTAATGATTTCCAACACTTTACTAAACTGACACATGATAATTTCATAGACACTACCAAACCTCTATTGATACAAAGCAGGCAAATTAATACTTGGAAAAATTGAGTAAATTCGGCTAAATATAAATCAACAGATTCAGATGAGATAAGAGAATTAGATAATTAACGTATTGAACTACTAGCAATTACTTTTTGTTTTTAAATAAATATATGTGATGTGTGCAATGTTAAAGTTGTGTTAGGAACCTTAAGTGTAATCATGGCACCATTGAAGTCACACGTTAAAGTTTCCATTCACTTCAGTATGGCAAGGATTTCTCCGTTGATTTTTCTGATGTGATTATAAATGAGCAACATATTGTATTAACGGAGAAATATATATATGGAAATAGTAGAGCTGGTGAGAAATGGTTTTCCTCGCCTGGGAAAATTTTTGAGATTTTTAACAATTCTTTCTCATTCAAATGGAGATAAAAAAATTGTATTGTCAAATTTCCTTGAACTAATAATCTGGAAAGAAAATGCTTCAAATATGTTGACATGTTTCAATAATAATACTTGACTATAAATTACATTTGAAACTAAAAAATTGTTTTGAATTGAAAAAATTAAACCCAGAACGTTTTCTTTTTGAAAATGTCAAAAAAGTGTCTGTTTCAACAGTGTTTTTCCGCAAAATGTTTTCAAAACAAGAAGTTTGTCAAAACTGACCCTTGCCTGAAAAAAGTTTTGGTTTCAATTAATCATCTTTTTTTTGTTATTTTAACAGAAAAAATGTTTTGTCAAAAAAAAAATCCTAACCAGTTCTAGAAAATAGCTTTAAAACATTTTAAAACTGATTGGGATGATCTGCAAAGCTCACTTGAGACATTCTCAACTCTGAATCATGAAAGTAACCCCAAATCCTGCTGAAATAATTTTCATACTATTCCATACCTTCCATATATTTATAGTACAGGGTATGGACAGGATCCAACAAGGCAACCCACTTGGATGTCAATACAGTCTACCTGAGAGACTGGGGAGCAGAAATGCCACAAGCAGTTTGGTTTGTTGTGGTGTGAGATCTTTGGTTGTGTTCGGATGAAACTTCATTTAGGTTTAATCCAACACTACTGTTACTCACACTCTTTTAACTCTGCCTGCTCCTTTATTTCACCTCACTCCACCTTCCTAAACCCACAGACACTTTGTTCAATGAATATTTTACTGATTATTAAACAAAATTCCTAAAACACCATAAAATTATTTTAAAAAGTAAGGGGAAAAAAAGCAAAGAAAACAGCATAAGTACAGGGAATAAAAAGCAATCATATGATCTCAACTGTAAACCCCGTTCTCTTCTCCAACCATTCCTGCATCTATCATTTGCAAAGTCATGTCTAATTTTATACCATAAGTGCTTAAGGGGAGTCCTAGGTTGTGCCTAGAACACTTTAGGTCACCATATAAACAAATAATTTGTATTAACTGCTAAACAGTAATATAGGTCTTAACAAGCGATGACATAACATTAAATGAGTTGAATAAAGGTGCACCTTTGTTTGTAGATAGATCTGACTATATGCATGGACATAACTGTCTACTCTTGCCCAACTAATGTATAATTTAAAGTATTGGAGTAATGGGAAAATCTTAAGTGTCAATCTATTCATCCATTTTGATACTTAATGAAATTATGTTATTTTTTATTTTAAACTTCAAGGTAATTTAATAGAACATGAATCATCACTTAGCTGCTGTCATCTTGTTTATATAAATTGAACCCTAACTTATCAGCAAGTTTGGTAAACATATTTCTGTATCTGGCCAATCACTTTGTCATAAATTCCTTAATTAGAAAACATTAACATATAGTGGAATAAGCAGCAAGCAAGCGTATATCCAGGTGGCTATTGGGGGAGCAAGACAGCCCAAAGCATATAGATTTTTGTCAAAGGCCAAATTCCTTCCATCCTTTCTTGTTCTTCCCCAAGTCATTCTTGTTAACTTGGCAGAACACTTTTCCTGTTGGCCAAAGAATGGGAAGCTGTTGTAAAACCTATTAGAAAATACCACTATTTGCAAATATCTAAGATATTTTGCCTCATTAGCCAGAGGAAAGAATGTGTCTATACCCAGAAATGTCAAATATATTACAAAGATGAGAAGATATAACTAAAAGATAGAAATGCATGATTAGAGGTTGGCAAAAATTTAGACAAATAGCTTTTAGCCTAGTGGTCAGAGCACTCAATGAGGATGTGGGAAAGCTAGGTTCAATTGCTTCCTCTGCCTGGTGTGGAGAAGGGATTTGAACTTGGCTCTTACAAAAGAGAACCTTCTCCGCCCGCTTATGGAGTAGTCTGGCGATGGTCTCTCTCTCTCTCTCTCCTGTTGAAGCTGTTCCACTGTGTAAAAATAGTTACTAGATCTGGGACTTAAACTTGGGTCTTCTGCATTGCAGGGGAGTGCCACCAAGGTAAGAGGTATGCTGGGGCAGGACTCTTTCAATCTCTCTTATTAAAGCTTTTCCGCTGTGTATAAATAATTAAATAGTCATTGGAGCAAGGACATAACTTAATCACATTGGCATGGTATCAATCTAAGGATTTTGGGGAGGGCTATTGAAATGATTCTCAGAAATGATGCTAAACTTAACTGATTCATTTTATGTGAGTGTGTTTGAGGGAAGTTTTTTAAATAAAAAATTGATTAAAAAATAAAAATCAAGGGGGAAAGTCAAACAATTCAGTTTGCAGATCTCATAAACTCTGCCAGACTTACCAGTAAAGCTTGAAAAAGCTCCTAGGTCTACTACTATTTGGCTTGTAGTCCTAATAGTATATGCCAGCAGAGTTTGTAACTTCCTTGTTCCAGAGCTCCTCACATTGTGTATTTTACAGGCTTCATCAATAAAGCTTGTAAGAAACAAGCTACACACTTAGATTCCAGTCTGCAAGGACTCGTGTACAAGTAACTGTTTGCTTTAGAATAGTCTCATAGAATACAGAGGCCCTGGGCTCATAGACTCCTGGAGAGACTTCCTGATCACATATCAACCCCTAGCTGTTTGCTGCCCTACCCTGCCAGAGGGCTTAAAGAATCCTGAGGGGCGCCTTGCTGCAGACCAGCCCCCTAACTGTTGGCTGTCCTGCCCTGCCTGAAGGGCCAGACATCTAGACTGATGTGAGCCCCCTGCCTTTGTCTCTGGGGACTTTACGTACTGCTGTTTATGAAGAGGCATGGCCTCCCTCCAAGGCCGATGTCGAGAGACGACCCCAGTCTGTTACATCTATCCTCTCTCTAGCTAACCTTTTCTTTGCAGAGGCCATCTGAGTGACTAGCTCCTTCAGCAGCTTCCCTTATTTTAATCTGGTGAAAATTGGCCAGAGACTGTTGATCAAAGTCACTCCTGTCTTTCATTACCTTCCGGTCTCTGTCAGGTGACTCTGTAGTCAGCCTCAGTAGATGACCACCAGTGACTTATTTGCCAAGTATCCTGCCCTGGCAGACCAGTTCTGCAGGATAGAACCCCTACATGTAGGGTTCTTCCTTTCTGATTAAAGGACAAACATAGAACCACCCTATACTGCAGAGGTCCCTAAACTGTGAGGTGCACTCACCTAGAACTTTCAGAGATGTGTGCCAGGGCCCAGGCCAGCCCCCATGGGAGGGAGCACTACCCAGCCTCTCTCTGCCCTGAGATCTGCTCTGGCTCCGGCCCTGACTGCAGCCTCAGCCACCAGCCACCAGCTTGCCCCCAACCTCAGCCTCTGGTGCTCAGTCGCAGTCCCACTCCCAGCTTTGGCCCCCATCCCTGACTGTGGAGCTCCAGCTGGAGAGGGGCGGGAGGACATAGACAGAGATGACTTGGACGTGGGGTAAAAAGTTTGGGGACCGCTGCTATATTGCATTGTTAGGCCTTTGCTACTATCTCTGTTGTAATATCAATTCAACTGGGAGGTTAAAGAACAAGAGAGAATACAAAATGCCACAATTCAGTACGTAGTGTGCAGCCTGATAAAGATATATATACAAGAGTTCATAATCTCACATCGATCTCAGGAATTGTACAAATAGATTCCCCAAATCATCCCAACCCTGAACCCCTTTCTTAATGACTAAAAGGCCTAATTCTGCCTCACTGAGTGTGTCTGCACAGCCAATGGAAGCAAACCTTCCTATTGAGGTTAACAGACTTAGGTTAATGGGGCTTGGGCTAGTACTCTAAAAATAGCTGGGTAAACAGTGCTTTGAGGTTATGATTCAGGCTGGAGCCTCAGCCCAAGACATAGCTTCAGAGTGCTGCTGACCAAGCTATTTTTAGTGCACTAATACAAGCCCTGGCACAGGCCCTGTTAGCCCAAGTCTTCACCTGGGGATGGAAGGCTCTTTTCTGCCAGCTAGACAGACCCACTGAAGTCAATGGGAGCATTGCAATTAACTCCACTGGATGCAGGATTAAGCACTAAGAAAATGGCCAGTTTCATGACATAATGAAGCAAGTAGGTGCCTCTAACGGTCGCTACTTGTATCATGAAATCATAAAGGATGAAGTGCATTACCAGCACTTTATTAAAATTTATGAGCCACTTCTAGGAATCTCAGCATTTGGGCTGAGTGCATATTACAAAAAAAAAGATTTATCAGAGAAAAATTAACAGATGACCATATATAATTTCTCAAATTTAGAAGCATAAATTCATTCCTATTTATTAAAGTGCTATGGCAGATAAATAGTTGTGGTGATAATTGTATACTCCTCCCAAAAAAAAAATCAGTGGTGAATTGAACTGTTCACAGAAAATTACATTTTAACTTTTGTCTTTCCTGATCTTTTATTTTAATGTTCCAGAGGAACTTCTAGAACATGCTTCACAAATGTCAAATTTTGTATTCCTGTGTTTCTGGGTAAGATGTGGAGAAGATTTAATCATGCATTTAGCTTTACTCACTATGAGCAGTCCCACTAACTTAACGATGGCATTATTCACAGTGTGTAAAGTTAAGTATGTACACATATCTTTGAAGGATTTCAGCTTGATTGTTGAATTAACTTAGCTTTTTCCATTCAATTTTCTTTTTATTATTAAAGACAAAGAATACCCTAAATTATTTTGGAGGGGTAGTTAATAATAAATAGTATTACCATTAGTAATTTAAGAAGTGTGCTCCTCTGTATGTACACTTCATTTTAAAATTACAGATGTTATGTTGTCATTCCAAGGAAGCCTGAAAAAGATGATCTACTAAAGCACAAGAACAAGACTTTAAAGATCAGTAGTTCTCGTTTGTTTACATCCTCTGTAAGGGACATCATAAGGAACATTGAATGTATATTTTGCAAGAGAACTATCTTCCAGAGTGAAAACTTACACTCAGAATACATATTGCCAACCCAAAACATTTCCTCCTTTCTCTTTACTGACTTGATTTAATGGGATGGACTAGATTCTCTAAATCTGGTCATTGTTTCTCCAGGAGCTACAGTCCTTGGTCTCCTAACAAATGACCGAAAAGGAGTTGGTTTGTCATCTGTATAATATGTCACAAAGAAAAAATTACATAAAACACCCAGAACTTCAGGATGCAAACCATAATCTAAAACTATTAAGCACAATTGGTCCAGATACTCAACTGGTATAAACGTATAACTCCTTTATGTAATAAGTGAAGCCCAAAACATAACCAGTGTCTTTCTAATAGCCTTGTTCTCTTCCTTTTGGTCTGAGATGAATGTTTTTCTTTTGTTTTTTCTTTTGAATCTTTTTATTATGGAAAAGTTGCAATAAAGTATTGACATATTACATCCTATATTACTCATTCAGGATCAGGTTAATATTCAAAGTACCTGGCTAAACATTCTGACTTGCTGACTGTGGAGTCCTCTTTCTCTGAATATACTAAAAAGGGACCAGATTTTTAAATATTTATCCTCTTTTTGGCACATCTTTTGTGTCATACATTGTTTGAAAGCTTTGAGACATATTTTGTGTAATCCCATGAATCATTGTGCAGAATTCAGGAACTTTTACCATGACAAATCTCAATTTACAAACACCTGTGAATCACTACGTATTGTCAAATCCCATGATAATTGACTTGTATCTGAAACCATCATTTTCTCTCCTTTAGTCATGCTATAGCATCAGCTTCTCAAATCCTATAATATCAAAAAATGACCAAAAACTCTCAAAGCTCGTCCTGGGTTTCCAGCTATCTAGAAAAGAGATTTAGGACCTAATCCTGTGAACTTTCTGTGACAATATATGATCCTAAGTATCTCAGTATTAATTTCATATTTTCAGTTGTATCTAAAATGTGACCTGTGTCCTTGATTTCTAAGATTATGTGTTAGGGTTACAAAGGTGAATGAGGAGGCCTCTTAAACCCTTTTGACACCCTCACTCACAAAGAGGCACTCATCAGACTGGTGATTGCAACCCTCTAAGACTGAATGTCTCCAGTCACTCAAACAGAGAAGAAACTAAAATAGGGGCAATATTCTTGATAAACCTAGCTGGATGATTGGGCCAACCAGGAGACACGAGGATCACAAATCGGTCCCGAAACAAAGAACTACATTGAGCAATTTGGTTATGGATTCTCTCTGGAAAAGCAGGGCCTCTCTTCCACTTAAGAGATTTCACACGCAGATTCACAGAAGGTGGGGGGGGGGCAGACTAGAAGAACAGGAGGGGTGTTGTCAGCTGGGGTTGTGGGGGACACCGGAGGATCTTTGCTTTCTAAGAGAATGTGAGTTGGTTCAGTTCCATTGCTGTAAATTCAGAGGAAATCCTATCTAATTTAGTTTGTATGCGTAACCCTTCTGCCAGGTGGAGTCAGCTGCAATAAGGGCTGGGTTCTATATCTAGGGATTCCTTCTGACTATACTACGCAGAACTGGCTTGAGCCTCCCTCCAGGAATCTGGAAAAATTACACACCACCTCTAACAGTCAATAATCCCCCTCTTGCAAGCACCGAGTCTGTGTATGAAAAATGTTAATAAAAGGGAAACGGAACCCAACATTAATTTGGGAAAATACCACAAGCATGATTCAAAAACAGGTGACTGAACAAAACGCCCACCTCAGTGTATACTGAGGCAGTGTCTTTTTCCTGAGTCTCTCACCTTATGGTGTGAAAGTCTGAGAAATAAATGTCCCTTTAACACAACACTCCCCTCTCCCTCCACTTCACCCAACTCACAGTTGTTGTCCTTGGTAAGTGAAGACCCAGAGTTCAGAGGTGCATTCACCTGAGTTCACCTCCCACCCAAGAGGGCGGGAGGCACCGAGCAATGCGTCAGCTTCTGCTCCACCACCAGTCACTTGCACTGTCAGTCGCTCTCTCCACTGCCGCTTGCTCTGCTGTTAGTTGCTGTCACCCACTCACTCCTCTTAGTATACTGACCTTATCATGCTAACTACTTACAGTGCTTTCTCTCTTATGCTTTTTTACTGCCTATAGGTTAATACATTTTGTAACCAGTTTATTTTCCAAGTCAATGTAATCACTGCTATTTCACTTAAATTGCCTTCAGCACAGATTATTCTGAAATCCTGTCTTTGCAGATGGCTGTGAACATTTACATTATGAAAAATGTTATCTTCTCTTTCAATTATCCTAAAATATCATTGTAATTAATCCAGATATGTCAATAATGCATACAGAGTAACATCACTTACATATTACTTAATTGGTTAATAGGAGAAAGTCTGTGTATTGAAGCACTCCTTATTTGTTATGTGCCATAAGAATCTTTAACTCTCTTATTTCAGCTAATTCTGCATTTTTATGCTATTTACAATTAGTTTTACCTTCTTATTCAATCCTATTTATACTTATTACATGTTTTAGCATGTTTTATTGTTAATGATACAATAATCACAGAAACAGTTCTGCCACTTAGCTCCTACAGTGTCTGAGTGGTGCTAAACTTGCCATTTTGATTTGAACAATCAACAGTTAATAAAACCTTGCATAATTCTATATTTGTGATAGAAAAGTTTATCTAAATATGGAATTTAGTTAATGTAGTCACTACATTTTGCTTGCATGAGAAACAACATACAGCATGTTTCATTACATTCTTTGATCATGTCCACCACTTGTCATACCAGATAGATGACTAAACAAACTGCATTTATAGTCTATGCCCACTAAAGAGCCGTTACAGTAACAGAGAATGGAATGACTAATATCTGTTGCTAAAATAATTGGCTGAGCATTTGGGGCCAGATCCTCAGTTGTGTAGATCAGCATAGAACTAAGTAACTTACACAGGCTGAGAAAAGCCAATTTTTCTTCAGTATCGAAGTCCGATATACAAGATTCTGTAACCTTTGTAAGAACAGTTGTGTCATCTTTCATTCATTTTCACCACCCTGAACTCTTTGTTTCCTAATGTACAAATGAATAAAGATATTTAACTATGTCTAAAACACTGTAAGAGCATTTTAGAAGTTGGTATCTAACCCTTATCCTTTTAAAGCATACACAATGGGCCCTATGCTCCAACCACTCCCTTTGCAGAAATCGTTTTGAAGTCAGTAGGAATGCTACATGCAGAGTAGTTTCATTAGGAGGTACCTAATGAAATCATTGTTTTATGCAGCCCCCATTGCTACAGAATTGCCACATCATTTTCCTCCATAGTATCTCCATTGCAAGGAAGCTCCTACTGTTGCCATGGAAGGGAAAAATACCTCTCTTCATCACCATTCTATCCTTATTTTCCATGGAAGCCCTTAGACTTTAAGGATGAAATATAAAATCCACTGCAATCAATGGGAACCCTCACAACTGCCTCTTCCCTCTGTCCTGGTAGCTTCCATTTCCATATGGAAATCTGGGAGACAGTTAATTCAAAGCTCAGCTATATATTACATAACCAGGCTGATTCCAGGATCTACTGGGTTTGGAGACCTCTCATCCTGCAAATCTCATGGTTCCACCAGTCCCTTTCTCTTGCCGTGATGCCTCAACAGAAGCTCTGAGCTTTTTCTGCCTTAAAAGTGTCCTCTGTCCTCCAACATTTCTCCATAAGGAGATACAGGCTATTGTTCTCAATGTACTCTATGATGATTGCTGGGACCCTAATCCAGCAAAACACATAAGCATGTGTATAATTTTATTTCAACAGGACTCATCACATGCTTAAATTTACACACATGTTTAAGATGGATTAGGTCCCGTGACATGACATAGTAATTGAGTATTAATTAAAAAGCAGACATATTTATGCTCCCCTTCTTGAAGGCTTTATAAAAATGATAGTGATATTTCACCTTTTCCCCCCATCTGCCAGATGTTCCAAGAATCATTTCAGGAAGTGCCCCCATAATTTTATTTCCTATACCTATATCATCATTCCTAACACATTAGAGTGTTTGTGATCTTGGAGGTGCTCTCAATGTGAAGTACAGGAATTTTAAAGCTTCTAACAATTTCATGTTATAACCCACACCAAGTGTTGACACAAACTATAATTCTGATATGCAGGCAAATCACTCCATAAATAATAAATAGAAGATATTAAAAATAAATAGCACCACAAACTCCATTCAGACATACAAAAGGAACAGGACAAAAATGACTTAGGCTACAGTAGGCTGTTATAAAGCCTAGACAGTAAAGTTGGTCTTACTGAAATGTAAATGACCTGATTTGGTTTGTGGTGTTTTGTATCTGATTAAACTTTCCCTAAGGGCTTCACCTAAACCCTTGAAATATCTTTTGCAATTTTAAACTCTAATTCATCATGCTGATTAGCTGCAAGCTTCCCTAACATAAATTAGGCTTCTTTTTCTCTGGAGGTCAGTAGATTGTGAGTGGCACAATTCAATGCAGTAGTGCCAGGAAGAGAAAGAACTGTGAGAAACTCTCATTCAAGCCATTCATGTGCCTGTAATTAAACATTTAAATCAGTTCTGGAAGAAAAAGGCCTCACAAAAGTTACAGAGTGACCATAAAAAAGTTTGCAGTTTGGCCCACATAGTCATTTTAAAGTTCAGATCTAAACCATTCCAGCCATTTGAGACTCCCCCAGTCATCACAGTCTTCCATACGTAATTCAGTCCACCCATCTCAATAAACTTTAGGAAGAGTCCTTCCCTTTCTTGATGTGAGGCTGTGTGTGAAAGTCAAGTGTCCTACTTCTCCCTACAAGCATATTTTAAAGATAGATGGCAGGCTTGCCACTTTCTCAACTGTTGAACTTCTCTGCTACTCAGGATAGCCATCCCAGGCTTTTTTCCAGCCTCACTCACCAGCCCTGCACTGTTTATGGCTCTCTGTCTCCTGCTCAAATTGGCACCTCTTCTTTCAACACACCAAGTCTAGCATTACCCACACAGCTATCTGTCTATCTACCTAAGTCATATCTATTGCTCCCATTACTGTAGTATCTGAGAAACTGACAACCTTTCCTGTATTGATCCTTGCCACATTCCTGATTGTGGGCCAGTTCAGGATCAAAAACATTTCCTGGTATAACATAGACAGCCCTGAAAGCTAATCTAAGATATAGCAGTTTGTCCAAATTACCTGTGACTTGAGATCACAAACTAGACTGGCTGTAAAGTCTTGTGTACGGCTCCACCCTTGACTCTTCCTCTCTGAAGCCGAGTCATGTCCACTCCACACTGTTATAATCTGTGTAACAGAAGCAAGCTACTAAAGGGAGTAGGCACATAGTTAAACAAGGTGTGTGGCTGTTCCAGGGGTTTATTGTTGGCAACTGTGGAAAATGTGAGTCTGTGGAGCTACTGCCAAAATATGTGTGTGAATAGAAGATTGTTAACACTCAAAAAAGTTGGAGTACATCTGGTTTACAGTACAATACACACATCCTGTTCCATGGCCTGCAGGAGCCCAGAAGGCCCTTTGGCCTCATGCAGTATGTTTATACAGCATGTATGGGCCAAAGCAAAGTGAAGAGGGGGAAAGACTCCCACCCAACTCTTTTATTTTTGTCTTTATTTGTCCACTTCCTAGGTGCATATGGAACTCAGCAACATTGTGTCTGAAGTAATGGGAAAAATAGGGAGAAATAGTAAAAAGAAACCTACGCATTTACAACTGAAAAAGACCCAAGAATTTGCCTAGTGTGAATATATTAATGTGGATAAAGATATTACAATAGGAAGTGAAATTATGGCCAGGATAATTAAATTCACACAGGAGGTAAATAGAACAGAAAATCCTATTTCTGATCCACTGGGGCCTCATAAGAATGTATAGTCTATACATATCTAAAAGCTGAAGGTGAAAAAATATATCAATATATATGTGATAGTAGAGTCAGCTTCTGAATGATTTTTGAACATATGTCCTATACAGTCTTATTTGAATTCTAGATTTGGGCCTGCCTAGAGATCCAATAACCTTTGTTGTTGGCTGACAGGAATGTGACTGAGATCCAAACTTGATAAAAGTTCACATTAACAGAAGAACTAAGTGCCAAATAAATTGCCCTCCAGAAACAAAAAATACCGCTTCACTCTCTTTTACATTGTTCCTAGTGTTTTAGCCAGTGAAGAAATAATGTATTTTCAGCATTTGCAAATTTATCAGTGTTTAAGACTGTTTGGTCAGCATCTCTAGAAATGCATAGATCAGAATTTCAAGTGACCTCAATCTCCTCATTCAAATTTCATATTTTAATCTTCTACCTCTTTGCCATCAACTCTAACTATATCCTCCTAACACATAAACATACACAAATTAGAGATACCAAGAATCAGAAGGAACAATGACAAAACAAAATTTTGCAGTGTGTTGTAGTTATATTGGTCACAAGATCTGAGGGATCTGAACGCATGTTGATTTTGACAAAATTTCATTTAGAAAAAAATCAAAAAGATATATTTTGATAACAGTAAAAATTTTATTTCAACTTTCCATTTGAAAACATGCTTTTGTTTTGACTTTATTGCATTATATTATAAATTATAATATAATGATGTAGTGTAACATCAAAGTCAAAATGTAACATTTCCAGTAATCTGAAATGAAATATTTTTAAATATTTCATTTCTCACGAAATTATTAATTTTGATGTTTTATTGCAATTTGGAACAAAAGCAAATTTTGATATCATGGAATTTCAGTGGGATGGAAATTTGAGGTTTCACTCAGCTCTATTGAATAGTTAATTATTTGTGTATTTACTGTGTGTATTAAATACAAATGGTGTTTTATTTTGTTTAATTTTAAAATAATTCTTCCGCTCTCCTAAAGCATTTTCATTTTGCCTAATGATCTTCCCACAGATCTTCCAACTTCAAGCCACCCCACATATCTTTCCATTTCCCTAGGTTTTCTCTATCCCTCTCCCATTTGATCAATCATTTTAAAACCTAAAAATGTATTCATGCAGAATGTCCTTTCATAATGAATCAAACAACTTGTATAAAGTGCATTAAATTAATGTTTCTCCTGGAATTTAGTATTGACAATTAACTGTTGACATTTAGGCTTCAGAGTAAACACCCATTTAGATTAATGGGAAAATTTACACTTATTAAATATATCACTTCATTTGTATGCTGACTCAGGAAAACATCTTCCCATATGCAAACCAGTGGATTGCTATCTCCCCAAGAAAAATAGAAGATTTTATTTTTATTTAGGTGGAAGTTTTCACTTTGGAGAAAATATTACAAATACTAATATCCAGAGAGTCCCTAAATCTGCTCTATCGTGCAGAATTTACACATCATATATTTCCATTGGTTCTTGCTATCAGTCCATACTAAGCCAATTTTCATTTTTACATTTATATATTTATTTATAACACTTGTTTTAGCTGTACTATAATTGAAGTTTCCACAGGAATGATTCCATTCCAAATTAGCTTAAAAAGTTAATTTAATAAAAACTTAATGCCTGTTAAAACCTTCAAGTTGTTTGGAGGTGGGCAATATTAAAAAACAAAAACAAAACACAAGTCCTCTATTGCCCATAATATTTATTATAGTGTTTTCTGCTTTAAGTAAAGGAAATCCTTCAAATACAGTGTGGGTAGCAATATATATTTGTGTTGCTCACTGATGTCTCAAAAGAGGCTTTGATTGTCCTGATTTCAATCATTCTTTATTAACCTGGCCATATCTCCTGGCTTAGTGTATTTTATTATGAAAGACTCTTGTCAGATTCTCCATGTCATCAGTGTCAGTATCTCAGTATTTCCAAATCTTTTGATCATGTTGATAAACCCACTTTTGGATGCACTTCATCCTCATTTTACATAATTTCTTCACTGTCCTCTCAGATTGGAATGTTTTTGAAAATGGAACTAAGGTCATATCCTCAGGTACACTCAAAGTGCAAGTCAGGGAATAATGTGCAAAATAGGCTGAAAGCTCCCACTTGCACTGCACTGATCCTTGTGCAGCTCTGAGCATTTCTTTCATCTTGAGCTGTGCTAACACAGGACAGCTTGACCAAACATCCCTTTTGCCACAGTGAGTTACAATCTTGTTCCAGGCTTGTTCCCGAGCAATTATGCACTGCCACTTACACAGGTTTTGTCCCAAGGCCAGAATGTAACCCTGAGATATGATAATATAGGTAGGTCTGGTAGCCTTTCCTATTATTAAGGTTGCCTGACACTTCCCGTTATGACACCTTGTACCTTATAACTTTGATAAACTTTAACAGTTCCAGATGAATTTTTCTAGATTGGGTGTCTAACTCAAGTTGTATTATTCTGGAAAATTTCAGATAAAATGGTTTAGCTGTTTCCAAGAACAACACTTGTGAATAACATGTTGTCTTGCACATTCAAAAAAAAAATCTGAAGACCTTTTCTTTGAAAAGCTCTCCCAAGTTTTGGAGTAGGGACTTGAAATTTGGCAGTGGGTAGCTTTTGTGTTAAAGGATGTGACCATTGCCATCTCTTTGAAACTCTGCTCAAATGTGACAGAGGTATATCCCTATCAAAATGTTGTTATTCGCTCAGGCTCAGTAGAGCTACACTAAATTCTTCTATTCCATCCTCACTGAGCATGCATGAGCCTCTCACAACTCACTGCCACAGGTTTGGTGTGAACTTATTATTCACCAGTTAAGAAAGAGACTGACTGGCATTTGTCTGCTTCTGTACATTAGTGTTCTACAGGCCAATTTTCCTCTATGTAAATACCAATAAAAAGGACAAATCTTCTGAAAAATTTAATTTAAGGTGACTTATACATAATGTACTGTATAGTTTGGTGTGGTATCCTTTACCATTGCTGAATAGCATTTACTCATTCAAGTAATGGGGACTGAGTCTGATCTAATTTATGTACATTTAAATGCAAAAGAAAATTGCAGTAAAGTCAGTGGAACTGGTACAAAACCTGTGTAAGTGAGAGGAGAATCAGGTCTATTGAACTTAGTATGATTAGTCATTTGAAGATGTACTATATGAGTTGCAGAATTAGGCCAAAATAAACTAAAGCTGCAATTAATTTTATCTCCCTGAAAAAGTTTGGCAAATAATCACTTCAAAGTTCTCCAGCTTAATGGCCTTTGCCCTGAAGCAAATGCCATGTACACACATTTTCAACATTCTTGTCCCAAAGGACAGAAATATCACCAACTTTCTTATAAGGGTTATTCCTCAGACTTTTAATATCAAGAAAAGGGCAGAACTCCAGTTCCAACACCCTCTAGACATGAGAGAAGAGGATTCAAAGATCTAGCACTGTGTGAGCGAGTTTTTTGGTTTTTTTTAAACAACACCATTGGTTGCTAGAGTTATTGAGTTGATGGAGTGTCCAATTAATGCCTCTGAAGTTTTAGATATTTTTTCTACCTCATATGAACACTTTTTTGCAATGCTTCTAGAAAGGATCCCCTAATGGTAAAGAAGTGCCTGTGGAGGTGTCAGTTCAGGCCCGGCTCTACCCCAGACTTCCTATCCAGCCTTGGGCAAATCACTCAGTCTCTTTAGGTATCTCAGTTGCCTATTATAAAAAGGGGATAACAGTACTTCCCTTTCACACAGGTCTGTTTTAAGAATAAATACATTAACAAGATCCGTGGTATGTAACTAAGATAGAACAACACTTCCTGTGGGAATTACTTTTTTACACTATGCTTTTGCATTAATGTCTAATTAAAATACAATGAAAAGTAAACCAGTTGTGTAGACGTGTGCAATCAAGCAAAAAGTGGTGAAAATCAAAGCTGTAGCGTGGGTTGTGTAGATAGATCTGCACACAATTTTGGTACTAATTAGCTATTGAAGTTAGGGGTGTTATTTTCTACTGAAATAGTATGACTGCAGCTATAGCACTATAACAGAATCTCATGCTAGTATAACTTATTCCTCTTCCTTTATGGGAATATGCTATAGAAATATAAGCACCTTTATATTGGTATATCTGTGTCCACATTGTGTGCGTATTACTGCTTAAACTATACTGGTGTAGTTTAAGTTGCACAGTTTGGGTATGCAGATAAACCTGTAGTGAGAATACCAAGAGAAAGAGGGAAGTATCTAAAACCTCATGTGAAAAATCTGTTTATTAAATTTCCAGTCCAAGCTTGGATAATGCAGATAAGTTTTGGAAAATCACCTAAACTTTGAGAACTTCTCTAAAACTTTTGAGTTTCTCCCATCATCAAGTATATGCATGCATTATCTGATATTGGTGTCCCATATATATATATATGTTAAATGAGAAATGTTAAACTACCTTGAAATACAATTTATAGATTATAAATGTTAAGAGCTGCAATTTTTCATGGTAACTTTATGATAATAGAGAGAATTAGATGAAATAGTTTGCACTAATTTTTGGAGGGTGAAAAACACAGATTTGGCAACACTGAAGCACTTCAAGTATTTGTGTTGATTTTGCTGATTGTTTTGGTCAAAAAAGACTTTTTATAAATACTTGAAAATAAAATCAAAATATTTCATCTGACATTTTAAAAATGAATTTTTGGTTCAAAAGTGACTTTTTGTTTCAAAATCTCCTTATATTTTACTTTTGAAAAATTAAAGAATTCAAAAATGCTCAGAAGACAATTCATTAGGGTTGAACAAAACATTTCATTTAAAAATATTTTTGTTTTCTTGTCACTTTTCCCAAAGTTGTTTGTTTAATTGTTTTGGTTCAACCCAAAATATTTATTATTTTTTGAATTGCCAGTGATGTAGTTATTAACACTAGCCAAATCAGTGTAGCTTTTTTTTAAGTGTCTGTCCTATTCTTTTGCACTACTTTTGTTACTGAACAGAATTCTAAACAAGGTTCAGCATGTTTGCAGTTCTATTTACTGAGAAAATAAAATTTACATGCAACTGACCCTCTTATCTGTTACTGTTGAAGAAAAAAGATAGAGTTGGCTACCACCATACTGAAGACTCAGAAAGAAACAGGTTGGGAAAGGAAATAAGATACGCAGTTTCTGATGAGGCTTATAATTACATGTGAAAATTATCTTTATGGGATAAGAGCCAGGAAGAGAGACATGTCTTTTAAAACCTCTGTGCCACAGAATCCAGAAAGCTTTCAAATGCTCAGCACGGTTCCAGAGAGAGATTGACAATCTTAAATGCAAGTGGTATGACCTTGATAAAAGAAAAAAAAAGTGTGCTTTCTTGTGCCTGCAAGAAAGAAGTACAGAAACATCACCTGGAAAGTCCACACCTTTCAACTTCTATGTTTACTATGGACTACTTCCTACTAATGTTTCTGAAGGCATTTTATCACTGCATTACCATTTGTCATAGGGGAAAATATATAATTAGATATTTAACATCTTAGGCAGATGTGTATGAAAGCATTTTAAATGACTACATAAACACATTCACCATAAAACTATATTCTCTCTCAAATATAATTTGTTTCATTTTTCTATTTAATCAAGTGTAAAAACAATGATAAATTATGTAATTCTTTTTAAGGAGTTTTATTATTTGTACAGTGCAGTTGGTAAAATTGGTGAAATAACTGGATGGAAATGTATTTTGCTGTTTAAAGATCAAAAAGTAAAGCAATAATGTAATAACACTGACAATTAATTAAATGAAAATGATGAGTATTTCAATTTAATTGGTAGCTGCTGCCCAGTAATATCATTACCCACATTGTAGGTCTAATCCCCAGGCCATTCAGACAGATGTTGAAAGTATAAAGGCTACAGGCAGATACTTGTGTCCATGCAGAGCATGTAATGGGGGCAGATCAACTAAGGAAATAGGCTGGGAGACTCCAGCAACCCTTGCGCTTTTCAGATTTGATTTTTGCAGCTGGTATCCACAGAAGATGCACGAGTGATAGCGGGTGTGTGACTGATGATTTAGGAAATTTGTCTGTGTAAAATGTATGAATTCTGGTTGGTTTTCTGAAATTGGTGTATCACTGAACGCCTCCGTGTTTGGTGAATCAGCCATTTCTAGCAGGATTTGTGCCACATACTTCCCAGACCAGAAGAATGACAGATGTGGCAGGAACAATTGAGAGTGGTTCCTGAATAGTCTGCCATTCAGGTGGAAGCACCATAGAACAATGACATGGGTTAAGGAAAACCAGTTCTCCCAAATTATCTGTTTCTCTTTACTGAGTAGGTGTTACATTAATGGACAAATTTGATTGATTCAGAAATTTCTCTACAGACTCTCTGCATGTTCCTTGTTTCAACTGTGTCAACTGTCACGTCTCTGAAGGGTTAAATGATAAACTGGTGAATTCACAAAGGTGAAGCTCCTGGGAGGGTGTGCTTGAGAAATTGGGTGTCTTGGGGTGTCAGCACTGGCCCTGGGGATTCAGGTCAGCTGGACCACAAGGTCACATTCCTGGTACCAGAAAGAAAGCCTGTGTTAGAAAGTGTTCTCAGGATGCTAGAGCCAAAGATTGTGGCTAGAGTCTGCCCAGTTCTTGGGAACTTAGAAGCATGCTGATCCAGCATGAAGGTCCAAATACATTTTACTCATATGTTCCTTGCTATCTCTGGACTGTATCCTATTTTTAAAACCCATGTCAGAAATGTTATTGGAGGGCAGAGAAGAACAGTGTCTGTAAAATTTACCTTTATTTGGCATCATATTTATATTTTTTAGAATAAGGATTCAGTTGAACAAATGTTTAATTTGTCATGACTCAAAGGAAATAAATCCAAAGTGCCATATTTTCAGCTGGCAAACCTTTTCTGAAGTTATCCAAAGTGAAAGCCCTGATGTCTATACGGCGCTAGTGCAATTACACCTGGTATATTGTGTTCTCTTTTGGGCAACATATTACTAGAATGAGATTGATTAATTAGAAAGAAATCAGAGAAAAACGACATTATTAGAAGGCCAGAGGGACCATTTTAAGAAGTGAAATTTTTCAAACAACAAATATATACAGTTAAACTGACTAAGGGTAATATTGTTCAGTGTACTACACATATAGGCCATAGGTTGTACACATGGAAAGAAGTCAGTTAGGTTCATGAAAGAGCATAACTTTAGGATGAAATTAAAAATGAGAACTTTAGGTTGAAGAATACAGGGAAAACTTCTTACAGTGAAGTGCATTGGGACTGTGGAATAATCTCCCACAACACATACTGGAAACTTCATTGCTTGGGACATACAAAACTAAACTAGGACACGATTTTTTATAGGGAACAATTTTTTAACAACAGGAAGGTTGACTGAATGCCCTAATGCATCTTTTCCATCCTCCATCTTTCAATATTACATCAATTTATAGCTAAAAGTATTATTCTATCCAGAAGACAACTTCAACCCAGGCTAACTTTCAGTGATTACTTAGCACACAAGTTTATTCACAGATGTGATCAAAGACTGCTGATTAACATTTGAGCAAGTTGAACTCACATTCAAGTTATAGTTTCCACTCTTGTCTTGCCCCACCCCCTCACTCCCAAGGTCATACTCTTCGCTAATTATATCAGCTTTGTTTTCCCATCAGCTTATCACACAAACATCTCTGTGCCTCTGTCACAGTTCCAGGGTAAGTTTCCTCTTCTGAAATTATTTTTCAGCACCAAGAATGAACCTGTTTTGGGTGACAGTCCCATTCCTTCACGTCTCTCAGGCAAGGACCCTGTGATTCAACCATTCTGTAATTGGGTCTCTGTATTGCTACTTGTGATGGCCAACTCTGATACTTAGCAGGCCAAGCATAAACAGTCCATCATAAACAAACACATAGAGGCATACAAAATAATATAGATATTTCCCAGTTGTTCACACCTTCTTCCATCCTTCTCCATACACAGGGAATGCTCTTCCTGACCTGATTCATCAAGTCAGTACCAAATAGCTCCTTCTTTAAATATCTCCTCAACTCAAGACCCAACACAAGTTAATAATAGCATGAGTGATGGCTGTGGGTTGCTGGCAGTTACTATACATATTTATAATAACTGGGAAAAATATATAAATGAATACATTAAAAAAACCTGCATGTTTGACTATATCCTCTTTGTATGTAATTTCTCTTCTTAGATAACCCCTGCTCCAAAGACAATAGAATGCAGCCCCTCTCAGAGACAGCAATCTGATCTTGTCTGATCATGTCATGATCTGACATGACATAATATTAAATATACTAATACGCTGTCGATGTAACTCCTAGGGGTGGGTACACTAATTCTGTTGTTTTAATATAATAAATGGCACACTTATGAAGGACAAATGTGAAGGTTTTGGCAGAAGTTAATTTTATTTTTTGTGATTGCATATAGTATACATGGATTTTGCAGGTTATGCCCACCCCCATATGCCCAGGTGGCAAGGTTTGGGGGGGGACAGTGAGACCCAACTGTTTCTGACCTCCTGGCCATATGACTCAAGGGCCCTAGTCAGGGTGTCACCCCTAAAGCTGGGGTGGTGCGGCCTAATGGCCAGAGTCAAAGGTTGCCCTCGAGTCAGGGCTATATGCAGTCTAGAGCCCAAGCCCCCAAGCAGGGTGAGGCAGCAAGCAATCTAGAGCCTGGACCATCTGGCAGAATGGGGCAACAGATGCCATCTGTGTCCCTCAGCCCTCCATCAGGGCAGGGCAGGCAAATGGTTTGTAGCCCTGGCCCTCAGGTAGGGTGAGGCAAGCAAGCAGTCTGTAACTATGACAGGGGTTTGCACACCTCTGCAGTCTGAAGCTTAGGCAGGGGGATGCTGTTACCCCAACGGGAGTTGGGGGGGGATAGGAGGATGCAGGCCCACCTGTCTCCACCAAGTCCCAGTCCAGGGCTCTGTCTGTGATAGGGGAGGTCACCACCCTGGTCAGCGGGGATCCCACTTCTACACAGTGACCTATCTTGGGCAGGAGATATCAATCATTCCTTTTCCCTGGGCCACTTCTTACCATGCCTTCTGATGCTGTTGTCTAGAGCCTTCAGGTTCCCTGTCATCTGTAACTCCCTAGATGTCTGACTCTGAGCAGTCGGCAATGGATTCCTGGGGCCTTTGTTTCCCTCCATTGAGGGCTGAAGCAGCTGCCTGCATGACGCCCCCACCAAGCATCCTCCTTCCTTGGTGGTCCTACTGGGGCAGCAGTTGGAGCATGCCCAGCATAGCCTGGGGGGGAGGTGGGACTTCTGCTGCCCATAATATAGACTTTACTCTTTCTCGTTTAGTGCAGGATAATCCCCTTGTCACAATGGGATTCAGTAAAACTTAAATGAACCATGCCATGAGTTCTTGTAAATAGCTCCAAGAGACATCCATGTCCTCAATTAAAAGAAAGAAAAAGAGGTGAACCCAAACTATAGAGAGGATTTTTATTTTTAGGCTGCTCCCTCAAAAAGTATCATGTTATTCTTATTCTACATATCTTGTGTTAGGTTTCACAAATCACATTCAGTTTCTGTTGTACCTGTATGTACACTCCTCATTGTGAATTACCATCAAATCTATTCAAACTGAAGACAGAAAAGTTATCAGTTTAGGAAAGTATTTTCTCCAAGGCCTCATTAAAATAAGATGTCAAGGATCTCTTCATGCTTTTAAAAAAATGTTATTAGTATGAACATCATAATAAGAGAAGTGTAAAAAAATGTAACTTTCATCTCATATCCCAATCTATGGAGCAAACTAGCTTAGCTATTAAGGACAAAATAAATCTCTAAGGGGAAACCTGTATCCAAGTGTTAATGTAATTTCATAATTGTGAAAAGGCCAAACATTGATTCCTTGAGAGGTCATGTCTTGTTTGCTGCTACTCAGATGATAGCAAAAGATTCCTTTTATACATATCCAGTAAACAAAAGGCATCTAGAAGGTTGCATGGGTTTAACTCAACGGTTGTATTTGACCCAATTTGTCCTTGTCTTTCCACTGCGGCAAGATTAAGACTGGTGCTTCAAAGCAAGGGAAAATGTTATTGTGGATTCAAAGGAAAGGATTCCAAAATGACCATTAACCTTTGCACTTCCATCCAAACTCATAAAAAAGTAAGAAAAATGTCTATCATACTTAATGCAGTCTGGTATGATTTACTTTTATAGCACAAAGAAGCCACTCAAGGGACCACTGTAAAGTTTAAACTGTCTGTGACAAGAAGCACCTCATGTTTATCTTACTAAAATTTACCTCTACTTTGGGCAATAAAAGTGCTGGATAGCTAAACAGATTTAAATTCCTCTTTATATTTATAAAATTTCTAATTTGGACAAGAAGCATCTGTTGCAGATAGCTGCTTGCCATTGTTTTTGAGCACCTCTTTCTGACCCTCAGTAGTTATAGAGACATGGTGGGGCTACAACCATCATGAGTTGTTATATCATATGGAATTTAGACTGCCTATTATTCAGGGCAGGGGGCATAGCTTTACTCGTTTTTGTGAGCCAATTAGCATGTCTTGGGAGACTCCAAAGATAAGTAGTAATAGAAATACAAGAAACCAAGTACCATTAATCAGACTAATCAAGGTGTTGAAGGGGGCTGGTAGTTCCTAAAAAATATAATACTAGAGGCTCAACATCAGGTTCTTCCTATGCACAGGAAAAATAAGAAGAGCCACAGGAGGCCAATGTGGCTGTAAAAGGAGCTTTTCAACGATCAAAAAACCAAAATGGATACATACAAGATATGGAAGGTGGGGCATGTCCCCAAGGAAGTGAATAGTACAAGCATGTAGGGACAAAATCAGGAAATCCAAGGCAAAGAATGAGTTACAGCTGGCAAGGAATGTTAGTGACAACAAGAAGGAGGTCTTCAAATATGTCAGACTAAAAAGAAAGAACAAGGACGATGTGGGTCTGCTGCTCAATGGAGAAGGTGAGCTGATAATGGAAGAGGATAGGAAGGCAGAGCTGCTCAATGTATACTTTGCTTCAGTCTTTTCGCAAAAAATCACATATGATCAGACAACTAGCAAAGTTCCATAAACATTAAAGGATGCAGACCGGGATAAGTAAAGAACACTTTAGAGATCTTCTGACCAATTTGAATGAATTCATATCAGCAGGGCCTGATGCTATTCACCTGAGGGGACCAAAGAAATTAGCTGAAGAAATCTTGGAGCCACGGGCAATGATATTTGCAATATTATGGA
Source organism: Mesoclemmys tuberculata (assembly GCA_007922155.1). Taxonomy (NCBI): domain Eukaryota; kingdom Metazoa; phylum Chordata; order Testudines; family Chelidae; genus Mesoclemmys; species Mesoclemmys tuberculata. Next base: position 81,693,046 of record ML675604.1, on the reverse strand, counting down.
TGACAGAAGAGGTCCTGGAAGACTGGAGAAGAGCTAACATTGTGCCCATCTTTAAAAAGGAAAAAAAGGAGGAGCCAGGGAACTATAGACCAGTCAGCCTGACTTTGATACTTGGGAAGCTACTGGATGAATGTATAAAACATTTAGTTTGAAAATACCTGGTGAATGGAGGGGTAACCATAGCAGCCAGCATGGATTTACTAAGAACAAATCATGCCAAAGAAGCTTAATCTTTTTTCTTTGACAGAGTAACTGGTTTGGTGGATAAGGAGAATCAGTGAACATAATATACCTGGACTTCAGCAAAGCTTTTGACACAGTCCCACATGACATTCTGATAAATAAGCTGGAGAAATGTGGGCTTGACAAAAAGATGTTTAACATCTTTATTAATGACCTAGATATAGAAATAGAGAGTGTACTGTTCAAAGTTGCAATGACACAGAGCTAGGAGGGGCAGCCAACATTTTGGAGGACAGAGCTAAAATTCAGAGGAATCTTGATGAATTGGAGAACTGGACTAGACAACAAAATGAAATTAAACAAGGACAAATGTAAGGTGCAACACTTATGAAAGAAAACAACAAATACAGAATGGGTAATAACTGGCTTGGCAGTAGCACTGCTGAGAAGGATCTAGGAGTAGTGGTGGAGCACTACCTCAACATGTGTCAGCAATCCAATGTTGTTGCAAAAAAACTGAAATGCAAGTGTAGGTGCATTAACAGAGGCATAGCCTGCAAGTAATAGCAGATGATAGTATCACTGTACTCGGCATTGATTAGGCCTCAGCTAGACTACTGTGTCTAATTTCGATCACCGATGTATAGAAAAGATGTAGAGAAACTGGAAAGAATCCAGAGGTGAGTGACAAAGATGATAAAGGGGAAGAAATGCAAGCCATATTTGCAAAGGCTAAAGGAACTGGGTATGCTGATTTTGGAAAAGAGGAGATTAAGTGGGGACATGATAGCAGTCTTCCAATATTTGAAAGTCTGTCATAAAAAACGTTGTTTTCTCTTCCTGCAGAGGGCAGGACAAGAGGCAATTGGCTCAAACTACAGCATAGCAGATTTAGATTAAATCTCAGGAACAACTTCCTAACTGTAAGAACAGTAGGACAACAGGAGGTGGTGGAAGCACTTCACTCATGGGTGGCAAGGTATAATAGGCCAAGGACACTAAGCCTACCCGCTGCCAGATGCCTGGGCCATGCTGGCCCTGCCTCTTCCCTCTCTTTGCTGGGAGTGTGCTTATTTATTATGCTCTATGCAGGTTCCTGGGTGCCTGAGGAGGTGGTATCTGCTACTCAGCATCTCAGGTTCATCAGTAATCTCCTTGGGGAGTCCAAGGGACCTGAGAAGATGAAGAGCAGATACCACCTCCTCAGCAACCCAGCAACCTGCATGGTGCATAATAAATAAGCTCAGCTTGGGGAGGGGCAGAGAGCACAAGTGATGGGGGCCTCCAGGGATGGGGAGGTATTTTGAAGAGGAAGGGGACTGAGCAGGAAGAGGGAAGAAGGGATGCAGTGAGCGGCAGCAGAGAGGGTCACACAGGGGAAGGAGGGATGTGGCAAGAGGTGTCAAGGGGGGCTGAGCAGGGAAGCAGAAAGGAGAGGAGGGACTCAGGAGAGGGGTAAGTCCAGGGTTGGAGTGTGAGTGAAGCTATGGGAGGGTGGGAGTTAGCCTACCAGAGGGGAAGCTTCACCTGCCGCCCATGCCTTTTTTGAAGGTTTTCAAAAGGAGTCTTGATAGCCATATGTCTTGGATGATTTAGACACAACAAATCCTGCATCTTAGCAGGGGGTTAGAATAAATTACCCTTGCGATCCCTTCTAACTCTATGTTCCTATGATTCTATATTGAGACAGAAGAACCTTTCCATTCTTCCTGTTTCTATTATGCCAACAAAAGTGGGAGTTCAGCTGGAGATTAAGGGAAAGAAAACATTGTTGTATCAACTTTTTAAAGCATACAATTGGCACAACTTCAGTTTGGTGTGAAATTTGAGCTGTTCAGGACAGTTCTTATTTTAAACAAAGCAGTGCACTCATCCCAAATACACTATGGTTTTGGTATCACTTCAGCTACCCTCCCTCAATGTCTCTGTTAAGGGCTCAGATCTGGTGATGACCATGATACATAAAGACATAGATTGGGTGGGCAGAATAAATAAGAATAATGTCTAAGAGCATTTCTGATAAACTAGGGACACAAGCTCTTAAGAAAGGTACCTAATTAGACTCTGATATAGAGAAAGACTCAAGTACATGATTAACTATGTGTAAATCTATACCTATTCTGGATAGTATTTACGTATGTGGTAAAACTTTAAGCATGTAATTAAGTTCTTAGAGCCCCAGTTCAACAAGCATGTGAACAATTTTAAGCAGGTGATGAGCTGCATTCAAGTTACATTGTATTGAAATCAATCAGATTATTCATGTATTTAAAGTTATATGCATGTTTTAAAACCTTGCTGAATCTGGGCCTTAATTAAGTTCTTAGACTGGCTTTCCCTGAAATATTATATATTTTCCTCTATTCTATTCAACTAAAATTATATCATGCACCTATGAGGTCAAATAATGCCTTCATATTCTATTCAAAGAGAAGTGGATTGCATGGGTTATAATTATATATAATTCTATCTCACTGAGTTCATGAAAGGTGGTCTACTTGGATTGAAATGGTTGTCTCTTTTAATCAGATATAAAATAGTTGCAATATTATTAGCTAAAGTTCTTATAAAAATAAATCCGTCTTCAAGAGTGAAAAGGGGCAATGGATAGATAGTTTTGTAGAATTTTTGCACATAAACTAAATTGTTATGGAAACTGGCTCCTGTTTAATATATGTCTATTATCAAATTTTAAGAAATACAGTAATTCTTGTTCTAGTATTTATAACAATCTATCACATATACATGAACATTCAAATGTAGTCAGTGAACATACATGGACACTTGTGCGTGTGCACACACACACACACACACACACACACACATTCATCTTTTGGTTTGTTCCTTTCTCTTTGACAGAACTCAAGGTATGTCTATACTGACAGCGGCAAAGTTGCCACCGTCAAATCGATCTTTCTGTATCAATTGATCGGTCAGTGTAGACCTGCTCAATCGATCAGGAAGTTGGTGTTAGTAAACCACCCCCTCAAGTGGAGTAGCGCTGTGTCAACGGAAACACAGTTCCGATCAGTGCAGTGCAGTGGCGATGGCATGCAGAAGGGAAGCATAGCAGTCAACGAAAGTTATGCAAGCTACTCTTTGTAGCTTGTGTAACTCCTGTCGATCGCCACCGAATCTCCAGGTAAGTGTAGACCAGGACTCAGAAAAAAATAATTTGGGCATTAGCATATAAATGAAAAACTTTACCTACCCTGGGAAAGACTGCTTATGGAAAAGCATTGTTGCATATCTAAATGGGAAACCTTGATCTGATTTTTAAAAACTCTGTTTTAGAGGACTGGGTGGTTTAGGCAACTGTTAATGGAGCCTTTGAGGTCTAGGAAACAAATACAAATGCAGCTCAAGTTGGTAGTGACAGAATATTATTTCTGCCTACTAACCCCTTTATTAGCTCATGTGAAATTACTTGGTGTTTTAATTCCTGCTTTGCAGTTGTCCACTTTACCATGTATATTCATGCGGCAGTCTCAACAGACTGGATATTAAATGGGCCATAAAGAAGTACTCACATACTTCTCAGACTGGTTCTTCCACAAAAAGGTTGAAGCACTTTTATCATTACTTAAGAGAATGGAAAATGGAGGAGAGCAGGAACTGTGCAATCTTGCTGCCCATACTATATCTGTTCTAACCCCATAACTTTTCAAAGGCACTATCAGGTACTATGCTCTTTTAAAAACATATATAGAGGATTCAGGTTCTCCCTGAAAATTTGTAGTCTTTGTTCTAATGACTAATGTTGAAAGTTTTCTATCTAAGACCGAAAAAGGACATCAACCATTTCAACTTTAAAAAAAACCTCATGTATTGTATCCTGCAGTTCAATTTTAAAAGGCAGCCATAGAGGGAAAAAAGGATGCAGTTTAGGGAAAAAATATATTGCTCCATTGTTTTTCCCCTACCTGTCTGATCAGTTTGAGTTGTGTACAAACATTCTGGACAATTACTATAATAGTGAATAAAGATTATCCATAAAATTATATATCACAGTTTTTTAAATTTTAAACACTTTTAGTGTTCTCTGTTCCTGTCTTTATGATTTGTTTTATAGTTGTTTCTGCTTTCTTATATTTGTTGAACATTGTGACTCTTTGGTTACTGCTGCAATAAGATGGCTTATTTAATATTTACAAATTTTACTATCTGATATTTTAGAAGTAAAAAGGGATGTTTAGTCAGGTCATTTGCCTGATATTTTGATGCCAGAATGCATCCAAAGAACATAGTTATTTCATGGCAAAGCTCTGAGCTTTTGAAACAAGTTGAAAGATGAACATGTTCTTGTTTATGCATGTAATGCTTTTGTAGGATAGGTATTCCTATATAAGGAATATTTTATACAACAATTCAGAATTAATAAAGCACAAAATAGACAGAAATCATCATGAAAACCATTTGATAGAATTTGAAAATAGATAAATAACAGTTACAAATAGTATGAGTGTTGAAAATTTACAATGAAAAAGACCTACGCTTAATTTTTTTTCTATTTATCCCAGATGCCCATGTGAGACATAGTTGTTTGTTCCTAATGATAAGAAAGGAGCTGTCTTCTTTGAGGTCTTTGCTAGCCGAGAATGCTAGTGTATAATTAAATGTTTTTGACAGTATCTCAAAGATAAATGGAACCAGGTACTTATAAAAATTTTCACTGTAACCATCAGAACCTGAAGCTTTCTTGTTCAGTCTTTGTGCAGTCACTAATCTTGGTTTCAGAAAGACAGATACACTCAGATAGTCTCTGTCCATATCTGGATGGAGTAAGAAGATGTAGGCTTTCAGAAATCTTTCAAGGGCATCAGTATTTTCACTCTCTAAGGTGTAAAAATGTTGATATAAGGCTGTGAATGCCTAACAATTTTGCTAAAACACTTTTATTTTTCCTCCCAGAGTCTTAAATGACAGCTGTATGGATGGGATTACAGCAACCATTTATATATTTTGCAGGTGGCCATCTTTGTCTACTGCTTTCAGCAGAAGAAATGAGTTGTTATTCAAAACTATATTAATTCTAATAGAAAAACTTCAGTGCAGTCCTTGTAGAAACCATATTGATAATGTCAGGGATAAAAAAAGACAAGAACTAAAAATTTAAACCAAATAAAAGATAAACAAAAGTGAAACCAAATCAATATCTTGAACTGTACACAGAAGCTCATTTGGCAGGGCTCTGGTCATAGCTAAATGGAGGCAAACAAGGCAAAACACACAATGGGGCCCAGTGAATTCAGTGTCACCACAAGCCTATCAATCAGTTTTAACTGTTATGAGGGAATACAAGGTGAAAGGTAACCACATAGATAAATGAATCCCAGACTATTCAGGCATTTGAAATCACCAGAAGATTCATTACCTATAGAAGCAGCATGAATAGATATAAGTGTGGGTGTTATAGGTTCACAGCGGCACAAACCCATTCAGAAGATGGGCAGCAGTATTTCATTGTAGCTCCTTAGTGGATTCCAAGATATCCTTATGTAAAGAACATGACAGTTTGAAGCAGAAGGTCAGCTTAGATCATAATGCTCACTTCTGGCCTTAAAATCTCAGAATCTATTAACTAAAAACTTGAAATTAAATTCCAGATATTGAATGATAGACTGATTATTTTGCTACAGTTCATAAAAAACCCCTCAAAGATGTTTGCAATAACTGTTAGAATAGTTTAGAAAATCAAATTTATAAAAATTGCTATCTGTTCACAAAAGACAGAAAAAAGGACTATGTTCTGCAGATAAATTGCTTGTGATAGATAACAACGAAGTACAATATGTCTCACAATTCAAAAAGCCATGGATAACAATGCAGCTCAATAAATCTCACAGATAGAGATGGCCAGAAAACAACAGTTCTGGCTTGCAAAACAATTGAGGTGTTAAAGTTTGTTTCCTTTCTGATGTAGAATGAAAACAAGACCATTTGAAATTTATCATGAAGAAATGCATGCAAGAGAGCCCCTGAAATAACCCAGTGGTTAGAGCACGCACTGGGGATGTTAGAAACCCAGTGTAAAATCTCTGCTCCCCTTAATTTGGAGCAGGAACTTAAGTGTGGGTCTTCCACATTCCCAGTGAAAGACCCACCAGCCTATCGGCTATTCAGAGGGGTAGGTTGGGGAAACAGTCATAGTATCCCTGGTTTTGACTATAAATTCCATCTTGGACCTGAGAAACTGTCCCAATGAAATTTTTTTATTGACAGTGATATATTTTCACAGAACATTTTGGTTAAAAAAAATGACATTTTTCAACAGAAAAAAAGAGTTTTATCTATTTTTTTATCAGATCTACTCACAATTATTCTTAGCGTTGTCATATCCATATTGAACAAAATGGGACACATGGCTCTGACACTCCTAAGTCAAGATTGAATATGTGCATTATGTGTGGACACACGTGTATGTATAACTCTAAATGCACATCCCACTTAGCAATAAAATATAAACTAAAAACAGGAACCTGCCCAGAAATGCTTACAATTTAAATCAGAAAAATACAATTCAAATAATAACAGTTAAATCATGGGAAGATAGAGACATCATCAGTGAGAAGATAAAAAAAATTGACTTCTTTTTCAAGGAATCCCCTCTGGACAAAATTCATACAAACCCATCTCTCTACCAAGAGATTCACCATAATGACCCTGTGTGCACACTGTCTTGAGGGAGGAGAAGGAATAATGAAAACAATAAATGGATCCTAAATGATACCTTCAAAATACAAAATTACCTCTAAGTATTATATATTGCTGTAATGTCACACGGAGTACAAGAATTTGATGTTTTGTGAGCACAGACATTATTGTGACTTACACATTTTCAAGGCAATATTAAAAATCTTTAACTATGGAGATTCATATCTATAACCTGAAACTGTAGATTTTTTATGGAGCAGCTTCTTATCCCTTTTATCCCTTGGGATAAAAGAAATAATGCAATACAAATTAACATTCTTTTAGTTTTGGTGGATGAACAGATTTCTGTTTTCAGTGCCTTATATAACTTCCTGTTATCTGTCAGTATGTGTGAAGCTATTATTACTTCATTACATTAGTGGCTTGACACATGCATTAAATCCACTGTGAACAGAGACAAAGCAGCAAAGAAAGCATATGTAAGTAGTAAAATTCACTTTTAATCATATTTCATGGAGAAAATCATTATACCCCTGTGAGATAACATTAAGATGCTTTGTGATAAACAAAATGTGTCTTATGTTTCTTATGTGTCTAAACAATGTGTCTTATGGTTGTTATGAGTTACATACATTAAGTGATAAAAAGCTCCATGCATAAGTATTTCATTATAGTCAAGTGAAATATTAAAGTGACATTAGATGTTTACAAATCTGGGTTGTTTGAGAATTGCTATGAAAAGCTTAGGGGAACTTGACTCCTAATCCTGTTCCTAATCACCTCTAGGTGGCATTAATTTTTAGGGTAAAAATTTCAGAAGTCCCATTTTCAAAAGGAACTTAGGTTCTTCTGAGTCTAAGTCTCTTTGAAAGTCAGTGGGACTTGAGTTCTTAAATTCCTAAATCAATATTGAAAATAAGATATAGGCTTCCAAATCACTTAGACCCTTTTGAAAATATTACCCTCAGTCCATGTTTCCCCAATACACATGCACTCTAGTATGAATGTTTTCCTCTGAGTTTTCAGGACATTAATACTGGGCTTCAGTCATATTTAGACATCAATATAAATCGTACACAAAATGAAAACCCAAAGGATGCTTCAATAAAGTGGAAGGGCAGTGAATATTTACTCTGAAGATCTGACTTTTCACCTCACCAAAATATTATCAGCCGAATCTCCCCCTCCTGTGGGAAAACCCACAGGAGAAGTAAAGGGAAGGAAATATTTACAAGGTTTTCATCTCTGTGTATTCAATAAATGGTGATGGGATTGTCCTTCCTATTCATGACAGCACCTACTGCCATAGTTTGCCTGCTGGTGTCAGGTTGTGGTATTACAGGGATCCTTTTCTTCTAGCATACCCTACTCCCTACCTTACCAGTTCTGCTGCAGACTGAATCTTCCAAGTTCTAGCCCTACCAGCCAGGACATCTTTCAGTTTAGCTCCCTTCCAGGGTAACCAAATAAGTCCCAATGAAAAGTTAGTGACTCTGTAGCGGGCCATCCGCATCTGTCTAGGCTCAGCCGTTCTCACCTCTTTCCTAAGGCTTACAGCACCCCTCTAGCAAAGAGATGGCAGGGGAACCCAGGTCTACCCTCTCCCCTGGGTTCCATCCCACGGTCCTTGTGAAAAGCAGCTAAGATCTATCTCTTATGGATTCCCTGAGCTGCAGCTTCCATTTATCTGCCTGCAGCCGTGTATTATGGAATTGTACTCTATAGTCCTCTATGGCCCTGGAGTTTCATCTCTACATGCAGTTTTTTTCCAGTCTGTTACTAAGGTGATTTTTCTGGCTGCTTGGAACCCCTTCTCCATTGCTTTCCTTTTGCTTCAGAGCCAATCCCAGGGTATGAGCTTCCAGTTCTCAGTTCTCCTTTATTGGCCCTGCAGACCTTCCTTTATTGGAACCAGACAGTCTGGCTCTCCCAAGCTATCTCCCCTCCAGATGCCACAGAATGGGATAACTGGGCCCTCCAACTCCCTGTTAAAGCTTTATTAGCCATTGTGGGGCATAAGCCCCATCAGAAATCCCTTGATCCTATGGAAGCTGCAGGAATCAGAGATCATCTACCGGGAGTTTGTGCATCCTTGGTAGCTCTGCTGCTCTCTAACAGCACAGCTTTGAGTCACACTGTTCCAGGTTTACCAGTTGATTGAATTCAAGGGCGATTCCCACTGCAAAGAGGTAAAGGCATAGTACTATAAAACAACCTAAGGCGTCTCAAAACCTTATGAATGATACAAAGCAATCGAGTGTAACTGTGAGTTTAGCTGCACTTTGAATTTCTTTAATAGATGGGAAAATTTTTAAAAACCTAGGTCTAAAGGTAGGAATTTGTTATACTTCCATACCCATGAATAGGAATGTTGGTACTGTTTCTTCTGTATTTGCTGGTTACAGTGACCTTGTTGTATGTATTTTAAAAATATTGTGGGGGGAAGCAAAGGTGGGAGGAAATCTTCATCTTCTGAGACAATAACTTCATATTATTAATGATTTGGCTCAAGCTAAGAAATTCAGGAAACACAGATATGATTAAATGAAATAGGAATCTGTCTTTCCCAGAATTTGAGTGATGCCACAGACTTCAGTTCTATTTAAATTTGAATAACACTTAGTAATACATATTTTTGAAGATGATAGAAGATTTTGGGGTATGAAAATATTGTCTTTTGGCAACCGGATAGAGCAGCAGAAGCTGCTCCTTTCTTAGATGAGGATATTGCTAATCTTATCTTCCTGAATTCTAATGCTTTTCATCTTCCTGAATCAAAATTCCAAGCATCCCTACAGTAGGAGCCCCTCTTTGTAAACTTTGATATAGGTATGGAGCCTCAATTGGGAGCCAGATTCCTTATGCCAATGAACTCTGGTTGGGAGGAGTGACTTCAAAAGCTAGAACTGAACTTGGATCTGAATTTCTTGGTTTGAGCCCAGCTCTAGTTACAAATTTTCTGAAGTGACAGATATCCCTCTTAGCAATGTTATTTGCTGACAAAGAATTATATAAAAGGGCAGTCTGAATTGAGTGTCCATCACTCAAATGACATCTGACAACTACTTGAGATATGGGCTCCTTCTGTGTGTGGTTTCATGTGGCTGCTTTATATAATTTCCCTCTTCTCTCAAGTTTAATACTAGATTTATACCCTTTGATTAGAACTGGAAGGTTGAATTTTCTCTTTTTTAATGATTTTTATTGTTTGTATTACTTTTGTTCATTTATCATTCTGATTAAAGTTCTGAATTAATCAAACATTTAGAACAATTTAAAAAACACATTTCTTAATGCAGAGAGATTTTCACTTATCTAACTACATTGGCATACAGAGGCTACAGCTATGTTATCTCAATTTAATGTAACATTGTTAATGAATTTTAGAGCATTTCCACTGAAAGCAATCACATATTTGAAAGCTGCCACACATTCTTAAGGCAGATCACGTGAAATCTCACAACAAATATTATATCTATCATCCCTGAGTTATAGTGCATAGTTATTACACTCATATTTTTATTTGTAGATTAAAACAAATTAAGATGAGAACTGAACTATGTATGATGACAGTAGGAAAAAAGAATTATTTTATAATATATTATATAATAAAATATATATTAAAATATATTATATTTGATATATAATATATATAAATATATTATATATAATATAAAATATAGATATTATATTAAATATTATTATACTTAATATAATAAAATATTATTATATATTATATAATAAAAGATTATATAATATATAATAAAAGATATATTATCTTTGATTTTAATAACGGGTAAAGCTGCTCATGGAGAGAAATGATGACATACTTTTACATTTCAGTTATTACATACACCCACTATTCCCAGCCTGTGGTCTACTGATCCTTTCTTCATGTTCTGCAACGTGACACATTTGGAGACTCATGAAAAATTGTTCACAGACTGAAAAAGTTGAAGAACCACTGAGCTACAACTTTCATGGACAGATTGTACTTGGCCTTTCCCTGTGTACACAGATGAGGGGGAGGACGTAAGGAACTGAATCATCACTGTGGTATTCCAATTTTAATGTCAGTGTAAATCCACTTATTTCAATATAATGTGGCATAAAGAATTTACTGATCCTTATTTTGGAGGACCTGTATAAATGACTCCAACTTCTCTACTCATGAGTTTTGTGTGTATTATGAACTCATGTTGATAAGACTTTTATAACACATCACATACTCTCTCTCTCTCTCTCTCAGTCCCTCTCTCTCTTATATTCCCCTCTTATGGCATATATTTGATTGTTTAAATATTTTGGGACCAAATTTATCACTACATCACACTAAGTTTATGATGATATAATTTCGTTTATTTAATTTCTGCATTTCAGCAGAGTAAAACTGGAATAATGTAGTGGTGAATTGGACCCAAAATGCCTAAAGAATCAAGTACATGGCATGAAGTTGTAGCAATCTACTTAGATTAAATGAGAGAAAATAAAAAATATTCTACTCTGAACATGAGTGATGTATAAATGTTTTCTCAACATGAGGGTGTGATGGGAGTATTACTCACAAGTGCCAAAGCCATAAGTGTGCTGCCAAGTGAGCTGACAAACCTCACACATGTACCATCTCATATGACACTCACACATTTGACAGCCCTGTCACACCTGCTCTCAGCTCAGCCTGAGTGTCATACAACATGCTGAGCTACAGGCAGGAGTTGCAGTTCACCGAGCTTGGCCAATAGATGTCACTATGGAGCTTGTATTTTGGCAGCCATGTGTGTCGCTTGCTTCCCAAATGACATCCCACAAAAGGGAGCAGTGGGAAGGGAAGGAGTAGCAGTGAAAGGAAAGGCAGCAGTAGTAGCCACTGTCATGTCTTGTTAGTTGACCCATGCACTCTAGCTAAACCCAGCCCTTAAAGATACTCTAGACCAGTGGTTTTCAATGGTTTTTTTTTCATTTGCAGATCCCTAAACAATTTCAAATGGAGATGTGGAGCCCTTTGGAAATCTCAGACATAGTCTGCAAACCCTCCAGAGATCAGTGGACCATAGGTTGAAAACCACTGTGCTATGCTAACATCAATCTTCCATGGACTCCTTAGACATAGTCTGCAGACTCCAGCGGTGTGTGGACCACAGGTTGAAAATTATTGCCCTAGACAGATCGCTGCCCCCAAGAAGCTCCTATTTTACAAAATATAGATATATTTTATAGAATTAAATGTTACTACTGCCTATTATGCTGACCAATATTGTCTTATTGTTTTCATGTACTTTAAAATTTGTTGTGTCTTGTCTTATACTAGGACTTTAAACTCTTTTTGTTCTGTGTTTGTACAATGGCTAGCACAATGGAGTCCTCGTCCATAAGTAGGACTTGTTGGAGTTATAGCATTTGTGTAACTTGCATACATTCTGTACATAAGATTAAAATGTACATATTACGAATATACAAGTGTGAAATTTTGGAAAATATGAAATAATGAGCATTGCATCATTTTCAGGTTATTAACCTATTTCTATATTCTTGTACCCTGATCAAAAGTGGATATTTATAATCCACACATATCTAGTAAAAGAGTCAGTTAGAATCAATAGGGTTAAAAACCTGGAAACAAAGATTATGCTTGAAAACTAAATTCCAGAGTAGAACTATGCTGAAATTTGCAACTCTAAAGTATAATTCTCAGGAAAGTACTGTATTAACTATGATGATTTGCATATTAAAATACTAGTTGATACTTAACATTTTGCATGAGATCCCTCAGTGCAGAGCAGACACTTTTTACTGTTCTTCAGGAAACTTTGGCTCTAAAGCTGGTGTATCAGGCCTCAGAAAGGATGAAGAACCAACGTTTTGATAGTCCATTGATGACGATGTTGAAAATATTGTCGCAGTTCTCATCTATGGCTATGCATAATGACTCTGAAGTCCGAACCCTGATGCACAGTCAGACACAATGAGGGCATGAGAAGTCCATATCTATGATGTTTGATGATGCAGCTTTGTGGCACCTTTCATGTGCAGCCTCTAGACAATTTTATCAAACCCACTCAAAACTGTTAGACATTGATCTCGTCAGAGACCATCAGTAAGTCCTGTTCTGAGCCAGTTGCTCATGTTCTTTGAAATTAATGCCAGCCCACTGAAGACTACTCCTTAGGTTATAATTGAAGTGCTGTTATAGATGACTTTGCTTTCTTTTGCACTGTCTCAACTCCCCATACAAGATCTGTTTTGGGAGACAGCAGTCTTCCATTCTGAAGACATGTTCAGTCCACCTAAGTTGTGCTCTCAATAACATTTCCTCAATGCTGGATGTGCTTGCTCCCAAGGACCTTAATATTGGTCACTCTGTCCTGCCAGAGAATGCTTATTATTGAACAGAGGGAGTGCATGTGAAATTGCTCAAGCCATTTAATGAGCCATCTATAAAGAGTTTATGTCTCAGACCCATATTGGAGAGATGCTAGAACCGCTGCACTATAGAACTTCAATTTGAGGGAGAGATGAATGTTGTGTTGGTTAAGGACTTTTGTCTGTAGTCAGCCAAGGGCCTGGCTAGCTTTACTTATTCTGGAGGCAATTTTCTTATCCAAGGAACTGTCATTTGAGATCGTTCTGCCCAAATACTTGAACTGATCCACATTTTTCAGCTGTATGCTTTGGATGAAGATGGCTGGTGCTTGGCCATTGGATGCTTTGGATGAGGTGCTGGCTGGAACAAGACTTATGTCTTATCATGGCTTCTTGTGAGGCCAAAGAGCTGGCATGCTTTAGAAAACCTGTCAGCAATGACCTGAAGGTCGTCATGTCTATAAGCCATCAAGAGACAATCATTTGCAAAAAGTTCCTCAACGAGAAGTCGCTGCAGCATTTTGGTCTTAGCATTGAGTCTTCTAAGATCAAAGAGGGAGCCATCGACTTTGTAATGGTTGTACATCCCCTTATTCAAGTCCCTTGAGGCATGGCTGAGGACACAGGCAAAGAACAAATTGAACAGCACTGGAGAAAATATTCAGCCTTCCTTCACTCCATTTGAGATTTTGAATGTGTCAGGAAAATCACCACTGAAGAACACTTGCACTGTCATGTGCTCATGGAACAGACGGATGAGTTGTTTGAACTTTCTTGGGCAACCCAGTTTATGTAAAATAGCCCATAGACCCTCTCTGTTGACCATACCAAAAGCTTTGGTCATGTCAATGAAGCACTGCATTCAGATCCATGTTCTTCTCCAAACCTTTTACCTTTACCTTTACGTTTACCTTTATCTTACAACAAAAATCATGTCTATATTCTTACGAGCTGGACTGAAACCACACTGTGCTTCTGGCAGAATCCCCTCAGATATGCTTGCAATGAGTCTGTTCAGGAGAATGTGAGCTACTATTTTCCATGTTGCACAGAGGACAGAAATAGCTCTGTAGTTTCCTCAGTCAGCTTTGCTGCCTTTGTTTTTAAACAGTGGTACACTAGTAGCATGTTGTGGAATTTCTTCTTCCTTCCAGATGTTACTCAGGAGGTTGTGAAACACCTCAATAGCCTTTGGGCCTGTTACTTTGTTCAGTTATGCTGGAATAGCATCTTTTCCAGACACTTTTTGCCAGATTTCAATTGTTTGATGGCTTTCCTAACCTCCTCAACTGATGGAGGGAGATCAAGATCCTCTTTGATGAGTTTCTCAGGTAATTGATCAAGGACACGTCGATCGACTGTGGATGGTCCATTGAGTAGACTACTGCAATATTCAGCCCACCTCTATATGATTCCCTCCTTGTCTTTGATGAGGGCTATGCCATTTGCCGATGGGGAGCTCTGCCAGATTTAGATGGTTTGTAGACTGCTTTAAGAGAGTTATAGAACATCTTTGCATTGTTCATGTCTGCATAATGCTGAACTTCTGCAGCTTTCCTCTCCCACCATTCATTCTACATTCTCCTCAGTTCAAATTGCGTCTTACTCTGTAGGCACTTGATTTTATCTTTCTTTGAGAAGGAAGTGAGATCATTCTCCCATTCAACAAATTCTTTGCGCTTGTCACTTAGGAGTTTGGAAATGTCCCCGTTATTCTCATTGAACCAGTCCTGATGTATCCTTTTATTTGGCCCAGCACTGATTTAGCTGTGTCAATAATCACATCTTTGAATAGGTTCTAATTTTCTTTTGGGTTGCCAGTGATTGGTAGACATGAAGAAAGTTTGTCATCAAGTGGCTGCTGAAACTGCACCTGAAAGTCAATCTCCTTGAGCTTTGCTGTGTTGAAGGCTGTTCTGTTGGTAAGCTTGCCTCGTGCGGGAACTATATGCAGGTTGAGCATGGTTCTTTACAATATCTGGTCTATCCAGCATTCTGTGCTGCACACGGATTTGTTAATTCTGACATTGCGGATGTCTCATTGGCAGGTGATAACATCAGGTGCCTTATTTGGACTGTGTGTGCTGTAACGCTGGCTGGATTGAGGGGGGGGATTTATGGTATTATTTAACATCAATATTTCAAAATTGCAATATTCATATGAGATATGCCAAGTCCGGTACCATTAGAAAGTTTATTATTTGCTAAGTATGATGATATTGTTCATATGCACATGTCATATTTATGTTGGAAGTTAGGGATATGTTTGACGTATCTGTATTTCAACTTGTGCTGTGTTTCTGGGTGACACCGCAGACAGGAGGGCTGCAGCACTAGCCTGCTTAATGGTCCATTAAGGAAACTCACAGGCACAATGGGCATAGGGGGAGAAGCCAGGGATACACTTCATGAGTCACAAGGACTTTCTCATGTGACCCTGGATTCCATCTTATTTCTGTAAATTTCCACAAGCAGCATGACAAAGGCCAAAGGACATAAAAGGCAGCTGCACCACATCCATTTTGTCTTCAGTCACCAGTCTTCACCTACCTCTGGATCAACTCATTTACAACTAAGCTGTGAATCAAAGGACTGAGACACATCCAGGTACTGGATGTACATTGGAGGGACTATACAAGCCTGCAAACGTCACAATTCTACTAGAAACCTGATATATGGACTTTCAAATCATTTGTATGTGTCTGATTGCATTAATCATTTAACATTGCTCTTATAGTTTGTTTCTTTCCTTTTATAATAAACTTTTAGTTTTAGTTATTAAAGGATAGTAAGATCCAAACCTTTGTTGATCTGGTATTGTGGCTGACCCTTTGGGGTCAGGAGAACCTTTTTGGTAAAGAGCATGACATTTTAAATAACTTATCTCTTTACTGGACCTAGTGGCTGAGTGGGAGCCAGAGACTGAAATGCAGTAATGTGGGCTGTGTATATTTTAGTTTTATCTTCTTGATAATCAGTGTGGGGAATCAGAAGCATTTTTGTGGCTGGTTGTGGAATCTGACTTCAGTGTCACCCACCAGTACTGGGAGAATCTATTCTCCTTTTGCAGCCTTTTGACCTTGGCATTTTCAGGTGGTCTACCCTAGATACGAATGGGTACATCCACGTTGTTTTATATTTATCATTTTGCCTAAAGATGGTGGTAGTGATAAGCAGATTATGTTCTGCACATTTACCCAAGAGGAGAAGTCCATTGCTTTTCATCTTTCCCACTCCATGTCGTCCTATCACACCTCTCCAGGCACTGCTGTCTCTACCAATTCCAGCATTTAAGTCTCCTTGCAGGATGAGCTTGTCATACGCAGAGGTTGATCTGAGGATGGAGTCCAGGTCTGACTAGAACTTCTCCTTGCTTTTCTTTGTACTGGTGAGTATAAGAGCATAGGCACCTATGACAGTGACATGAAGTAAAGAATTCAGGGGGAATCAAAATTTCATGACCCACCACTTCAGAAACAATGCCTGAATAAAGTGAGCATGGCCCGAATCCTTATAACTGCACCAATCCCCAGTTGTGTTTTCAGACCCTTTCAGAACATTAGCAGTCATTGTCAGTTTCAACAGGATAATCGAATTTATACCAGAGGACTGATTGTGCACATAGCAATGGTAGGGTTGGAGGAGTGTAAAACCGTGCTTAATGGCACCTTCGTATCACCTTCCAATGTGTGCTGAGTGCTCTAGGCCATAGTCTAGGACCTACTGCATCTGGGCAATAAGAACGTCTACCTACAAGCTTCAGGGTTTATCTTTTGAGCTTTTTCATCATGCATAACACAGAATATTTTCCTTTCATAGACTAAGAATTCCATCCCATCAGTTTTAAAATATTCTGATCTATGTTCAGTAGGATACCTTGCTCTAATACTCTGCTCTACATTCCACAAAAGCAGCCAAACAGATCTATTGTTAAACCCCTACAGGTAATCTTACAGTACTAGGATTACCTAGCACTATGCATTGGCATATAAACTACAAGAAAAATATGCAAATATATAAATACATTAAGACAAAGCTGTCCTTTACTTATCTTACTTTAATGATGCTAAGTCTTTTATTATATAAACCTGCATGCAACTAACATAAAAAATAGTTATTATATTCTCAAATTTCAAATGATAATCTGCCTATTGATGAATCACATTATGGCAGAGGAGTCACACATAAGCGATTATATAAATCTAAAATAGACTTCAAATTTATTTTAAATAAATATTTGGCAAGTTTTGGTAGAAAAACCTGAAAAAAAAGGAATCAAGAGCCTGTCTCTGAAGCTGCTGAAACTTTGGTGAACATCCATTTTGAAGTTGTTTTTATTTTGAACAATTCAAAATGAACCCAATCTGTATGTATTAAAAAAAATCTGGTCTTTTTTAATTTGAGGTGGGGAAATACAAAAATTATCAAAAATTTATTTGAATTGGTTATTGATTTGTTTCAATGAAAAGTGGGGTTTTGGTAAATAAAGCATTCTGATAAAAATTCAAAATAATTTTAATATGTTTTCAGTAAAGATAAGGGAAAATAAAAAAATGGGGGGGGGTAAATGAAAAATGATGACAGTGTCACTTTTTCCACACACAAAATAAATTTTATTCAAAATATTTCAACCAGCTCTACTACTTATTTTGCTGTTCACAAAATGGACCACATACTGTAAGTTATCCATCTCCTAGTGAAATCAATAGAAGACTTGCCATTGATTTCAATGAGTGTTGGATTGGACTCATTACTGATGCAGTTACAGGAACTGAAAATGGTGCAGAAGAAAAACAACGGGCAAAATATCACTCTTAAAATAAAGCATAGGATACAAAAAAGTCAACAATAGTCAGTCTCCTTTATCCATCATTGCATCTTCTCCCCACTGGTCTACCAGAGATTTCTAGTACACTGTTATGTTACCCGCATTACATGTTCACCTCAGGTTTTACTTTTACTTTTCAGAGTCTTTTCTGCCTCGATGTTCAGGTTCCAAGAGGATGAAGTTTCTAGGAACATTGTGATCATCGAGTACCTCAAATGAGTTCTTTTTCATGTTGATATCTATCATATAAATAATATATTACAAATTACATTCAATTATAAACATAAGGAAATGCTGGATGGGAAAAGAACCAGAAACTCATCCTTTATATGTTTTAGCTCAGTCTATGTTTCCTGTGTTGTCATTGTTTCTAATTCCTTCTCTAGCACTATAAAAACATTTAGCTGCCTCTTGAATTCATTTATAGTATGTGCTTCAGTGGGCTTACCTGACAACTTATTCCTCACATTTAGTGCTTTTAGAGTGAAATACTTCTGCTTGAATTCTTCTGTTCTGTTTTCACTTAAAGGGGCACTGTCAATTTGCATTTTTTTCAAATGACTAATTAAAAAATGTACTTTTTCTGAGAGAGCTCCCTTTAAACATTATGCCCTGATTTCTATATCTATAATGATATCTCTGTTTCACTGCTCAGATATAGATGGATTTTTAGATGGACTAGAGAGTAGCACTGCTAACCATGATCTGAGGTGCTTTCCTCCCCCATCCTCCTGCTTTCTGGGCACTCAAATTTCTGCTGCTTCTCCAGTTTCAACTTTGTTGCTGCTATTAAATATCCTGCAATGCCCTGGGATAAATGTGTATTTCAATGCCCCCTAGATCAGTGCATGAAAGGTTGTGTTAACATGATGGTGCATGAGAAAGGAGGTGCAACCAACAATCAGCAAAACAATGTATTGTCTTTCCACAAAATAAGGAAACTGACAGATAATTTTCCCTTTGTCTTTCAGTTCTAGTAATTCTAGTGACACTACTCCATACTATTTCAGAGGAGGTGGTGCTGTGCTATCTCCAGATTACTACAGGCATTTGATTTGCATTCTCATATGCTGCTGGAAAAAGAATACCAACTCCTATATTCCCTACTAATGGTTCCTATGGAAGGTGAAGCTGTACTCTTGCATTCACCACCAGCCCCAAGCCATCCCAAAGGATCAGGATCAGCAACATGGTATCTTAGGGGGCATCAATTTTCTGTAGAGGGAAGGGATTTTCCCATAAACACCTTAAGTTGCTTAGCATGATAAATCTTATCCTCATTTTTCTTATTTCTAGTAACACGGGTTTTATACACAGATTAATTTAATTTATCTATAATGTAGCTTATGGTGCGATGCTGCCACCCCAGGAGTTGGGTGGCAGGGGGTAGAGATGCAGAGGCCCACCCAACTCCACCATATCCCAGAGCCCTAACAATGGTGGTGTGCTCCACTACTGAGTCAGCAGGGAATCCAACCACAATGTGCTGACTGGGGTGCAGGCCCTAACACAGCCAAATTGCAATCGGCCACCCCGGGCTACTTCCTGCCCTCTCTTTGGGATGCACCTGGGTCCACAGAACAGTTACCCTGTGGTAGGCTGCCAGCAGCAGTCTCAACTGTTACCCTACAGGCACAGGCTCCCTAGCAGGCAGGGCATCTCAGGGCTCATTCGCAAAGGCAGCAACCTGGGTCCATGGAGCGTCCTCTGTTAACCTGGGGTAGGTGGCCACTGGTAGTCCTGACAGTTCCCCTGCAAGCCCAGGCTCCCTAGTGGGCAGGGCTTCTCTGGGCCTGTCTGCAAAGGCAGCAGCCTGGGGTGAGCCAGATGCATCCATTTCCCTTGCTGTCTCCACCACAACTGAGCTGGAGGCCCTGCCTTTTATACTTCCTCACCCACCCACCACACTTCTGGTGAGAAGGATGAGATTGGTCTTTCTCTGCCCACTTGAGTAGGGAGAGTGGCTCCTCCCCATCTGACTCAGAGGGAAGCCTACCACATCATGACAATGTCCTTGTTTAAGGTGTTTTTGCAGCCTTTGCTTAAAAACATGCATTTTAATCCCTTCAGCATGTCCATGACTTGTTTCGCACAAGTGTTCTGGCATTTTCATTTCTCTCACTGTCATTACGTCAAAGAAAGTGCTGTTTGTGACATTAGCTGGAGTAGCTCTGATTGCCATCAGAACTAATGGAATTAAGCTATCCCAAACTTCTCCATTCATGGACTTACATTTTCTTAACATCAATTTGATAGTTCTATTCATCCTTTCCACATGTCCTCAGGCCTGTGGGTGATATGGAATGTGGAACTTTTGTTTTATTCCTAATGCCAACTGTAGGAAGGCGCTCCGGCCTTCCCTGGGGTTGGGAGCCGAAGGAGGGCCACAGCCAATAGAACGGCTGTATAGTCTGCCAGACAAACCTGCCCGGCAACAGGCGGCGATTGGACCAGCCCGCCAGTCTGCCCGGCAACCCCTAGGACCGGCCCGGATAGGGCCAATGGGGACGGCCAACCAGCAGCCAAGAGGCAGTATAAAAGCTAGGCCCCGGGGCTCAGTAAGGGGCAGACAGCCGTGGGAAGCAGACCTGCTGCCCTGGGCTCCTGCCAGGGAAGGGAACGTCTACGGCCCCAGGCCAAAGCCCCGCCAGTCCCTGGGTAAACCCCGGGACCGGGAGTGGGTAGGACCTCTGGGAGCTGGTGATTGGGACTGGCCCACGAGCCCCAAAGGGTGGCTGACACCCCCTGAATCCCAAGCCTGGCCGGAGGAACCCGACCGGTCCTGGTGGATCCAACCGCCTGAGGCAGGGCCAGACCTTGAGGAGCTGCCGGCCGCTGATCCCCCTGAAACCGGATCCGACCTCGAGGAGCTGTCAGAGGCAGGGCCTCCCAGCGAACCCCTCGATCTTGAAGAGCTGCCAGACGCCGACGACCTGCCCCTCTTGCCGCCCACCAATGCCGAAGGACTGGTGAGCTAGCTGTGGGCCGTGTACCCCTCTGGTTTATCCGGGGTCAGCTCGTGGGAGTACAGGGAGGAAGTGGCCCAGGGACAGCCAGACCCAATGGCTGGAGTAAGGGCCCAGGTCCAGTGGCGTGTTGAGGCCGGAACCCCGCCGCGCCAGTGGCAATCGCTGTGCCACTGGTAGGGCCCTGGGCTGGGATGTAGTGGAGACGGGTGGGCCTGTGTCCCCCTCCCCCTCTCCCTAGCTACCCCGGAGGGAGAGCCCTCCAACCCCCAGCCGGACGGCTGGAAGACGTCCAGTCTCCACCACTGACCCCGAGACAAGGACGTGATTGTTTGCCTGCCCGCCCTTGCCCCAGGGGCCGGGGCACATTGACTG
>ML675604.1:81644934-81671670 GCA_007922155.1 Mesoclemmys tuberculata | reverse complement strand
TTGTTTGCCTGCCCGCCCTTGCCCCAGGGGCCGGGGCACATTGACTGGTCGTTTAACCAATTCCCCATTTGTTTGGGAAAGGTACCAGGACCTTCCCCAGCGGCTGGGCCCCAGGAAGGGCCGCAGCGACCGGTGCGACATGACCGCCGTCGTACACCAACAAACAATTTTCCATAATAGCTTCTGTAAAATTAGTTCCTTGATCTGATTCCATTTTTGCTGGTAATCTTCATCGGGAGCATACCTGTTCTACCAATACATGTACCGTGGCTAGGGCAATGTTGGTTTGCATTTGGAAAGCATGAATCCATTTTGAGAAGGGATCTACTACAAGCAACAAATATTTTGTCTCCCTTTTTAGTCTTGGGTACTAAACCAAAAAAATCAGTCTTTAAATTAGATTATGGTCCTAAATTTCTCTGTGGTCTAAGGGAAGCATTGTTTTTATTGCCTCTTGGATTATTTTGTGCACGGATTAAGCAATTGTCACAATATTATTTTATATCCTTTTTCATCTGTGAAAAAGCCAAGTGATTTCCGCCAGCCAAGTGATTTTAATCTCTCCATTGTTTTATCTGGTCCCTGATGTCCTCCTGAGGATACATAATGGACTGAGTATATTAAATCATTTCAGTTTTGTTCTGGTAATGCACACACTGATATCTCATCCCTTAGTATATGAGCAAACAACTTCCGGTTGCCAATGCCAATTTTGATTTATAAGGTTTTAAGATGAATCCTGTGACAGTTCCTTTTTTCCCTATACATGTTTAATCACTTTTAATAACACTGAATCCTGTTTCTGTAGTGATGGCAGGTCAGTCACTATCTGTCATGCTGACTGCTGACCCAGACAGAGTTTCTGCAGTATTAACTAAAGGAATCAGGACGCTCATGATTTTGTGTGAAAAAGTCCACTTCTCACCCCCTTGAGGGCCTCATTTCACAAGAGAATCAATGACAGAATTTTCCAAGTTGTAGGGCTCGGAAGAATTTGTCACGCGAAACCAGTGTAGCTGGCAAGGCAAGGCCCTAAAAATCTAGCTTAGGCAGTGAGCAAGACTAGACCTATATCTGCTTGGGCAGCCCCTGCATTAAGAAGTGGAATTAACCTTTGTCTGTTATTATGAGATCAGTTTTATGCTGTATAAAATATGTTAGCTATGTGGAAATTGTTTGAGATAAGCAGTGGGTGACTGACCACAAGTCAGCAAAATATCTAACCACAGGACTAAAGTAGACATTAGCAAAGGGCAGCTTCCCTTTTTTGTTGCCAGCCTACCTGCCTGTAATTACTAACCAATAGACTAATGAAAAGCAAGTTTAAGACCCAATCTCTAGTCGATATTGAGAGTGATGTATTGCGTTGCTAGGAAGAAATGTTGCAAAGATTATGGGAGACAGGGATATAATAGGTACCCCCCGGGAACCACTGGGAGAGACTCTCCGTGGATCCGTCAAGGCCTTACCGGATGCCCCACACAGGTCGGTTCCCTGGTTGTGACTCACTACTAGAGTGGATGATGGGTCTCCCCACTCTATTGATTTTGGTATGTGCTTTCTTCCTATGCTTTGGGATTGCTGTAGTGGGTGGTTGCTATTGCTACTGCTTTTGAAACCATGACACTGTTTATTATCCTGGCTGTCTATAACTGTCCTTCTCATTCACCAGGACTGTCCGCTGGTGTGGAAGGCGTTTTTAGCCAAGCTTTTACTAAGCCATCAGTATAATAAAACACTTTATTTGAGCACCTCACGTTGTCAGTCTACCTCTTTCCACCACTGAGATAATAAATTAAGAACCCTCCGCCCCAGCGGAGTACACAAGTGAAATGGATGGCTTTTCACCTTGCAAACAAAGGAGAGGGGAAGAATAGGGAAGTATGCAAGGGAAGCAATACAAGAAAGGTGAAAAATGTAAGCCAAGGGAGATTGACCAGCAGATACAAAGTTGAGAGAATGCCAGAGGAAGAAATTGTGTGAGAACATGACAGACCCATGCAGCATACTGGGGTGAGAGTGGTGTACACAGAAAAGAAAGAAAGAGGACAATCAGATGGAAAAAGAACGTAGAGGCCAAAACCAGTAAAATGTTTCCCATTTTTGTAGAAACTTGATCCATCTTTGAAAATATACAAGAATGAAGAAGTGTCAGTGGAAAGAGATAAAGGCTTGAAAAATTGGTGTAGACAGAATGGTGGTGTAGTCATAGGACATTTGTGAGGGATACCATCATACAAAGTCCAAAGAGGAAAGGTGAAGGTGTAGACAAAGGGTGGACAGTTATGTCCCTGTCCTGCAACAGCAGTAACCAGTGAGTACATCCAGCGTTAGAGACCTGTCCATCCTTAACCTGATCAGAAAGAAGAAAGTTAGTAGGTGTGTAATATTATGGGGGAGAGATCAATTAAAAAGGTGAAATGCTTGATTGCCCAATAACTAGCTAACAAGTTACACGCACACACAAAATACATGAGTTCCACTGGTGAAAGTACTTTAGAAGCATATGCAATAGGTCCTCTTTTGCCATGTATTTCTTGAGAAAGAACATCAGAGAGCACTGTTTCTCTTGTGGCAACTTACAAATGAAAAGGTTGTACTGCTTAGATGTTGCCAGAACTAGAGCTGAGGCTACATTTTGTTTCAAAGCTTTTGTATGTTCCTCTGTCCGGAATCATTGCACTTCCTTCCTAAGAAGGTGGTACAATGGAGCAGGGATTGAAGCAAAATCAGGTATGAAATCTCCATAGTAGCAAATGAGACCTAGAAGAGATCTTAAGATACATACGCTAGCAGGTACAGGCAAAATTTTGTTGCGTCAACCTTTTGTTGAGATGGTATCCATTCTTCCTTTGACAGAGTAATTCCTAAAAAGAAAACTGTTTGAGTTAGCATGTGGCCTATGGTTGGATTATACTTTAGACCCACCTATTGTAATAGTTTCAGTAATTCAACTAGCAGCTTTAGATGCTTTTGTTAACTGTAGGGCACAAGTCATCAATTTACTGAAAAAGACCAGACAGTTTAGAGAAAGGTAACAGTGCACATTTAATTTACCTATGAAAGAGCATTTTGAAGTCCTTGGAGGCAAACAAATCCATATAAATTGTTGCTCTTGAAAGGTAAAAGCCATTTATGTTGACATTTGGGGTCCAAAGGATGGCCCAATATCCATTAGAAATACCTAAACCAGATAACCATTGCATACCTGGAGAAGATTTCATCAATCAATTATTGTAGCTCCAGTAGAAGTACATATGGGGTAAGCTGATTCAGTCTGTGATAAATCAATTATGAGAGTCTACAAGACCCATCAGATTTTATCTCTGGCCAGATAGGAGAGTTATCTGTGGACGGGCAGGGGCAGAGGACACCCTGCTGTACTAATGAAGCAATAGTTTCTACAATATATGGTTTTGCTTCATCTGAGTAATGATATTGGCTTCGAGGGGATGGATCTGGCCCTGAAGTCGTTACAGTAACTGCCATCCTGACACAAACATATTTGTGTAGAGCAAAAGCTGAAGCATTTGCTTCCGCTAAAGGTTCCAGAATATCCTTCAAAGGAGGAGTCTCATAAATTACTGATAAGTTATATTGTTTGGATGTCTTGATTACAAAAATTGCATGTGAATCAGGAATGACACAAAGGTCCAGTAAAAGCACACAACAAGCAGTTAGTAAGATCAACTATGCATCCATGTTGAACCATAAAATCAGAACCAAGTATATTTTGGGGTTCAGGCAAAAAGTGAGTGCAACCTTATGCATTTGTTGCATTGGTCCTACAATCCCAGGCAGTGGTAGAGAAAGAGGAGTAGATACAGAATTACTAACAAATGTTTCCAAGTGAAAGGCTTACTAGAAGAAAAAGAAGACACAGAAGGGTTAACTTTGTATAAAAGAGAAATTATGTCAATTAGCATACTTAATTAGTAGCTTCGAAGCAAAGCTAACACACAAGCGCGACCACTACTCTCCAGTTATAAATAGCACAAGATTTTACATGAGGCCAGATTCCCTCATTGTGAAGAAGATGGTTCTCGTGAGGCAGTGAGTGTTGTCTGTGCTGCTCCAGGGACTGCATTTGTTTGTCTGTGAACTGTAGTCACTGCATCACTTTGATCATTCAGTCTATTAACTTGTTTTCTAAGGTATTGGGTATAGACGTGGCGGGTATATCTCCTGATCCTCCTGATGCAGTGCAAGGGATGCACATTGTGTATATTGAGGGGGATTATAATTTTCTCCTGTGTCTATCCCTTGGTATGGTGGGGTATTTCATGGCCAAGAGGGTGACCAGTTGGAGTCTCTTCCTCTGCCCATACCCCAAGGATAGATAAATCCTCCCCTGGGTTTATTACAGCCAGAATTCCATCCAGGGAAGTTTTTCCATTTTTCCTTAAAACCCTAAGCTTGGAGGCCCCTCCTACTCATATTTAACTTTTCAGGTCCTTTCACCTTTCCTATGTTTGTGAAGATTTTATTTTTCCCTGCTTGAGTCTTATTGGTCATGATATTTTGGTGTGCTCTCGCCATTAAATCCAGACCTTCATTTAGAGGGTATATGGGTTTAATGCTAATTCTATTTTTGAGCCGAGTGCCAGCATTATTAATCAGCAAATTTACATACCGGGGGTCCTGACGACAGTTAACGATGTCATTTATCTTATTCATTTGCCATACAGAGGACAGCCTCTTATGATAATTTGTAGGCTGTTCCCCTGGTGACTGTTTAGTATTTGCAAACAGAGTAATCTCAGTTTGCCCAGGATTTAAAATTCCCTGTAACTGTGTTACTGTTTCATCAAAGCACTTCTGGCCAGTTCTAAAACTGTCCAGAAGCACATCCCATGCTGTCTTGTCAACTGTCATCTACAATATTTTAATTAGGTCTTCCTGAGTTAAATGATATTGCTCCCTTTGTTTAATGCTACATACAGAGAGATAGAATCCACTTTTTGTATGTGACCCACAAAGCTGAGTTATAAATGTAATATTTGTGTTAATATTATAACAATCCTGAACTTATCAGGTTTAGTGGAAGTTCCTAATCTATTTGTTTTATTGTTAGAGAGAGATCCTAGTGGAAGCCAAGGCATGCCAATGGGTTCTGCTTCCTCTTCCTCAGATTTTGTTTCTTGTGCTTCTTCCTCAGATTTTCCCCCTAAAACAATCAAATTCTGATGACTTTTGGTAGCTGTCTGACAGACTTTTTCTCCCTGTGACTACAGAAATCTTAATCACTTCACCACATGCGCTCTCTCTCTCTCTCTTTCTATCTCTCTTTCTATCTCTCTCCCTCATCTATCCATGGCTCCACATACTCCTAATCATATTCCTGACTATCCCAATAATCATCTTCGGGGTGTGGATACAGAGGTGCTGTGAGCAGCTGACAATCTGATCTCAAATCTGCTATCTGCCCCCTGAAAGCTCTGAACTGTTCCTTTAAATCCTTCTCTCTCAACATAGGCTAAGTCTATACTACCACCTATGTTAGTGTAAATTATGTCACTCAGGGGTGTGAATAAGCCACCCCCAGATACACCAACCTAAGCACCGATGTGGACAGCGCTATGTTGGTGGGAGAGCTTCTTCCGCCAACACATCTACCATCACTAATTGGGGGAGGATTAATGAAGTCAATGGGCAAGCTCTCTCCCATCGGCTTAGAGCAGCTTCACAAGAGAGCTTAAAGCGGCACATCTACATTGATGCAGCTGCGCCACTGTAAGTTCTCCAGTTTACCCATAGCCTTACACTGACTGTGGTCTTTCATATTCCCAAGTCTTGTTGCTGCCACCTGACTCTGCATGATTCTATATGCACTTTTCAAACCCGCTACTTGCCATTTCTCCCCTCCCACACACAATTTTTTCTTTCCTCTCCTAACTGATTTGTTCCTGGAATTCTCCAGTTTTATCCTTTTCCTCCTGCAAATTACAAGACAAGGAAGTGTTTAAACTACCAACAACCTCCAGTTTTTGTTTTAACTCCTTGTTTTAGTCTTTTTCTATATTCAAATATTATTCCAATTCCCTAATTTACCCTTTCATTTTATTAATCATATTATTTAAAGCTGTGCAGATTACATACAGATCTTGTATAGCCATGCCTTTTAACTGTTTCTTTTTCCCTTTTACACCTTTTTGCTCTGTCTCTTCTTCAAACAAATTACACTAGTATTTCCAAGGATCAATTTCATCAATTGCTTTTAATGCAAATAAAGGGATTCCTTGTTTGGTAGCATAGTTTATTATAAAATTCTTGGGGAGAGGGGAGGGCCTTATCGGCCAACATTTTTCATAATTGATTGATTTCAAGGTTTTCTTATTATTTTGAACTTACTTTCTTTTTTCCCCCAGGTACCTTTTACTCTTGAGTGCTTGACTGAGCTATGATCCAAGCTTTAGAACAGTAAACTAAACACTCTATAAGCTGTTCATTGCATTTACCAGAAAACATAGGTCACTATTCCAGGTAACTGGGATCCAGTTGATACAGTTATTGAAGTCATGTCAGTTCACCCATGTGTTGTGGGCCTCAGTTACTGACTCAATAGTAGGCTCAATTGGAATTATTTAATCAAAGACTATCCATTAGAGATTAGTACAGCACTATATAGAATAGAGAAAGAAATAGATACCTTACTACCCCTTGTTGTCAGATCAAGAGCTGGCTTTGGGTCTTTCCTTCACTGCATCTGGAGGGATGCACAGCTTTCTTTCCCCAACTAAGTTCTCATACTAGTATCATTATATAAGGCTTTAGATAAATAAGACGTATTTTCTGAAGAAACATACATTGTGATGTCATTTCTATACATTCTCAGTTTACCTGATTTATGTGTGAAGGCATGATTATTTACAGCTGAGAGGACCAACAATTCTTCAAGACAATATCTCTCAGTGAGATATTATTCCACAATCACTCTTAACTGTTGATTCCACAACAGAAAATATCTGCTGTAACAATCATCCTTTCTTAGTATCCTATGTGTGTGTGTCTGTGCAGGCCTGGCCTTAGAATTCAGACATTCTCTTAGATGAAGCTAAAGATTCTAAAGAATAGATGATATATATAAAAGAATCAATCAAATATACAGAAAGAAAGAACCAAAAGGGCTTATATTTACTTACAGATATTAATGATGTATAGTCTTAAGAAAAGAAGACTGGGAGGTAGACCTGATAAGAGTCTTCAAATATGTGACGAACTGTTATATAGAGGATGATGTTCAATTGTTCTCCATGTCTACTGAAGTCCTAACCAGAAGTAATCAGCTTAATCTTTAGCAAGAGAGATTTAGGTTATGTGGCAAATGGCTGACTTCTCCCTAGTGGGTATCGCACTTTAGCCTCTCATAGTGGGCCAGGGTGTTGCCAGTTACCCCATCTCCCCAGGGATGGGGGTAGGGACCCCTGCCCGCCCACTTGTTTGGGTCCCAGCCCAGGGGCCCTATGAGTATCAGCTATGTGCTGCTGGCACCGTACTTGCAGCTGCAGACTTTTCCCCTGGGCTATGTTCCCCTCTCTGTCCTTCTGGCTCCTGGAGCCCAGTACCTTCCTCTGGACTCCACCTCTCTTCCACACACCACTGTACTCCGTTCTGCTCCTCTTCTCAATTCCACACATCCCTCTGCTCAGTGGCACCGCACAGCTACTCCTCCAGCTCATGCACTGTCTCTCAGGAGTAGAGGGTTTTTATCAGGCACCTGGGTGGGAACTTAATTGGTATCAGCTGACCCTAATTACCCTCTGACTCTGGCTAGTCTACAGGGAATAAAGCCCGGATCATTCTAGAATTTACATACCGCCCTTCCAGAACTGTCCTACTACCCTCTGCCCTTGTTATACCACAGTTAGATATTAGGAAAAATTTTCTAACTATGAGGATTGTTAAGCACTGGAACAGGATTACAGTGGAGATTGTGGAATTTCTGTCATTGGAAGTTTTAAAGAACAGATTAGACAGACACCTGTCATGGAAAGTCTAGGTATTTTTGGTTCTCCTTTAGCACATGGAGGTAGAGTAGATGACATCTCAAGATTCCTTCCAGCCTGACATTTCTATGATTCTTTCGTCAGCTCTGTATACAGATTCAAATCTTGCTTCCATTGCTTCCATGTTTGTGAAAGTTTTTTGTATGGAAATCTATCTCTGTGGTGGTTGGAATCCCTCCATGCTTTCTGTTTCCTTTATTTCTGAGTGCTGATTTGTTTGCCTGTGAATCACACTCTCTTCCTTGCTGTGAGTCTCACTAGACTGACCATGTTTCATGTACTCTACGCTGAGTAATGACATGAAAGGACTCTGTAATTATAAAACTAAACTGGCTTTTTAATAAGAGAACTATTCACAGAAATGTTGCAACTGCAGCTGGCATTCTAGCCATGCGGACACAGTCCAATTTGTTGGCACTTTCTACAAACTCTTCCTTCTGCAATCTGAGCTCCTCCCTCCAAGTTTCCTACAGGTTGCTACAATGAGAGAGAATAAAATGCTCAGAGTTTACACTTGACTCAACATATGCTGCCCATCACATTAGTACAGCAACAATTTTCGGTGTGTAGAGGGAGGAGTTAATTTCCACTCTGTCTCTTTTTGCCCATCTACTCAGGGTAAGAGTGATATAAAAGCTCCCATCCTTCCCTCCCATTATGTTATTGTTGATGCGGATAGCTAGCACAAGGCACGTTATGCCACCTTACTCCCTGGCACTGCTGCACAAGCTAGACTACAACTTGGTCAGACTGATTTAATGAACTTTCAAAAAATCAGGACCTATTCTAATTATTTTTATTTCTCTTAACAGTTTTGAATAGCTTTGTGTGCGGAAAAAAGTCTTAGCACCCTATGTACAGTGTGCCACAAGTGTACTGAAATGGTCAAATGGAGCTACTAAAATTTACTAAATACTAAATTTACTAAATACTAAAATAAAATTTAGTAAATTTACTAAAATTTACTAAATACTAAAATAAAACAAACTCTTTGCAAAACAAATAGAAAGTTCTGTTGTCCTAAAGTTACCAATGCTTCATGTCAAGTAGCAACAAAAGTTGAAGAATGTATCATCAGACTTTGCAAAGCCATAGTATAGCTTTCCACTATTTCTTCCATTTATGCATGCTTTCCCCATGAAGCAAAATCACAATTTTCAAGTAATATTGCCTCGTCTTTTACTGTTTTGTTGCCTATGTATTTCATCAAAAACAACTGCAGTGAACAATATATTGTCTACTACTAACCATATTTACCTAATCAAAATAAAGGTCAGAAATCTGACATGAAGCAACTGCAAAGGAAATATTGTCTGGGGAAAGATGATATATTCATTTGTGCTATTATTGAAAATCTGTCTCAATGTGACTCAATATTACTGTGCACTGTTCACATACTGTTAAGAATATTTGTTACTCTACCTGTGACTGCAGTTATTGGACATATTTTTCTTGTTTACATGAAAAACTGTCAATACATGAACATAGACTAGTTTTGATGTTTATTCATTGAGACCTGACTCAATTCATGATGACACTAATAGAAAATGCAACTCACCATATTGCAAGATAGTCTGGATTTTGAAGATTATTTCTGATCATAAATATTATTCTCTTTCAGAAAGATGCAAATACTTTCCATATTTGTTCCACACATCTCACTGCAAAATCCTAGATCTGCTACTGTTATAGTGTATGTATTTGACTCCTTAAATGGAATGACAGGAAAATATTGTCATTGCTACCACGACCATATGGGAGAAGAGGGATATACTTTCAACACTGGTGGTTATTCTCCTAAAATTTTACTTTTGGGGGAACAGTATTAGAAAGCTGCTTTTTCAAATTATTAAGGTGAATTTCCCATTAAGCCAAGCTGGTTAGCTTCTGGCCAAGTTCCCAAATATGGCTGAAGTTAAGCTGCACAACGAACCATGTTCCCATCTGCTAATGAGCACTAAGTTTATGAATATTTTATTTATGTATTTATTTTTTATTTCTCTTCCCACAAAAAAATAATGGGAGCACAAAAACAAGCAAACAAAGGGTAAAAGGAACAAAAAAGAAAGGAAAGGAAGTGGGACAGAGAGGGGAAAGGACAGTGACATCTCAATTTCCATCCACTAAGAATTATTCCAAGATTTCTCAAAAGTCAGAACAAATATTTTCAAATTTGTCTGAAGTCTCTCTTCTCAGAAACATTACCCATTCTTCATTTGCCAGGTCAGCTAAATTGCTTTGCTAAGCTTCCAACCCTGGAGGCAGCCTAAGAAATATCATTTGTTTGGCTACAAGCACTACTCTAGAGAACCAAGCTTTCCACAAGCTGGAAAGTTTCCAAGCATGCTATCATCTTAAAGTGGAAATGCCCTGAGGCACCTTCTCCACAAGATTGGTCTCATCATATTTGAGACGTTGTTGCCATGGAAAACTTCTATATTGCTCAAAAGAATCTTTCACGAATTATTATACCGTGACATCCCTTCTTTGAACACATGGAGAAAGGCAGTACACTCTTGGCTAAACCTAAAAGGTATAAGAATTTGAATTTCCAGTCTGTATCTAGACGGTACAGTGTTTGCACTTTATGACAGTCATCTGTTTTGAAACTTTCTACCAACCTGTACTTAAAACGAGGAATACTATTGGAATAAGTTATACCTCTAAAAATGGAAAGAAAATGTAATTTATGTGACCATCCTGTGTAGGACATTAATTCATAAAAACATTTGGTTTTCCTGTACTATTTATTATCCATATATATGCATGGCATGTACATACAAGCATAATATGAGGCTACTTGAGAATAAAATACTGGGACCTAAGTCTCCAGCTGTATCAAAATATGTGAGGACACAGCAAAAGAGTCTTTATGGTTCCCCTACTCTGGAGTCCATTTTTGTCCCTCAAACAGCTTAAAGTAGCCTTATGGGCATGTTCCCTCCTCCTTGCCACATCCCTAATATTCCCCTTCTCCAAAGGGGTCAGGTTGGAGGTGGCATGGATTTGTACCTGTTTCCTTTTTTACTGAACCCATTTGGCACATCAGGAATTAAACTATATGATTTAACTCAATGACTACACCATGAAACTCAGTTGTAAATGTAAATGTGCATGTACTCCCACTTTTAAACTGCATTGTGTCCAGTGAGAAAAATATTTGCACTTTGAATTTTGCTGAAGGGTTCAGGGAACCTGAAAAAGATAAACAGAATATTCTTCTACTTCAGTTTCCATATCTGAACCCAAATATTAACAGAATTCTGCATAATTCAAAGATGAGAAACAAACTTTTATACTGTACTGATTAGAACTATGAAGAACCTGATTCTTCCACATCGATGTGGTTATATTGACATCACTGTGGTAATTAACTACTTACAAAAACAGCAAGAGTCCTGTGGCACTTAAAGACTAACAAATTTATTTGGGCATAAATTTACAAACCCCATTGCCAACTCTGCCCGCATATCTACTCAAGTGATACCATTACAGGTCCTAACCAGATCAGCCACACCATCAGGAGCTCTTTCACCTGCACATCTACTAATGTGATATCACCATCATGTGCCAACAATGCCCCTCTGCCATATACATTGGCCAAACCGGACTTTCTTGAAAGCTGACTTGAAAGCTGCCATACTTCAACAAAAAAACTTCAAAAACAAACTCCAGAGCAGCTGGAACTCATATGCAAACTTGACACTATCAGACTAAGTCTGAATAGAGACTGGAGTGGCTAGCCCACTACAAAAAATAATGTTCCCCCTTTTGATATTCACACCTTGTTATCAACTCTTGTGAATGGCTTCATCCACCCTGATTGTATTTACCTCATTAACACTTGCCCTCCTTACTGTGATGTAACACACCCATCCTTGCATATCTATATATACCTACCAAACTGAAGTTTCCACTTCATGCATCCGACGAAGTGGGTTTCTGCCCACGAAAGCTTATGCCCAAATAAATTTGTTAGTCTTCAAGGTCCCTCAGGACTCTCGCTGTTTTGCTAAAAACAGACTAACACGGTTACCCCTCTGGAACTCATTAACTACTTAATGTAATGAAAAGCTCCAATTTAGCAAAATTCTTAAGCAACTGCTGAAGTTTAAGCAAGTATAAGCACTAACTTCGGTAGAATTACTTAAAACCAAGAACATGCTTATGTGCTTTGCTGAATCTAGGCCTTAAGAGAGATGAGTCAGGCCCAAAGTTGTCCTCAGGTCTTCACAATCATATATTGTTCCTGAGTGGGTCATATATATTTACAGCTTGTTGCCAAATCACTTGTCTGCAGTACAAAGACTGCAGAAACAAAGAAATACCGTTTGTTAGTTTTTCTTTTTTTAAAAGCAGATGAATCCTTTATAGACAGTTTTAAAACAAATGTCCAAAACCAAAACACAGTAATTGGACCAGAAAGAAATTTTATTTTTTTATTTTTAGTCATTTTGGGCAATTTGAGCACTGGATATAGACCTAATATTTTGAAGTTTTGATACATGAGGTTAAATCATTGTCCAAATAGAGCTGGTCCACAAAACATTTTTTATAATGGGTTTTTAACCTAGGTGAAAATTTTCATGAAAAGCTTGGTTGAAAAATTTGAGGGCTTCAATTTTTGAAAAACATAGGAAATATGTATATATATGACATTTTTAAAACTTACTCTGAAAAATTAGTGGTGTATTTCAACCAGTTTAACTTAAGAAGCCCTTACTATAACAATCCTATCTATATGGTAATGTGGTATATTATATAAATATAAATAAATAAATAATATCACTCCCATGAGCCTAGCTGGGGGAGAATATTTGAACAGACACAATGAGGTCACCAAGTGTCTGCATTGGAGGCTCTGTGGCAAGCATGGATTTAAAGGAACTATGTGATATTATGAACACCAAGCTGAAAGAGAATGAAGAGGCTAAGATTTTATGATATCTGACAATTGTCACAGATGAAATGGTACAGGGAAACAGGCTGGACATTGCTGTTATAGAAAAGAAGATAAGACCATGTTAACTAATATTGCCTTGCCAGCTGAGAGATTCAAAAAAAGAAGAGAAGATGGCATTTATGAAGAACTCTGCCACAAATTGGAATGGTTATAGAGAAGTAAAATAAAGATGATCCCAGTGATTACTGGAGCATGTGGAGCAATCCCTAAGGGTATGAATGAGCAGACTGAGACCACTTCAAGAGTGCAGGACAGCATGACCAGTAACATCCAGAAGACAGCACTCTCAAGCACTGCAAGAATGGGAAGGAAAGTCAAAGGAGAATGAGTGCATTTGAGCATCTAAAAACTTCCGCCTACCCAAATCGATGCAGTCAGCTCATAGTCAGGATTTATTAGTGAATCACGGGGATAACTTTTAGACAGCAACTTTCCCCATTATTTGCTTAATGATCTTGTATGTTGTGAAGGTTATTTATTTATTTTTAATTGCCAGAATGTAATGCTGGGAAATGATGATGATGATATAGGCAGTGTAAACTGCAGCAAAAATCACGTAGGCTTCAGTTTTACAGAAGACTATTTTCCTACATGTTGTTTTTAGTTATCTTTTGGAGGCTGGTTCCTTATCTACATTTCTGTGTTAATAAAATACATTTTCTATCTAAATAAAAGATGCATGTTGGAAAAGAGCTAAGTAGCTTTTACAAGATTAGTTTTGACCCTGAGAGTTTCTGACAATGTAGCAAAATATCATTCAGGAAATTACAGATTCATGGACACTGAACCACCTTTTCATTCTAAGGGGTCTCTTATCAGATAAAAGATGAAGTACATTGGTGGGGCATTACGAGGATGCTTTGATTACTACTGTCTCTACCTGTTTGAGGATAAATGAAGAAAGTGAGTGTCTGGTCACAATGTAGGTGTATTAAAAAGATAAAGCTGGGATTAATTTTTCCACTGCCACTGTTTCTGACACATTTCAGACCCAGACTCCTACCCATATACAATGATAGGCCAACAGAATTTTTTACAGCAAATATCAGCCTGTCCATGAACTTCTACATGCTCCTACGATATGAGACCATAAGGAAGGACTATCTTGTGGTTAAGGCACAGACTTCCTGTGGTTGTGGAAAGGTTTTAATAGCTCTCTGCCTAAGGTCTGCATGGGGATAATAATATTTACTTTCTTCCACCTTTTCTCTGCCTTGTTTACATAGACTGAATGCTTTTCAGGGCATATGTATACACACTACCTAACTCAATAGGGCTTTAAACTCAGGGCAGGTCTACACTACAAATTTATACTTGTGCAACTGCTTTGCCGTAGGCCACGCCGATAGAGCTCTCCTATCATCTTAATAACTCCACCTCCACAAGAGAACCTATCTATGCGGGGGGGGGGGCGCTAAGGTCAGTATAAGTACGTCACTCAGAAGTGTGAAAAATTCACGCTGAGCAACATAGTTATACCAAATTAAGTATATAGGGTAGATGAAGCCTCAGTTTGGAGGGCCATTAGGTTCAGCTACAATATAAATAACAATACAAAGAAAACTGCTTGAGAACTGGTTCAGATTCTTTTTTTATTAAGAGTGAAGTTCTTTGAAGGGTGTGCCAAAATTTGGGCTAGGAGGTGTGCTTCTTAGATCATTTAAACATATGCACATTAGCTCTAACCAAACTAGTATTCTAAAAACAAGTGTGGCTGCACAGCTCAAGCGGCAGGACAGACTAGCTGCTCCAAGTATGATCTGATCTGAAAATATAGGTTCCTATGTCTACGCAAGCTGGAAACTACACCACCAGCTCCAACGTTCACATATCCTAACAGAACTGTTCAGGAAGAGTAGTTCCATGTTAGCCAATTGTTTTGATTCTGAGATTAGTTGTATCACATCATACAGTTACATAACCCCTTACACCCTAATCCCATGCATTTAGCAGGTAAGTAACTTTCCAGAACTGTTTGTACAATTGGGGCCTTTAATTCAGCTCTGGAAAACGCTAATGCAATCCTAGGATGCATCAGGCGAGGTATTTCCAGCAGAGATAGGGAAGTGTTAATACCCTTATACAAGATATTGGTGAGACCTCATCTGGAATACTGTGTGCAGTTCTGGTCTCCCATGTTTAACAAAATTAATTCAGATTGGACAGGTCCTGACAAAGGGTACTAAGATGATCAGAGGAATAGAAAACCTGCCTTACCAGCAGAGACTCAAGAAGCTTTGCTTCTTTAGCTTAACAAAACGAAGACTTGGGAGAGAGATGACTGCTCTCTGTAAATAGATCAGAGGGATAAACACAACAGATGGAAAGGAGTTATTTAAGTTAAGTGCCAATGTGGACACAAGAACAAATAGATATAAACTGAGCATCAACAAGTTTAGACGTGAAATTAGATAAAGGTTCTAACCATCAGAGTAAAATTCTGGAACAGCTTTCCAAGGGACGCAGTGGGGGGCAAAAAAACTAACTGGTTTCAAGTCTGAGGTTGATAAGTTTATGGAGCCATTTTTAAAAACAATCTATGCTCACACAGAGACCATCACAATAAAAAGTAGATGAATACATGAACATTTTGGCAACTAGTGTACTCTGTTGCAGCTCCCAAATTCAGCTGTCTCCTACTAAGCAAATACACTGTGCATTATCCTGATTGATTTTGCAGATCTGCTTAATCAAAATAATGAAGGAATTCACCATTTCCCTCCAAAACTGAGCAGTTCTTTTAGTCAGATGATTTACCTTGCTTCCCCCCATTTCATAGTGATCATAATGGAAACTTAATATAAGACAGTTGAGCTAGTTAGTAAAGGAAATAATAATATTTCATTGTAACTCTTCAGGATAAAAATAGAAATCTCATTATCAAACTCATTTTAATCAGAATTTAGTCTGGAATTATTTTGTTCTCTAAGTTATCAGTATTAAATGTTTTCTCGGTATTGCTAATTAAACTACTCAGAGTCTCATTGATTTTAAAATAGATTATACATCCCCATTTTATTTGAGATGAACTACAATCCTTTTTCTTTAGGCTAATTTTTTCTCCTCTAATTTGATCTTTTCTTTAATCCAAATACACAGTAAAGGGAAGGAATATGAAAAACAGAATATTGCTTATGTACAACCTCTTCTCTAAGGTGTTTTACATTATGCGCCTATTTAGTAGCAAAGATAAAACATAAAAAAACAATGAACCTTTACAGGGTTGGTTTTGATAAGATCTCCATAGTTCCAATGCTTATCTGGAACCTAAACTGGATTGAATAATATTTGAATTAGGTGAAAAATGTCATGATTTTTTTCGGATAAAATATTGGATGAATATGTTTTCCAGTGTTCATTCAAGCTCTAATGTTAATTTTTCAAGAATCAAGAGTTTTGAATATAGGTCTCCAGCCCTAATGAGAACAGATTTACTTGTGGTATTTCTGGAAGCACTTATGGTTTTGTCTCTAACCAAAACCCAGAAGTCTAGAGAAATTTAAAATAAATAAATGTTCTGAGAATTAAAAAGGGTTCATTTCAAATTGTGTCTGAAGATTTGGGCTGATTCTCACTTTATTTGCATTGATGCCTTTAAACTCCATCTTACACTATGTACAGGGAAGAAGCTCCACTTGTTTTGTTGCTAGCCTAGGTCTTTGGAGACCCAGGTTCAATTTCATACTCCACTACAGACTTCCTGTGTGATCTTGAGCAAGTAACTTAGACTATGACTACCCTACAGAGCTTATAGCCGTGCAGCTGCATTGATGAAGCTGTGCCACTGGAGTGCTGCTAGTGAAGACACACTAAACTGATGGGAAAGAGCTATCCTGTTGACTTAATTACTCCAGCCACTGCAAGTGGCAGTAGCAATGTCAGTAGGAAAAGCTCTCCCACTAACATAATGTTGTCCACACTGGCGCATAGGCAGGTGTAACTTCTGTTGCTCAGGGGAGTGCCTTATTCACACCTCTGAGCAAGATAAATTATACCAAAATAAGTGGTGGTGTGTACAGAGCCTTAGTCTCTTTGTAACTCAGGGCACATCTCTATGCCCAGCAGTTAAGACTAAAGGAATATGAATAGCATTGTGCATGAATGTGCTTCACTGTAACATTTCTGAGAACTCAGGACCTTTTGCTTCTCACTTGCAGCAGCGTCCATACATGGGAGTTACAGCGCAGCACTTTGGTATGCACTGCTATTCGCACCCCCTTAGTCCAAACTGCAGGGTGATGTAGACATGAACTCAGTTCCGTATATAGTGCTGCCCTACCTTACAAAGGTGTTGGGATAATAAATACATTAAAGACTTTGAGGTGCTCATTACTAGAGTAACGAGGAGCACATTTATGGAACATAGAGAGGACCAGTTCAGAAGCAGTGCCATGTGTCTGAGGAGACTTTCCATTGGTGGCACCCTAATGAAAGTATTTGTTGTTTTGTTTGTCTGTTTGGTTTTCCTTCCCTAGGAGAATCTGTAACACTTGCAACTGATAATTTGGATTTTAATATTATTTTTCTGATATTTTAAGAGGATACGCTATTGACTTTGATTTGCTAAGTGTCTTTTAAAAGGGTAGAGGTTACTAGCCAGTAAAGAGCTCCTGCATTCTCTCCCAGATGTCTAGTGAATTTACCAAAGGGCAGACCAAAAAATCTCTATAACTTTGATCCAAGTTTCTCCATATCATTTCCTAATGTTTCTTAATAGCATGTACTGTGATATGGCATGGTAAAAATTTGCATCTGTGTGTCATTTGAATTAGTGAGGTGATAGCAAATTAGATAGGTGACATAGCAGAATATAAAGGCAAAGGTTTTTTAAAGTGACTATTGAGTTTGGGTGCCCCCATTTTTTCATACAGAATTTATGATACCCTAAAAGGACTTGTTTTTGAGAAACGTTCTGATTATTAGACCACTGTCAGGTGTCTCAGGTTGTTTGCTACAAAACTGAGACACCCAACTCATTACATTTTACAAATCTTAGCCATAGCCAGTGAAAATGCTAAATTGCATCAGTGAATCAGCAAAGAACCACTTAGCCAACTATTAGCATTTTCAGTCTCTCTCCTTTTATGATTGTCTAATTTTATGAAGTTTTGCTATTTTGAATGAAGTATGCATGGAAACATGTCCAATATGCTTTAAAATTTAATTATGAAAGGCTTTCATATACATATTTAAAATAAATTCATTAAAATAATGTAGTTTCTAATTCAAATACACCTATATTGCAGTAAATATTTTCTTAATATAACTGTAAGACACCCCTTGTCCTAATTGGAAAGCACAAAAATATCATTTCTGGAAGTTCTTTCAGATTAGCATTGTTGCCAGAACATTGCTTTCCTTTTCTTTTGAAAGCTTGACGTTAATATAATTTTAAATGTTCTCTTACTCTGAAATGTTTTAACCTTTTCCTACACTTAACAAAATCTATCATTTGACTTAGAAATATACAGTAAGCGTGAGATTCGTAAGCCAGGGAGAGGTGTGGATTCAGGTGGCTACAAGCCACCAGCTTTGTGCCTTCCTGATCCTGGGATGCTCTGGGGCTGGAGTGGCCACTGACATA
The DNA here is from genome assembly GCA_007922155.1 of Mesoclemmys tuberculata. Lineage (NCBI taxonomy): Eukaryota > Metazoa > Chordata > Testudines > Chelidae > Mesoclemmys > Mesoclemmys tuberculata. The sequence goes on along the minus strand of ML675604.1, from coordinate 81,653,117 downwards.
GACAATCCTGAGGGCTTTTTTATGGATATGTCAACACTTCATGTTGGAGGTGTAATTTCCAGCTCAGGTAGATGTATGTGCACTAGCTTTGATTGAGCTAGGTCAAGAAAAATAGAAGTGTAACTGCAGCAGTGGGCCTGTGGGATGGGCTAGCCACACCAAGTGCAGTTCTGTCTGAGTCTCTAGATACTCACTGAGGTGGCTAGCCCATCCCATTATCTGTGCTGCCTAGGCTACTCTTCTATTTTTAGTGCACTTGATCAAATCCTGTATGTATTGTCTACCCAAGCTGGAAATTACACCTCCAGTTTTAAGTGCAGATGTACCCTAAGTAATGCAAGCATCCCCAGGCTGTCCCATAGGCCTTACTGCTACTTCTTAAGGCACCAACCCCAGGATGCCCATCCCACCCACAGCACACACTCTACTCCAGAATGTGCACGGGGCTCCTGAAAAGCAGGCTTATGACTCTGCATGAACTGGTGGAATCTTCCCTCAGGCAGGTACAGGGACTTTAGGACTTGTTCTTTGCTCCAGCTCTTCTACTGGGTATACAAGGGCAAAAGCAGAGCTGCATCTTTAACTCCAAAATATTGGGATTCTGCAGAACACTTGACTATATCCATTTCCCTCCTCACTCTAGTTCTGTATTTAACTGTGAGTCACCATAGATTCACGCTTCTGCTGCAAGAACCAAAATTATAAAAGAGGGAGGGAAATGTTCATCGACATCAGCTCCATGCAAATGAACAGTAGCACTGAAATTGGAGACTTCTGCACGAACCCTTTTTACTTTTCTCACAGTGCTGCTAGGAATTTTTAACCTCCACCCAATCAAAGGCTGTATCTCAAGCCACAATTGACATTTAGATTAACTGTTCATGGGCAGATAGTGGGCTAAACTCTCTGCCCTGCTATTGACCCTCTTTGCTTGTCCACTAGTACAAAGGAGCTATACCATCAGTGAATCCAGCCACCTGGATATTCTTCTGGTTTGGAGGAATCCTCAAGTAGCTGGATCCAGTCAGTGTGACACCGCTCAGCCAGTCAAGTTTAATATGGCTTTCAGGCTGCTCTAAACTATGTTAGGGACCAGGTCAGCACAAAAGCAACCACAGTATCCGGGAGCCACAAAAGGCTCTTTTGTACACACACAAAACACTCCAACCCTCCCCCCCTCCATATATTTGGTGTAGCTGAAAATCTAGCTAGTCTAGAAGTTGAAAACAGAATTAAGGTGTCTTTATTCTCATGCTGTCTTGTAATCTCGTGAGGGTTTCAGTGGACAAGAAGCTATATATGAGTCAACAGCATGTCCTTGTTGCCAAGAAGGCTAAAAGCATATTGGGCTGCATTAGTAGAAGCAATGCCAAAAGATCGAGGGAACGGATTATTTCCCTCTATTTAGCACTGGTGAGGCCACCTTTGGAGTATTTTCTCCAGTTTGGGGTTCCGCACTAGAAAAAAAAGGATGTGGACAAGTTGGAGAGAGTCCAGCGGAGGACAACAAAAATGATTAGGGGGCTGGAGCACATGACTTATGAGGAGAGGCTGAGGGAATTAGGCTTATTTAGGCTTCAGAAGAGAAGAGTGATGGAGATTTGCTAGCACCCTTCAACTACCTGAAGAGAGGTTCCAGGGAGGATGGAGTTAGTTTGTTCTTAGTGGTGCTAGATGACAGAACAAGGAGCAATGGTCTCAAGTTTCAGTGAGGGAGGTCTAGGCTAGATATTAGGAAAAAGTTTTTCACTAGGGGGGTGGTAAAGCATTGGAATGGGTTACATATGAAGATGGTGGAATCTCCATCCTTAGAGGTTTTTAAGGCCTAGTTTGACAAAGCCCTGGCTGGGATAATTTATTTGGGGTTGGTCCTGATTTGAGCAGGGGGTTGGACTAGATGACCTCCTGAGGTCCCTTCCAACCCTAATCTTCTATGATTCTATGAATCTATGTCCCTGACAGCCCATGGGTTCTGTGCTGTTAAAAGTTCTCTTAGACGTATTTGGAAAAAATGTACTAGAGCTGCTTTGTAGAATTGTTTAGCAAGACTGAAGCTGGTATCAGCAGATACACCATTTTATAACTGAAAATGAACATAGGACAGATAATAAAGGGCCAGATTTGTAAATGTGTAAAAGTGCCTAAAGATGCAGAAAGCCACTTAGTGGGATTTACAAAAGCACGTAGGTACCTAGCTATCACTGATTTCTGTGGGATGTAGGTGTTCTGAAAATCCCACTAAGCACTTATCTGCATCTTTAAGTGCCTAGATGTCTTTAAACATCTGTCTCAAAAGCTGTAAATGCAGCAGCACGCTCTCTATTCACATGTGATTAAAATGGTGATTGGACTTGACAGAGGTGTAAAGTGAGAGGTTGGAGACAGTAGGCTTTTGATTTATGAATGTTACTGGAGAGGAGAACAGTTGCAATGCATATGGAGAGAGTGATTTCTCCCACTGTAATCAAACAAGTTCTATGACGACAAATTCAACCAAAAACTGGGGCGGGGGAAGGGGAGAGATATGTATATGAAAGTAAGTTGGTTTCTTAACAATACCCAAGCCTACTTTTCTACAGTCCTTGTAAGGTGAGGAAAAAAACAGAAGATGAAAAAGGGAGTGTTTGTTGATATCAGAATAACAGTTTGTTTTTCTTTTCATTCTTTTTAAATGGGGACTTCATTACTTCATTGCAATCACTGATCAGATGAGCAAAGGAGAATTTAGTGGAGGGATGAGAGGAATGGGGAAAAAAAGAGAGACCATTTTGACAGGAGATTGCAGTGGAGCCGAGAAGCCTCAGACCTGCAGGAAAAGGGATAAAGAGAGCATGTAGACCCAGCTATCTCCACCCAACTATAGCCAATACTAGCCCTGCAGCGGGAAGAAAAGGAGAGAACCCAGATCCATTCCGGACTGACAGGAAGAAGATAGCTCTGCCTGTCTACATGAGTGGGAGTGTTACTACAAGCCTGACAGCTGCTGGGGGAGAAACTTTGCACCCTTGACTGAGAAACAGACTGCTGAGGACCATGGAGTATGCAAAGTAGATGTAATTGTATTGGTCCCAGGATATTAGAAAGTCAAGGTGAGCGAGATCATATCTTTTATTGGAAATATTCTGTTGATGAGAGAGACAAGCTTTTGAGCCACACAGAGCTCTTCTTCAGGTCTGGGAAAGGTATTCTGAGTGTGACAGCTAAATGAAAGGTGGAACAGATTGTTTAACATAAGTAGCTAGCATGTATTCTAAAGGTAGAAGACACTGGGAACCACCTAGCAGTGAGTGACCTGTATTCTTTGATTGTAAGGACATTGTCGGGCTACACCCCTCCAATCATAGAATCTGAGGGATCTGAGGCTGTGGCAGGATGCAGAAAAAGTCCACAAGGAGGCACCATTCTAGGTAAGCCACTACAGACTGTTTGGACTATAGGGGCAATGCCTCAGACTGAAGGGATGTAGACAGGAAGTAGCCCCGGACAGTGGGTTTAGACTCTCTGCTGGGAGAACTCTGCTAGTGTTTATTCTCATAGGGTCCTGGTGGAGAGGTAGGCTGTCCCCCTACAACACCCCTTTAAGGGCTGAGGTCCAGATGTGAGTGCATGGCAGAAAGTTCCTGGATGAAGGTCTGGAAGCAGGTACAGCTGCCAGGGAAGGAGCTGGAAGTTAGGTGCATTAACTGCTAGGCTGCCTGGCCTTCTCAGCACCTTATCAGAGAGACATTTTGCCATCCTTTTTTATACAAAAATACTATTACACTAATATTTAAAAAAGGCCTGAGCATTCCTAGATCAAAGAATTAGGGTTTTTTGGGGGGGGTTTAGTTGTTTTTTTTTTATAAATTGAAAGAAAATAAGCACCTGGCACATGGCATTGTATGAGTCTCTGTTACAGAGCTGTTAGACCTTGTATGGCTGCTACTTCAACTGTCTGGGAAAATCCATGTCTGAAGAACCTTTCAGAAAAAATCAGCAGTGCTCCCAGCTGTGTCAATACCAAGCTGAATGAAGGAACAATTTCTGCAAATCAAGATCACCACCAATCCCATCAATAAGAAGCCAGTTTCAAGTGGGATCCACACTTTGAGTAACAATATAGTTCAAAAATTTAAACCAAATTTCTCCATGTAAGGGAAGGTCCAGTGTATATAATGTAGATGATCCCCATTTACCTACAGTGCAAGAAGTTTTCTGTTTTTTTCACATTTTGTAGAACGTGCCAGAGTACTAAAAATCTGGGTAGCGGTAAGTGTAGCTAAGGTGCAGTTAGAGCATCAATTTTTTTATCTCAGTATCTTGTAGGTTTAACTCCTATTTGCCGCATTTTCATCTTACTTTCTGTACTATATAGCAGAGGATTTCACGTGTCCTTGAATCCTTCTCCTTAAGTGGGGAAACATGGAGCAAGCACCATTATTGTAACACTCAATGTCTGCATATTCAACACGAACGGTGCATCTGGTTTAGTCCTGGTTTTTTCATACACAATCCTTAGTTTTGTTTCTGGGTTTATTTAGTAGTGGGTGATTAAAAAAAGAAGGAATAGTAAGTTCTCTATGACAGTCAATAATATAGTTTGGATGCTTTTCTTGGTTACAAGCCTTCATTGATAGTATGCTGTTTTCCATTAGATGTTTTTGATGGATGACACACCAATGATAAAAGATAGAGCAGTAGTAAAGCTGATGATAGCATCTTTCTAACTCAGATTTGCTTGATAAACCAGAGGAACCTACAGAATCAGTACAAGTGGGACCCATAGGGGTGTCGGGTGCCAGTTTTCTCATTTGCTATTTTACTTTTTCATTATGTTTGACATGATGAGACTGAGCATTGCTATTGACTGTCAGCCCATGGCAATATTCTTAGAAGGAACATTGCAATGAAATATAGAACACACAAAATGTGTATGAAAACCTGAAAGGGATAGGGTTGCATTGGTAGGTTATTACTGAGCTAGCTGATTGTCCACAGCCAAGTGAAATATGTGCACCATATGTTCAGATAAAATTTTCAAACAATACATAATTTTTGTCTGTACTTATTGCAGATGTTGTCTTAAACATTTAACATGCTATTAGAGAGAAAACTAAGCTACTCATTTGGATTTAGAATCTAAAAACCCAACAAAATCAGGAATGCTTGAACCGGAGGGCTTTTTTTTTAGGTACATATTAATGCATATCCATATGCATTTCTTCTGTATATGAAATAGTAAATCAAAAACCTAAACCAAATTGTTATGGTTAATGCTTGAGAAATTATAAATATTTGGGACCAGAGTCTTCACAGATTTAAATTAAACTAGCTTGATTTACTTAAATAGAGCTGCACTGATTTACACCTGCTAATTTGTCCCTTCATTGAAACTATGATTTGATTCCTTTGTCTGCAAAACCAGCTAAGTACCTTAGTTACAATCAGTTCAACTAAACAAAGCATAGAAGGAACAAGAAACTCATTTTAAGCCCCCAAATTGTGTTCTGACATCTGCCAACGTAAACTCTTGTGCCTGTGCAGAGCTCTACTTTAATAAAACAAAACAAATAAAAATAAAAACCTGTATTATTTATTTATTTGTGTGTGTATCTATACTACATATATGAAGTTCATATCCGTACAATAAATTACTGAGCATTGTGATAAATAGTGTATTGACATAATAAATTGAAGTCTGTATATTTCATCACCCACTCTCAACCCCCAGTCCATGAATCCAAAGATTATTCTAGCACCCAAATCAGCAAGTAGCTTCAATAGCTGCCATTAAAAAAATCAATCCGCAAGAGAAGTTTTACTCAACCAGATTATTCTGGAACCATCCCCTTTGGCCATAGAGCCCTGAAGGGCCAAGGACTTTCCAAGTTCTAGGGATCCATAAAAGAAATGGGGATACTGCAAGCCTAGCAGGGATGACTACTGCTTTGTTGCTGCCTCCACCCAAACATACAGAAACGTTTCAGGAGGAATAGAGATGACATTGGCTGGCATAGGCAGCTCTGAAAGGGACCCAGAGGAAGATAATACTGTTTGGAATTATATTACCATCTGTCTGGCTTTGCCTACAGAAATCCATGGTTTCTGCAGCATACAGTGCTATGGGAGCTATGGCTTTGACTCCTAGATGCTATGGTAATACAAATAAAACATAACAATAATTCACAGTTGACATGTAGACACTTGTGTTACAAAGATGATGCTCATTCCCTTCTCATAAACAGAGTAGGATCTGTTTGGAAGGGATCACTTCCATGCTGGAATCCTCAGGGTAATCCAAGGCTTTTTAGTAAGGTTATTATGAAGTACACTGACAACACCCACAGTTGTACTAATAGAAGAAATATGGTTCACCGCAAAAGAATTTTAATCTCATTTTATATATTTAATCTCATTTTATATATTTTTAATCTCATTTTATATAGTAATGATAATGCAGTTACTCATACATGACACCTGTGTGGCTTGATTCAAATCAAAGCAATTACATTTTTTAAAATAATCATTGTTTTTGATTCTTCAGGGAACACAGAAGCAGCGATTCTTAAGGCGGGAATTCAATGAGGAAAGTGAAGTGGTTTGGTGGCTAGGAAATTGGAAGGGTATTCCATGCATTGGAAGCTTTGTGGAAGAAGGCATGGAGAGCATTATGAAAGGATTGGACAATGGCCATCAAGGTTAGTGTCACTGGAGGGCAGGAGGAGAGGTCATGATAAAAGTCTAGGCCAGATCTATAGGCAACATGTAAGTTAGGGACTTGAAAGGCATTAAAACATTGAACTTAGTGCAGTGGAGAAGGAGGAGTGAGTAGAAGAATTCAAGGATTAAATAGGTGAAAGAGTCACACCAATGTGCAAGAAGAAGATTCTAATGGACAAATTAGAGGGACTGGTGGAGGGTCCTGATAGTGTTTAGGGGGCTGAGGAGGAGGCAGTAATAATGAAGTTGAGAGATGACTGAGACATGGATAGGATTAATTCATAGTCCACAAATTGCATGGAGACTACTGAAGGCTGAACCAGTTGAGGGCTGTACCAGTGAAATTTATGTGTGGATGGAAGGCTTGGAATAGCATGTGCTCAAACTTTAAAATATAGCTTGTCTTTAAAAAGTTGACTTTTTTTCACAACAGTAAACATTTCCAACATTTCACTCAACTCGGTAACAAGAAAGTGGATTTTGCTCAAACTTTCCAAAAATACACCTTACCACTGACCCCTTTGCATTAAAACTAATTCTGAAAACATTTAGGCCAAGGAAAGAGATGTTTTTCAGGAAGCTATGTTGTGCATGTGAAAACGGGTTATAAAGACATTCTCAAACATAACCTTATCTGTAGCTTTTTGCCATTCTGAACAAACATATACATCTGATTTTCTTTGTGTAAAAGATTTGTACTTACTTTGTGGAATCACTGAAGCAAGTTATAAATGATGTATGAAATGAAAGCTCTCTGCCCAGTGCACAGAGAGAATACAGACACTACTTTTCAATCACTACTATCATATGCCTTATAATTTACTATACAATTTTTTTCAGATGCAGACAGAAAACATCACTGAGCACAGAAGATTCAGACAAAAAAAAGTTAAAAATAAAATGAACTCTTAAGGGATATTTGGATTCACGCTTTTTGTTTATTTTCTTTCTTCCGCTGGGCATGTAGAGAGCTAGAGCTAGATCTACTCTGAAAGAACTTCTCTTCCCCCTGCTACCATGCCGCATGCACAGTTCACCACACACCTATGCCTTCCAAAGACACTTAAATATAAAAAGTGTTTTCAAACAACACCGTTACAAATGTTAGAAGAAATACCAATATATTCTATTTAATAGTGGGGAATGTGATGTTATCCACTTTGGAAAAAAAGACTATAGACAAACTGAATTGTGTATCAGGTCTACAAAGATATTATATAACCCCTTTGAATAGATTCACAAATAATAACAAAATTACATAACGGATTTTAATATAAAGGAAAGCCTTGACAAAGGGTTCTCCTCCAGGACTAATGTAGAATAGCGCTGAATTCAGTTTTCCACCACTATCCAGCAAAACACTGAAGCACAGTTGAATTCCAATGGATTTCAGTGGGACTTAAACATGTAATTCATCTTAAGCAGAGCCTGAAGTGATTTGCTGAAGAGGGGTGAATTTAAACACATTTATATACATTGCTGGA
>ML675604.1:81528942-81644924 GCA_007922155.1 Mesoclemmys tuberculata | reverse complement strand
TTTGCTGAAGAGGGGTGAATTTAAACACATTTATATACATTGCTGGATTATCATAGTCCTGACTATGAGTAATAGATTAGCCATATTACTTGGATGAATTTCAAAACTGAGTGAGTATTTGATCACTTTTTAGAGATTATATGGATCTGATTCACCATTTCCTTGAATCTTGGACAAAGTGAATGTGCAAACAATGTAAAAAGGCTCCTATATCAAACTGGTAGCTTTCACATTCACTTCTCATTAGTGTAAAATGCTACACAAAATGCAGGACAGTGGTGAATCAGGCCCTATATTTATTCTTTTCCAAAGGTTAACTATATATCTTGTATGAATATGAATATAGATTTTTAACATGGAGTCCTTTTACTCATGTACTTCTATTATGCTGTGACTAAGAATATTTAAGGTAAGGAAAATATGTGTTCAAAGGACATGCAGTATTTCTTGAATATTGGAGTGCAATCTCTTTATTACCAAATTCTGCCCTCAGTTAAACAAGAGCAAATCCATAGTGACTCTATTTAAATTATGTAGCTGAAAACAAGATCTGGACCATTGTGCATAATTTATCAAAGTTCATATATTGACGAGCAAACTATTAGGAGCAATTACATTAAATAAATATTATCTTTGACAAAGATAAAATAATAGAGAATCATATGATGAATCAATAAATTTAGCTGAGAAATAAATAGAATTCAGGTGGTATATAAAAGCATCTTGACCCTCACTACAAAAACAAATTGTTCTTCTCCCCCCAAATATTTTATTTTGGGTTCTCAGATGTGTACATGAGTTACAAGTATTTTAAGGAAGCTTTGGCACTGGAAAGAGATTAATGTATTCATTCCTAAATAACTATCTAATCCCACCATAACTAATTTTAATATGTAATGTTTTATGCAGTATGTCATCATAATTTGGTTTGTCCAAGCACAGTGGTAAAAATGAATTCAGGAATGAAGACCAAGTTCTTCAATGTACTGTGACGTCTGAATATAGAATGGAGAATGATATCAGTGCACTCGCCTACAGTTTATGAATTACTATTCAAAAGTGAAACATTGGAGGCAATAATTTATTTCTATTACTGTAAAAATCTAGTTTATCCAAACAAACAAAAAATTGTTGATGAAAGGACAATTAGGTCCAAACTCAACAAAGTAACTAAGTATGTGCCTAATTCCAGCTCCACTTTAGCCTATCTTTGAAAGCACATGTGTAAGTCCATCCTTATTCAGCACTTAAGCATGTACTTAAAATTAAGCATATGCTTAAATCCTGCTTTAATGGGCTTCAAGCACGTAATAAAGTGGTTTACTGAATAGGGATAGTTTGCTGAATTGGGGCCTTTAAACACTAGCTATCCCATTGTGTTCAGTGAGATTATTCATGTTTCCAGTTAGCCTGTGCTTAGCAACTTGGTTGAGCCAGGTCTTTAAGCGGAGTTGAATGGTCTGTGATGATGTTAGCTCTCCTTACTCATGTACACAAAATGAACACTGGCAAGCCTAACAGATCTTTTATACAGTATGATCCCTAGCCATCATATAGATTCAGTTAGTTGTAGTGTATTTGCTTAATTGCTGAACAGATTATTATTCCAAAGTGGGATAAAATGTTTACTAAACTAATTAGAAATTAAAGTAGTCTGGACTTATCCTTACACATAAGTCAGTTGAAATGTAAAATTTTGCTGCATGAAAGAAAAAAAGACAAGACAATAAAAATCATCCTTCTGAATCCCCAAATCCATGTGCATTGTTTAAGATACAAAAAGAGATGTAAGAGCCTGGTTAAAAAATAGGTAACACATTCTGTAGATAGAACAATAGGTGTGCATGGCTCCTTATTAGCAAAGGAACAGACATTGTGAAGGAGAATAGAAAGTACTGAGAATTAAGATGTCAAGAGGAGTAGACTGGTTAGGACAAGACGTGTGGACTTGATGTGGAAGGTGGATAGAGGAGTTTCAAACAGGCACTTAATACAGACTGAGCATCAGGAGAGGAATATTTTTTTCAGCTTGAATTTGGGTTGTAATAAGTTTAGAGCAAATCATCAAGAAGGATTGCGAGAAAAAGAAGCATTTCGAAGCAGAGGGAGAAGCCAATGCAATTTTTTAATAAATATTATAAAAGTCAGAAGGTAGTAATCAACCTACACAGCTGCGTACCTGCCAGACAGAAGCATATAATTGGGAGGCTTCTATCTAAATCGAGTGCCTGGTACAGCTGTTGAATGCCCTTTTATTAACTGCTATGAAATGACACCACTGAACAACCAAAGAATTTGCAACACAATAGTGGAGCTTTCGGTAAAAAGTGAAATCGCAATTGAGCGTTTTACATAACAAAAACACTCCTGACAGGAGATAAAATGTACTCAGTAATTAATTTTTTGTTTATGATACACACGTTGAATTCCAGCACGTGATTAACAAACACAAAATAAAAGACTTCCAGTACAAGCCATTAGGGAATTAAGAAGACACCAGGAGAAAACAGATCACCAAGGAGCAAACTGCATTACTGACCATCCTGCCTTTGTAAAGTCTCCGATTTCTATTAAAATATTTGAGTGTCATGTAAGAGAAACTGAATGATTCCATTGTTAAACATCAGGAGGGCACTACAAAGTCAAAATATAACCAGGTGCTTCAAGGTTCAGTGCCAGAGCTCTTCATTTATTTCAGGAATTAAATTTGTCAGAGCAATGACTCATGTCCATTGTCTGGCACATCTCTTTCTTTCATTCGTTCAAACCATTAAATGAAAATCTGACTTGAATCAAATCAAGGATATTCAGCATGGGAAGAATCAAAACCAAGGGATTCATTTGGCTTTCAGGCTGATTAATTTCAGAAGCTCAGTGAGTTGTTGTTTGAGGAACTTAGAAATGCGTTTTTTAACTCAGGCTGTACTCTGCTATAAATTCCTAAGGCGGAGAATCATATCTTTAATAAACTTCATTTATCTTAAGCTGGTTTTGATTTTGATTTATATTGGATACATATCTGCATTACTACATAATGTTATTTATAGAATATGCTAGGACTAGAGAGGAAGAGCATGTGATGTATAGGGTTAAGCATTTTTGGACCCAATTGGCCATTAAGCTATTTGAAGACTGGATGCTTTCTGTTAGCTATCCAAACATAGCACATGTTTAATATTTACAAAAACACAGTGCAGACAGAAATAGGTACCACAGTAAATGTCATGTGCTGCTGTAGAAAATACATCTTCCCTAGAAGACATTTCAAGGCTGCCCATATTTTGTTATCACTTATCTAGCAAATATAATCCAGTTTTTTGGGGTGACTTTGACTATTATACTACCAGGGAATCTGAAAAGTCCTCAATAGAATGGTTAATATATTTTCTATTAAACTAATCTGCCTTCCAATGATGAAGTATGATTGAGTGCTCCAGCATCTTTCATCTTGAATGGCCCAATACTAAGCATAATGCATCCTCTGTTTACAATGATCAATGACATTCCCATTGATCACAACAGATCATGTTCTGTTTCAGATGACGGGTCCCCATATCTCAGCAGTCAGAACTGATAATGCATTAAGTCAGTATCAGCTCAGAAGAGAACAGAACAGCAGCTGGAAAGTAGCTACTTTATTGTACGATTACAAATGAATCATTCACTCTGCTTATTGCCCCTTCCAGTTTCTGTCACTCCACAATAAATTACCCAGTAACTCTTTAACAACTCACAAACTTTAATTGCTGAATATAAATGCACTAGATTTGCAATTTTTTCTTCTTAGATGAATCTCAGTAGACAGAGATTCCAAACTGGAAGTTTAATAATGGCCACGTGAAACTGAAAGCTATTAATATAATCAAATAATCATGAAGTTACATTATTGTCATTACATATTTCCTTATTAATAAAGAAAGAGATTATGAAGCTAAACTGGTTTCTAATGTTTTAAATCTCTTGTAAATGTAGAAAGTGAAACAAATTGTGGTTAATTGCAAGGAGAAAAGTAGGAAATTTCTCCCCCTCAAAAATAGCAAAATGATAATGGATATAGTAAACTCTCTTCTATTGCTTTAAGGTTCTCATACTGCACTCATCTCTGTAAACATCTAAAAACAAATTCAAGCTCAGTAGTTACAATAAAAAAACCTCTTTTGTTTACATTAAAACAGACATGAAAATTATCCTGCATTCTAAGGTATGAGTCATGTAGGACTTGACCATGCACTATTTAAGACTTTATGAGCTTTGTAATTGATTCTGTCTATAGACTATGCTGGAATAGTTTACATGAGGTCTAGAATTTTGTTCACTGTTTGCATCTAAATAAAGTATTGAGAAGAGTTTCCAGAAAACCACACAGAATGTTGCAACCATATAGCACTTTTTTTTCCACTTCTGTCTTCTTTACATACACACACAGATCTGATTTAATTTGGTGTGAACTTTTCTACCACATACTACCTTGCAGCTTCATGTTATTAGTATTTAAAGAAAAGTTAATTTTTTTACTGGGAGTAAAGTGATCCCTTTCTGTGCATGTGTATATATGTCAAGGGGACAGAGAATTTAAAAAAAAAAAAAGATGTTAGAAGGTGATATAACGGACTTTCATATGCCATGGTGGTTCCGTAGGTTCACAGTGCAGATATAAGCACTGATTCAATTCTCTTTGAAGTCAATGCTTGTTTTTTCACCAGTTTTAATGACAGTTGGATCTGACCCTGAAACAACAAGATAGCCATGTGTAGAATAAACATATTGGTTTACTCTATCCTTAAATCTAATAGATACGATAAAAAGATAATATATAACTGAATGGATTTGCTTTTGTTTGTATCTTTTCAGCAAAAAGTAATAATATAAATAGCAAACCAGCATAATACTTTTTACCATGTAAAATTTCAGAGAAAAAATTCACATATTTAATTTTTTCCAGGAACATCATGTAATGAAACCTCTTTGAAAGACATACTAAATAGGTAACAGATATTTAGTATTTTAGAGAAATTCCCTGAAACGTGCAATGGTTGTTCCAGTGCTCCCCTTATTGAGTGAAGTGGGACTCAAACCCCAACACATAAAATATGATGTGCATGATGGATTTTATGCTGTTTAATACAATTCTAGGAATAATACAAATAGGAAAAAGTAATGGCTTTATTCAAATCTAGGCCAAATTCACAACTGGCTCCATTAGCCAATGTAGTAGAAAGAAGGTTATAATCTGCTTCAAGAAGAACTGAGCTGAATGGATTTTAGAACATGACTCTTGTTTTTCCATTATTTCTTTTCAAATATCTTATCATTTCAACTGAATGATCTCTCTCCCACTACACATTCTAATGGTATAATTGCAGCGTTTTCTTTCTTGCTTTTTAAATACTTTAATTCTGTCTCAATTTAAATGCAATGGGTCAAAACTCTTTTATAGCACTGAATTCAAACGGGTTGCAGAGGTGTAATGGAGACATCATTTGGGCCAATGTAAATGTTTTAGCATGTAAGAGACTGTATAAAATAAAATATTTAAGTTAAAGTGCATAAGGGAGGCTTTCCATAATAGTTTCTAAAGTCTTTCTGGAAATTGCTTATGTAAAGAATGCTTATTATTCCTCCTCTCTTTCTCTATTTATTACCTTTTCTATTTAAAAGTAACCTGTCAATCAGATAGCAAGCTCCCATTTCTTGCCTGTATGGGTGATTTTTTTGAATTTATGAAAGCAATATTCTTTCTCTTAGTGAGTGACAGTCTGTGACTTTAGAGGCATTGGTAATATCTCTGAGGCATAGGTTTCTCTTCATTAAAACAGAATATTTTGTTACCCGAACTAAAAATATTTCTTACCACGAGATGTACTTCAGATGATGAGAAAGTGCTTTGTTTCCCTCACTGAGTGTCTAAAAATAATTCAGATGAGGTTTAAATCTTTCTTTAAGTGTAAGATGCATAATATCAACCAGAAAATGTAACAGAAAAAGCAAAAATAAACTTTTTTTTTAATGTCTTAAGAGTATCTACTGCTCATGAAAAATGCAAGTTTGTCAGTCTTGGAAATAAGTTCTCTCTCCACAGAGAAGGGATAGCACATACTGTCATAGTATAAAGCGCTTTACACCACTCAGCTAATGTATCTCAAGCCTGACCTAGACTTCTAGAGAATTAGTGGATAATTCAATCTTTTTGACTATTTTATCCTGAAGATGACCAGTAAGAATGACAATTAATACAAAGAAATCTATCTATTTGATATTTATCAATGGTTTATGTGCCATGAGTTGGTGACCTTCACTTATATCTTAATGCACAATTGTCTGCAATTTCTATCTATTTATTCTCTTAGGTATTTCACAATTATCTTTCCGTTAGTGCCTTCTATGAGCCAGTCAGCCCATCACATACAGTTACTTAATTAGGTATAATTTTTACTTTTCCCCATCTGAAGAAAGTTCTACCCTTAATGCATTAGAGATCTGGACTTCACTGGAATTAGTGATGACAGTAATGATGAAAGCTGACACAGGTTAGTTATACATATACCACTGGTGTATTTTACATTTAAAACATACCATGATTAGTACAAAGTCAGCACTCCACATTATTGTGGTTTTGATAGCTGAAGCAGTGGGGAATAAAATTAGGTAAAAACATATTATAGCATGAGCATGTGCTCTGCATTTTACACAGGATTAAGATTCATGATGGAATAAATTTAAAATTGCCATGCATTCTACAGGGCACAGCGCATTGCCACATTTGTTGTTGACTCTGACTCTCACATCCATAGAGATAAGAGACCAATGCAGAGACCAAAACAAGTAGTATTTACAGCATCATCTGTACTGTTTTTACTGAATAAGTTATTTTGAGTAGCTACCTAAATAAATAAGTTATCTTAAAATCTGCCTCAGTCCTCACTGAAATACTGCATTCACTGTATAAATTAAAGTACAGCAAGAATTAATATTTAACTAGACAACCAGATAGTTGTTAATGGTAGGCCTTTTATTACCTTGTCCTTCTGGTTATCAAGTGGACAGCAAACCTTCTGTGAATGTTTTTATTTTCTGACAAGCTGGCTTCCATTCTCTTCATAGATCTCTTTCCCCCATACCGTGTAGATTTCGTCTCCATGAGAATCATACAGCAGCTCCTGAACAACATTGTTCTCAGAGGAACTAGCCCCATCTGAATACAGATGTTTAAAGCATCAGTGCAGGAATGTTACTCAGTGCTAATAAGCAGCATATGTTTTCCTTTGAATGAAGGAACATCTGGGAATGGGGATACTTATAATGGAAAAGGGAGATATTGTACCAAAAAAAGAGAGAATTTTGAAAAACCTGGAGAAGGAGCAAATGCTTCAAATATCCAAATCCAGTTTAGGAGTTGGAAACAGCTGGGGACAACTTGTATATTGAGAATTTGCTGTCTGTGGCACCAAGTTTGTGTTTGTTTCTTGTATATCTATGTAAATTAAACAATCTTAAATTTGAAAAACAACAACATCTGGTGTGAACCTGTTTATAGCAAGAAGCAGACCATTCCTATTCAGATGGAGCAAGAAAATCTTCAAGAGTATCAGACATATGCCCAAACCCTAGTGGCAGAGAAATCTAAAATGAATACACTGTTAGCCATACAAAGTAGTTTTCTTGTTATACCTGCTCTCATGCTAAGACACTATACTCTGAAAACACCTAACTTCCCCTATTCACTGGAATGATAACATAATGAAAATAGGAGAAGGGAAAAAAGAAACTAATGGATGTAAAAAATATCTATCATTCACAAAACTGCTGTCACATGTGAAGGACGCCTCGAAGATCTCCTTTGATTTAGAGAGGTGACCTTTCTAATGAAGCACCAAATATTCTTTAGCTTCTTCTCCAGAGGATCTGCTCACTCATTTTATTGCTCATCTTTAGGGAAAACACGTTCTTTTTAATCCTGAATCAATATACATTACAAAACTAGATTCTATCAGCTTCTGGGAATGAAATGGGAGTGATTGTTTGGAGAAGCCTCTGATGGAAAGGGACATGAAGATACAGAAGTGGGTTGATGTCTGAGGATTTTGACAATATCTCTCTCATTCTAGCTTTCAGGGGGATGACCAGTCTCCAGTCTCAGTAAGGTGCAAGGCAGTTATCCATTATTATTTTAGGAAGTTCAGAAGTAAGTCATGGAAGGCGGGTGGGTGGGGATGTGTGTATGTTGTGTACACCAGGAATACACTGCTATTTTTAGAGATATTTCTTAAAGGAGTTGAAAATCTAGCCTTTGAAGAAGGTGGAATAGTACATAGGAATATCTGACCATTTGCTGTTGTAGATATTATTGCTAATACTCTTGCAAATACAGAAGATATTAGTTAAAAAATCCATGGAAGAATTATGCTGAAGATACTGGGGGGAGATCCTTGATTTCAAGAGAACTCCCTCATATCTTGGCACAACATTATGGGTATTGTTTCCTAAGGCCTTTTCTTGCTACTCACCACTTCTTTACATGAAGTGTCAAACACCCTGTGAATGTCAGATCAAGAAAACTGGTCAGTGTGTTCTGGGAAAAACAGCATACCCTTCTATAGAAACCTATCTTGTAAACATTTGTGGAAGGTACAGCAAGATTTTACTGCTGTGGATTTTTTTTTGCTCCTTCAGAGGACCCAATATTGATTAACCATGAAATTTAATATATTTTTCACATGCAATCTGGTGTTGTAAAGTGTGAAAAACATTTTAATACACAGTACATACAAATTATTACATTATCAGACAGGGACAGATTCTGCTTACACTTAAGATGTACACAGAAGTTGAATGGTCATAAACTAAATTTACTGTACTGTACTGTAATCCAGATGTGTTTTCGGAAAAGAAGAGAGAACATTACAGTAATGGGGCTTAACCCCCATCACTTGTAAGGTAAGGGATAAACCCCATTTAGCCATGCTTTGCACCTGGGCAGTGGACAACTGATTAATTGTCTTTTAGCTAGAAGAGGCAGAGCTAGATTTTATAAGTAGACTGACAGTGTTCAGCTGTGGACGGAAGACCCAGAAGAGTCGAGAGAGGGAATTGCCTCCCTCCATCTGGGAAA
Source organism: Mesoclemmys tuberculata (assembly GCA_007922155.1). Lineage (NCBI taxonomy): Eukaryota > Metazoa > Chordata > Testudines > Chelidae > Mesoclemmys > Mesoclemmys tuberculata. Next base: position 81,635,815 of record ML675604.1, on the reverse strand, counting down.
GACCAGAGGCGTGCAGCCTGGAGGAGGAGCTGTAGTCAAAGATGCCAACAACGTCCTGCACCACCATAAGGTAGCACACTAAGACTAAGAGCACCACCACAATTACATACTGTATTTTGCTAGTTTAAAATGTAACACTCAGCCAAATAGTTTGTGAACACATTATTTATTTTGGGCCTGTGCAAATTGAATACAGGCGTTTTGTATGAAAGCATTTTGAAATACTCTATTACACAGAATCACAGAAATGTAGGATTGGAAGGGAAATCTATAGATCATCTGAGCCAATCCTCTGCACTGAGGCAGGACTAAGTATTATCTGACCATCCCTGACAGGCGTTTGTCTAACCTATTCTTAAATACCTCCAGTGATGGAGATTCCACCAAGCTTCAAAGGCAATATGTTCCAGTGTTTAACTACCCTTACAGTTAGGAAGTTTTTCCTAAAGTCTAAGCTAAATCTCCCTTGCTGCAATTTAAGCCCATTGCTTCCTGTCCTGTTCTCAGTGGTTAAGAAGAACAATTTATCACCCTCCTCTTTATAACAACTACCTTCCTAAACACTGTTATCATGTCCCCCCATCAATCATATCTTCTCCAAACTAAAGAAACCCAGGGTTTTAATCTTTCCTTATAGGTTATGTTTTCTAGACCTCTAATCATTTTGTTGCTCATTTCTGAGCTTTCTCCAGTTTCTCCACATCTTTTCTAAAGTGTTTTGCCCAGAACAGCACACAGTACTCCAGTTAATGCCTTATCAATGCTGAGAAAAGTGGAAGAATTTATTCGCATGTGTTGCTTACAACACTCCTGCTAATACATCCCATCATGATGTTTGCTTTTTTGGCAACAGTTTTACATTGTTGACTCACATGTAGTTTGTGATCTACTAGAACTTCCAGATCCTTTTTCTGCAGTATTCCTTCCTAGGCAGTCATTTCCCACTTTTTATTTGTGCAGTTGATTATTCCTTCCCAAGTGTAGAACTTTGCATTTGTCCTTATTGAATTTCATCCTTTATATGTCAGACCATTCCTCCAGTTTGTAAAAATCATTTTGAATTCTAATCCTGTACTGCAAAGCACATGCAACACCTCCAAGCTTGGTATAATCTGCAAACACTGAATAGAACTAGACTCAAGACAGATCCCTACAGGACCCTGTGACCCGTCCGTGCCCAGGGGAGCCCACTGATAATGCCAGGGTCATGGCAGGCTGTAAAAGGAGAGCAGATTCTCCCAGCACTGGTGGGAGAACCAGTCACAACCAGCCACAAACAGTGCTTCTGTTTCAGTGCTTCTGATTTGACCACACTGGTTATCAAGAAACCATTGTGCAAATACACACAGCCCCCTTTACTGCATTTCAGTCTCTGGGTCCCAAACTGCCACTAGGTCCAGTAAAGAGACCAGTTATTTAAACTCTATGCTCTTTACTCAAAAGATTCCCTCTGATCCCAAAGGACCAGCCACAGTACTAGTTCACCATAAGTTTGGATCTTACCCAAAATACCACGCTGCCAGCCAATCCTTTAGTAACTAAAGCTAAAGGTTTATTATAAAAAGAAAAACAAACAATAAGAGAAATGTTAAAGGATTAAATCAATCAGACACATACAAATGATTTGAAAGTACATATACATCAGGTTTCTAGAAAAATTGTGGAGATGCAGGCTTGTATGGTCCCTCTGGTATGCATCCAGTACATGGATGGGTCTAAGTCCTTCAGTTCTGCTGCAAAGTGTATTAATCCAGAGGTGGGTAGGGGTTGTCCGCAGCTGGACAGGAACCAAGACAAAATGGTTTCTGTAGTTTGATCTTATATACCCTCTGCCTCTGGCCATGCGGCCTGTAGGCCTTACAGGCACTAAAATGGAGTCGAGAGTCACATGGGCCAGGTAACTCTTCCGGTATGCCTTCAGTTCCTCTCTGGCCTTTTGTTTCTGTAAAGCTCTTGATGGGCCATTAAGCAGGCTGTTGTCCTGCGGCCTCTCTGTCTGGGGTGTGTCTTATACAGCATAGTTTGAAATACAGGTACATCACCAATCTCCATAACTTCCCTCAGACATATCGCCCATGAACACAAATATAATCATTTTATTCAGCATATTATAACCTTTCTAACAGTACCTGACATGGTATGTCTCACATGAATCATTATGATTTTGACATATTAATGTCAAAGAACACAAATGCCCCCCCAATCCAGTCTGCATGACAGACTCCACTTGATATGATCTTCCAGCTTGACTGTGAACCATAGACAACTAATCTCTAAGTACAGTTTTCCAAATGTTTGTGTACAGACATTACAGTAGGTTTGTCTACACTATGTTTCCATAGTTTGCTTATAAGAAAGTCATTTGAGTATATCAAAAGCATTACTGAAGTCAAGATATATCACATCTACCATCTCCACCCATCCACAAGGATTGTTATTCTGTTAAAGAAGGGTATTATATTAGTTTGACATGATCTTGACAAATTCATGTTGAATGTTAATTATCACCTTATTATCTTCCAGGTGCTTACAAATCGATTGTTTACTTATTTGCTCCATAATAGGGACTTTAGACTATTTGCTTCCTTTTTTGTAAATGGATACTCTATTTGCCCTTTTCCAGTCCTCTCCCAATCTCCCCAGATTTTCAGAAATAATTGCTAATTGCTCAGAGATCTTTTCAGTCAGTTTCTTAAGTATTCTAGGATGTATTTCATCAGGCTCTGCCAACCTGAAGATATTTAACTTGCCTAAGTAATTCTTAACTTGTTATTTTTGTATTTTAGCCTCAAATCCTACCCCATATACACTAATGTTCACTATATTAAATGTCTGATGACTGATAATGTTTTTGGTGAAAACTGAAACAAAAAAGGCATTTAACACTTCAGCCATTGCTGCATTTTCTGTTATTGTTTTTTCCTTCCCATTGAAGAATGGATCTACTCTGTCCCTGATCTTCTTGCTTCTAAAGTATTTGTAAAATGTTTTCTTGTTACCCTTTATGACCCTAGCTAGTTTAATCTCATTTTGTGCCTTGGCCTATCTAATTTTGTCCCTGCAGGCTTGTGTTTTGTTTTTATTTTTTTATATTCATCATTCATAATTCAACCTAGTTTTCACATTTTGTATGATTCTTTTTTGAGTTTTAGGTCATGACCAAGTCCTGTTATTTGAATTATTTTATTAGTTTTTAAAAAAATCCTCATCAACCTCTTCTTCCTGCTTAGGTGGTCTGTAGTAGACCCCTACCATGACATTATCATTACTTTTTAACCCTTTTATCCTTATTCAGAAACTTTTCACAGGTGTGCCTTCCACTTCTATCTCAGTGCAAGTGTATATATCTTTATATACCTTCTCTTTATCATCTTTGCCTGTCCTTCCTGATCAAGCTGAATCCTTCTATACCAGTATTTCAGTGATGTAAATTATCCAACCAAGTATCTGTGATGCCAGTTATTCACTAGTATTTCTAGTTCTTCCTATTTATTCCCTATACTTCTTGAATTAGTATACACTCATCTAAAATGTTAATTAGATTTCCTGTCTGTATTCCTTCTTGTCTCTCTTATGTCCCTACAACTATTGCCAGTGTCCCCATTTCTCACCTGTAGATTCCAATCCTTCATCGAGTCTCCATGTTTTGGCTTTACCTTTGGGCATTTGTTCCCTGCCCCTGCTGCACCTAGTTTAAAGCTTGCCTCAGTAGGTTAGCCAGTCTGTATCTGAAAATACTCTTCCCCTTTCTTGAGATATAGCTTCATATCTGCTCAGCAGTCTTTCTTTGTGGAACAGCATCCCATAGGTGAAGAAGCCCTCCTGGCAATACCATCAACACAACCAAACATTCATTTCCGGGATGTGTCTGTCTCTGTCTGGGCCCTTGTCCTTGACTAGAAGGATCAATGAGAATACCACCTGTGCCGTGAACTCCATGTCACCCTCCATCCTAGAGGTCTGTAGTCGCTTCTGATCTGCCCAGAATCATATATTGCAAAATCATTAGAGTCCACTGTGGATACTGGACACTTATGTTCAGTGTGAATACCAGTCACATATGGTAAACCCAATTTGCAGACCAATAAGGGTTAATGTGCAAGGTTTTCTATAGATATACTAGTTGAATATTCAGCCTAAAATTAACTACAATATATCATACTCACTAAGCCTGGAGAGCTAAGCTGTTATTCAGAAGTCTGTATACAGGAACGGCTTTCTTCAGGGGCCCTGCCAGGAAGTCAGTGGATCCTCTGGTCCAACCAGCAGCACCTCCCGTGGAGTCAGGTGCTGATGGTGCATGCCCCTTTCTCTAAGTAGTGACTTCTTATACCCTCCCATAAACAACTTTAACCTAATTACCTCTCTACTCTTTCTCATATATGTTAATTACCTACATTGGGTTATCACCCTTAACTACATTCCATTTTCATAATTGAGGTGGTCAAAACAACATCTAGTGATAGGAGGGGTGGTGTAAAAATATGCCCCTTGGCAATGAAACAGTGTACCCCCAGATGTTGGAGCATAACTTCTTGCTCCCATCACCAATATCTATGTGCAGCTCCAAGCATACATGTTGTGTGTTTTGTCCTGTTATGTGCTGTGGTATGCAGAAACTGAGATATCTGCAAGGTTACTCGGTAGTCCTATTCATCTCAACTAGAAGTTGTCACGCTACAGGGGTCAGAATAGCCAAGCAAGCAACTAAAGCTATGTTAGGCCTGTAAAACAGTGGTCAGGCAACTCAAATTGCACTGAGACTCCAACTCCTACACAGATGGACAGCAAGGGGTAGTAGCCAGAGGGATGGATGATCCTCAGCAATCATTCCATAATGTCACTGATACAGGACTCTGGCAGGCATACCCCTCCTGAGATGTCAGGCCAGGCTAGGAGAAGGGAGTCACTGATCACAGTCACTACCCTTTGTTTGCTCTTGGGACTGGTCGTCATGAGCCTCCCAACCTTGGTGGTATATGGCTTCTTTTCTTCCACCTTTGGGGGAGTGCGTTGGGGAAGGCTTGCCCTGCACTGGTTCTCCAAAGGTTAACTCAACCCAGTGGTCCGAGAATGCCATGTCCCCTCAGCCCTGCTAGGCATGCTCCAGCTGGAGACTGGGTATAAGATGGAGCCAAACAGCTCAGTTGGGGCTGGCTGCTGAAGAAAGAGGGTGCAGACTGTTGGGTGTCTTCAGTGAGCTTTGACAGGCTCCAAACCTTAAGCTAATGCATGCAGAGCCCCAAAGAGTTTCCAGGTTGTTGTACACATCCAGAAAACTGCCAGGAGTTGCATTATCTGAGGACTTGGAGGCCCCAGGGAATCATGGATCATCACCACAGAAGACAGGTATGAAGTAGCCCAGGGGACTTAAAAGTTGCTATAGTGAGGGAACTGTGTGTTTTGGAAGGATCCCTGCTTACTTTGTAGTGACTACCCTCACCACTGTCATGGCTCTGGGCTGGGGCTTGGAGGAGCAGGGATGGCCTGAGCCCCCTACCTTGGGTGACACACACATCTAGATGGCACCCCACTTATCCAACATGTCAATAGGCCACATTACTCTACAGAGATCCTACTCCGGCCCTTGGGCCATGCTGCCCTGAAGGGAGGGGTGGCCATGTTTTCCCTGGCCATTAAACTGCCCTTCCTGAGGCTAAGGGGGTTGGAAGTAAGCCAGAAGTATGAACAGTGGCTCAGATAACTTTCTGGGCCATCCTCCAAAGTTAAATAGTAAATGTGGGCCAATCATACAGCCACAGAGTGCTGTTGTTCTGGTGCCTTCATGTGGCACTCCCTGTGGTACCTAATCTCCACAATGCTCCTTAGATGTAGTTTAGCATAGCTTCCCTGTAGTAACGTTAGCTATCCCAGGATGTGCAGATGTGGTTCTAGTCCCATGGATTTTTATACCAAATTTGCTTATGACAAAATGGATTTTCTTGAGGGAAAAAGGATAATTTTTTTAAAAACCACAGAATTTAACTTCAAAGAACCCAGACATAAGTCATAACAGTAATATAAATTGTAGGGTTTGGAAGAAGATTGGCATCATAGTATTGGGAGACTGTCATAATTAACTGGCTGTAAGAAGCAAAATACTTTCTCTAAATTCACCTCTGAGTCGCCTTCAGCTCTTAGGTTTTTCTACTCTCCTGAGAGTATGATATAAAACTTATTGGTCCAAGTTACACTTCCCCTGTGGTTTTCCCTGACAGGTGTGTGTAAAAATAATGTTATGGGGGAATCCATGTTTATCACCACTCACTGATGATGGGATCTGCAATCAACTTTAATGGATGAACTACAGTCAACTTATTGTGGGTCCTGAGGAGATAGCAAGAATAAGGACTGCAGACCGTACAAAAAGTTGTTTAAACAGGTACTGGCTTCTGTGTGACTAGGCACATTCCCTCATCTTTGCTGGCCATTTTGTCCACTGTGCAGAAGGCTGGACTGACAGACAAAGATGCAGCACTTTGTGAGGGGCAGGCAAGACAGTGTCATGTAGAACCCATTGAAGCCAAAGGTGACCACTGCCCGGGCTGTGCAGCAGTGCCAAAGCTTACTATAGACTGCTAGAGACTGAAGCAGAAAGTGGCAGCTTCACTGCAGTCTGTAGACCATGACAGTTTGAATAGAAAGTGTGCCTCTCCTAGACCAGCTTACTTGTGTTAAGGAGTCTGCTCTGACCCTTTGACTTTTCTGGCTGGAATGCCCCTTACAGGAATTAGACACCAACCAGCATAGCTCTCAAGGTCATTGGAATTCAAAAGTCTTCCTATAACATCAAGGTGTGTCCCCGAGGGAATGATCTTTGAATGATATGAATACCAAATTTACTCATTTTACAAGTACAAAGAGCCCACAGAGACATTTACATTCCAAGCTTCTTTTTCAGGGCTGGAAGTTAGGAAAAAGCACCTTTTACTTAAGAACATATGATTGAGTCGCTAATAGGAAATAAACAAGAAATATTATGAAGCCATTTTAACAAAGTCACCTTTTTAAGAGTTTCTTTTTTCTGCTTCTAAAAACCTTTACTAAAGAGGCCTCTTCTGTTTGACTCTGTATGTGCTAAGGAATAGAGATTGAATGAGCAGTGAGGGTTTAACATCAACATTTACATTTTTATTTGTCCTGGAGAGAAAGAGCAATCTGCCTGTAGAAAACATTTCTATGTTTTGTATGTCTTTTTCAGCTTGTAAAGTTAGTATGTCAAGTGACAGCCACTTTCCAAGTTGAAAAAGCTGTATTTATTCCCTTTAAATGCTCAGTAGGGAGCCAGAGTTTTGTCTATTAACTATGTCACATTGTTATGACATTTGACGACATGTGTAATGACATGACTTACCTAGAGTGTGAGAAGTCATCTCTCAGCCAAAATATGAAGTGACACAGGCTGCTTGTGCCACTGCTGCCTTTACTTCTTCTGTAATTGAGGTTGCTGCATCAGTGACATACTTATGTTCCTTATGTTCCCTCACGGTCATGTTATGGCTACTTGGTGTACCACAATGAACCCTTTATCTTTGAAAGAGTAAGGAGTTATCCTGCTAAATTTCCTTCTTTATCATACTGGCCTCAATTTTGCATGTTCTTACACAAATGCACCCCTCAGTTACAGCAAGGATAGAATTTTGCTCACTGTTCCTTTCTTGTTTAATTTCTTTTGTCCACCAAGCCCAATATTTTTCATACTTTAAAGCTAAAAGACAAAGCACGACCAAGATTTTCAAAGCTGCCTAAATGAAGTGGAGGCCCAGTTCACAGTAGGCATGTAAGTTCCATAAGTGGCTTCAGAAAAGTCAGCCTTAGGCCCAGTCTACACTTATCTTTGCAATTCAGCGGCAGTCGACGGGAGATACGCAAGTGACATAAATCACTTGCGTATCTCCCGTCGACTTTGCAGCGTCTCCTCTGCGCAGCATCCATACTGCACTGCATCAAAGGGAACAGCGCTCCCTTCAATGCAGTGCTACGCCACTTACCGAGGTGGTTTTCCTGCGTCGCTTCCTGGATTGACTGAGCGCGTCTATACAGACCGCTCAGTCGATCCAGAGCAATCGATGTGACGGCGGCGAATTTGCCGCCATCAGTGTAGACCCAGCCTGAAGCTTAATGAACAAGATGACAAGTGACAGAATGCACTGCTATCTCCTAAAGCATTCCATAACTCTGATGGCCTTGTCAATAGGTGAAAGCAAAAGGTCTTCCTTTGTTGAGATTAGAGAATGGTTGAGACTGAGGGACTTTTCCTGCTCTCTTAATTAAGTTAATAGGAACACTCAAATTGTCTTTAATTGGGGAAAGAATGATCTTTATACCAGAATGGAGGAATGATGACAAAACAGCAGAAGGTGAAGAGAGGTGAGATGTAGATGACATTATCAGCATTACTGGAAAAACATGTTCCCACCTGGAGAGGATTGCAGTTTCAATACAGCATTTTAATAAATGTCATCCTTCACATAGTTGTGAAGATATATCGGTCAATAACTATATTTCACTGTAAAGATCTATAGCACTGGCTACTAAGTTCTCTTTGTTATTATTATTCATGACAGTACTATTACATCTTTGTCATAGTTAAGTCAGTCTGGCTTTTACAACTTTCCCACATTGCTTACCATTGGGGTTTATTTTGTTTTCTGCTGCCTTAATTTTTCTTCTAGTTATTTCAAACCTAACAGGAACAGTCCAATTGCTAGTTAGTGGACTACTATCCTGTCATCATTAGTATTCCACTTTCTAAATTTGACTGAATTTGCAATTTTTGGGAAAATCTGTTAATAAGATATCCCAAAAATGCTAACATATACACTGTAGAGGAAATATTGTGATCAATTCCATCTGCTTATCAAGCTTTGTACTTTACAGAGTATCTGAAGTTGGTGCATTTTGCTTATATTGAGTACATTTGCTTTTCATGCTTTGGCGAAGATTATACTTGCAGCAGTGAAAGAGCATGATTTTCATGTTTGCTACTAATGGTGCTGGCTTTGAGACAGTGGAAATCCCATTGGCTAAGGAAATGGAACTGTCATTGTTCTGTTGTTGTGTTTTGTTCCAAAGGGAAAATCATGGTTAGAGAAGTTCAGTAACACATTCAGTAAATTAGTGTTGTCATTTTGATGAAACGGGACTGGTACACTAAAATACTTTTAGATGTCTCATTTCTTTCCTGAGAGAAATGTTAGTTAAAATGTGAAAATTCCCAGAGCCACTTAACACACACATTTGTATTTGAAAAAACAAAATGGCATACTTGAAATGCAATTTCATGTGTATCTTTTTGCAACAGTTGGCAACAACTGTATAAAAGACTAGAACAATTATGGAAACTTTTCCAAAGTGATTCAAAAATCATTCCATTAAGAAAATACAACACAGGCCTGCAAATTCTGATTATGGCTCAATCCACATAGGGTAAAAGTGGCTGCTTGAAGTGTATCCACAAGAACTCAAAAACCTTTATTGTATGGCAGGTCAAATATGGCATACAAAAAGGAAACCACAAAGAAAATACATAAAAATAGCAGGGGTGTTGCCCCTTTGCTATTCCAGGCCTTCCTACCTCCTCCTCCTTTGTACCTTTTCCTTTACAGTAGGACTTATTAACTCCATAGGGCAGCTGTGAGTGCCTGCTTCCATATTTGGTATTTCTGGCAGCCGCAGGGAGTGTGACTAAGCTGCTTGCCTGCAAACAGGAGAGGCTCCCACCTCTTTTGCCTAAACTCAGTATGGGGTTTGTAAACCCCGTTACAACCATGCACCATAATCAGATATTAGGGTAATTATGGCTTAAGGAATGATTTGTTGTCAGTAAATGTTTAGCAGTCGGGCCCATTGTCCTACTGCAGGACTCTGTCCCCTGGTATCTTCATCAGCATAAAGAAAAATTATCTACAGACATATTTACAATTGATTTAGGATTCCTAATATGAACTATAACAAATACTAGGAGATACTAATTTAACAAAATATAAAGCCTTCTGAAAGTAGAAGTCACTTACGTAAGCATTTTTAAAAAAATGTAAGTTCAGTCAGAATTTGTCCCATATTTTCTCTCATATGTTTTATTATCTTAAATGTATTGCAGCATAAAATAACCTGTTTTCAGGAAGAAATCCTTCTAATACAAGATGTATTAATCACTTTATAACTTACATATATTTATTTGAAAAAGTTCACCAATTTGATAAAATAAAAAGATACATAAACTCCCTTAAAGAATCTCAAAACACTTGCCTTATTATTTGCTCAAGTATTGTAGTGTCTTTCACAGGTTCACCAATAAGGCCAGAAAGAACCATCATGTTTGTCCAGTTGCATAATACAGGCAATAGAACTTTATTAAGTGATTCACTCATTAAGCCCATAATTTTCTCAGCTTCTGGTAAAGGCTGAGATATGGATAAGAGAGAACTGGGAGAAGATATGTCTAAATAAAATGGAGCTGAGGGTATGATAGGAAAAAAATAAAACAATATGTGCCAAAATTATATCTGTTCCACCAAATGAAGTTGTGTTGCCTCTGATTGTTGCTCATGTTGACAACCTGAAAGACTGATTTGATTCCCACTTATTACTGGATGATCATCTTTCAGTTGTAGTCAAGACTGCATTTTATGTAATTTTTCCTTTCTGATACGTACTTCATCATTGACCTTCATATTTCTGTCAGCTTGAGACTAGATTGCTGCAAATCACTCTATCCACTTGTGGTTATGCCTGAGATCTCTTCAGGAGTTAAAGCTTGTGGAGAATGAGATGTTATGGATCTTCTAATCAGGGGACTATAACTCTATCAGTCCCCTTCCCCGCACTTCCCTTTCCCTCCCTAGGTGAGGGCTGTGGGCAAGCTGTAGCTGCATGGTGAGCCAAGAGCTAGAGAAGCAGGAGGCCGTCAGGAACCCCAGGAACTGTACACAGAGCTACATGAGAAATAGGCTCGGCCTGCTGGAGCTACAGCTGAGTACAGGTCTGTGTGGGACTTGTGAGGGATCAGCAGTGGCTGAGCAGAGAGCCAGTGTAGGGGGCCCCAGGGGCCCCAATAAGAGACAAAAACTGGTCTTGGCCTGGAAACATGCAAGCTGCCATTTATGGCAATAAAGACTGGACCAGAGAGGACACATCAGGCATTAATTTTGAAAAGTCCAAGTCTCAGTTTGACTACACAGAAGCCCAAGCAAGAACCACTATTGCTCACTTTGAACTGGAACTGTTTAAGAAAATATACCCAGGATAGCTGCAACTTTTTCCTTTCCTGGTAGCCCTAGTAAAATACCCTTTTACTTAGCCATGTACCTGAGTGGCTATTGATACCCTCCAGGGTGAACAGCTGAAACGCCTATGATGCTTGCCTCTGAGCTGCCAGTGTACCTGGCATAAGTATTACAAGTGCCTTAGGGGTTTGGTGTGTTTCAGCACTGAGCAGCCCCAATAATTAAAATATTCAACCAATGCTCCATGATCTGCACTAGCTACCTGTGTATATTAGGCAGAAGATTAAGGTTTTAGCATTAGTATTGGTGTCAGTGGGAGCTAGATGCATAAATACCTTTAAAGATATGACTCTTAGTTCCTGCTTACCACAAAGACCTCTTTGTGCTACACTCCTACAGTTGAGATTAGCAGAAGCATAAAAGAAAGGAGGCTGCTAGCAGGGTGTTCTCCATAGGGACTCCTTTACTTTTGAATGCATTTTCCTCTCTCCTACTCTAGAAGAGCCTAAGTCTGTTGACCTTCAGGATATGCTGCAAGGCACATTCTTTTAAAAAGGAAGGTACAGGAAGTAAGTACACCTTATTCCTCTTTCTTTCTCTGCCCTTCAGCATAGGACTAGTGGCTAAATATTACAACAAGAATGTCTCACTCTGTGGAAATCAGCTAACCAAAAATTGTCAAGATGCTATGGAAATGTTCATATGTATGTTTGGCCTCAGACTACTGCTTCTTTGGTTACTCTTTTTGTATTATTCAAATTAACCCATAATATGAATTGTTAATGTATATTCTGGAAGATGGTGCACTATGTAATATTACTTGAAATATATTAAATGAATATTCTTGAGTGAAAAGCCATATCACAGGGTTAGATTATAGGCCCTGACCCCTCCCTTTGTGCCATTTGAGTGGCACAAATGGAGCTGAAATCACCCACAAGGGCCCTGGCATAGAGTTGTTCCCAGAAATCTTAGAACCAGCCTCGCTAGCTCTTATGTCTCTGTTCCTGAAGCCTCCAGTGCAGTGGATGTATTGGGAACAGAAAAGAAATGGAGAAGAGGTTGTAGGGGGAATGGCCAGACTAGAATGTGCTCCAGCAGTCCTCAACTGGTGTATGGTCCCTTGGAAATCATAGTAAACTGATGCAGGTTAAAACAGACCTATGGCAGCTGTATCCTCCTTTCAATTTTGGGGCCAGGCAGAGTATCAGAAAATTGCAAACAGCTTCCTGAGAGCCTCTGTACTTTCACTCTACACAGTAGAAGCTGGATACAGCAGAGAATCTGGCCCACAGGCCCTAGTATGATTAGCTACTCAATCTAGTTAATGGAAGGCACCTAAACTGTTTCCTACAGGGCAATTCTGATGCCAAAATGTCCTTCATATATCAGCTTCCAAAGAAATATTATAGAGATGGCAATATTTGGCTTATTGATAGCTTTTGTTTGTTTTTTTCAAATACTATCAACACATCCCAGAAAATACTGACTCTTAGTATTATAACAGGCTATGTAGCAAGCATTGCCTTGAAGGATCCACACTAAAGGAGAAATTTATTTAAAGAAAACAAGGGCGGACATATCAACTTTCTCATAGTGAAATGAACATGAACATTTAAGAGTGATACATAAAATATTATCCATTTTGCCCTGAGAAGAACATTTACACCATTTCCAATTAACAGATTAAGGCTGCCATTCCACAAAATTCTAAAGTATGTACTTTAGGCACATAAGAAATCCCTGTGAAGTCAGTGGGTCTACTCATATGCTTAAGGCTATGTAAATTCTTGAGTTCTTTGTGGGATTATGGACTAATGGGGTTTTTTGATGTCCTGTTTCGGTTTTCTCACTTTCTTCTTCCTATAGGATACTGAGACAAGAGCGGTTCATGCCTCTTTCTGGAGGAAGAAGATCCACCTTGGCTTCTTAAGAGGCCCGGCCAGTTCACCCATACCTCCTCTGCTCCACTTCATGCATTAAGGGCCTCAGGACATGTTGAGAAGAGCTCTGAGGTATGAAAAAGTCATGGGGGATATGTAGAAAGGTGGGATATACTTCGAGCTGAAGTGATTACCTGTCTAGGTTCTTAGCAAGGCTGCTTTATCCAGTCCCTATTTCCTATGAATATTTCAGGTGCAGGTGAAATCACTGCATCTTTGTGATAGCAGTCTTGGCTCTCACTCCCAGAGACAGTATCACTGTGTGAATGCTGTGTAGCATATACACATGTGGCTGTCCTGTGTATTACTAAAAACTCTTGTGCATGTTTTTCATGAGCACAGCGCTGAAAATCTTAAAGGAAAATTTAAATATTTTTAATTTTGAAAAACTGGGGGGGAGTTTAAATTAAATTCCATAGGGAGACTAGGTGCCTAACTCAGGCTAAGTGACTCATAGTTATTTTTCTAATTGCTCAGCATCACAACAGCTACCTCCTTTTGTGCCTCCAGGCCTTAGCCATTTAAATTGAAATCTCCTACAGATAGAGGAAGGCTATTTGGCCCATTCCCTTTCTAAACTCCATTACTCCCCCAGGACATAATGGGTCACTCAGTAACTTCCCTTTTCACTTTTTCTGGCTCAGCCAGGCTGAATATCATTATGTTAGATTAACACATAATGATGCTCTGCATGAAGAAATGGCTCTGGATCTTTGTTCAGAATTTGTTTTTCTTTCATAGACATTTGTTATTATCCTGTCTTCCTATATGGAATTGAATATAGTAACTTAAGCTGACATCATCAGTACTAGAAAAGGGTCTTTGTTGCACACTTCGATATTCTCCCAATGCATTATTATTCCAAGAGTTATAGGTACTTTATAAGGATGGACTAAATCAGTCAGAAAAATTCAACTTCTCTTCCCACATTTTTCACACTCCCTGCCTCAGATAGCTTATTATATAAAGAAACAAACAAAACAAAAGATACCAAAGATCTGAAAGATTCTGCATAATATATCTAAATTATTTGCTGATAACTTAAGTTTTATATTATATAAATTAGTATGAGCTAAACAGACTTTCCAAAAATCTAGTTATCATTTGTGGTTGATTTTTGTAGGTAATAGAAATGGGTCTTGAGAAGGGACTTGAAAGAGGAGTTTTCAGATATACAGTATTCCTAAAATTGTCACAGCATTATAGTGCATTCATTTTGTATTTTAGTGCCATACATGCTTTTTATTCTGCTTTTTTTTTCTTTCCCCCTTTCCCTCTCTCTTTCCCCTAGGTGCAGCATCAGATTTAAAACTTCACTTTTTTAGAAGAATGCATACACAATGAAAAAAGCCCAAATCCAGCAAAAATTTACTCGTCTTTAAATGTGCTCACTGTGTGAAGGCCCACTGATTTCAATAGGACTGCTCAAAGTGCCTAAAGTTAAGTGAGGACTTGAATCTTGGTGGAATTAGAGCCTAAAATTGTAATGTTCTTTCCTGTGTCTTTAACATTTTTGTAATAATTCTCCATTTGTTAATATGGATTGATATATCTTAAAACATCTAGATTAAAAAAAAAAAATCAAAGCCCATTTGACCAGCTACCCCATTTAGACTGAAACAATGGATGCTTCAGAGTTGGATGGCAAAAGCAATGAGCATGGAGAAAGAATGAAAAGATTGTAGCAGTTTACCTGAAAGAAGTAATGAATAAGAAGGGATATGGTGAGTGTCTAAAATAATGAATGGTTAGAGAAAGTAGATAAGGGGAGAAGCCCCTACATCTCGCAACTCTGGGGGCACAAGGACTCAAGTGATACCTCTTCTCCCTTTTTACTCCCCCCCCATCCATGTGGGCTTGAAAGAAAACTGCAGAGAAAGGAGCCAGTAGCAGAAGAAGCAGCCAAAGCAGGGATCTTTGGACCACTGGACATTCTGAAAACTTTCTACAGTTTTAGCAGGAATTTCTTTACCCTGTACTGACTGGCTGTTTGTACCAATCGTCTCTATCCCTTACAATCTCTTCACTTCAGCTTCACTCCACACCTGCCTCTCTTCTCCACTGCCCTGTCCTCCAAGCCTGTTCCCTTCCCTTTTCTGTCCATTCATCTAGAGAAAAAGTTATGGAACTAACATCCCATTAGCTGCCATCTCATTGTTCACTCTGTCAGTATGTGAACCTACACCCAATATTTATTGTCTATTTAAACTGTAAGTTCTTTGTGGTGGAGACCATCTTGTACTCTGTGTTTGTACAATGTCTAGTACAATGGGGCCCCACTCTTAGTTGGGCTTTAGGCCCTACTCTGATAAACATGACAATTTTTTTTCAGTTTCTCTTCTAATCTAAAGGCAAGGGGAAATGCAGTGAAATTGAAAGGTAAGAAATGCAAATCTGTTTAAGGAAATGCTTTTCACACACTGCACAATTAACCTATGGCAATGATTTATACAGGTTATCACTGAGACCAGGGATTCAAAAAGCTGATGGACATTTGTAATGATAGTTACAATACCCAGAATTATAATAAATTAAAAAGAAGTTTGGGAAGGAATTAATTGAAGAAGAAGCTTGGAAAGGAATATAATCTATGCTTCTATGCCAAATTCTAACATTTTGGGGTTAGAAGAAAATTTTCCCTGAGGACAGGTTATTCTATATTTACCTACTGCGTAGTTTCTTGCACCTTCCTCTAAAGCAGCTGCCACTGTCACAGATAAACATAGGACTAGTTGGATCTGTGGTTTGATCCATATGGCAATTCCTATGATTTTATAGTAGGAATCTCTGAGTGCAATTCTAAGTATTTAAGAAAAATATAAACTGCTCTAAATAACTTAATTTAAAACATAAATACAGGAGCATCTTTGTAGATTTTTCTCTTTAAAAACACCATTTATGTGTGTAGTGTTGTAGCTGTGTTGATCCCAGGAGATTCGAGAGGCAAGGTGGGTGAGGTATCTTTTATTGGACAAGCCTCTGTTGATGAGAAAGACAAGCTTTTGGGCTTACACAAAGCTCTTCTTAAGGTCTGAGAGACAGTGGGGCCTGGTCTACACTTACTCTGAAATTTGGTGGCAGTCAACGGGAGATATGCAAGCTACGTAGAGTAGTTTACATATTTTCTGTTGACTTCCTAAATTCTAATGAGCACAGTGAACCCCTAAAATGCTTTGCCGATATGAAATGCCCTCCCGTTGACATGGCGATACTCTTTTTCTGTGCGGTGTATTTATTAAATCAATCAATTTCCAGATCAAATGAGCAGGTCTCCACTTCCACTCAGTCGATCATGAAAAAAATCAATCTGACAGCGGCAAAATTGGCAAATTTGCTGCCATCAGTGAAGACATACACTTAGGTATCTCTTTCACAAACAGAAGTTTGATCCAGTAAAAGATATTACCTCACCCGCCTTGTCTTTCCAATATCCTGGGACCGACAAGTCTACAACATTTCAATAAACAATTTAGACAGATTCACAAGTTAGTTGTCAGAAGTTCTGATGACATCAGTGGAACTATTTATATATTTAAATAGTTTGATAGCTGCTGATTTACAACTGATAAGGGTCCGGTCAATAATTTTAGACACAACAGCCATGAGAAGCACAGAGGTATTATCCCGATTTTACATAGGGACACTAAACCTACAAAGGTTGTCTGTGGTAAAGCCAAAAAGCTATTTGACATCTCGTTTGCTTTAATCACAATACCTTACTTTCTTCCTAAAACCAAAATGTGATGTAGATTTTTACAAACAAAAAAAATGAGCTCAGCAATTGTTCTCTTATAAGTCTTTGTATTTATTCTAATAAAATGATAGAACCATTATTAAGAAAGAAAAAAATCACTAATACTTAGGGCCATATGAAGTAAATGGAATTAAATCACATATGAGTTTTTTGAACCATGAAGAACGAGCACCATGAGTTTATAAAGACCATGTCAGACCAGAAAAATGGTTTTGTTTTTATAGAATTATATAATTAGGAGATGAAGGAAATACAGTGAATGTGATATATTTGGTTTTAATAAAGAATTTGATAAAGTGTCTTATGAAATCTTACATAATTAATTCAGATTGAATTGGATATGAACACTCATTGAATTAAAACTGGCCTAGGAACTGCAAACAAAGGGTAATTTTGAACAACAATGTATCAAGTTAAGAGGAAGTGTCATTTATTGCCACATGGGTCAGTATTAGGTCTGGTTTTATTTAACAACTTCATTAAACATCTGAAAGTGCAAGTAAACAATACATTAATGAAATTTGCAATTGAAAAGTATAATGAGCACCTGTGAGAACTGAGATATAATACAAATGTAAATAAAACAGATAAAAATACTGAGTTTCTGGTTTTTAAAGAGAATTTTAAACTTAAAAAACTGAACTTTTATCCAGAGAAGAATAATCCAAAACAATCTCTGGGAGGGAACCACTGGAAAACAGTACAGTTGAAGAGTGGGACAACACTTAAATATTAGTTTGCAATATGATAGGGCTAGTCAAGAATTTTTCAGTTAAACACATTTGTCATTTTAAAATGCTAGTTCATCAAAATCAAAACGGTTCTCAGGATAGGGTCAGTTTTGATTAATTTCATGTTCTGAAATTTTTTTGGAAATAAATTTTGAAATTGGTGAAATGTCCCATTCTTTTTCAGTATGAAAAATACTATTTTTACCATTCAGAATAAACTTCTGTTTAGAGATTGAAGCTAATTAAAGTAAAAAAAATTAAAATGTCAGTCAAAATTTTTGATTGACCCAAACCAAAAATTCTTTCAGGTTCTGGGTTTACAATCCTGTTTGAAATTTAACATTTTTGTCCCAATTTTGACAGGACTTTTTTTTTTAAATCCCAATTTTTTTCCTGGGATGTGAAAACCATTTTATGCCCAGCTAGTGTGAGCAGAGAAGTGTGAGTTTGTCTACCTACACCGGGAATCACACCTCACAGCTGCAGTGTAGACACATCCTGAAAGATTCTGTTAAGACCACACCTAGAACATTCTATTCATTTATTGGCATCTCAATACCAGATGTGAAGGGGAAGAGGAGAGGCGGACAAATTGAGGGAGTTTCAGAGAATAATTAGATTGCTGGAGAAAATCATTTAAGAAGAAAGGTCAAAAGAGCAAAATATTCATAACTTGGCTAACAGAATACATAGATTAGCAGCAAATACAAAAGTGATAAATAGAAAAACCTATTTACACAATGCCTAATTAGCTTGTGGGAAACATTGCCCCAGATATAATTGAGACCAGGAGCTTAAGATGACTAAAAAAAAGACTGGATATTTACATGGATAATAAGAACACCTACAAAGAAATCAATTAGAAGGGATTATTAAACAACAAAAACGAAAGTTTGGAAAGGCTATAACCCCTCTTGATTCAGCACATAAGCCAGCCTCTAATGAAGGTTAAAAAGAAATTTTCCTTAAGGACAGTTTATATTATAATGGTCCATTCCAGGGAAGTGTACCATTCTCTGAAGCATCTCATATTGGCTACTAACAAGAAAAGGACACTGGACAAGATGGTCCTTCCATGGATCTGGTATGGAATTTCCTATGTTTGTAAACAACCAATAAACAAACCTCATAATACTCTATAAGAATAAGAGTGTTATAACAAAGGAAGGGATTTTTATGATATTAAGGTAGCCTGATAATCAGCCAATGGAATTATACATCTGAATAAATGTTCTGACTATAGGAGCTATTTTAATCCAAGAGGACCAACTGAAAATGACTCCAGTTAAACTTTTTTTGAACTTTTTATCTTAAATTGCCATGATACATTTTAGAGGTAGTATGGAGGAAAGTGTGGGCCCCTTACAGAATGGGGGAGGCAACCTAGTGACAGAGGACAGAGGATGTGGAGAAATCTGAGGTACTCAATGCCTTTTTTGCCTCTGTCTTCACAGACAAGGTCAGCTCCCAGACTACTGCACTGGGCAGCACAGAATGGGGAGGAGGTGAACATCCCACAGTGCTGAAGGAACAGGTTCAGGATTATTTAGAAAGATTGGACATACACAAGTTCATGGGGCCAGATGCAATACACCTGAGGGTGGTGAGGGAGTTAGCTGATGTGATTTCAGAGCCATTGGCTATTATCTTTGAAAGCTCATGGCAACAGGGGGAGGTCCCTGATGACTGGAAAAAGGCAAATATAGTGTCCATCTTCAAGATAGGGAAGAATGAGGATCCAGGGAACTATAGGCCGGTCAGCCTCACCTCAATCCCTGGAAAAAACATGAAGCAGGTCCTCAAGGAATCCATTTTAAGACACTTGGAAGAGAGGAAGGTGATCAGGAGCAGTCAACATGGATTCATGCCTGACCAACCTGATTGCTTTCTATGAAGAGGTGACTGGTTCTGTGGATGAGGGGAAAGTGGTGGACATTATATACCTTGACTTTAGCAAAGCTTTTGATACAGTCTCCCACAGTATTCTTATCAGCAAGTTGAAAAAGTATGGTTTGGATGAATGGACTATAAAATGGACAGAGAACTGGCTAGAGCAAAGGGATCAACAAGTAGTGATTAATGGCTTCATGTCTAGCTGGCAGCCAGTCAAAAGTGGAGTGCCCAAGGGGTCAGTCCTAGGGCTGGTTTTGTTCAACATCTTCATTAATGATCTGGAAGAGGGGGTAGATTGCATCGTCAGCAAATTTGCAGATGACACTAAGCTAGGGGGAGTGGTAGATACCCTGGAAGGGAGGGATAGGATACAGAAGGACCTAAACAAATTAGAGGATTGGGCCAAAAGAAATCTGATGAGGTTCAACAAGGACAAGGGCAGAGTCCTGCACTTAGGACTGAAGAATCCCATGCACAGCTACAGACTGGGGACCAATGAGCTAGGCAGAAGTTCTGCAGAAAAGGATCTGGGAGTTACAGTGGATAAGAAGCTGGATATGAGTCAGCAGTTTGCCCTGGTTGCCAAGAAGGCTAATAGCATATTGGGCTGCATTAGTAAGAGCATTGCCAGCAGACCGTGGGAAGTGATTATTCCCCTCTATTCGGCATTGGTGAGGCCGTATTTGGAGTATTGTGTCCAGTTTTCGGCCCCCCCCCACTATAAAAAGGATGTGGAAAAGCTGGACAGAGCCCAGCGGAGGGCAACAAAAATGATTAGGGGGCTGGAGCACAAGACTTCTGAGGAGAGGCTGAAAGAACTAGGCCTGTTTAGTCTGCAGAAGAGAAGAATGAGGGGGGATTTGATAGCAGCCTTTAACTGTTTAACTGTTAACTTTAACAGCTAGGCTATTTTCAGTGGTAGCAGATGACAGAACAAGGAGCAACGGTCTCAAGTTGCAGTGGGGGAGGTCTAAGTTGGACATTAGGAAAAAGTTTTTCACTAGGAGGGTGGAGAAGCATTGGAATGGTTTACCTAGGGAGGTGTTGGCTTCTCCATCTTTAGAGGTTTTTAAACTGCGGCTTGACAAAACCCTTGCCAGGATGATTTAGCTGAGGATAGTCCTGCTTTGAGCAAGAGGTTGGACTAGATGACCTCCTGAGGTCCCTTCCAACTCTAATAGTCTATGATTCTGTGATTACAGATATGTTTAAAAACCATTTATTATTGTTATTTAATGTTTGTATTACATAGTGCCTAAATATTCCATTCAGTATTGGACTCCTGTTGTTCTAGGTGCTATATAAAAACACATAGGAAGACACAGTCCCAGAAACAATGTGTTTTATAATCTATATGTGAAGAAAGGGATAAAACACAGAGTCTGAAGTGATGGTAGGTACACTTACTATTCTAGATTTTGTTTTTTTAAAACTACCCCATTCTACCCCTTCATACATAGTCTTCATACTAAGAAGGGTTAGCAATGTCATCCCTTTCCCTTCACCTAATTTCATGTCATCCCTTTCCCTCCAAATAATTTCTTTCCCTATAGTTCTCTCCTGTACTCTCCTGTTTAAAACATCCAGTCATGGAGCAGAAACTATACTGTGTGAATTAGATGATTCATTACACACTACAAATAATGAACAGTGAAAAGCAGTTGCTTCACAATCAACAAGTGGGCTGAAATTTATTTTCAAAGTCTTCATTAAATATATATTAATAGAGGAAAATGGTAAATTTGATTGAATTATTTGTTGCAAATGAGTCATCAGTTGTTAAGTGTGTTAAGGGTTTGATGGAAGGTATCTGGCTCAAATTTTCTTAGAAAATAAAATAAATAAGTAGCCTCATTGATCTAGTTATTTGGTGCTCCTAGTAGTACTTATCCCATTTGACTTCATAACTGGCAGCATTCATCTTCTTGCAATGTAATGCTTTAATATTTTTCTCCCTTTCCTCCTCCAGTTTAGCTCACTCAATCTCGAACTCCCTTCTTAAGCATCCAGGCTTTCCATTACCCTAACTTTATCAAATACATTTCGGTTGTGCCCTTGACCTTGTTTTTCTGTGGTTAGCTGGATTTTATTGGTATAAATATTACAACTGGTTTCAGGTGATAATTCTGGCCTTCATGCTGCAAGTCGTTCTGCACAGCAGAACCTTTGTGCTGAGGCAGAGAACTTGACTTCTGCACAGGTGTAGCAGTCTACTCTTATGGAACAACTTGCAGGATCAGGTCCTAAAAGTTCACTACCATTCTTTATCCCTCTATTTATTGTCTCTTGCTCCGGTTTCTCCCTTTTTATGAAAAAGGGCACTTATGATATTTAAACTCATATATAAAATTAAAATTACCTTATTTAATACAAAGTATAATATAATTAATAATCAATGTACAGAGGGTAGTGGTAGCACTGATATAGTTGAAGTTGAGTTGGCTGTTATTTTATAACTATTTATATTCTGTGATGAATCACCAGCTTGGCTACTGTGGGTCCCACATATTTCTTTTTTGTAGAAGATCAAAGTGCACCACATAGCCCCTATTTCCAAGCATTAGCCATCCCAGTAATGCACTGTAGGGCAAGGAGAAAAGACTCAGGCTCATCCACTTCTCCAGGTCCCAGCCCAAGGGCCCTGCTAGTAGCAGCTATGCATTGCCATCAGTGCTTCCAGCTGCTAATTTCCTCCTGGGCTACTTTCACTCCCCTGTCCTTTCAGCTTTTGGGTTTAGCAGGCAAGTCTCCCTCCGAGAGTTTGTCTTCATCTAGCTCTCTTGTATTTCTTGTCAATCACTCCTCCAACTGTCTTTCTCACCCACCCACCTTCCTTTCACCAGCTGCCTAGCTGGAGCACAGGTTTTTATTAGGCCCTTGGCTGGGTCTTAACTGGCCTCAGGTGCTCCTAATTAACCTTCCCTCAGTTCACAGGGAACAAGGATCATTCTAGAGCTTATATATTTCTCTTCTATCACTCTCTGGCTGCTCCTTAGTTTTCCTGTCTCACAATTGTGATTAATATCTTAGCCATGTCTAATCTCATTTAGAGGAAATTTAGAGTTAAAGTTGAAAATGCATCTGCAAATCTATTTAAAAGAAAAATATTGTTCATTTATAAGAATTTCTAAGATCTGTCCAGACAAAGAAATCTTCATCCAGGCCCTTATATCTCTGGCTTTTTACTTTCATTGCTTGGGACACTCTTGACATCCACATTACCCTGAAATGTGCATCTGTCTTGCTCCTGTCTCAAGCTGGACACACAATAATGGCCTCACCCAAAATTAGAAGTCACTTTTGAAAATGTGGGCCTTAACCTCCCTGTTTTTATAACTGAATAAAAGAGAGATAATCATGCATTTTTACCTAACTCACAAGAGTATTGTGAGGGTAATTAATTATTGTAAAATTACTTAAAAGAAACATACAATTTATATGCATGTGTATCTTTTGTGAAGAGATCATCTGTTCACAGAAAATTTACTGAGAGCACCACGTAAGTTAATAAGATGATGAAATTCCCCCTCTTCTCATGTGATAGATCCTTAGTTTAACCATGAAGGATTAACAAACAAAACATTTTTTAAGACAAGCCCATGGGACACCCTGCACCCCATTTTTATCCTTAGAGTAAAATTGTGTATTGTTTAATGGAAAGTATGTCATATAAGATGTTTTCAGAATGCTCAAGCATTATTGTTATAGTAATATTTTGTTACAATGTCATGTGTATAATTATGAGGCTTTGCTATGTAATATTCCCAAAGATGGCTTGAAACATATCCAGTCAAAGGTCTCCAAGAGCAGAGGGGCAGTTCACATCTCTTCAAGGCTTGTATAGGACAAACCCAGTTCAGTTTTCCAGGAACAAAGGACTGGTCTAGGCAACAACAAACAATCAGATGGACTCTTGAGTGAGTCACCTCCCTTCCCTTGGCCAGCTTGGAAGCACAATGACTCAGGACACGGATGAAACCGTACAAGGACAATGTTTGTCACCTGACCCTGATGTGAGTGGGAGCCCCAAAGGGGAGAAGGAGCATTTTAAAAAGTGGAGACATTTACCAGGCTCTCTCTCTTCCACCTCCATCTACAAAATCACCAAGCAACTGAAATGATGACCAAAGGGAAGAGCCTGGCTGAAGGAAAACCAGCCAGTCTGTGGTGAGAATCACCTAAGTTTGTACGGTTGCTGAAAGTGTTAAGCTTAGCTTAGAATGTGTTTCACTTTTTTTAAAAAAAGGTCTTGACCAAAGCTGACTTGTTACTCTTTGACTAATAATCACTTAAAATTCTTCTATAGTTAATAAATTTGTCGGTTTGTTTTATTAAACAGCGCATTCGGTTTGAAGTGTGCTGAAGACGCCGCTTTGTTAAACTGATGAACTTATATGTGCTTTCATGGTTCAGTGGGCTTTAATGAACATTATAAGAAGGAAGTTCCTAGGATGGCACCAAGGACTGACAGTCATGGCTGGGGTCATTCTGCTGAATAATGTAAAGAGTGGCTGATTAGAAACTCTCACTCACTCCATCAGCTTGCTTGCTGGAGGTTATGTGTGGCAGTCCAGGAGTGGGGGTTCTCACAGCAGAGCAGGTTAAAGCCAGCTCCAGGAGTGGAGGATTAGGGTGACTCATCCATTCACCAATCCAGATTGCACTAGGGGAACATCACAGCCCTCTACCTTGGAACTTGGATCTTCCCTTTGTCTAAAAAAGTCTGAACCTGTTGACCTTTTGATGAGCAGCAAAGTCTAAATGTTCTCCAAGGCTTTTTGAGTAGGGTTTTATTTAGGGGAGGATAGATGTGCTTAAGCGCAGTGATATTTAATACTCCTTGTCAAGTGTTGGGGTGAGGATAGTTCATGATTTACTATTGATTTATTTATAAGATTTGTTTTTAATATATTCTCACTCAGATCATTCAATAAATACTTTAAAAATCTAAAAAAAAATAAATTAATACCAAAATAAGATTGATTTAAACTAGTGACCAAGATGTGGAGGGCGATCTCTGTATCACATTTTGAAATGCATAAGGCACCTGGTCCCTTTTCATAACTCTTTCATAAGAACACTGATCCCCATTTCACTTGAATAGAATCATTACTTAAATCATAACAATCTCATGCAGATGAGGATGTTATTAAGCAGTCAAGACCAATGGAAAAGAAATTACTGAAGGTGATTCAAAGGTATGAAAATGAAACCATGTAGGGGAGCATGAGGAGATGATCTGACACTAGTTTGCAATGATTTTCTTTAAGGCTTCCATTATTGAAAAAGGGGAGAAAAAAGTATCAAGAAGAGTAGGAAAGTAATCAGATAAACTATAACCTTCTTATAGATGCTGAAAACAGAAGCTTGCAACGATTTTTTTCAGCACTATCCTCTCCCCTTCCAGCTCCTCAAACCTATGAAAAGTCTGAGATCTGACTTCTTCAAGGTATGTAATTCTTCTATTAATTCCATTTCCCCTGTTTAGAATGTATTTAACTGCAAACACAAATCTGAGATTTTGTGCTTCTACAAAAGCAGATTAGATAGATAGAAACACAGATACTCCTATTTTCACCCAAAGTTAATTTGGTGGGCACAAAAATACAGGCACAATTTTTGAGGGTCCATCTAAATCTCATCACACGTATCAAATGAAAGAACAGTTTCAGTTTCCCGGTTATAATGAGCTTGCATCAGATCCTGAACAGCATAGTTAAACCAATTCCCACAATGGAAAAAAGTTAAAATATTTTGTTTTAAATGCAGAAAAGTATTTTAAAATATTTTATGTAAATGTATATTTCAGCACAGTCCTCTCCCTTTCCAGCTCTTTTAAATCATCTTTAAGTGCAAATAATAGAAAAACATATTCTTCATATATTCCCTTTTGCTATAAGGTTTTTATGGTATATAGTTCAGCTCATGTGGCATCTAAACATTAGAACATAAAAATGCAAATATCATCTGAATCCAAATAACAGCCAGTGTACATATCCACCACTTGTCACTAATGTGTACCACAAGTGAAATGCACCGCTGGGAAAGAGTCGGCATAAGGCACAGGCACCACTTAAACCTTATTTTGAGGGCTTAAGAAAGATCCAGGTAGAATGTAGGCGTGGTGTTTTCAGGAGAGAATTTAATTCCACAAGAGGAATGAAAGACACCTGTGTTTGTTATATATTTACACAACTCTGTCTGGGTTTAGAGATATATAAGTGGTTGAGCAGTGTAGGATACAGGGGCACACAGTTTTGTTCTACAGACTGTTTTTATAATCCTGTGCTGTAGTGGTAGGATATAAACTTGCCTTGGTAAAACAATCCGATTGTTTAAGAATGCAGCATTTTCTGCATTTCCCACTCATTTGGACTCAGAAAGTCAGTTAATGAGTTCCTCATGATGGCTTTCATTGTATTGATCTCTGCTATGCTCAATGTTAATCCTTTGGCAATACCATTCTCTCTCTCTGTGAATCCTGGCCTGTTTGTTTTTTCTTTTGTTGATGTTCTTGGCTCTGTGGATCCTATAGGCCTAAAATGGACCTATGAATCCAACATCAGATGTCCTGTTTTCTATTTTTCTTCTCCATACTTGGAGTAGCACTTTAATGGGTGCAAAACTTGATGGGCTCAGCAGTGCCTGGGACAGCCCTAGTTGAAAGCCCACTGCAGGGATCGGCCCGCCCTATTCAGACTCTCTAGCTATTCATTGGTCAGCCAGGGGAAGGAGGGAACTGACTGGTCTCTTTCCCTCTCCATTCATTAATTTAAACACTAGCCTGGACCATAGGGAGCCTCTTTTTGCTCTGTTTCAGCAGCAGAAGCAGGATTTAATTTGGGGCTGGATTCTTTTCAGGTTCCCAGCTTTAGGATACTAGGACAAGGATGGACTGAGGTGGTTTCTGCATCCTGGAAAAGCAGCACACAGAAAGATAGGAACTCTTGACCCTCCCTCTCCACGTGTGGGTGGGGTGCATGCCAGGGGAGTACTGTCAGTCCTGCTCTGTGCCAGTATGCCTGTTCCTGAGCCTGGGGGCATACAGCCTGCTTCAGAAGCAGAAGCCCTGCTGTGGGAGGGCTCAGTGTAGCTTGACATCAAAGCTACAAAATTGAATTCCAGAGGAAAGCTGGAGGGACTGACTATAATGCTACTGCCCCCCGCCTCCCTGTTCAAAGGACACATGGGGCTGCAGCTGCAGGAGAATCTGTCTCCCTGGGTCCCACTGAAAGGACCTCGTAGAAGAAATGGTGGTAGGGGACAATCTTGGTTCGAGTGATCATGAGCTGATTCAATTCAAATTAGATGGAAGGATAAACAAACGTAGATCTGGGATTAGGGTTTTCGACTTCTCAAGGGCTAATTTCGAAGAGTTACGGAAATTAGTTAGGGAAGTGGATTGGACGGAGGAACTTGGGGATTTAAATGTGGAGGAGACCTGGAATTACTTTAAGTCGCGGCTGCGGAAATTGTCGGAAGCCTGCATCCCAAGAAAGGGGAAAAAAACCATGGGCGGGAGTAGTAGGCCAAGCTGGATGAGCAAGCAACTCAGAGAGGGGATTAGGAAAAAGCAGAAAGCTTACAGAGAGTGGAAGAAAGGCGGGATTAGTAAGGGAAGCTACCTTAGTGAGGTCAGAACGTGTAGGGATAAAGTGAGGAAGGCTAAAAGCCGCGTAGAACTGGACCTTGCAAAGGGAATCAAAATCAATAGTAAAAGGTTCTACAGTCACATAAATAAGAAGAAAACAAAGAAAGAAGAAGTGGGGCCGCTACACGCTGAGGATGGAACGGAGGTTAAGGATAACCTAGGCATGGCCCAATATCTAAATAAGTACTTTGCCTCGGTCTTTAATAAGACTAGTGAGGAGTTTAGGGATGATGGAGGGATGACAAACGGGAATCTGGATGTGGTGGTGGATATTACCGTATCTGAGGTAGAGGCCAAACTTGAACAGCTTGATGGGACAAAATCGGAGGGACCGGACAATCTCCACCTGAGGATATTAAAGGAGCTGGTGCGTGAAATTGCGAGCCCGTTAGCGAGAATTTTTAAGCAATCGGTAAACTCGGGGGTTGTGCCGTACGACTGGAGAATTGCTAACGTAGTTCCTATTTTTAAGAAAGGGAATAAAAGTGATCCGGGTAATTATAGGCCTGTTAGCTTGACAACTGTCGTGTGTAAGGTCTTGGAAAAAATTTTAAGGGAGAAAGTAGTTAAGGACATGGAGGTCAATGGTAATTGGGACAAATTGCAACATGGGTTTACTAAAGGTAGATCGTGCCAAACCAACCTGATCTCCTTCTTTGAGAAGATGACGGATTACTTAGACAAGGGCAATGCGGTAGATCTAATTTACCTCGACTTCAGTAAGGCGTTTGACACGGTTCCGCATGGGGAACTGTTAGTTAAATTGGAAAAGATGGGGATGAATGTGAAAGTTGTAAGGTGGATAAGGAACTGGTTAAAGGGGAGAGTACAGCGGGTCGTGCTGAAGGGTGAACTGTCAGGCTGGAAGGAGGTTACTTGCGGAGTCCCTCAAGGATCGGTTCTTGGACCGACCTTATTTAACCTTTTTATAACTGACCTTGGCACAAAGAGCGAGAATGTGTTAATAAAATTTGCAGATGACACGAAGCTGGGGGGTATTGCTAACACGGAGAAGGACCGGGATGCTATTCAGGAAGATCTGGACCACCTTGTACACTGGAGCAATAGTAATCGGATGAAATATAATAGTGAAAAGTGCAAGGTCATGCACTTAGGGATTAATAATAAGAATTTTACATATACGTTGGGGATGCATCAGTTGGAAACGACGGAGGCGGAGAAGGACCTTGGGGTATTGGTTGATAGCAGGATGACTATGAGCCGCCAATGTGATATGGCTGTTAAAAAAGCAAATGCGGTTTTAGGATGCATCAGGCGAGGTAATTCCAGCAAGGAGAAGGAGGTGTTAGTGCCGTTATATACGGCGCTGGTGAGACCCCACCTGGAATATTGTGTGCAGTTCTGGTGTCCCATGTTTAAGAAGGATGAATTCAAACTGGAACAGGTTCAGAGACGGGCTACTAGGATGATCCGAGGAATGGAAAATCTGCCTTATGAAAGGAGACTCAAAGAGCTTGGCTTGTTTAGCCTGGCCAAAAGAAGGCTCCGGGGGGATATGCTTGCTCTATATAAATATATCAGGGGGATTAACGTTAGGGAGGGAGAGGAATTATTTAAGTTTAGTACTAATATAGGCACGAGGACGAATGGGTACAAATTGGATATTAGGAAATTTAGACTAGAAATTAGACGAAGGTTTCTAACCATTAGGGGAGTGAAGTTCTGGAATAGCCTTCCGAGGGAAGTAGTGGGGGCAAATGACTTATCTGGCTTTAAGACTAAGCTTGATAAGTATATGGAGGGGATGTTATGATGGGATAGTTTAATTTGAGCAATTGATTTTGGATTATCGGCAGATAAGTCTGCTCAATGGTCTGTGGGAATGCTGGATGGGATGGGAACTGAGTTACTGCAGAGAAATCTTTTTTGGGTGCTGGCTGGTGAGTCTTGCCCACATGCTCAGGGTTTAGCTGATCGCCATATTTGGGGTCGGGAAGGAATTTTCCTCCGGGGCGGATTGGCAGGGGCCATGGAGGTTTTTCGCCTTCCTCTGCAGCATGGGGCATGGGTCGCTTGCTGTTGGATTCCCTGCAGCTTGAGGTCTTCAAATCTCATTTTTGAGGATTTCAATAACTCAGTTATGGGTTCGGGGTTGTTATAAATGTGTATGGGTAGGGTTTTGTGGCCTGCCTTGTGCGGGAGGTCTGACTAGATGATCATATTGGTCCCTTCTGACCTATGAGTCTATGAGACCTCCTCTAGTGCCATTAGCTTCCTCCTGTGCTGACAGGGGAAGGAAGAGAGGCAATTGTGAGGAACTTGCTGCTGATTATAGTGGGGGGGGGAGGGTAGGAGACTTGTAACCTCTGAACTGGTACCACCTAAACTGCCTGGTATGTGCGAGTGTGGGTGATAGCATGGGTCGCGCCCCTCCACTGTGTTACGTTTAAAACAGATGTGGCCTGCACTTAAAATCCATCCTTGTGTCTGCCCTCACTAGCCCCCATGTCCAGAAGAATGCTCACAGCTATTTTTTCAGTGACTGCAACTTGTTTCCTATTCTAACACATTTAAAAATTGAATTAGATAAATCAGTGAAGAGGCAATGAAATTTCCATACAGTATTTTGTTAACAAAATTACAACAGGACACCAGGACATCCTCAGCCTTAAATGACAGAATATAAGAGAATTCTGACAGTATTTCATTGGTGACTAATGGGGCTCTGTCTCCGTTGGTCACTCAAAATGTCAATTAGTCATCATACTTGTATGGAGACTTTCATTTGTGCTCTGAATAAACATTAGATTAGCAGTTTCTCTTGCACATCTTAACAGGTATGTCAGAGAATGTAATCCCATGTCAAAGTCTTTGTCTGGACTGGTGTGGAAAAAAAGGTAGTGCTCCTTTATGGGATCCTCCCACTCTCAGAGATTGGAGGCAGGGTGGTCAGAAGAGGGGCAAGGCATGTCCTGAGTAAGTGAGAAGACCAGTGGAGTTTAAATAAACCACTGGTCCCTGTGCACCTGGGAGAAAGTATATAAACTCTGTCCCTCCTGCCTGACCCCTCATCACACCTGGATTAGAAACAGAGGATTGATAATGGCCCAGCAAAAACATCATATTTGGTACCCAAGGATCATAGCTAATTGTTGGCCAGTATTGGGGAGGGAATTGTTAACTGTTGGGGAACCCAGCTGGGGATGTGGAAAAGGTGGTCAACAATAAATGATAGCACTTCCTTGAGGGAAGTGTCCGGTGCACATACTCATTCCATAGCAAGTCTAATTCCCTGATTCACCATAATTGGAAATGGATTTAAGAACAAAAAACTGGAAGGAACCTTCTGTGTCATTGAGTCCAGTACCCTGCAATTGCAGGAAACCTTGGTATATAGTCCCATTCGTAAATTTATGAAGCTCCATCTTGAAATCTAATTGTTTTTTCCCCCAACTACTCTTATTGGAGCAGGGAAAGGTATCCCTAAAAGAGGCTGTAAAATGGGATTGGGGCTTCTAATGTCTGGTACAATGCAGAGATAACCCACTTTTTTAGCCCCTTAATCTTTTTACAATGGGAGGGTAGAGGGGGCCAGCAATGGTCTGAAGCTAGCTGTGGGGAGTTGATGGCAATTGTCTAACAGGTAGAAATGATTAGAGAAGGAATCATGACCTGAACTGTATAAAATGTTGCTGGTTAGTTGCCATATTAATTAAGTTAATTAAATTGGAGCCTATTTAAACCACATCTCTTGCATCTTGTCTTCTTGTACATGTCCAAGACAAAGGCACCAAGATTCAAACAGCACATGTGACATTCTGGTTGTTTTGGATGGTCACAAGTTTAACAAAGTCATTCTGGACAAAAGTGATGAAGAGAATGTACTTGCTTTTATTATATTTTAAAAAAACAGGTTGTTAATCAACAATTCATCTCAACTCAGGAGGAAAAGGACCATTGAAATTCCTATTTTAAATTAACTCTGATAAAAGATTGATTTATATTTACAGTGAGCTACTAAAAAGTTTCCAAAAGAAACACCAAAAATAATTCTAAAAGAAAGATGAATTTTCTTAAAGATGTAAGCAATACAGTATATATGAAATTTAATTTCATCACTCCCAAAAGAACCACTGAAATACACATTCATAAAAAATTACAGCTTGCAAGTAATTTAAAACAAAACTAGAATTTGGCAAAATGTTATGACTGTTGTATGTCAGTACCAGTGAATAAGAGAATTGTCGGAGGAGTCCTGGAAGCTAAATTTAAATTATTAGGAAAAAGACTTAAATATAGGTTCTCCAAGATGTTTACCTAGGAAATGCAAACTCTTCTAAACTCAAGACTTATACCTTGACTTTAACAATGCTTTTGAACTGTCTTCGTGCCAGCGAGTTACAGAAGTATGGGTTCAATGAATGGACTATGAGGTGGATAGAGAGCTGGTTAGGTCATCAGGCTCAATGGGTAGTGATCAACGGTTCGATGTCTAGTTGGCAGCCGGTAACTGGAGTGCCGTGGGGGTCAATGCCGGAGCCAGTTTTGTTCAACATCTTTATTAATGATCTGGAGGATGAGGTGGTGTGCACCCTTAGCAAGTGTAACCTATAGGCTTAGCCAGCTTGCTGACACATATATAGTTTTATTTATAAATCTAAGTATTTCTTTTATTATAATAGGATCATAGATTGATGTCAAAATATTAAAACTATACTGCATGATACCTACAGGCACATCCTGCATGAAAAGTTAAGGCCATTAGTATATATATGCTTGGGACCTTTGGTCTAGATAAGTGATGATGAGTTAAAGGATAAGGTACATATGTGGTTGTAACCTTTACCCTAGATAAGTCAGGAGGCATCAAGACGGTGGGGCTGCCTCAGTTTATGCCTCAAGTAAACTTCAAAGGTACACCACAAAAACTACAGAAATGGCCAGAAATAACAAAGGCAGGATGAGTGAACCATCTGGAAAGAACATGGCTATTTCATTAATAAGCACAAACCTGCCAGCCTATCGAATAAGTGTACCCTAATAAATTGTTGGTGAAGAAGTCAAGTTTGGACTGAGAAGACGAACCCATATTGTTCAGGGTATAAAAGGGTCAACCCATGTTAATCGGAAGTGGTGCTTGTGTTGGTGCTTGTTGGTCGGTATTTATGTTTGTGCTTTCTTCTAGTTAGAATAGGATGAACATCCTATTTACCAATAGATATCTTTACCTTGTTAGGATCTTTTGTTCTTAGTTGATACTTATCAACTGCTAAGTAGTCTTAATCTTAGCCTTATAGCTCTTAGCTCTCTAGCACTATCAAGCTGTCCCACTCAAGAACTGAGCAGCCTGGACATCTTTCTATCAGGGAAAGCTGTGAGGATATTAACCCAAAGCATACAGCATATATATCACCAGTGTCTTTAGGACAAGACTGTATTTTTAATCATGATCCATTTGATTATTCATTTGTCTATCATTCCATTCTATCTCAATAAAAATCTGTAAAACTGTACATATCCATCTATCAGTGTGAGAGTTTCTGTCATGCACCCCAGGAGTCCTTGTAGGACTCAGTGTAGCCTTATTCCGGGACTAGAACCTCATTATCTTCTGATCAGATCTATTGGCGGGCTTATAACCCCATTCAATTACTAAACACCCCAAATCAGGCAACAGATTGGCAAGCCAGCCAGGATACACGAGGAGTGCGAGACAGGAATTTTTAGGAATTGTAGGTGTTTCCAGGCACTTGGGAGACTCACCTGAGGTAAATTGAGATGGAGAGCAAAAAGGGAGAAAGGCTGTGTGTGTGTGTGTACTCTGGTAGACTGCCTTGAAGCACCAGGGAGGGTCAACAAGTATATGGATAAGATTGATCCAGCTGAAATAGTGTACTTGGATTTTCAGAAAACCTTTGATAAGGTCCCACACCAAAGGCTCTTAATGAAACTAAGTAGTAATAGGATAAGAGGGAAGGTCCTCTCAAAGATCAGCAATTGGCTAAAAGATAGGAAACAAAGGGTAGGAATAAATAGTCAATTTTCACAATAAAGAGTGGTAAACTGTGGAGTTACCCAAGGATCTGTATTGGGACCCAAGCTATCAACATAATCATAAATTATCTGGAAAAGGGAGTGAACAGTGAAGTGGCATAGTTTTCAGATGATACAAAATAATTCAAGATAGTTAAATCTAAAACTGATGAGAAGAGGTACAGGGGGAATCTCTCAAAACTAGGTGCCTGAGCAACAAAATAACAGATGAAATGCAACACTGATAAATGCAAAGTAATGTAATATTGAAAAAATAATCCCAATACACATATATAATGATGGCTCCTAATTACCACCCAAGAAAGAGACTTTAGGTCACCATGCATAGTTCTCTGAAAACTTCAGTTCAATGTGCAGCAGTAGTCAAAAGGCTAACAGAATGTTAGGAACTATTAGGAAAAGGATAGAAAATAAATCAGAGACTATCATAATGCTATGATATAAATCCATGGTGCTTCCACACCTGCAGTACTGTGTCAAGTTATGCTTTCCCCATCTAAAAAAAGGATAGACTGGAACTGGAAAAGGTTCAGAGAAGGGCAACAAAGCTGATCAAAGGTATGGAATGGCTTCCATATGAGGAAAGACTAAAAAGAAGAGGACTTTTCATCTTAGAAAAGAGATAACTAAGGGGGGAATGTGAGAGCAGTCTATAAAATAATGAATAGTGTGGAAAAAATGAATGGAGTAGTACTTTCCCATAGTACAGAAACCATGTGTCACTCAATGAAATTAATAGGCAGCAGGTTTAATTCAAACAAGGAAAGTACTTTTTCACACAAGACAATTAACCATAGAACTCATTGCTATGGGAATTTGTGATGACTAAAAGTATAATCGGGTTCCAAAAAGAAATAGGCCCACCAATGGCTATTAACTAACATGGTCAAGTATGCAACCCCATGCTCTGACTGCCAGAAGCCAGGAGTGGAAGGTGGGCTGCATCACTTCATTTGCCCTATTCTGTACACTCGCCCTGAAGCTCTTGTATTGGGGTAGATGGACCATTAATCTGACCCACCATACAGTTTTTATATTTTTATACATTTGGTTTACTGCAGCCAAATTTTCTCCTATATAGTCTTTCTTCAGGACCCCAAAAGAGAATGAGGGTGGGATATCCCATTCCCCTCATTATTCTGTCTACCAGTTAAGCCTAATTTCTGACACACCAATTTTGATTAACTGATTTTGATTCCACACTTTTATCATTTATCATCACGATCTTAACAGTCCTTGAGTTATATCAGTAGGCATTTTTGTTTGGACTAATTCAGTCTCTGTCTCCCTTTCTTACCTTTTCTCATCAACATTTGTTACTATAGGTTATTGTGACAATTTATGACCTTTCACATGCTTTTTACACTTGAACTCATAGATGGGTAAATATGTAAACTCAGTTACAACTGTATTTTCCAAAAGTCTATGAAGGCAGAATTGGAGAAGAATCCCACAGAACTTCTGAGCTCAATATAAGCTCAATCCCACAGCAATATAAGAAAAGGAACACGAAGCTCGAGCAGCCAGTTGGTTGCAAACCATGGCTCCAAAGTTCCTTTATTCTGCAGACCTCTCTTTGAAGGAATTCCTGTCTCTCTTATGGTTTTCTCACCTCAAACAACTATGCAGGTCTTTCACTTGCTGAGTTGGTTCTCACATGGGCTGGGCAGCAGTGTAAATAAAGCATAATAGCTCCATCTCCACACAGGGTCCTAAAACCTGACAGTATGTGACACTTATACTCATATTCACAATATAACTATTAGAATAATATACAATATTAATTAATAATGGATTAATTCTGACCTATTTTTTAAAAGAATTTACTATATGAAAGCTTGAATAATAATAATAACTGTTAGTGTTTTTATTATTATTCTTTTAATATTATGGTAGTGGCTAAAGGCCCAAACCCAGATCAGGTCCCCATTATGCTAACCACCACACACACAAACAGAGAAAAAAATCCCTGGTCGAAAGACTTTACAATCTATATAAACAGGAATGGCAAAGGGTGGGGTAAAGAGAACAAGTTATTAATTATAACTAACAAGCTGTTCCCTCCCCAACACATACATGCATGCGTTTACACACACACACATCGGTATATTTTATTCCCATGTAAAGAAAGGGACCAATGTGATGGTTTATACTATTTTGGTAACCATTTTTGCAAGATTATGATAAATTTTGTATAAAATATGCATTGTGAAATCAGAGAATCAAAGAACCATAGGGGTCATCTAATCCAGTCCCCTGCACTCATGGCAGAGCAGAGTAATATCTAGACCATCCCTGGTGTTTGTCTACCCTGCTCTTAAAAATCTCCAATAATGGAGATTCCACAACCTCCTTAGGTAATTTATTCAAATGATTAACCACCCTGACAGTTAGGAAGTTTTTCCTAATGTACAACCTTGCTGCAGTTTAGGCCCATTGTTTCTTGTCCTGTCCTCAGAGATTAAGAAGAACAATTTTTCTCCCTCCTCCTTGTAACAATCTTTTATGTACTTGAAAGCTGTTATGTCACCTCTCAGTCTTCTCTTCTCCAGACTAAACAAACCCAGTTCTTTCAGTCTTGCCTCATAAGCCATGTTTTCTAGACCTTTAATCATTTTTGTTGTTGTTCTCTGGATTTTCTCCAATTTGTCTACATCTTTCCTGAAATGTGGTGCCCAGAATTGGGCACAATACTCCAGCTGAGGCCTAATCAGCATTGAATAGAGCGGAAGAATTACTTCTTGTGTCTTACTTACAACACTCCTGCTAATATATCCAGAATCATGTTAGGTTTTTTTTGCAACAGCATCACACTGTTGCCTTATATTTAGCTTGTTGTCCACTATGACCCCCAGATCCCACAGTAATCCTTCCTAGGTAGTTATTTCCCATTTTGTGTGCGTGCAACTGATTGTTCCTTCCTAAGTAGAGTACTTTGCATTTGTCCTTATTGAATTTCATCCTATTTATGTAAAACCAATTCTCCAGTATGTCCAGATCATTCTGAATTATAATCCTATCCTCCAAAGCACTTGCAACCCCTCCCAGCTTGGTATTGTCTGCAAACTTAATAAGTGTACTATTTATGCCAATATCATTTGTGAAATACTGAACAGAACCAGACCCAGAACTGACCCTGCAGAACACCACTCATTATGCCTTTTCAGCATTACTGTGAATCATTGATAACTACTCTCTGGGAATGTTTTTCCAGTTTTGCACCCACCTTATAGTAGCTCCATCTAGGCTGTACTTTCCTAATTTGTTTAAGAGGTCATGCGAGACAGTATCAAAATCCTTACTAAAGTCAAGATATACCACATCTACTGCATTCCCCCTATCCACAGGGCTTATATGATTTGAAAACTCATAGGCAGCTGAATATTGTTGTCCTGGTAAAATGTGTATATCAACACTACACATGAAGTTATGAGATTCTACTGTGTGATCATTACTGAAATATGTTGTATTTCTTGGTAATACCCACCAACCAGTTTTCAGAGACAAAGACACACTGGCAACTCCAGGCACGTATCAGCAAAGTCAAGGGAGCTATCACTTACTTAAGCAGCTATTCTCCAGCAGGGGGGATGTGAACAAGGAATTTACATTGTATCATAGGGACGTTTCAACCCTCAAGTTCACAAGGAACTATCTACACCCCAGCAGGGGGTAATCTTCAAGGGGGAGGGTGTTATATATGAGAGAGAGAAAGAAATAGAGAGAGATTCAGTGACCTCCAACTCACTTCTCCTCCTCCCATATCTCTACTTATGACATCAACGAACACCTGAAGGACCTGAATTGAAGTAAGGGTCTCTGAATAAAACTATTACAACTTGGGGTCAGAGAGAGATACTTGCTTTAAATCATATTAGCTTGTTAAAGTTTATGAGTTAGCTTGCTTTATATCTTTTTTATTTCTTTTGTAACCAATCCTGATTTTTATGCATCACTACTTGCAATCACTTAAGTTTATTAATTACAGAAAGGGAAATTTTACCTTATTGTCTTATCTTAAGCAGTGTGTGTTCATATGAAGATGTGTGGGAAATTCCACTTGGGATAATAAGGTTGGTGCATTATCATTTTCCTTTAATGAAATGACGGACTTACTATGAGATTGTATGGGCCAGGAGGGTACTGTGCAGTACAAGATGCACATTTCTGGGGGAAAGTCTGCAACTAAGAATTTGTGGGTTTTGCCCTATATGTATTTCATGAGTGACTGGTCAGAGTGCTCATGTATTTAGCTGGGAGTGAATTTACATGCTGAAGTCTGTGTGTGAGCAGAACCTGAAGAGGTGGTTGTTCAACAGCAAAGCAGTATAAGAGGCATCCCAGGTTGAAATTCCTAAAGGGACGTGGTTGTTCAACAGTCCAGATTGTACCTTCTGGAATGTCAAAACCAAAAGAAACATTAGAAACAAACACACAAGTTCAAATTACCTATCATTCAAAAAGTTTTGATCACTTTTCTTCAAACTTTGCCTTCTGAGTGAATCTTACTATTTTCAGGTCAATCCAAATTTTCCAGCCAAAGTTATAGAAAGCTCTAAAAATAAGGCTTACAATGAAACTTGCTTTCAACCATCGTTTTAGAGCCCTTGACATAGTTCTAGAATAAAAATAATAATTAATAGTCATTTCAATTTATGATTCCTTTCTCTCTTCTAGTAAAGAATATGGTTTACCATAAAAAATCTCTTTGTATGTGAATCTCTAAGAATTTTAAGTAGAGAGATATTTGGAGTAAATAGAACTTTCATCTTTTTTGCAGTACCTGGGATTTACTAAGTAGCAATATCATATTTATAAGTGCTTTGAGAGATGTTACTGCTGTGTCAGTAAGTAAGACTCAGCTTCTGACTTTATCAGCTATGTGTTCTTTGATATCCTCCTCTCTTCACCCATGCATGTACACACAGACATATTTGGTATACTTTATCCCTTGTATAATTTTTCAACAATGTTTCCCTTTCCTGGGCATTAATATCGAATATGAATTTGAGAGCTGTTCTTTACAATTCTTATTATAAACAGTGGTTTCCCCTCCCAAACATGAATGCTACGTTTCTTGCTTTTTCCCCTTTGAGTGAGTCAGACTGCTTATTAAAAACAGTAATCTAAACAGGGTAGGGGATGGTGCAGTAGCAAGCAAACAGAGCAGCTCATAAGTCAGATTCTTTTATTTTCCCTCAGGAAGACTGGCCTCATATTATAGATAATTATTTCTTTTAATCATGAACAAGTTAGAACATATGAAAAAACATTATATTTTTGTACATATCTCACTTGACTCCTGATTAATTCATTTTGAAGAATGTTCCTTGGTTTTGGTCTAAGCACAAATTAGCAGGCATATTTATTTATTAGCTAGTAAACAGCCATGCCAGCTTGCACCGGAAACATAGGAATCACCATACTTCATTAGACCAGTGATCCATATATCCTTATGGTCTCAAACAAGAGTGAAAAATTGTGCAACAAGAATTAGTGGAATACCTGTCCAAAGCAAAAGTTTCTCCCTAACCCCACATCTGTTAGGGCTTGAAGCTGGAAAACTCATGAAAGTCAATCCAAATTAACTACAGCTGTGAATGTAAAGTGGTTTAGTTAAATTTCATTAAACTCTTGTATGGACACTCTCATTCAGAATTAAAGTGGCCTTGCTTCGGTATAGCTTAACTTGAATTAAACTAAACCAAATTAAGGTCACTTTAATTTTGAATGAGAGTGTCAACCCAGGAGTTTAATGCAGTTTAATACACCTTAAATTCACACCATTAGTTAATTCAGATTTCTTTTCCTCAGGGTCATTTGCAGGAATAAAAATTTGACCCCTCTTGGAGGGGAACATCCTGTGCTCCCACTGTGGCCCCAGTGACCACATGCACAGTGTCCTCAGCCCTAGGCTAGCAGGTGCTTTTCTTACATCTGTTCCAATGTGATCATCAAACCAGGCATTTCCCTAGCATCTGAGCATTCCTAAACCTATACAAAGACACCAGAGGAGGGAAGAGGGCCATGCACCACACATGATATGACTTTTAGCCCAGTGATTAGGATGCTCTCCTGGGAGACTGGAGATCCAAATTCAAATCCCCTTTTTGCATCAATGCTGAGTATTGCAGCATCTTGATCCCCTATGTGACTCCCTGTCAGGAGATGCCCTATGGGGCAAAACTGGTAAAGTGATGAGCATGGGAGAGACAAAACAAGGGGCAGAAGTGCAAGCGGTCAAACAGCAACTAGGTCATTATTGAAGACACTTGATGAAATATGAAAGAAGAAGCAAAAAATAGAGTTTTTGCTCTTGGCTGCTTTCAATGAGACACACATTTTCTGAAGAAAACTACTGTAGGGAGTTTAAAAGAGGAAGGGCCCATCACTCACCTCTCTTGCTTCTTCCTCTATTATTCCCCACACAGAGGTTTTACTGTGGCCAGTGTCAGTGAAACTTGCTCTTGCTTCTCTCTGATGCAAACCTTGTCATTTCTGTTGTTTCTTTCAGGCTTTTGTGGGGGACATGGATTTAAGGTAACAGGAGTTGGGATTTATTTTATTTTCCTCATTACAGCAAGTGGATATATATATATATACATATATATATATATATATATTCAAAGGTAGGTTGCATAGTTCTTTTATGGTGTGTTTTTTTAATTAAAGGGCTAGTCCGTCAGAGTACATGATGAGCATCAGTAGAGCTTTTTATATGTATGAATATATATGCCTTTATTACTTCTAGTCTAGGCTACTTCAACCTGCTCTACCTGGGACTAATCCTGAAGGTACAGCCTCTTCCCATCCATGTGTTAAAGATCTGAAGTTCTCTCTGTTTAGATGGTTCTACTTGTGAAATTAGATATATTTCTGAGGAAGCTACCTTAGAGTCCTTGGATCTTAGTCTTTTTCTAAATTTATGCTCAAAAGCTCAAGTATCCAGAAGTGCTATTTTTGTAGTATCCATTGGTCTATAATTTGAGAAGAAATATTGAGAGATAACAATAAAAATTTAAGAAAAGTTGAGCAACATGCTTTTACTTTTCCAGGCTACTCATATGCTCTGAAGAGTAAGGTGGAGGAATGGAGTAATTTTAGGAGAAAGAAGAAAAAAAGCTATTTCTTTTGTGATGGCCTTATCTAAACATATAAGATTCTATAACCATTTATACCTTAAATAATTCCACATAGGCTGAAGATGCATCGCCACACACATTTAAGATATGGGTGTAAAATTTTCATAATATGTTCTTTGCAGCAAGATTTGGGATCTTTCAAAGTTACAATACAAAGGACATATTTATTTTGTTTCTCTTGGCTAGCATGGCCATTCTCTAATAGTAAATTTGTAGGAATATATGTAGTTTTGAGACACTTAAAATGATTGTCAAGAAAAATATGTCTCAATCCAACCCTTCCACCTCTAACTAGTGTTTTCAGATGCTATCAGTGACAAATGCAACCTTGAATATATATGAAAGCTAAACAATGAACAGCAAACAAATCGTGTGCGAGAGAGTTACACTTACCAGTAGCTCATGGCCATTTTCTCATCTTCCTTTGCTCCTATAATTTTTTCATCACCTTGGAAATCTAATGACATGATAGAAGCAGATTCACTGTCTGTTGATAATGTTCTCTCACTTTCTGCAGGTGTTAAGAGTTCTAAAGTATAGTGTCTGTACAGTCTATCATTTTTAAGTGCAGGACTATCACTTACTTAGGTTGGCATTGCCACTCTGCCTGTTGATCACAGTGTAGTACTATTTCTCATCTTCATTTTGGTTTTTCAGGAGAGGCAGGAAAGAGGTTTGCATGTGGCATTTCCCCCCCTATGTTATCAGCCAACAGCTTTCTGCTCTTAAGATATTATTTTGTAGAATTCAGGCCAAGAAATACAACAAAAAGCAACAGCAAAACTGCTAGTTACATTACCAATAGCTCTATCAAATAATATATGGCAAAGTAGAATGATCAATAAGGCCAGTTAGAAAAACATCTGCTGTTCACTTTCTGTTTGTCATTTAAAATATGTTTCTGATCTTTGAGCCTTGTTCTGCAGCATAAAGCAAACATAAAACAGAATAATTGAAGTAGACAATGGAGAATGTTTTCCAATCTAGCCATAAAAATGTTTCTAAGGTGCTGATTTTAAGGAAAGATGAACAAAATGAGGAGTGTGTTTTGCAAAAATTATGCAAAAATGGTTATGGTTGGGAACTGATGACATGCAACAATAAAAGTATAGAGTATTTTCTCCTTCTCACTTGAAATTCTGCCTTCACAATAGCTAGAAAAAAACATGAATGCAGGGAGTAGGGTCTTAAGTAGGGCATGAAGGATTTTTCTTACACCCCTCACACCTCAGACAGAGGTTGATTGGGATGGAGAGAGCAGATGAGGCCAGACATGATGCCTAGATTATTCTCATTGAGAAGAGAGAACAGTGGTTAATCTTAGCAGTGCCGCAACCAAGTATGGCTAACGGGACTGAATCCATCACTCCTCACTTGTATGTGAGGAATGTCTAAATATTCTAGCCATCATTTCTGCTGATTCATGTTAGAGCTACAAAGAGATTTGGAATCTCTTAACCCATGTGTTCCACATACAGAGAAAATCTCCTGTGTGCAGTATAGATCACAGTATCAGAACCCACTCCAGGCCATCTGAATACTTAACTAAAAAACATGAAATGTTAGTTGATCTGCAGTGCATGTCATCAAGAGGGAGTAGCTGAGAACCAGAATGAAGCTGTTATCTAACTGATAAACTAATTTACAGAGAGAAAGAGAATATCATTCAAGCATCTTAGATCTAAGGAAAAAGTACAAATATCTGTGAAAGTAAGAGAATGAACCTCAGAGAAAATATTGAAAACTCTTAGGGCATGTTTCATAAGAAGTGCATGCAGGCTAGCAGAATCTATAAGAAATGCTTTATACCATCCCCACATGGCTAGGAAACTCAGTATCATTCTGGTGGATGAAGACCTCAGTCATTCATGCCTTCATCACCTATCAGCTGGATTACAGCAATGCAAAATCCTTGAGCATGAAACCTTCAGCACTTAGAAAACGCGAACTAGTTCAGAACTCTGCAGTGAGTCCCTTCAGCAACACAAGCTATTGCAAACATATTAGACCTGTCCTCCACTCTCTAAACTGGCTTCTCATAGACTTTCAAATCAAGTTCAAGGTCTCAGTTCTTATCTTCAAAATGCTCCATGATCTGGGTCCAGAATATCTAAGAGATTGTCTAAATCTTTGGACACAGACAATGGTCAACAACTCCACTCCTTTGGCACATTAGCTAGAACTCTCAACAATAAAAGTAAAACTTATCTGTGCCGGAGCTATACAATTCTCAAAGGGGGACTGAGACTGTGAAACATACTCCTCCAAGAACTAAGGACCATCACAAGCCCCACCTCATCCCACTCCAAGGGCAAGGAACATTTATTTGACCTTGCCTTATCTAACACAAACACAGGCCAATAGGTATGTTTTATATACATATAAAGACACCGCCAAAACAAAACACTCCGTTGCACATGCTGCTCCCTCTGGGGAGAGGATGAGAGAACAAACAACATGGGACATATATTTAGTCACATTGCTTAATGCATTACTGGAAGTTGCTCAGATACTGGTGAACACAACATAAACATCTACCTAGAAGAGAATAAAAAGTCCATTTTCCTTGCATAGTAATATGTAGCACATGGCTTTTCCATTGTATAAGGAGGGAAGTTTTCTTTGTATGTTTGTTTGTTGTTTGCATTTTTTCTATAAGAAGAAGTTAAAATATTATCTTTTTCACTCTGGATGGATGGATAGAATTTTTGTTTTTAACAGTAAATTAGAGGGAACGTTAACACTAGCAGATATATGTAGGCTTAAGAAATTGAGAATCAGATTTTTAAGGGCATTCAAGTGCCTGGCTACCACTGAAATCAATGGGAGTTAGGTGCATAAATACTTTTAAAAATTTGGCCCTGAGTATCTTGATTAATCCTTAACTTCCTTATGTTGCATCACTTGATGTCATCATTAAACTACTGAAAATAAACAAATAGGCACCGTGATTGTCAATTCAACATGTTCTTGGATATCACTTATGTTTCTTAAAAATATTAACTAAAAATGCTAAAAATTGACAAATACATTTTTTATCAAATTTAGCCAGTTTTATACATTACATTGTAATTCATAATCCCTTTGGACAATTGGTATAATTTAGACTAATCTCTAAATTCCATTTTATTTATGCGAGTTCTTTTTGTGCTCAACTTTTACCTACTGGAAGTGATAAAAAGGTATATTTGTGAGTAGGGGTGTGGAGTGGATAAAAATTTACTGAAGGAATTAGAAACTCTTCAGAACGCTGCCTCAGGCATCAGTTTCTTAGTTATGTTGGTTTAAATTCAATTTGCACCTAAATATGTGAGAATTTACAATGAAAATGTAATGCTGAAGATAATGGAGAAAACATAAATCTGATGGATGTTTGATGAAGCTTTCAGAGTAGAAAGAATGTGGGTAAAATATTACCACTGTTTCACTGAATAGAATAGCTTTAAATTCTAGAATATTTGTAAAGCAAAGATTTTACATTTGGTAAAGATGGGACCCCAAACCTTTATCTTAAAGATTGATGCAGCTTGGGTCCATCTCTACTTGTGAACGATTATCTTAAAGAAAATACCTCAAGCTCTTCTAGTTGATTTTAGCACTCTCTGAATTTCTTTCCTTTTCCCATCATCCAGTCCTTCAATACTACAGAGTATTAAGACAACTGAACATTAGTAAGAATCTATTTCTAAAATGAACTTCGGTGCATTATAATTGGAGCTTTGGTTAAAGCCATAAACATTCTATACAGAATAATATAGACCTTAAAGATGCATACGGTCCACTTAATCATATAGTACTCCATCCTCCTGTCATTGTATGATATATGACTCTAAAAAACAGATTTTGTATATTACAGGAATATTATATTCAATAAATGGAAACCCAGCCCTCCCACAAGATGAATGTTTTGTGCAAAACAAACATATGTGCAAAAGCACAAGAGAGATTTTTTTAAAGAAAGTCTTTCTGATTTCTCTATCTCTGAATTTCCCATTTCTGACCACCGCTGTCTCTTTCAGTCACTCTCTGCTTTAATACTCTCCAATCAGCTAACATCTCTGATTGCTCTGTTGCTCTCATTCTTCTTCCATCCCTTGTTACCCAGGGTTCCTTGACCCAATAACTTTTAGTCTCTGTGAGTTGGTATCAGGAAATTAACCAAAGGAAACACATTACCTCTGCCTGCTATATGACTGACAAAGACACGTCAAAACCAAGTGCTTTTAACTTAAAACTTTACTTTATTGGTCTCCAGAAAGTCCCATCAGAATCACTTTTATCAGAAGTCTGCACTTATTAGTCCTAAGCACACGCA
The DNA here is from genome assembly GCA_007922155.1 of Mesoclemmys tuberculata. Taxonomy (NCBI): domain Eukaryota; kingdom Metazoa; phylum Chordata; order Testudines; family Chelidae; genus Mesoclemmys; species Mesoclemmys tuberculata. Next base: position 81,591,143 of record ML675604.1, on the reverse strand, counting down.
AATACAAGAGGTGGCCAGAGTACTACAAAACTTTATACTAACCTCACAAGTCTGAGGCAGTCTTTGGATGAATCAGTCACAGATTTCTGGATGGCCAGTTCTTCTGTCTGTGCCCAGAGACCTTTTCAATGTGTCCACAAAGCGATCTGCCTGACTCAGACTCACTACTTCCCTTTTAAATCCCAAAAGTTACAGACACATGTCAATCAAAAGCATGTTAAATAGCTGACCAAACAAATCAATCACTGGGCAGAAGCAGGAGTTACAGAGACATGTCGCTAAAAAAATATTGTTAAGCAAGCAGTCTTAAGCTGTTAGTCTGATAGCTAAATTTGCCCATACCAACCTGTGGTGACAAGGGGTTAAAAACTCCTGTCTTGGTTGGTTTGTATTCCTCGTTTCAGACGGGGGGCTTGGAGGAGAGGGGGAAAACGTATGAGGGGTTTTTCTTATCTTATCTACTTTCACTAATTTATGACTCTGTGTCAGTTTTACAATTTGAAATGGAACTTTTTTATTTCTTGCTTAAAACAGTGGGTTTTCTAAAGAGATTAATTCTTAAGACACACACTTGCAAGCACACATTTATACAACTTAGGTTTGACTTATTGAGGGGTCCGCACCGTCTCAATTTCACCCGTGGTACCAACAGGGTGAATGAGTCCGATAACGGAACGCTTATTTAGCGGGAGGGGGGAAGAAAGGCAGACAGACAGACACAGAGGGAATCCTTTGAAGTCACAGGAGCTCTATTGAGCAATGGAGCTACAAAGGCTCATGAGTTAGGGAAGGGGAAAGGATAGCCTTGTGGCTGCAGTCACTCCGCCTGTCCGTTGAGTCACTAGGTTCAGACAGGCCCCCCTTGCTATTCACCCGACCAACTTGTGGACGGATGAGAGCGGCTGAAACCTGTCTTTGTCCAAGACTTGGTCAACGGCTCATAAATCTATCATTCATCATTCAATGACACGTTCTCTGTTCAATTCAAATTTACTATTTATTGAGGGTTTTCTCTCTATCACAAGTTGTTTCTCCTTATCCTTTTACAATTCCTTAAACTTAAAACTTAACACTTAAAACTTATGATTTAAACAACCAATCATACTAACACAAATACACTAAACAGATACTTAAAGACTTACGTACAACTAAACAACATTTGATTAATACTTACCACATAGATGGATGAACTCAGTTGCAACAAAACAATAAAAGTTTATGGCCAAATTTCCTTACTCTTTATGTTACGTTCCCGGGTTTTCCTCCAGGTGGAACCACTATCACATTCACACCCTGGTTACTGGTTTTCCTCCAGGTGGAACCTCTATTGCATTCACACCCAGGTTACCAGCTCTAATACTTTCTTGAGCAGCGAGCTGGGGAGAGGCAATGATGGCTGATCAGGCTATCTTTGCGGTGCGATTCTGGCGCACCCCTTGTGATGCGTGGCTCGTCCAATTTGCCTCTTTCCTGACAACCTTATATATCTCTCTACCCCAGCGTATTGCTTGCTTAAACCAATTGTGACGTTTTGGCTACTGTCCAACCAGCAAATTCCACACCTGTGAGGGGGATTTTGCCCCTCTGTGGCAAGTTACATGCCTTGGAGTGACTTGCTATTGTTGGGCAGATTCTCTGATTCAGCAGATTTTGCTATCTTGACGGTCAACAGGTCTGCTGATAAGCTTCCATTTTAGATAGCTAAACTTTCGGGAACAGCTTAGTTTGGGTAATAACTGTCTTTGTTGCCTGAGCATTCTCTATGTTGGTATGCAGTTTACTCAAAAATGACCTCGGGGCACACATACATTCCGGGCTCTATAGAAGTCTGTTACAACACAACCATTCTAAAATATATTGAGATTTCCTGTTTTTCACAGACATTTGCCCCCACATATTTAGAGAGAGAGAACGCATAAAGCCAGGCTCACTTCATATGTTCACTATCTCCCGTAGCTTCTGGTTTGCCTAATTATGCAAAATTCCTGCAAAGGCCTGAAAATGGCTAAATGCAGCAAGAATAATTGATAGTCCATCCCAATAACTGGCAGTGGATTGAACAGGGGGCTAGTTGCTAAAATGCCCCTGTACAAACTCATTCCTTTCTGATAAATTCTGGTGTCTATTCTTCTCTTTAATCTTGTTGCCCTCCCCTTTTTCCGAATCTAGGTTCTCCCACCTCATTTGTTTCCTCCATTCCTATTCTTGAAGTAATCTGGTGGCGATGCAGATTTCCTGGACATTAGTTCAACTTTCTTTTCCTGAATATATATCCCCCCTTTCTTTCTAAACAATTTTGCTTCTGCTTTCTAATCTGCTATTAATCCACCAACCCCTATCAATTGTTCTCAACAATCAAAACCTTCCAGAGTAAAGAGACTTTGCAACCTCAATTTATCATATTTCTCTGCCAAGTGTTCTATACTGAGGTGCAGCAGTTATATATTTAGATATTAAAAACGTGAACGTTAAAGTGGGGTTCCCTGTTCAGGTTTTTAAGAGTTTTATTAAATTCCCCTCTGCCCTTTTCCTTTCCCCCTCCAACTTCCTGCTTCATTTTCCACTTTCATATTCCCCTTCTTTGCAACATTCAGGCTGATCCTTCCACTTGAATGAATGGTCCATTCATAAGATAAATGAAGGAAATAGATCGGTAGGCAACACAGTCAGTTAGTTTCTGGCGGGCATTGCATAAGAAGCAGGCTATGTCTCTTCTACAAATGCTACAGCAACAGAGCTGCAGTGGTGCACCTATGCTTCTGTAGTGTGGACACTTGCTACAGCAACAGAAAGAAGTTTTCCATCATTGTAGCAAATCTCCCACTTCAAGAGAAGGTAAGTATGTTGATGGAAGAATTCTTCCACTGTTGTAATTACACAGGGGCTTAGGTCAGATTAACTACATCTCTCAGTGAATTTTTCGCACCTCTATGCGACATACTTAGATCGTCCTAAATTTTATATGTGTATACCAGACTGTAGATCTTCAGGAGTAATTGAAAAGAGTGTCCTTGTGGGCCAACTCAGGTGAAAGAAAGCAATCAAGTATCAATTCTGCAAATTACTTAAGTCCTATTGACATCATTAAGATTACTCATATGGTTAAAGTTAGGCATGTTCTTAAGCACCATGCTCACTTGCGGTAGTAAATACAGTGTAGGAGGTGGGTCAAGAGCTAGAAATAAAAAGACACATATGAAGCTGCAGCTATGGAAACATATTTCTCAAGTACTGTATTTGAATGAATTCAGGTATCTCAGGGTAAGGTTTGACCTTTATTTTAGTTCTGAATGTCAAATATGTTGAATTAATTTGTTCACCAAAAGTTGATAGAACTGCTTTAAAAGTAGTTTAGTCTGCTCTTTTGTCCATGATACATGCAAAATTGTGTTCAGTGCTGTAGGGAAAGTTATATCATGGCATTGAACTGTGATTTATGGTAAGTTACACACCTTTATTCTCAATTAGAATTCTTTCAGCATTGTGAAATGTCTGGGAGATTTCATTTGGAACTTGCTCACTAGTGGATTCCACCTATGATTGAGATTCTTATATAAATGTATTTATTAGAGATGTGGTTTTCCAGTTCCACTGTCTTAGTGAGATTTTTGCCTGAATAAGGACTGAAGAATTAAAACACATTCAAGTGTATTTCTTCATGGAATTTATGTACACGTGAGCATTATTAGATGCACTTCATAAACTAAAGTGTATTGATGGTTATATCAAGTTTAAGAAATGTTTTAAGTTTCTAAAACACCAGTTTCTCAAATCAAAGCTCTCCACATGCTCTTAATGAACATATCTGTCCATTATGAAGTGTAGTTTTTGCCCTGTTGGTCCCACGATATTTTGGAACTTGGCCAGAACCCAAATATCCCTAATATGAGAAAATTAAGTTTCTAGTGAGTGCTAGCCATTCTTCAGGAGATCTTACACAGTATTCCCATGTATTTAAGCACATTTGTACATTAAGTACACACTTAAGTATTTTGAAGCACTCTACATGATTTGTACTTAAGTATTTGAAATATTCCGCACTGAGGATTTACGCATAAGTTTATTTTAAAGTACTTCAAGCATAAGTAACTTTTTTATCTGCCAGTAATTTTTCAAAATAGATTTTTTTTAAAACTATGTCATCTTTCCCAACTGTCCTTAATTCTGATTGGTCCTCAGTACCCATTATCCTGGCTTGGGCACCTCAGGCCCTGAGTTCTGCTGCCAGAGCTTTTTTTCTGTTGGTTCGGCTGTTGCACTGGCAAGGATATGGTGGCCCCACACTGGTCACTGGAACTGGTCCCAGGGAAATTTGCTCAGCAGCTGTTGTGTGGCCATCCCCAGCCCAGTGGAAGGGTGAGTCAGTGCAGGAGCGTGGGGGCAGAAGAGGGAAACATACCACTCAGTGTCTCACATGGAGAGAATAAGGTCAATAGTTGCATCCTCTGCAAGGTGGAGCAGAAAACTTCAACCAGCCATTAGTATATAGTGGAAATGAAATTTATAAAGTTACTTAAATTTATAAGAGATTGTTTTTCATTGTTATTCCATTTCTATTTGTGTATTTGGGGAAAAAATAATTGTTGCTTTTTTTCCTTTGTCTTCTCTTATGTGTTTATATTATACAGGACAACAAAGATTTTGCTTCCTGAATATTTTTGGGTGTGTCTTATGGATTTTGGACTGCTGATTACAAAAATCACCATGAAATTTCCCTATCACGTACCGTTTTTTTAAATCGCCTATATTTGTTATTCAATTCATAATTTAAGTCTATTAAAATGTTGCCCACAATGTAAGCTGAAGAGTTTTCTATCTTGTGACCAAGCATGCCTAGGCATGTACCTAGTGAAGGCCACACAACATGCAGTGGGAATGCTAAGGCTTAGGCAGGGCAGATGCTGGCAGGACAGGTTTTAGAAAGGCTATAAAAGCATTTCACACACACCATTCTATGCATTGCGTTCATAGCAGTTTGCATTCATGTTAATGCGCATGTTCTATGCCCATAGCATATTGTGTGTACTCACAATAATAAAGCAATTGTATTTTCAGGAGGATTCGTGATAGCAAAATGTCTCGCAAATGTCGCAACAGACACGATACATTCTATTACATTTGTGGCAAATATACGCGTAAATCTCAAAGACGGAGCACGATTGCACGTATTAAGAAAGCGTATGAGCTCTACTTTGGCTGTAAAATTGGTGATCAGGACACCTCCTCACATTTGTTGCACAACATGCGCTGTCAATCTTAGAGCTTGGCTCAGAGGTACTCGGAAGTCAATGCTGTTCGCTGTCCCAATGATATGATGAGAGCAGAAGGATCATGTGACAGACTGTTACTTCTGTCTGACCAATGTGTCTGTGTTCTCTGCTAAAAACAAGAAATCCATTGAATACCCCAATCTCCCTTCAGCCATGAGACCTGTGCCATGGAAAAACGGTATCAAGGCAACTGGAATCCATCAATGCTGGCCGATTATTGTTTGACACTTAAACGAGAAGCCTCAGACACTGAATACAAATGAAAATCATCAACAAAACATTTTAGCTCAGTTGAACTATTGCAAAGCATCAGAACCGTTATGCAATTAAATGCATTACATTCAATAAAAGTCAATTTCTTGTTTCTCTAAATTCCTACATGATGCAAGTAGTCTGAAATTATATTTGTCTTCAGCTTCAAGCGGTCTAACATAATCAAAAAAAATTTCTGAGGAAGCAACACTTCCGAAAAAATTTGTTGTCCAGCGTTATTTAAGTGGTTTTCCATATATTGACCAGACAATTATAGGGAATTTGGGAGTTAAAAGTATTTGCACTTATATGTGTAAATACTATTCCTGCAGCATTCTTACATTTGTACTTATAAGTACTTCTGTAGTGGTGTACTTGGCACTAATACTTACGTCTTCTTTATCAGTACTTTTGGCAACACTGGGCCTACCTTCTCCTCTACCTTCCAACCAATCTTCCAACATGTTCAATTTGCCTACTCCTTTCCTTCCCCAACTGTGGTTTCACAATGCCACCAATTCCTTCTTTCCCATGTTCCTGAGACCCTTTCCTAATCTACCCTGGTTCCAACAACGGGATACTCATTGCCAGCCACAGCCTTCTAACCTTCCTTGCTCTCAACACTTCTATTCAACTGGACCCAAATTCACAAAACCCCAGCCGCTGTTGCCTCAATCCTCACTCACCTGGGCCCAGCACCAATATGGTCCTAAATCTCTTGCTGCCACATGACCCCAAATCTCTGCTTCTTGTGGCAACTCTATTTACAGAATCAAAGCCCTTGCTACACAGTATTTCCCAACTCTCCACTTCCCAGCTCTTTTAGCTCATAGCCCACCCCAACCTCCAGAGATACATTAAGAAATGTTCTCATCCCTATCTTCCATTTACATTTCTTGTATTCCTACTCACTTCCACCTCCTTCCAATGGAATGGAATCCACATGCGAGAGGTCTTTCTTTTGTCACTAGCACTGCATCTGTTTGAGGTGTATCATGTCATATTTCACTGATGACTGAAACAGATTTTAGGTTATTTTATCTATTTATTTACTCTAACCGCAAAAAAAAATTGCCTATAGAGTAAATATAGCACTGATTCTGCTGTAATTTAGTCTTTCTCATTCTCTGTTGCTGCTTCTTGTCTCTGTGTGAACGAAGGGTGCACCACACTGATCTGCAGGTTGCATATCACCTTTAAACTTCCTACTTAAGCATAAACCTTTATAGCACGAGATCCCTCTCTCTTTCCTATGACTGGCAGATGGGGTCTCTGGATGAAGGTTTCCCTCACTCTTTTCCCTTCCTCACTCTTTCTGCACCAACCTCCACCTGCACAGAAATCCAGAGCATAGCAGTAACTTCAGAAACCAGGTTTTCTAGGAAACATATGACAAATATGCATGTGAGTAGTCCCACTGAACTGAATGGGAACACTCATGTACATAAAATTACCCAGGTGTGTAAACATTTGCAGGATCAGGGCCTTAATGTGTACACTTACTTAATGGAAACTTATTTCTGTAACTCTTCTCTTTAAAAAATTGCTCTTTGTCAGAAAAGAGGCAAGTCTATCTTAACTGAAATGCTGTACTTCCATTTGCAAAGGTTAGACAATGATTTTATAGTAACTTTTCCTTTGCAAGCCTTATGCACAGCAATTTAATCTTGGCAGGGTCTTACTTGGTTTACAAACCAATCAGCAGCAATCAGTAGTTCTTTTTATAAAGCCTCTCAGTCTTGAAGCACCTGTAGCTCCCACAGAAAATTCAGGTAGCATTCAATTATTAATGATAATTCCAGTTTCAGATGACAAGGTCTTGGCTTGCATTCAAAATATTTCTCATGGAAGTGTTAGTTATAAATACAATTCTGCTACTTTGAAGATTAGGAAGCAATTAGGAAAATGTTATTGGACGTCTGGATACTAAAAGGGCTGCAAAAATCCATACCATATAGGATTGTTCTCTTTGAGTTTTGTGATTCTGTGTTTGTTTATAATTGGTATTATCATAGTATCTAGAATCCCTAGTCATGGACCAGGACCCCATTGTGTTAGGCACTATGCAAACACAGAACAAACAGACAGTCCATGACCCACGGATCTTACAATCTAAGACAAGAGACAGAAGAGGAATACAAACTGATAAAACAGTACAAAGAAACCATGAAACAATGGCAGTTAGCACGTAGGCTCTGGTTTCAGCACATCACGAGCCAGGCTATGGATTGGGTTTCCGTCTTGGAATTTCCTGTAAATATAGTCAATATTTAAATCCTCCCTATCCCATTACATGCTTTTGGGCCTAGTGCATTCTCATTCTGGCTGTTCATTCCAATATGTTCTTCAGTGGATAAATCACATTACAATGACACCACTACCAACACAGGGCTGTGGTCTATATGTATAGTGATCAATTTAAGTCCTTTCATTAATTGTTAATGTCAAGTGATATCAACTTAATTATTTCTCTGAGATGATTAGTAAATCTCTGTAGCAGATGGATGACTTTTTTGAGTCTACCCTGGAGTTTTCCCACAAAATTTAACCATGTCTGGTAAGTAATTATTAATACTAGTAATAATAATAATAATAGAGCTCATCAGTAGATCTCAAACTATTTTACAAGGGATGCCAATATCATCATCCCTGTTTTACAGATGGGGAAACTGAGGCACAGCGAGAGGCAAAGTGACTTGCCCGGACCAAGAAATAGAACTTGGTTCTCCTGAGAGCTGGCCCAGTTCTGTAGCTACTGGGAAACACTACCTATCTAATTTTTCTGAAAGGACATATACCAGCATGTTTACTCAGATTAAAAAAAAGATGAAGTTGGGTTGTCAGAGGCTTTTACACATCAACTTCTGCAGAATGCTTTTTTTTGAGTGTGATGGATACCCAGAAAGGACTTTATAGTGATCAGAAAAGAGGGAGTCCTCTGTATCTTATAATTTGTTTGAAAACATACTCAGATTCATCCTTTCCCTCACTCATTCCTAGAGCAAGGAGATTTATAGAGGATACACTATTATAGACATATTACTATAACTCACATGAGAAGTGTGGAACTAGTCTAATGCTAGAACACTGTAGTGATTAGCTTTTTCATGGGGCTCCACGCCCCACCTCTTAGGGTATGTCTTCACTGGAGCTGGAAGACGTAATTTCTGCTATTTTTAGTGCATTAGTCCAATGAGAGCTAGAGAGGATATGTATATTGGAGCTGGAATTTATACCTTCTAGATCCACTTTAGATACATCTTAGTCTTATACAGCAGATTAATCTTTCTCCAGCCTAGATTTGCTAGTTGTGCATCCATTACGTTCAGCCTGGAAGACCACATAGAGTCATAACATTTTTCAGCACATACCTCACAGAGACATGGGCAAGGTGCTAATACAGGCCCAGAATCTTGTTCTGCATGTTCAGCTCAAGAACTTATTGTATTGTCATTTATGCTAACAGGACTATTTCTATTACACATGTTAAAAATTATTTGTGAAAATATTATATTACATGTTTGGAAGTCTATTCTGTATACCAGAACATGCCAACTTTTATCTGAGCTGCCCTACGGGCCCCATCACCACTGTAGCTGAGCCTCTTTTAAACATTAATTTATTCTTGCAAAATCCCTGTATTATTCCTATATATTGCAGGGAAACTGGGTCACAGAAATAAAATGATTTGTCCAAGGTCAAAGTCTGTGGAATAGCTAGGAATTAAACCGGATCTCCTGAGGCCCACTGCAATGAGGCTCGTTCTCATTGAATTAGTAAAGTAGACCATTCCCATATGCGGAGAGCAAACATCACAAAGTGAGGGGCAATGGCAGGAATGTCTGTAATAGGAACAATGGCAGGGGTTCAACACTTTATTAATAACATGTTTTTAGGTGAGTATAATACTACTAATAGCTGGGTCTAGCCTCTAAAAACATCCTAATAACATGGGATGCTGTGGCTCAAGGGGTCCTGAGCCCCCTGCACTCCAACACGCTACTGCACTCTCCAGAAGGAATTACATGCACCTCCAACCCCCTATTGAGTGATAACAATTAACTTCAACATGCATAAACCACATACATTTAGGTGTATGGAGCACTAGCAGACAGACTCAATCTGTCCTCCAAGAATCAAGCTGAGTTCTTTTCATCTTACATATCACCATCGGTACCAAAGGTTTAGTAAACCAAATTATTCCCACAGTAATTCCTATGTAACCCAATTGTCTTTAATAGATTGCACAGGTAAAACTGACTGAAATGTAGTAAGTGATCTGTTGATGAGGTATGCAATAGATTAGACTCCAGATAACTCAATTTTAGCTATGTTGGCTCTCCAGCAGTAAGAGGAGTGAAAAGCAGTAAAACTTTTGTGTTGTTCTGAATTAATACAAGGAGCAGATTCATTGAGGAAAAAGATGCTATTTCTCCAGTCATTTTTGAGAATAATTTCTGTCCTTTTCCTCAGTGATTGCACTAATGAGAATCTACCTCAATATCTGTGCAACACAGAACAGGATTTCACCTAATTCATTAATTCTCACAGAACTCACACTGGAGACGTTGGTTAAATTTCCCTTTTAGCAAGATTTCCCAAACAAAATGAAAATGAACTCTCCCCTAAATTTCAGACTTGTCAAGGTCAATGATTCAGAAAACTGGAAATTATAATAGCTTAGTGTTCCATTTTGCATATTGGAATATTATGCATTACCTTTTTTACGTAAATGACAGCAAATGTCCCAGTGACCATTACTTGAGCCTGACAAGGCTGCAGAATGGAATGGGCTTTAAAATGACAGATATTGCTGTGTCTCTGGTTGGCCCTTGTCTCTTCTTTGGAATGGAATGGGCTTTAAAATGACAGGTATTGCTGTGTCTCTGGTTGGCCCTTGTCTCTTCTTCAGTTAGGCTATGCCTTTAGAAGCTCATTGCACTGGACTGGGAAGGGGACTGTGGCTGCCCTGGGATGCGAGGGGGATCTGGCTGATTTCTGACATCAGCTTAGAGAGTCTCTGGTGAGACCGCTGGACCCTAGCTGTATAATACAAAATAGAAGGTGATAGTATTCAAGAAACTTGCACTTCAGTTTTGAACAAAGCAAAAAATGGCTATTACTGCCAATTAGAGTAAATTTATTAGTGTTTGCAATTTGCTTTGGGAACTTCTGATGAGAAGATACTATGCAAGTATTAGAATATATATATTTTATGTTTTATCTATGAAATATATTATCTATACTTGTTATATATTTATGCCTTCTGTGTGATATGTGTTTGAGCTAGAAAAGGGTTTTTTTCATTCTAAATTGCAAGAAGGGAAGTTCTTTAATGCCTTTTTACTTTTTTTACCTTTTACCAGTGGGGGTGGCAGCCATGATGTTTAAGCTTGCTCTAGTAGCCTCTGTCTGTTTTCTTTTGTATTTTCCTCCCAAAGTCTCTTTCTTTAAGGACCACATAGAAAAAGGTAGGTGGAATAGGCCATTCCATTCCATCATTATTTTGTTCACCAATTTATCCCATTTCCATAAATCCAAACTTGGCATAGATAACTTTGTTCCCATGTTTTCTTATTTCTTAAGTCTGACCTCTACACGGTCCTTGATCCTTTTTGTTTGAGCTAATTCATTCTCTTTTCTGGTTCTCTTGCACCTGTTTATAACATTCATTATTGAAAACATCCTGACCTACTTTCTGTCATTAATTTCCAAGCAAGCAAAAGTTACAGGCCCAATAGTCACAACAGTTCTTTTCTGCTCTATCCCTTTTAGGAAGTGACACACTGGGCTAGTAATGCTGTCTTCCATTTTAAGAAAAACTTTGTTATCTAATCAAGTAAAAAAAATGTATTCTGAAACTGAAATCATGGTAATGTATTCTTTTTTTCCCTCTAAATTACCAGAACTTTCAAGGATGAATTATTACTAACTGTTTGTATTACCATAGCATTTAGAGGCCCCAAATAAGACCACTATTTTAGGTAATATGAAGACACCTAATAAGCAACAATCCCTGCTCAAAGAACTTGAAGTCCAGACAAGCTAGACAAATGGTGGGAGAAAGGAAGTATCATTCCCCTCATTTACTGAACCAAAGCCCTGAGAGATCATGACCCATATTCTCATGGTATTTAGGTTCCTAACTTCTGTTACAATCAAAGGGAGTTAGTTATCGAACTACTTTTTTGAGAATCTGGACCTATATGACTTGCCTAAGGTCATATGGAGAGAGTGACATGAAGCCTGGAATTGAACCCAGATTTTTTTAAGCCTAAACCAGTAGTTTTAACTACACAGCCATCCTTTCCAGATGGACTAATCTTCCTAAAAAGTTCAATTGTTTTACAAGAATCGCAAGAGTAGAAAATGATCATGAGCTACAAACAACAGCTTTTTAGTTTTCAGTCCTCTGTCATTCACATATTTAATTTTCTGAGGATGCTTCCCACATTTCTTATAGCAAGTCCTACATGATAAAACAAGATTTCCTTTCTTCACGCCACCCTTAATCAGAGCCAAAAGATAGATGAGAGCAATTCTTCTGCACCACTTTCTTTTTGAGGTTTTTGTTTTTATGACAAATGAATGTAAATTGTCAGTCTTTCACATTATTGAGTTATAATGGTTTTCCTAGCATAATATTACATTTAACACTGGAGAATTAGGCTTTATTTAAACATTAGAAAAGGCATTATTTGAGTGAATAATGGTCATATTATATAATTTAACCTTTATGTAAGGCTATTTGTCAGAGTCTAGCTATTTTCTAGACATACCTGAGCCAAACATGATTTTCACAATATGCCTTATAAAGTGGTGTTTATATTATGATTCATCCATAAAAAAAACAAACTATATATCACAGTTTGTCTTGTGAATGGCTAAAGGGATCACCTAATAGCAGTGGTAAGCAGAAGATGTTCTGCTATTTAAATTCATAACCAATAAGACAAGACTAAAAAATAAGAGTATATAATAAAAAGTATAGATTTCCTCAGAAATAGCCATCAGAAACTTTGGAAAAAGTTAATATATAGCTATGTTTAAAGATGCATTCATTTAAGAAGTATTTATTTTCCTAAAATCTTAATGTTAATATACTCTGACATACATTTTCATAACACTTTGAAACAAGTATCCTTTCAATCTGAGAGCTGAAGTAGTTCATCCTCAGAACAAAAGTCTGTAAAGTTTTAATTATCCTAGTGTATGCAGATGGATTCAGTATTAATGTGGAGGTACAATTACATCCCTTTTTAACTAATGCAGATGTTATAGAAATAACACCAGGTGTTTTAATTCTCTTCTTATATTAATCAGTCATATGTCAGTTTTGAGACAGCAAGATAATAGAGGCTTCTCTTCACCAAAAAACATCCTGCGGAGATTCATTGCTTATCTCTGTCTATTACAGTGTACCTGTCTAGTACATACTCTGACAATGATTAAAATTAATCAAATTCATCTCAGAGGAGTGGCAGAGCTCCTTCTTGTGTAGCCCCTGTTGCAATACACATTTCACAGAGTGTGATTCCCTCAATCATGGCTTCCAGCTCTCCTACTAATTTTAGTCTTCCTCAGGTGGCACAGGTCCAACTAGCCAGCACACCCAAATTGCCCAAAGTCAGAACCCAGAACAGATCCCTGACTGAATGATGGACTCATGGCTTTTTGACCTATGTACACAATGAAGATTTGCTGTTTGGAACATACTCACCTTGAAAACCACTGGTGCTTCTACCTTCTTGTTATGTAAATTGAACCAATACAACATTTCCAGGGTGGGACTCTGAGATACTCTTTGGAATGGCATCAGCGAGAAAATTATTAACGGCTGCTATTATCTATGGTAAGGCCTCAGTGATGAGGGTGGTGGCCACATCAGCCTCGGTGGTGTTGCCTTAGCCTTGTTAAGGAATACTTGTAAAGCCCTCATAAGCTGGTCTCCCATGTCTGACTGTATTGTGCTGGCAAGACTTTCCCTTAGACATGGCAACATCATGGTCATCACTGCTTGTGCACTCAATAACCTGGCCAACGAGAAGGACAAGGAACAATACGCATGAGCCATGTATGATATCATCAGCAGAGTATCCACTCACGGCATTTTATTGCGCTATGAGATGCCACTGCCATGCTAGGAACCAGTGCTAAAATAGCTTGGTTGGAAATCATTGAGCATTTCTTTGTAGATGTGACAGCTAATGATAACGGTGAGCTACTGCTCAAGCTTTTGTGTTGCACCTGGATTCCGAGTTTCTGACCTCAATTTTCAATGGAACACATACGTTCATGGACTTGGTATTCAAATGAGGAGTGAACCTACAAAGCATCTGATCCCATTCTCATAACCAGTAGGTGGAGAGGCTATACTGATAGCTATATTGACTACAGGCTGCTCATGGCCATGCTGAAACTGAATCAGAAGACAACTCAAACCAAACCTTTCATTAGTTGTTCGGATTTAGAGAAGCTGATTTATCCTGCTGTCAAAATAAAACCAGGCTGAATTTCTGAATGATTTTATGCTGTAGCCCTTGCAGATGAAAGCCTTGAACACCAGCACATCTCCAATTTGTGGGACTTTTTCCAGTCTTCTATTATGGATGCCATCAACAAAGTGCTGGGGAAGAAAATGTGCCCCAACCCCAAATATCAATGGATCAGTCAACAGACTCTAGACAACAGAAAAACAGTGTGTTGCTCACTTAAGCAGGGACAATTAAGAATACCAACATCTCAATGCTTTGCATAGCACAGTTTTAAAGCAGGACCATGAGATAATATGGGCAAACAAGGCTCAATCGATGGAAGTTTCATCAGCCAGAAATGACTAGGGCACTGCCTATAAAGAATTATGCATCTTAAAAAGCTGGTGCATGGAACAAATCCTCACTCATCAAAGATGGATGCAGTAACTTATTGAATGCCAAGGCAGAATGTCTGAATAGATGGAAAGAATAATTTCAGAAGCTTCTTAATTGCCCCATCAGAGCTACAGATCTGCAATTCCAGGAGGATGCAAAAAGTTCAGTGTAATGTAAAGGAAGTTCAAAGCTCAAGACTGGCTATGCGGCCAGTATTTGTGGTATAGCTGCTGAGCTGATCAAGCACAGCAGGGATTCCATCTCGGAGCAGCTAACCTATATCATCAACGAAGTATGGATTCATAAGCAACTACCCAACAACTGGTGTTGTGGGATTATTCTCCGATGTGAAAAGATGGTGTGTTCCAATCACTCTATTATCCCTTTGCTTTCCATTCCAAGAAAACTGTTCATGCTGGCTCTTCCTGAGCGTGTTAAGCCCCTCATAAGGAATCTACACTGTCTACAGCAAACTGGATTTATGTTTGCCTGAGCAACCACAGAGTAGATTTTTACTATTATAAAAAATACTGAAAATAAACCAAGAGTTTCACTAAAGGAAAGGTGAGGTCTAGATAATTTTTATTGTTTTAAAGGCTACCTTTCACTCTGTTGATTGTTACTCCATCCATACCAGCCCACAAGCTTTATGTGTTCGATCCAGCAAAACCTGGATAGACAACACCTTGCAGGCAGCCTCACAAACATAAGAGGGATGTCATGGCTTCCAACCTCGCCCACCTCAGCTTTAATGGAGCAAGCCTGAACATTGGTAGGAGACTGGTCTGCCTGGAAATGCGTGATCTGAAGTACGCAATCTATGATCCATAAGTAGGAGATTGAAGGAATGGATGTTTTATCGAGACTCCAAGATAATACATGGGGCGGGGAAGGGGGGCAACTGCACTTTTTAGATGCAAAATATGTCTTGTAGTTTGTTTTCTCCTTTGTCATTGATCTGGGATAGGTTTGTACAAAAAAGCACTTCAGTAGATGTGGCATAGTGTGAGAAGATACAAAGATGAAGTATAGTAAGTATTTTGGCTGAGATTTTCAAATTAGGTGCAAAAAGTCAATGGGAGCTGCAGGGTACTCAGTACTTTTGAATTATCAGACTACTTAATCATTGGTTTAGGAGCCCAATTTTCAGTGCCCAGTTTTAAAAAATTTGATTAGATATGTGATTCCTACAAGTTAGGGACTGCAGATGGCATTTATAATCATAAATGCCAATCTATCTGTATTCGGAAAGTAGGACATCAGATACTGTAAAAAGAGGCAAATTGAAGACCTGCTTTAATTCTTCTATAAGTAAAGGAATCTGATTTACACGTACATTGCATGGTTTTCTATAACTACAATATCAGTACAAAGAATTATAGTACTGTACTACAAAACACACATAGGAAATAATAAAGTTTGCATTAATTGATGCTATAGTGCCAGAAGTGATATTGCATTCAAGGTAACTGTGACTTATGTAACTGACTTGATTACAATCTGTTAAACCTGTCAGGCAAACCTACCTCCCCAACTAACATGGAAATATCAGAGTGTCTCCTCTGACCACTGCTTCTGTCAACTTATTTTTTAAAGATGACAAGAACCTTCAGTTGGGCTTCATGTTCATTTTTCAACAGAGTTGATACAGTTCCAGGATTGCTATTCTGTTAAATGTCATTTCTTAGTTATCAGAGTCCAGCTCCAGTATGTCATTGACAGCCTAAGCCATTACAGGGCAATTTACTGAATTCCGATTTGCACAGTAAGTTAACAACAGAGGGAAAGGCAGACATACAATTAAATATCATAAGCATGTAGACACTTATTTTTGACCTTCACTTGTCTCCACTGCTTGTACTTAAGGATGGATAGTCACTGTCCAGATGATGGGAGATATCTGATATGAAAACCAATATATCAAATCATGGCATGTTATGACCTCTGCCTAAATAAGAGAATATAATATAATAATGTATGTCAGGCACTTTACATAAAGAAAAATATTTTGAATACCTTCTATGACAACAGATTTCCAACATCTGATCCAATTTTTTTGGCAGTTGAGTGTGGATAGTGTTAGGATATAAGTATATAATTTAAGTTTGTATAAGTATTTAGGCCTGTTTTATCTGCCTGACATAGCATTCTGGGCCTGCTTTTGGGCCTGCATGACTGCCTGAAAACTAAAGTCTTTAAGATTCACATGTAAGGAAAGAACATAAACATAGTGTGTTCCTCTTGCCTACCCACAACCAGATGCACTTTCTTTATTATTGTGAAAAAAGATAAGGGATGTAATTAAAATGTTTTGAGGTGTAGAGGGGGGTTTGATATATGAATGCACAAATGAAGGAAAGCTCTGACTCCTGTTCAAGACAGATGTCAGAGCAAGGTCAAGCAACCATTAGGGAGGAGCAAGGGGGTGGGTGTAAAGGGAGGTGTGAGAAAGAAATGTTATAGGACCATAAAGTGACCATGGCTAAAATGTACTAAAATGCTCCCTACTCCTCCTGTGAGGTACAAAAGAGGTGCAACCAAAGCCCCAGGATCAAGACCCTCAAAAATAGAACATGACCAAAAATTGCAAGCGGTTGTACTAGGAAGGGTCATTACAGGTATAATTAAACCTACCAAGAAAAAGGAAGAGGGAGCTCTGCTGGTGTATAAAGCTATGGTTAGGGGAAGAGGGAGCCCTATGGGTGTATAGAGCTATGTAGGAGGGGAAGGAAACGCTATCAATGTATAGAGATCGGTTATGGGAAAGGAAGCCCAACTGGTGTGAAGGGCTTATGATTTTATGCTTGCTTGTTTAGTCCCAATAAAACCATTGCAATGCCTGTTGATTGGACTCTGGAGTGTTGCTTTCTGGCAATCTGTGTCTGGGAATTGTGAGAGATGGGGTGGGGGAGCCCTAACAGATAGTGTGAATTACTCATGATTAATTTTCATTCATATCATTTACTGCTCAGTACAATGCTAAGTATTTAACAAGAAGCTGTAATTCATTTTTACTGAGCAAGGCATCAAATTACATCTTGCCATTAAAAATGATATTTTGTTTGTCTAAACAAACCAGAATTCCAACGCCACAATAAGAAAGCTATTGTGTCTGCAGCCTGTAACAACAATGTTATTATTTTAAAGTATTGTTACAGAGCTTCCAATGTCTACCCTTAATGCATCATGAGGTATTGGACTTTACAGTTGTCACTGGTCCAGAACTAAATATTGACCATATTCCACTTAAGTTCAGTGAAATTTTGGAAATTGGGGAAATGTCGCAGCTAAGAGAAAAAAATCCTCTGGTTGCTGTGTGTGTGCTTTTATTAATTATTATAAATAATAGTAATATTTTATTTTAATCATGACTATTTGAAGGTTCTCAGATTTGAAATGTTCGTCCAGTGAACAAGAGATTAGTGCACAGCATGGAGGTATGGCAATTAAAAGAGTATTGTAAACAATTTATATCATAGATCCAAAATTTAACTTACGTATCAACCTCATATGTGGTATATATAGCTAGAGATACCAGAGTATATATAACATTGTTATAAAGTTACTATGCATTGCAGGCTTGATTCTGCTTTCATTTAAATCAATACATTAAAACTGACATTGACTTCAATGGAGCAGAATTACAATACACTAAAGGATGCCCTGCGCTCTGGCCCCAAGCCAGAAAATCACTTCAGCACATGCTTAATTTTAAGGACACAAGGTCTGAGCCTGCCTCCACTGAAAGCGATAGCAACACTCCAATTGAGGTAATGGGATGTGGATTGAGCCCATGAATCATCGCTACTGCTCAAGTGATTAAAGTCAAACGTGTTTCACTAGAGCAGAAGCAGAATGCTCAGCACCTTGCAGGATTGAACTCTACCTTAGAGAAAGCTGTGGTACGAGCGTCAAGTACAAATATATCTGGTTGACTTTCATGTCGGCCACTCTATATCCACATAGACATTTGACTGTATAGTTGCCACAATTAAAAGGTTCCCAACTGCCTTCAAATTAGATAACTGTATTAAATGATGTTACCTCAGTGTTGCAATATTTCATGCAGTAGCTATAGGGAGCAACAAGGCAATACCTCCAAACTTAGAGTAACTATTTTATGACCGAAAATATTGGCAAGTTTTAATATCTGACGACTGTTTATAGCCACTATGTTGTGACAGTGTATTGGCAAGAAGTGAACCTAATTTTATTTACAAAACTGAAGTGGCATCTGGGAGGTTTTTTCAGGGACGTATGAGATGCACCAAAACAACAAGGGCCCACTCCTTACTTACAGGAGTCCTTCCCATTGCATTAAATGAGACAAATTGTACAACTTTGCAGGATCACACTAAAAGAAACTGAAAGGAAAGACCTAGTTTCAAACAAGGTATTTCAGACAGTGATTTGAAGGGGGAAGGAATGTGTCGATTTCCTTCATGCTTTCTGATTACCTTTTAATTCAAGTATATTAAAGGAACTCCGCAGTGTAATATAAAATATATTCTAATCCCTACACTTAATTACAAAGATTGTATAAAATTAGTGTAAGGATAATAAAAAGAAGAATTAACAATCAACTAAGTAGCTATCATCCTGGCAGTCTGATGAGATAAAGTACTTTCCATCATCAAAAATGGGGCTTCTGCTAGAAAGAAGAATACTGTGCAAGTAGAATTATTGCTGTTTCTCAAAGACCATTTCACTCCAGTGAAAAAGTTCCTAAAAGCTCTTTCAAAAATTCACTTTTGAAGATAATCTGTTCCTATTTAGATTTCTTCTAGAAGTTACTAGATAAATTGGAACAGGATCTTTACTATGATTATCTACAATACTTAAGCCCAAATTTAATGAGAAATTTTGGAAACTGTCAAAAACAGTAATTTAGGGTTTATTTAAAAATTAAAGAAGGCATTATTTGAATGCAGCTCCAAATATGAAAACATTACATTTTGTACTGAAATTAATTCTATTTGCAACCACCATCCCTCAGTGGGAGAATATTACCTGGAGGCTAGATTATGTTTTTTACGCACAGGTCTGACCAAAGCAATGGTGTGTAAACACGACCACAGAAAAAGCTCTGGGAAACATTGTTCCTCAAACATTCCTCTGAGGAAAAATTCCTTTCCTGTGTTCCTCTTGGTCTGAGAAAGGTAGTAAATTTCCTGCTAATCTAAACTATCTGGTGTGTATATTAGTCATTGGGCCAGGCTGTGCCCATTTCCCATCCCTAAATACATACTCACTTGCTTTCTCATGCATGCCTGGACCCAAGATCCAGATACCCCATCAAAGACTATAATGTGCTAACTCCACTTATTCCTCTATGCAGGTATGTAGGCCAAGTTATAATTTAGTTCTTACATGTCAGAAAAGGTAACATTCAGTAAGGAACATATTCTACCACCCGTACTTGTGTGTGGTATCTTATTATTGTTATTATATTATTAGGTAGGAACATACCTGTTAAATAAAGACCACAACTAAGTAAGACCCTCTTGTTCTAGGCACTATACAAACACGATGGCTCCACTGCAATGAATGGGCTACCCACAGAGCAATGTAATTATCAAAATTCAGAAAAGTTGCAGAATATGTTCTTAAATGATTTACTTTCTACTGGACTCCCATTCCAGGACATTCTTTAACTTTTATAAATACATTTTTTTTAATTTCAGCAATTTTTAAACTTTAACACATATAAAATTTTGTTTTATCCCACAAAAATGTAAACTAATGGTTGGACTAGATATGGAAAACTGTGACTATAGATCCCCTAAATGGTCAGGCCAAAATTTTCAGATTTGGTTTCCTAACATTAGGAACCTAGATCCATACCAAAATATGGATTTGGACACCTATCTTTAGATACCAAAAATTTTGGCTTCAATTTATAAAGATACTTTTTTTTCCCATTAAGAAATGAATCTCTTCTTGTTTAAGAGCAGTGACAGCATCACTGGTGTGTGTCATTTATGGATAGCGTGCTTCTGTTTATTCACTGTTTGAGAACCACTGTGTGCAATTTCAAAGGGGAAGAAAAAACATTAGACAACTTCTACTTCTAGCAAACGCAAATACTGAATTATTCCATTGATTACAGCAGAATTATTCTGAATTTACACTTGAAAAGTTGAGTTCTGAATCATTATCTATATTATGGAAGAAGTGACTGTATCTCATCAGCCTGAAACATTATTTTCCCAGATTCTTTATTTCTTTTATGAACATACTTTATTTGCTATAAAAGGAATCCTAAACTGTATTTTAATTATCAATTTAAGATCACTTATTTTTCAAACAATTATCATATCCCAGTGTAGCATTTATGATTTCCCAATATAAACCAGAGTAAAGGATGAAGGGAGCAAATGGAAGAAAAGATGGCAGGTGTGCAATACCCCAAGATATTACTCTCTCTTACTTTAGAATGGTTGCCTCAAGTACTTGTTCATCTAAATCAGCACAACTGACAGATTGCATGAAGATAGAAACAAGGGATGAGCTAGAAGGAGAACAGTGATTTTTATTGTAATGTGTATCTCTTGATAAACTGGCTATAGATGTAATAGAAATCACTGAACTTAAATTGTCTTTTATTGCCCGTGCTCTCCCTGAAATAAAAGCTTGAGTCCACTAAATGTTTGCCATATATAACAATGTGCTTAACTTACTAGAACTCTTATTTTTTCCTGAATTTTCTGAGAACTCTGCCAGCATTCTTTAGAACATCTACTCCCTCTGCCTACCACCAACACCACTGTTATGGGAAACCTTCCTTCTGCCCTTTACACATATTTATTTCACTGCCTGTAGTTTGGGTTGAATAAACCCTCTCATCTTAATGTCAGCAACATAGTAAAAATCATACCTACCAATTTTTGTCCCTTTAAATATAGATACACTTTTCTTATCTACAGGAGTCTTCCTTGGAATTATCTGTACTCTCCTGAAGGGGAAGTGGATTTTCCTGTAATTTCATAGCATGGGTGAAAATTTCAAAGCTTGTTTTGCAAGATTACCACTTTTTCATCATGTTCTATGCTTGCTTCCCTTGTGTTAAGTACTAGTTTTGTAAGCCAGCTCAGACACTCTCTCTGACTGATTGAGAGGTAGAGGTGGTCTTCAAAACTGGTGATTGTCATGGCTAAGTGAAAACACAATATTTTTTGCAGTTACAGCTGAAGAAATAGCAGAACATAATGGTGAAAAGTCATGATTAGGTTCACAACGTGAAAAATAAAGTCTGTATAGAAAATTTCATTGCTAAGACTTCTGCCATCTGCTGAGTTAACCGAGACATTGTATTATAACAAAGTGCATAAAATAATAAAAGTAAAGATAAAAATGAATATTGATGGATTCACTCATGTTAACCAGCTGCTCAGAGTAGTATGAGTATAATTTAAGTTTGCTGACCTTCATGTGTGATATGAAGACTATCTTCTGATGCAGAAATGGCAGCAAAATGAAGGCAGACACAGACATGGAATTAAGCGGCAGACCACAACTTTTATTAAACTTTAGCACACAGGGTGGAGTGCTGTCCACCCATTACCCATACTGTCCTATAGCAGGCATTTAATTGGTTCCAGTTTGGGGACTGCAGATCTCCTTACCATGTCACCCATAACTCAGGGAAGGCTCTCCTCAGTGCCACAGTCAGGACTCTGTTTTCTCTAAATCCTAGCACCCTCCAATCACAAGGGGGACAGAAGGTGTAGAAGTATGGGGATGTAAGTACTTGAGAGCCACCAAGGTCTGACCTTGTCCTAGGAAGATATCCCATGAGCCTGAGGACCATCACCAAATCCCAGATCTTTTATCCATAGGATTGTTCTTTTTATCTTTTGAACTGCATTGGAAATCAACTGAAAGTTGTGACAAATTAACAATTCAACCCAAGTGACTCAATTAGGTACTAAACACATTTGTACTTAACCCACTCTGGCTAGAGGGTGCTGCAAGGAAGGTGAAAAAGCTCCTTGGTCATCTGCCAATTGGCTAAGGGAAGAAAATAATACTGCATATGTCCAAAGCATTGCATCCATCACAAATGCAAATGCTAATCAGTTGCTAACTGAAACTTAGTAAGGAAGTCTGTTAACTTAGCAGGATAAATGTCTATTTAAAAATTGTCAGGGAAACAGAGAGCCTTGGGATGGCTGATTTTAGTAGTTCAATATGAATCAAAATGAATTAAAGAAATAGACACCCACCTCTCTTTTTCTTAGACAATCAAAATATCATATATTATGAAATTTTCTTAAGGGCTAATTACCAGTGATTTTTGTAAAATGACATTTTTCTCCACAGGATTTAAAAAAAAATCATTTTCCCCCCAAATTTCCTGTGATTTTCTTTTTCAGATAGTCAGTGAAAAAGACAAAACAGGAAACAAACAAACAAACAAATAATCAGTTTGGAAAAGAATTTTCAGGAGAAAAAACAGGTTTTTTGTAAAAATTATCAGAAAACCTGAAAATAGTTACTGAAAGTATTTCAGTTTTCAGTTTCTGAAAACTGGAAAATTGTTCCCAAAATGAAAAAAGTAGTGAAAAAAGTCTCAATTTTTTGAATAACTGTATTAACTACTGTATGTGATTCTAACACTCACAATATACAGTTCTCATTCAAAAATTGTATATGTGTTACAGAAGAGAGCAATATTTCTCAGGAGTCCACAGGAAAATATTCCAAAAGGCCTAGGATTTTTTCTTTTAAAGAACCGGGTTTATAATAGCTAAAGTTCTTCAAACACTATACAAGTAACCATTTTACCAAATAGATTCTCAGGTTCTCATCAAGATTCTCAACAAGAAAACAAAGATATGTGAATAATATTGCCAAACCCTTAATCCTTACATTAGATGAGTTTTAATTAAATTAAGACCTTTCCTTAAAAATACTTTTCTTAAAATGACATAAAAGGCTCATGCAGACAGGCATCAAATTCTTACCTCTTCGTGTATCAGTACAAGTTATCTTTAAAGAACTTTCCATCACTGAAGAAGCTGTTCACTACTTCAGATATGCACAGATTATGATTGTGCCTTTCTCTGCATATTTTACAGCAATTAAAGGATTCAACATTTAAACACTTTCATATTAAGAGAATTGGATTTTTTTTCATTCCTTAGGAACATAAACTAAATTCTCTGTTGACTTAGACTTCATGTAATCCCTCTGTAGACAATATGATACCATTATTACGTAGATCTTTCTTGCAAACATCATAGCATTTATTATAGTAATTTCTATTTGAATAAACAAGGATTGTCTTTTTCCATGGTGTTTTATTCAAAGGATACTCTCACTTTTTTGTGCTGATTTATTTCAAAGGATGACAACAAGGCACGGGGGGCAAAAATTTCACAAAGGCTACGTCTACAGTTGGAGATGAGGTGTAAGATTTCCAGCTCATATAGATATACTCATGCTAATTCTCATTCAGCCAGCCTGCTAGAATGGTACTTTAGTCATGATAGCATGGGAAGCAGTAAGCAGCAGCATGGGCTACTGTGCCAAGTATGTACCCATGGGGTTCAGGAAGGTTTCGACTCAAGTACTATTGCTCGCTGCTACCTGTTTAGACTCAAGTACTATTGCTACTACTTTTAATATGCTAGCTCAATAACATCTAGTGCAAGTATGTCTATGCAAGCTGGGAATCACAGCCCTGACACACAGCGTAGATGTAGCCATAGTCTAAGTGACTCAGAAGCTGAAGGCCCTGTTCACACTTACCTTGGAGATTCAGCGTCAGTTGACTGGAATAATGCAAGCTACACAAAAAACTTGTGTAACTCCCGTCGACTTCTCTGCTTCTGTTCTACACGCCGTCTCCACTGCTCTACACCTCTTGAGAAGGTGGTCTTAATATGTTGATTTTTGGATTGACTGAGGAGGTCTTCACTGACCACTCAGTTGATCCAGAGAAGTTGATTTGATGGCGGCAAATTTGCTGCCGTCAGTGAAAACATAGCCTAAGTGTCATTGAAAATCAGATTCACGCTGCTAAGGGACCAAGTCACTTTTGAACATGGGACTTAGGTGCTTTTGATAGTTTTATCCATACAATAAACAATATCTTTCTGAAAAAGATTACTCAAATTCATAATTTATATTTAGAATATTTGTAACTTTTCAGCATTCCTTTCCCTATCTACAAATATACTGTTTTTGTTGTGCTGTCTGTGATTTGCAATGTACTTTAATCTAATCTGTGGAGCAAGGGAAGAATAAATGAGAAATGGAAAACATTGGACATGCAATGACCATTACTAGGGGCTTGAGCCAATGCCCACCGAAGTTAATGGAAAGATTCAAATTGACTTCAATGGGGGGTAGATTGGGCCCTAATTCTGGATTGAACTACTTAATAATGTTATTTGTTTAATAGCAGTATCTGTCACAGTAGCCAACATTTTAAAATGTTTTTACCAAATGAAACAACCTCTATGAGTAAAGAGAATGGGATTTGATTCTTTACCAGTATTTTTCCATGGATTGTCACTAGTAACACACAAATGAGCATAAACATAATTATGTTTGCCTATGAATAAATATGTACATGAATGTAAATATACATATAAATATATACTAAAAATGGAGTGATTAAACATTTATGTCCTGTAATAAGGATGTTAGATGAACTGATCAATCCTTTATAATAAATTATTGTGGTGCTGATGCAACAAACCACTTCAGCAAAAGCTAAACTTTAAGCAGCATGTGAGTCTAATCACATGCTTTCAGGCTTTGCTGAATCAGGGCCTAAGACTACATTTATGACAGTGATGACCAAGAAAATCAATTTTTAAATAAAAGGTATATAATTATATTACGATGTGAAAAATATAGATTTTATAATATGTTTATTCAGTATAATGCAGAAAGTTCATGGAGGGTCATCTTGTTTTTAAAAATTACAGTTAAATAACAAGTAGTTTCCATGTAATATGAATAGAAGAAAAAGTCCCAAATTAATCACATTCCTTTGAATTACGAAAAAGAGCTCAGAAGACCCTACAACAGCTATGTTAACAAAATAAGTCTTGTGATTATCCTATGTTTTAAATAAATTTATTTACAGCCATCTATGCAAAACTAATAAAATATGAGAATTTAAAAAAGCTTTAGAGTTTGAATTCCGTTGCCTATAGACACCAAGATTATGGTGTAACAGGAGGGGAACCAGGAAGAAAGATAAGACTTGCTTATTGTGAATATGACGATTGACAGCAGAGCTATTTATTTTCAATAGCCTGGGAAATTAAAAACTTACTTGCACTGGAGTTAGTAAATTGCTGATGTTATTAAATTATTTTTCCTAAATATAACATCATAAATATTGGCAACACCATGCCTTATGTTTGTTGCTATTTAATCACAACAGGATGCATCATTCTTCAACCCTTTCACCCATCCAAACTCAGGGACTGTGAAAAACTGAAGGATAATATGATGAATGTGTTGAAGTGACAATTTCTAGGCAAACTTATTAGAAAATATTGTGGCTTTATTGATTATCTATCTATCTATCTGTGAACACATATTCTTTACAGTTCTTGTACTCCACGTTGAACAGCTAGAAAACCATTTCATTATCAAATGGAGTTATAGAGACATACACCATAATCTCAATGTAATGATCTTATACTGTTCTCCAAAACTGGTATTAAACATTATGTCAGTATACTAAGATTCTTCATTGCCTTGACTCAGACTCTTCGCATATTGATACCATTTCATGATAAAACATCACAGGACACCATATCGAGATTAGTCTGTGTGTCTGTGTCTTTATCCCATATAATTATTACTTTTCTCTCTCCTTTCTCTCACACTTTCTTTCCCTCCCCTTTTTGGGAGATGATTTTTGTTTGTTCATTTGATTTTACCATGATCCTGGAGGGAAGAGCATCCCCATATTTCTTTTCCTTGAATCTGTGTGAATGGGTAGAAATCCTTGTCCAGTTCCCTAACTCCTGTTGAATTCCATTCATGCTGCTGCCTAAAGCTGACTTCATGCAACAATTGGATATTCCCTTGTCACAGGGGAAGCAATCCTCAGCAGGTTTAGAGTGGAAGAAAGTGATGGGAATGGGAGAAAGGCATGAAGGGCCAACAAGTCTCCATCTCACACTTTATGGGAGAAGTCCTGGGCTCATTGAAATCAATGGCAAAATTCCAGTTGTCATCAATGTATCCAGGATTTCATCCCATATCTTCAAATTCTCAGAGCAATCCATCACAGCACATAAGTGTATTATGTCTTAAGCAATCCAGTTGAATGACAGAATAAATCAATTTTCTATTGACTATTATTATTGAAATCTGAAGAGTCAGACATTTTGCTATATTCATCACCACTGAACTCCTGTGGCTGAAAAGGAGCACATCACTTGTCTCCCTCATCTCTCATATTTATAGGGGGAATTTAATCCTCAAATCACCTTTATTACTCTTGCTGGCCCCTCAAGAAAAAAGGTCTGCTAGTATCTTTACAATTTTACCTTCAGTGACCTGAGGATAAAAGTGCCCTTTTCTCTCAAGAGACTCACTGGGGCTTCCATAGGGAAGGAGGCTTCCTTCTTAGCTGGTTGATTCTGCCCCTATTGAAATAAATGGGAACGTAACCATTGATTTCAGTAAGTGCACGATTATGCCTTAAAACAGGGCACAGAGAAGCCGGTGGAGTAGCAGTTTCCCCACCTATACTTATCTAGAGCAAGCCCTAAGAGTATGCGTGAACAGGATAACTAATTAATGTGGCTTTCTGAAGAAGAAGAGGAATTGCAACTATATATCAGAAATAAAAAAGATTGACAGAAAAGTTATTTATTGTTTGAAACCTGGGAATTAAAAAATGTACATGCAATCTAACCTGTAAATTAATGTCATTTAGCAAATTTCCTTAAACACAATATAATGAATGTTGGAATCAATCTGAATTTAAAGATACCAGTGAAAATGTAGCTGTATTACCGTGGATGGATTGTAAATGTGCTAAAAAATGAAAAGATGCAGTACACTGCAATATGGATTAAATTAACTGAAAACTAATGTTATCTTTTTTCTCTTTTTATTTTAATGTTTTTATTCTTTTCTTTTTATAAAAAAACCAAGATGTAAGAAACCAGAGGAAAATAATGAAGTCCTGATTCTGCAATTGGATCCATGTGGGCAGATCCTTGTGGCATTGCAGGATGCCCATTTAATTTAGCAGCGCTTTGTGTGGACACAGGAGTCACCCCACACAGATCCAGCTACAGGATAAATCCCCCACTTCCCTCCAAAAGTGATTATGTGAACAGAAATTATGTAATTTAATTCAGTATTAAAAAGGACTTTACATTTGAAGGAGAATTATTGTGCTTGTAACCCCACTTAGTGTCCACAATTCATTTTACACATTTCTAGCATTAAGGTTCAAAGGGGACAGCACATCCTTCTTGGTTGCCAGTCTGTCCTCTGCAGGAGCAAGTTAAGAATAACAATACATTACATTTATATTAATAAATAAATGATCAGTGGGCCAAAGAGAATTTTGCAATTTTACATTCATGTAAACATGTATCGAAACATAATAATCAACTCTCATTTCATTTTATTAGAGTGTATATTGCTTTTGGGGGAAAAATCTAAGTACATGTAAAGATCAAGGGAGCCTTTTTGCCCACAAGTCCTACTGCACATAGTGCCTGATCTAAAGCTATTGAGCTCAATGGGATTCTGAGCTTTGACTGAGGTTCACAGACAGAGTTGGGGCAATGTATTCTTTACCAAATTCATTGTGATAGTTCAATCTATTTACCTGTGGTGGCTGCACTACTGATTACCATATAGTCCCAGTCCCCAGAGGTGTAAATAGTTAGTGATGCATCCTTTGATAGTAATGTTTCTTTATCTACCTCTCTTCCTGATCTGTTCTAGTACCAAATAACTCCAGCTTGCGTTATACAATTTAGAGTGACAATAATCTAATTCAACCGTCTATTTACGCCAATGATTACCTTCTAACAAAACTCTCTTTTCCTTTACTGCTAATCTACAAATCAGCTTGCTCCACTGGACTACTTCCTAGCACATCCATTCTTCAGATTTTCTCCAGCTTCTTATTCCCTAAGAGAATTTTAATTTTTTTAAATGGTTCCCCCCAGTTTGGGGGGAAGTTAATTAATTTTTTGTTCACAAACTCTTTCTGTGGAATTGAATTTTTAAAAAAGATGTCTTCAGGTTCAGAGTTCATCTGCCACTTTCATAATTTAATATGTGCCAAGGGTCATCTATAAATTCAAAGAGTGCACTTAGGAATCATCTTTAAAAAACAAAACCCTTCCAAACATGCCACATTTAGAAGAATAAACTCATCCCAGGTTTATGGTATGCTGGGGTGAAAAGCCTATGGCTTGTGTTATACAAGAGATCAGACTAGAGGATGACAAGGGTCCCTTCTGGCCTTAAAATCTATGAATCTGGATGAAGATGGAACAGCCAGAAAGTAGTCTCAACCTCCTCGCAAGCATAGTCACCAAAGTAGAAGCTAGCTGTAGAGGAGGCATTGCAGAAGTGCCTCTAGCACATGTCTGCTCTAGTCTCCTTTGGCAGAGCCCTTGTGGAGCTCTTAGTGGAGACTAATTTTATGTGCTATGAGTGGTGTCAGGACTAAAACACTCTCTCCCTCAATGTCACTTCACAAAGAGTGAAGCAGTGGCAACAGAGCTTATAGGAAACCTTTTCTTTCCCTCCCTTTTTTTACAATAGAAGTTTAAAAAACTTCCAAAAACGTTGTCTCATGTCCTTAACCATGTAGACTAGACAGCAGAGGGTACTTATGAGCAAATCATGTATTTTTAATTTGTATTATACTCTGTATTTTACTGCAGGGTAAGTCAGAGACATGTGATCTCATTTCCAGTGGTGATGCAGTGACTAAAAGAACATGTGCTTAAATATTTCATTAACAAGATATAGAAATCAGAATTAATAAAACATGAACTCTTCAAAATGTAACATATAGATACAAAAGACCTACGTGGAATGCTAGCCAACTGCACATACCCCTATCTATGTTCAATAAATAATTAAATGCATTCATAATGTGATGGCTTAAGATGTAATAAAATATTATATGAAATAGGACTCATCACTCAGGTTTTTCCTTGTTTTGATCATTCTAGAATGTCTCTTTTTTAAAGGGCCCAATCTTGTTCTCATTTAATACAATGGGGTGCCATTTTTAAAAAAAAGTTTCTCTGTAGAGGTTGTTCATCAAATTACTAAATGCATACACCAATGAGGTAAGGTTGTGAATTTATGAAGGCATGCTTAAATCCCTGATTTGCATGTATTAATTCAGTGTTTTGCATGTGCAACTCATACACAGGCTTAAAGCTTTGATCCCAAAAGCAGATCCAAAAAATTCAGGTAATTGAATATAGAAGACTGGTAAGCCCTTATTCCTTAAAGACTTTGCTTTGGGATAAAAAAGATGTATGATGTTCTGAAAGGTAGCTCTGTGTTTTTCAAATTATTATTTCAAGCAGAGATATTTTTAGTTTTTAAAAAGCATTCCTCTTCACCCCTTTGCCAACAGGCCATCCTCTTTGCTCACTTACAATCTTTAGATCACAGACCAGATCCTGGGAATGTCACTGAAGATCAATGACTGCAAATCAGGGGCTGGGGTTGTTGGGGGAAATCCACTTTTACACTCTGATCATGCTACAGCCTAGGTACAGGGAGAGTCTGCCTATGCCATGTAAGAACAGTTTGGGGGCTTAAATTGTCCCAACAGGCTGAAAGAACAATAGAAAGATCAACATGGTGCAAGGGCAATAATTTCCAATCTATTTTTACCTGCTACTCTGAGAGCAAAGAAGGCAAATGGAACAGTAGCCCTTGTGCTGGCTCTGTTCCCCTGGAGGTTGTCCTTGAATTCAGGTTCTTCTGATAATTAAATTAGCTATAGAGGCAGACTCTGTGGGTGTTGCAGTACAAATCAGCCATGCCATGCTGGACATTCTTGCCCCATATAATTTATCTGAATGGACATAGATACAATCATTTTCTACACAAAAAACCAAATCTGATTAATCCTTTTTCTTTAAAAAAAAGCTTCTATCATGTTTGTAGCTCTATTCTAGTAGCTATCTATGTGGGGGCTAGTGATGGGGAAGCAAGGCTGAAGAATAAAAGACAAAAGATGTCTGAATATAGAAGTGGAGAGATACCAGCACTCCAGTGAATTCTACAGTGGTACCCTACTCCATAAGGAAATATCTGAGAGGACATATAGAATGTACTGGTAGGAATGACCATGAACTGACAGGGATATGCTTTGGATGAGGGTTTCTCAAATATTTCACAGTGTGATTCACATTGCGAAAGATTTGAGACCTCGAAAGCATAAAAGCCTTCAGAGACCATTATACCTAGATGTGCCAGATGCCAGGGGCAAGTTGCAAATTCATAATTATTGCATCAATAAATGTATGGTATCTATGTATCTTTGTGTTCCTGGCTCATTGAGTCAGTTCTCTGGGGAAGCTGGAGTGGCAATAGATGGGACAGTAATTAACATGAATTCCCAATACAGGACATGCAGATACCCAGCACTTTGAAACTTCATCCCATTTTGGAATGGGGTATTAACTTGTTTTACCTTTCCAGGAGACTAAAGTCTCAAATTCTACACAGGGTCATCCAAAGTTGACTCAGGGGAGACTCACTATGGAAAAAAGAACTGATTAGATTGTGTACAGACTTACCAGTATCCCATGCTGATGACGGGTAACAGCTGGGAAGCTTAGCAAGTGTGTAGACTATTGCTTTATGATATGTTTATCCTGTAAACACTTTTGTCCTAAATAAATGTACTGTGCTTTGTGAAAGCTGGAAAGCTGGCTGTTTACTGGTAAACCTTATTGTCCCTGGCAAATGAGGAGACCACAAGTCCAGAAGTAACCTCATATTTACTAAGCTGATCACAGGTGGAATCGCAATCTAAATCCCTGGTCCAGAGGGAGTGGGATATGAGTTCCCGACCCCAGAGAGGTAATAGCTAGAGACCTTAGACAAGGAAGCCTTCTAGGAGGCCATGAAGAGGTCAGAGGTACAGGTAAGTTGGGAAATGTGACATGCATTTTTACAGAGAGATTGCCTGATGGGTACCTTATGCTTTGTTCACAATCCTGTGGCCCCATCTCTTCCCATTTATGATCATATCACTTTCCTGTGGCAACTACAGCAATTGATTGGGTGGAAAAATAATGGGCAAAGCTTTAGCTTCCCTTAATGTAATTAATCTTCTGGAAATAAAAAGGAAAGCCAGCACCACAGGATCAGTCAGCTTTCTGTGGACCATTAATGATTCACAGTCAACAGTTGGAGACAAAGTTCAGCTAAGTCAGGAGTTCTCAAACCAGGGACCATGGTTTCCAAGGATCTAGGAGAACCTCCCAGGAGTTTCCCTACACATCCTCCATGGTCTTTTGGTTTGAAAAAAAGACTAGAAGATTTCATTTTCTCTAGATGCTGCTAATCCTTTCCTGCAAGGATTTCCATTTATGGCTATTTCTAAACAGTATTTGAAAAATAAACATTTATTTATTTACATTGTTGCTGGCTTTGGAATGAACCACATTGAACCAAATAGAAGCTGTTGTTTTTTTTTAAAAAAAGGAAATATTTCTGAACCCTCTGAAACTGGTCAAAAGACCTGACCACTTCAGATGCCCACAAGAACCCCTTCTAAAAACCCCCCACTGTTGTAGCTGAGTCTTTACATCTGTACCAGTAGGACTGGAAGAGGGAGGGGGCTATATAATTTTGATGGCAATTAATTAATATGGGAAACCTTGAAAAACTAAGTCTCCAATGCTTCGGAAGTTTGGGAAGCACTGGGCTAGATATCCTAATAGATTTGCCTGAACTGTAAACTATCTAATTTTAGGAATTTGTGGTATCACTGCTGTGTTTCCTGTTCTTATGAAAAAATGGTAGTAATGCTATTCTGTGACCAGGATATATGAACAGTTTATGTAAATCTAAGTTCTCTAGCGCAAACAAATTGGGTCCTAATAGTATAACGTTTATGATGTTTCTGAGGGATAAATGTTGATATTGAATCTCATTTTAGGCTCAGTGGTATAGATTAAGGAGAAAGGATGTGGGTTGTTTTACTTGGAATTTCATTGTCTAAAAGTTTACTGTTTAGAACTCCTACAAATTGTGTTAGAATTACAGTCAACTGTGTATTAACACACTAGTACAAGGCAGTGTTATGAGCTCTTAAAGTGTACCATCACTTTTGATAGTAGATAAATTATGAATACTTGATAATAGTCTACATCTGTTGATTTGCCAAATAGCTAATTAAAATGTTTTCAAGTCATTTATGCTTTTTAAGGGACATTTTGCAATTTCATAAAATGTCATTTATCTAGTAAGAGCCATGCTTGTTTGGAAATGCATTCCATAAAGCATCAAGAATTCAGTTTCTGCATGCAAATAAATCTCACCAGGGGGCTCACACTATTTTGACCTAATAGTGGACAAAAAAGAGAAACTGATTTACCTTGCCTAATATCCATGCATTGTGGAAAAGACAAACTCTCATAATGCATTCAATGTGCCTTTTAAATAACAAGTCTGAGCATTTGTTTGTATTTATGTAGGAGCCTTTATATTCCAGCTGATTAAAACATTCAGTTATGGTGTAAAACATTTTATATGGCCAAGGAAAGAAAAACAAACACACACACACATACATCCTAAACTGAATCAAGTAAAAAAAAAAATCCATGTCCATCCAACAAAACACCTCTTCCATTTTTTGTAAGAATATTTGTATAATAATTATCCTTTACCTAGCACTTTATTTCTTCAAAGCACTGATCCAACAATGATTAATCAATCTTCTCAATACCCTTGGGAATTGGAAATTAATTGCCTCATTTTATAGGCTGGTGAAATGACATAATGCAGAGGAACAAGTTTAGCTTGTGAGTAAGTGGATGAATTTGCTTGAAATATGCCAAATTACACCAAGCCTGAATTCAGTCCACAGATATGAAAGTGGCTTGACCAAAAGACAGCTAGGAAATCAGTAGCAGTGCTGGGATTAGGACTCCTATGGTCTCATTCTCAGCTGGTTGAGGTTAATAGTGTGTCAACACTTTACAGAATCTGAGGGTCTGGTCCTTACATGCTTCATCTAGTAGGTCAGCCTGCCTGTTTGTAAGGACTCAAATTTAACTTTAAGTCAGAGTATAAAGCAGGTGGTAGGTTAGAACCTGAAACCTGTGTTGTTTCAATTAGGAAATATGTTGAGTGCACAGTGCACATGAAATTAATTGAGCATCCTAATTTACAAATGTATCATTCTTGCTTACAGAATTTGAACAGAGAGGATGAAAAGAGTACCAAATTTCGTGCTTGCATATCACTGAATTACAGCAAAGATTTCTCTCCCAAATTAAACTTAAATAAACTTAGTCTTCTGTTTCCAACACAAAACAGAATAATTTTCCCCCATCTGTTTCTCCCGTCTTCTCCTCCATTTGCTAAATTCTTCTGTTAAGGCTAAACAAGCTATCAAGACCCAAAACACAGGGCTTGATTTTGTAAACCCTTGGGCTATGACTACACTTGTGAGCATCCATGGATAGTTCGTATACAGATAACACATGTACCACATAACCATGCCAAGGGACTACATATGCTGTAATGGGCACCGGTGCAAACTATATACATGTTTATGCCCATGACCACACATCCGCTTGTCGGTAAGTGATGTTAGTAATACCATTTCAGTGGCAGTACCCCAGAGTTCTATGAATCACAGAAGACACTCTTGGAACCACCTAGCTGCATGTCACTGGACCTGTCTGCCACCTTCACACATTTGGTGTTGACAACTCCCACGCACCTTTCCTTTCAGGCAGAAAATGTGGAGCCAGTGCTAGATGATGTGATTCTGTTTCTGCCACGGAAAAATGTTGATAAGGTCCAGTACTTGATCTGAGATACTTGATGGAATCAAGTCAGAACTTTGACATGGCTCAGATGGCTGACCAAAAGGGTGAGTGAAATCCACTATGGTCCCATGGAACCAATGATGTCATCACCAGTATTTCCATGATATGCTCATGGATGGACCACATGGTCCAGGGGAAACAGCTTGGTGTTGTGGGATCACACCATTATGGAAATCTGTGAGTTGAAAACCAGCTCAGGATTGGGAAGTTCATTGTCAGTATCAGCATGATGGCTGTACAAGTTTGCCAGGGAATCAATACTCTCATCTACCTATGCGTGGTTGCCATAACACAAGTACCAACAATTATGGCTGAATTTCAGTGAATGGGGTTTCCAAACTGTTCAGGGCCATAGATGGCGCCCACATCCCCATAGTTTGCACACTAAATGCACAAGTAAATATATGAACCAAAAAAGTTACTATTCACTCATTCTTCAGTCATTCTCCTTCTCCTTCTAGTGGACTACAGGGGTTGGTCCAGGCACATGAATGTGGGACATCCACAAAAATTCTATATGACATGTATATCAGGGTACTCAGGAGTTTAGTATTATACCTGAAAGGGAAAAGGGGACTTTTTTTGCCAGAAAAAAAAATGGCTCTGTACAGTGTGCGAGTTATTTTGAGGCAACCTGAATACCTGCTCCTAACTTGGCTCATGAAACCATACCCTGCCATCAGTGACCCAGACAAAAGGGAATTTAACTACAGACTGCATAGCTGCAGAATGGTGGTTGAGTGTGCTTTTGGGTGGCTGAAATTTCTCTGGCAATGCCTGTGTATCAATGTGGTATAATTGGGGTGTGCTGTTCCCATCATAATGTATGTGAAGGAAAAGGGGAATGCTTCTGAAAAGACAGAATCACTCATGAAAGAATGGGTTTGCAGAGCTTGTACAGACAGCCAGATTCCACTCATATGCACACTGGTCCTACTTCTCTGCAGGCAAGAGGAATGTGGAATGCTGTATGCTCGGCAGGGAGCAAGAAGATAACTTCTGTGGTTTTGCTGAGGGGCATGTCACCCTATGCTGCTGTGGGGAATGTGGAAGATGACATTGGCACACAGTTGTGTGTCCACATATCTTTGTATTTTGATCCCCTGCTACTGATGTTTACACATATTGACTGGAAACAATTGTGTGAGGGTGCCTCCACAAATTAACAGCTTTGGTTGTGTGTTTGTGCTTTGGATGGCTTTGATGTAGTTCCATAGAAGTGTTGCCAAAGGCCACAATATTAATACTTAACATTTCAGGAATGCAACTGTTACACTTTCCTTTATTCTCAGACAACTTTTGCAGCCCACAAGGAAGGGGCAGAGGCTAATAAGGGTAAGATACTTGTAGTGATATTTTTTAAAATGGTAATGCTTGCACTGTATTATCAGTTATCATATCTTCTTTGAAGTCTGGCCATCAATGGCAGAACATAGCAATTTTCACCAGAATGGAAAACAGGTGACTTCCCAGTCCAGGGATGATCTGGCAATCTATGTCAGAGAGATGTTTCTATTAATGGTCACCCTTCTACATACTGCTGAATGGAAGGGATTCATCATCTATGAAGATGAGCCAAGCACATTGATCCTACCATTTAATCTGAAGAATCAGCTTGAATACATCAAAAATTTGCTGAAATATGCTTACAGGACTGGAAGGTAATTAGAGGAAAATAACTATTCTAAATTAGTTCCCATGGAACAGAGTTCCCATGGACAAGGAAAAGCTTATCACTAAGAACACCACCAATCAATCACCTAACCTGCCTCTTCCTCACCAGAAGATCCAGCACCTTTGTCCAGATGCTAAAAGGGACAGGAAAAAGTCACAACTTTATTTTGTCCCCTAACTTTCCAATGAACACTGCAAGCTATTTGTCTATTTGCTGTAAAGGGAAACAGTATTGTGTTTATGCAAACACCAGGGGTGATTCTTGACCCACTTCCATTTCTCCTGGTTTCTGCAGCATGGATTGGTGAGGGGAGCAGCCAGACACCAGGAACTGGAAACCATAAAACACACATTTCTAATGTGAATGCTCTGACATTCACTGGACAACCAAAGGGTTCTCTTTTGCTTCCCTGACCTAAATAGGCCAGCGCTTAACCTACTGAGACTCCACCCTCCCAATTTCCACACAGCTTCTGTTCATAAGGGGACAGGAAGACAGAGGTGAGTACTGGAGAAGAAGATTTTTGAACAGCCATAAGTTGTCCTATCCCCAACCAAAGCCTTTCCAAACCAACCCCCTGCCTCCCTTTCCTCTGATTTACACAGCCCCGGGACCATTGCTAACGGTATGTGGGTCAAGAACTGCACAGACACAGAGGAATATTGACAGTTCACCAATAATCTTTTTTTATAGCTTCCACTAAATGCATAAAAGTGGTTCATGGTATTTCTAAAAAAACATTGATTTATAGCATTCTTGCTTGGGAATCATTTTGGGATGGAGCAGAGGGCCCTGTGCTTCAGGCATTTAGCACTAGAGCAAGAAGGGATATTGGTAAGAGGAGTGGCAGTCCATTTTAAAATGTACCAGCCTCAAATTTTAGTTCCTACAGTAGCTCAGGGTTCTCCCTGGGCTCCTTGAAGAAGGAGAGGGGTTGCTCAACCAGCTCCACCAGGTAGATATGTAGAATCACATGCTCCTCTTTCTCTAGTTTTCCAAGTGCTTCTGCCAACGACTTCCTCCGAGGTCACTTCTCCCTATCCCTGACCCTCATCAGCATCCCATTGTACAATGAGGCTGGTAGAGTTGCGAAGAGGGTCATAAACCACTTCAGGCTCTGTACTTGGAGTCCTGGAGAATACATGTTTCAGCTCATTGTATCAGGGGAATATCAGAGGATCCCTTCTAGAGTGACTGTTGGAGTCCTTCACCTTCAGCTACAGGAGCATCAGATTCTTCATGAGTTCCCAGCCCCAGCATTGAGTCTGCTAAATGCCCATCTTCTCCAGCCTTTGAGAAACCTCCTGGTACAAGTAAATGTTCCTGCTGCACCAGAAGAAATTATGGAGGACAGGTTACTCCAACCACACAATGATGAGCATTTGGGAGTTTGGTGGACCAGGTAGCAGTTCTGGGAACATGATCCTTGTTAACCTGTACTGACCAGAATGTAGTAGAAAATTGTTTTGAAGTAGTCAGCACAGCTTCTTACTGCTACAGGCAATGGGGGTAGCAGAGGGTCAAGGACTTATTCACTGGATAAGAGTCAGTCAGGAAACAGTTCAATGCATTGTGGAAATAGGCCTGAAGGATTATCAATACTCTGGACCTGGTACACGCCCTTTGCCTCTATCCATGCTGCACTTTACATGGATACAGGACCATGCCACAATGGAGGCATGTACCCCTCAGGCATGATAGCCTCACACACTCTCCATCTCATCCAAGCTTCAGGTGTCCAGATGTGGACAATAGGAGGTTTATGGCCCTGTAGGCTTGTGGATCTGTCCAGCAGGGGTGTCATGGCCCTTCCTCAGGCCCAGGCTCTGAGGAAGGCCACACTTCCTTACTAGAAGGGGAAAGTTAGCGGGTTTGGTCACCACTCAAGCCTGTGCTCAGTCTCCTGACGGGGTGGGACAGGCAAAGGAGTCTGTAGCCCCAGGCCCCCTGACAGTGCGGGGCAGGCAAAGGAGTCTGTTGGGCACTTAGTCCAGTAATCTCTGACCTCGGGCTGTATAAGATAACTTTGTATTTTCTGGGGCTCTAGGCCCCAGAGGATACAATCACTCCCAGGGTGGCTAGGAAACAGAGAAGGAGGACGCAGGCCCATTCAACTCCACTGAATCACAGCCCAGAGCCCTACCAGTGGCCAATGGTTCTGCCACCAGGTCAGTGGGGCTCCAGTCAAAATGCACTGACACTGGTATGAGTGTAAGCTCAGACAGACTGTAGTCAGCTGCCCTGGGCTACTTCCTCCCACCCTGAACCCAGGTACCTGGAGCCAGGGGTCTTCCTCAGATTCTCCTGGGTAGGTGGTTAGAGGGAGCCCCACCTGTCCCTCACTGGTGACAGGCCCAGTAAATCCTTGGGGCCATCAGCGGATGGCAGCTCCTCTAGTTCACAGGGCCCCGTGGGTCATCACACAGTTCTCAAGAGGTTCCGGTGGGTCCCATGCAATGGGCAGCTCCTCTAGGTCATGGCTGGCCTCAGGAGGTCCTTCCCAGGCAGCGGTCTCCGGTAGTTCTTCTCAGTCACTAGGGCTTGGTAGCCCCAGCAGGTGTTTGAGGCTCCAGTCAGTGGAGGGCTTGTGCTGCCCAGCCACGAGGCCTAAGTCAGGCTCAGACTGAAGCCTCAGGGAAGGAGTGTCCTTCTCTAGCAGCAACGTTTCCCCAACTGAGCTACTAGGCCAGCCTTTTATACTTCCCCTTCCTGTCTTGGCCCCACCCATCTGCTCCGGGAGTCTGAGGCCTGCAGTTTGATGATCCGTTCAGCAGGGGCATGGCAGCCCTTCCTTGGGCCCAGGCTTTGAGGAAGGCCACAGTGCTGTGCTACAGGCCCAATAATGCACATGTAGGCATGTATCATCTCTAGTGTAGATATAGCCTTACACACATAGGCTGCTTTAATCATCTTAGTACTTGTATTGACTTCATTGGGAGTACTATTATTCATGGTGGGTGTTTGTAAGATTGGGCACATAAAGAAGGTAATATGATTTCAGATGTCTTGATAAGTAAGGTAAGGCAAACATCATCCAACCCTATAAATTAACCCACTGCTTGAAACAACTGAGTAGAGTTTCAAAAAGAAGGGACCAATTAAGTCCTTTGATAGCACATTGTATTGTTAATTGACCCCTTCCTCATGTGATCAATAGAGGATCTGCATGTTTATTAACTGCCAAATATTTAATTATTATTATTATGATTATGATTATAGGGAGAATGTGACCTGGCTTTCAATATGCTTACTACCTTACATAAAACTGTATTTGTAATAAGTCTGCTACTAGTTTTTTGGTCAGATGGTTATAATACAGCAGAGCTAATGGACCATGGCTATTAAAATGGAGAGAAAAATCAAGAATTAATCTGGCTTTCTAATAAAATGTATCAATTACTAATTTATTTTAACCCATAAAATGATTCTAATCTTGCTATACACTATAAAATAAGCAGAAAAATAAGAATGCACTCAATGACAAATGATGTGTGGGTGCTAAAAATTGTAATATATTTTCAATCTATTTTATTTCCTATAAACTCTCCTTTATCTCCTATAAACATGATGTTCTTCTCCCACCCCAAAGAGAAAAAAAAATTATCAAAGCTAGAGAAGTCTCAGAGTGCAACTATGCTTCAAATATGCATTTATAGTCTGGTACAATACCATCCTGCTTTTTGTATATTAGGCAGAACTTAAAATGTATTAGTACTAATGAGAATGAAAGCAATTACTTGTCGTAATGGAACAGCTCTTTTTTTTTTTTTTGGTTGCTTTTAAAAAAAAACAAAACTGAATTTGAGTGGTGTGCCATTAGAACAATTAGGACATTGGTGGATTGTGTGCGATTAACTGAAATCTCTTTGTATTGATAGATATAGTAGGTCATTCTCACTCATTTTTCTTTCTCTTTCCTTGCTAACACAGTCTGTTCAAGCATTGACTTAATTAATTTAATTAACTGAAACTTTTTTTTAAGACCTCAATGGTTTCTATATAATGGACATGACAAGATATTTGATCTGTTATTTTCACATTCATTCTAATTAAAATGTACTTATTTCTTTTCCAAGAGGTTGATTTTTTATTCCTCACACCAGCGCTAATAAAACTATATTTTCATGGCACATAGGCACAGGTTTTAATAACTTACAATTTGAAAGAGCTATTCAAGTGTGCTTTCAGTGTGATCAGATGTGTCATGAGTGTCAGATTGCCCACTGAGAATTAGCAACATCAGAACAAAATAATAGTCTCAAATAGACTTGCATTTTTAAATGAGTTTTTCATGTTGGTTTTTCCTGGGCATGTGTGGGTTGCAAGAATGGTATGAGGCATTACAAACCTTAATGATATGCTTAATATTGGGGCGATCTTTTCAAATGGAAAATACATGTATTTTAGTGCCAGAGCTCAATCGCAACTTTCTGTGACTTGGTGAGTTTTGTACTATAATTATTTTTTCCATTGACAGAGTTTAGTGCATTATTGAATAAAAGTTGCCTGAAGTCTTAGTTTCTTCACAACATTCTGATCTGACACAAAGAGATTTGACAAAATTATATCTATTCAAACTGAACACATGAGATTCTGATTGAACACCTAAGATTTAGAGTTTGAAATACCTTGATTAGATGGCTAGGGTTACCTTTTGTTATGTGTGAGTTAATGACAACTCGAGATTCTCAAATAACTTGCTCAGTTGGAATTATTTAATCAAATATTATCAGAGATTAGTACAGCACTACACAGAATACAGACAAAATAGATACATTATCACCCTTGGTTTTAAAATAAAAAGCTGTCTGTATCTCTTCTTTCACTGTATCAGGTGGGACATGGCAATTCTTTCTCCAAATAAGTTGCCACACTAGTGTCATTATATAAAGTTTTTAAACAAAGAAACCTCTCTTTGCTGAAAGAAACATAAGTTCTGATGTAATTTCTATACATTCTCAATTTACCTGATCTATGTGTGAAGGCATAATTATTTACAGCTGTGAGGATTAAAAATTCTTAAAATAGTATCTTTCAGTGGATCTTTCTTCCCCCTTAATCATTCTTCCCTGTTTATTCCCTAATAGGAAACATCTGCTGTAACAGTCATCTCCTATCAGTTTTCCAGATTTATATATGCTTATGTTAGCAGTATATATGTTAAAAGGATGATTTCCAAGTATATCTGGAGTTTTATAGACATGAAGGTGCACAGATTATTATATACAGTATAATGCACAGAATTCCTGAATACAGTTACTTATCTATCAAGGACCAGTGCTCTGGGCCTTAGAATTCAACTTACTTTTTGTTAATATCATAAAGATGCTAAGAATAATTAATATATAAATGAATCAAATACACAGAAAAAAAATTAAAAGAGTTAATATCTACTAACAGGTACTAGCACTTTGATGCAGTAATTTATGTCACCACCAAGTCATTTTCCTCCTTCCCTAGAAGACTCGGTTATATTGTGGTTTGGGACCTCATCCTGCAAGGTGCTGAGTGTTTCCTGTGAGATGGTGATCGTGCTTAGTTCCCATTGACTTCTTTGGGAATTGCAGATACTAAGCACTTAGCAGTAGGCTCTCAGCACAAAAAATTTCATCTTTTGAACAAAAAATTGGAAACTGAAAAGTTTTCAGCTGAATACAGAAAACTTTTGGGGTTTGATTTCCAATGAAAAATAAAAAATTTCCATGGGAAAAACAAACAAACAAGCAAAAAAACCCCCATTTTTCTGACCAGCACTGCTTGTTGACTGAAGTTTGAATTCATTTCCTGAGGTACTACACCTCATAGGTGTTTGAGAATTTTATATATATATATATATATATATATATATATATATAAAACGGCTCTTATGTTGTATATGTGAGTATCTATACCAGCTATTTCCTTGTACTTCAGATTTAAGGAAATACCATAGGTTAAGTGATCGAAAGTTTGTCTACTATTAGGGCAGCCTGTAGACTAGAAATTAAATATTATGGTCCTTGCTTACGGCCAAAGAGAATAACTTGCAGCTCTGGACAGGGTTATAAACATGGCTTAGCACTTAATTCTGGGCCAGATATGCATTTTCCAACTCCTGCATTATTGCTGCAATGTCCTGAAGATAGTTTTTAGTTGTGCCAGTTGCCAATGAATCCTTCATGGGACCTTTATGCTAGCTGGGGGATCAACAAGATATAAGAAGAAGAAGCCATACCAGCCACATACAGGGGGTTGCGTAGGAGCCATTATGCCAGCTTTAAACCATCAAAGGATTAAACCAATACCCTGGGGTGATCTTCCTTTGGCCACTTCCTCTGGCTTCAGGGCTGATTTCCACCAGTGATGCAGCATAAATGTTGTGTCTTTGCTGCAGGGTTAACCCAGGTTTTTATTCATGTGTTGCCCCAACCCACCTCCCATGCCCAGACAAAGTCATCTCATCAAATTTTCAACTCGATGGAAGGTACCAGCTAAAAACCCAGTGATGCTTTCACTCAAACTAGTAACCCACCCACCTTGCAACAAGGAGGAAGACTAAATAGTCCTCCACACCTTTCATAATTCTCTCCGACTCCTGCCATATACCCAGAGACACAGAAAATTTCTCCAGCAATTCACTGGAAAAAAATCAGAACAGCTCATTTTTGAGCTGC
This sequence comes from Mesoclemmys tuberculata, assembly GCA_007922155.1. NCBI lineage: Eukaryota > Metazoa > Chordata > Testudines > Chelidae > Mesoclemmys > Mesoclemmys tuberculata. The sequence goes on along the minus strand of ML675604.1, from coordinate 81,548,372 downwards.
ACCAAACAACATGGAATATGCCCCTAACACCACACAAAAGGGTTTTCAGCACCAGTAAGGACAAAGACCACTGCTTCTCATGTTGAACAATCTGGTATCATTGTTTATTTGTACTCCCTGTCTATATCCACGTAGTGAAACAGAGAAACTGACCACCAGCAGGGAAAAGGTTTAAGAGAGCCTTTGGGCCCAGCTAGCCCCACCCTATTATATCTGCATCTAATGCCAGGCCTGGAGAGGACAGAAAATGAGGGATCCTGGTTCAATTTGGGGATGACTGTTGAAGAGATGGGAAGTAGTGCCACCCTACGTGAGGAGCTGGATCACTAGACTGCTGGCCTAGGAAGCCACCAGGAGCCAAGCACAGTCTTCCTGGCCAAAGAAGTCTGAGAAAGAGGCCTAGGAGCACCAGCCTAAGAGGAACCCAGTTGACCAAAGTTCGGAGACCTTGTGGGGGTCTGACCCTGCGAAACTTATGGCTGCCCCAGCTGGAGGAACCTTGGACTGCAACAGGATGCCACTCAGGGTTTATGAAGGGGAACTACAAAAGACAAGCTGCCAAAGCAACTTGAACCATAGGAACCATACCCTAAACTGAAGGGACAGAAATAGGAAGCTGCCTAGGGCAGTGAATTTTGACTCCCTGCCAGCCCGAGGCTAGGACCTGGTGGAGTGGGAGGGCCTGGTCCTCCTATCCCCCCTTAAAGACTGAGGCACCTCAACTACCTGGAAAATTAAATACTCCAACCACTAGGCTGCCTGGCATTCCAAGCCCCCTGTTACAACCTATTTGTTCTTTTGTTTTATATTTAGATATAAACTCCTTGAGACAGGGACTGTCTTTTGTTCTGTATCTGTGCAGTAACTAGCACAAAGGTGTCCTGGTGTATGAGTAATAATTAACTCAGGGTAAAGCTTTTTATTGTGGCTGCTCACAGTCACACATACTAATCCAGGAGCTCAAACCTGGGTGCCAGTCACTCAAGTTAACTCTGCAGTGAGAACATACCCAAAGAGGCTACAGTACAGCCAAAGGTGAGGTTGGGACAAATATATAAACACTAATTGCTGTTTATAAACCACTTTTAATAATTCAGTGAAATCATTTAACCAGATGATTTGATTAAAGCTATAAAGAACTGTTTGGGGTTTGAAAACTTGAGATTCTCAATGATTCTCTTAATGGGGAAGAAATTCTTCTCATTATCTGAATCTGATAATCCACAATGATCAGTAGATAACTGTTACCAAGTTCTGACTGAGGAAAAGCTCAGTACATCAACAAAAACCTATGTTTACACTAGGAAATTGAACCACTGCTGAAAATATTTTCAGCATCAGCCTACTTCACTGATTCTGCAAATGGTTGAAGAGTCACTCAAAGAGACAGGACAAAACCTATTTCAGTTGTAATTCAGAAAGCAGGTTGAGTCGAAGGTCCTTGAGGTTTCTGTTTTGATCCTGTCTCTACAGAACATTTACTGTCATTCCTGAAGAATTCTGTCAACATCTTGGTAACATTGTACTCCAACAAGCTATTCAAGAATTCTTTGCTTTTGTTACTGATAACATGACAAAGTTTTCAAGTGACAGGTGAGCATAAAACCTCCATCTTTAGGTTGTCAGGCAGTGTCCGTTTATATATATATATATGTTCATCCACAGCTGAAATAATATTTCCAATTATATTCTTGGTGGAATATTTGAGCAGTGGCTTTGAGGCAACTGAATTCCAAAGAAACCTTACTCCATTGGACTTTTCTTTCTAACTGATATATCTAGAATCATCTCCTTAAACTTCTACCATAAAATGTTGTGTAGAGGTCTGTTATCCAGCTCAGAAGTGAAGATAGGCTCCCTTATTAAGAAAGAAAGAAAGAAAGAAAGAAAGAAAGGTTATTACAGTTTTATAGTGTTAATGGTCCAAAACATACCAATAAAATAATGCTACTGTAGTGTTTGGCATGATTGCTGTAGAACACTGTTGTATTTTTAAAATAATAATTAGCTGGTTTTAGTTTTACAACTTATCTGATATCTATATATAGAATCTGCTAACATATGGTTTTAGAGAAATTGATGAAAGGTGCTTGCTGTCTTGCTTAATGAAGACTATACAGCAAGTCTCAAAACATGCTTCTTTGAATAAGTTTTCATCATTCTCATGACTCCAACTAGGACACCAAGTGTGACAATAACACTGTTTTAAGTTTTGTACACATCAAGCCATTTGTTCTTTGTGGTTATAGATTTTCTAAAGACCCTAAGATTGCATGATCAGTTTGAATAATTAACTTTCTTGTATAGAGTTATTAATGGAAGATTTCTATATGTAATGATGGATAATAATGTTCTCTTATTCTTAAAAGATAATGGGAGCCCATCTAAAATAAGAGAAAAATTTCCTTGTACCATATTTCTGCAATAGCAGTGTTCCCATCCCTATTGGACTTACTTGGAATCATTGCAGAGGCTGACAGATTTCCAGATACCAGTCAGACACACAATGATTCTGTTAGTGAGTGCCATATAAAAGCAGAGACTGACAACATCATTGACCTTAACTTATCCACTCCTGAGTTTGAGTCTCATTCTGTGCTAGAAAGGACCCTCTTCAGCTCACATAGGTAGATAGCAAAAGCTGCTCCCTTCAGATGAGACTCTTAGTATAAGTTCTCTGTGGATAAGCTTCCAGACTGGAAAACACATCTCTACTATAGGCAGCAACGGGTGTCACAATCATCATGAATTGTTTCTGGTATCTCAATTTTCTTGGAGTCAAAGTAGATGATTTAATGATCCCTTCTGGCCTTAAACTCTATGAAAAATTCGTTGGGAACCTCAGCCTAGAGGGCAATGGCTGAAAGAAGTGCAGTAAAGAGTATTATCTCTCACCAGCAGAGATAGCCTCTCCTATTGAGTGTACAGATACATTGGTGAAGCTATGTCAGGGATCTTGAACATACCATGTCTGTTCTGCACTTGATATACCAGTTCTTTGGATAAAGAGAGGTCTTCTGAAGAGTAGCTCTAGTTCCTTTTCAAAGCACTACATGTTTCCACTAGGAAAAAAAAAACAAAGCTGGGAGTTGTATTTCTCAGTGGTTTAGTTGTGTATGATGCCCTCTACTCTTGCAGATAAAAACTAATCCTTACCTTGATCACAGCAGGTAAAGAAAGAAAGGAAAGGATTTTTTTTTAATCCCTCTTGTTATAACATTTAAGTGTATATGTGCATTGTGTTAACAGTTTAGATTCTTTGAAAAGTTTCTTTTGTATGCATTTCAATAAAGGACAGTTTAGTTCAAATGCAAAGAAAACAACGTTTTTTAAAATGACAATATTTTAGGAGTGTGGTTTAAACTAGCTGCTTGAATTTGTCAAATGCTACTCAAAAGTTGATGGTTCTTCCTTAAATATCTTAACTTTTACACATATAACGTTGAGGTAAGTGAAGCATAGCAACTACGTATTGGTGTCCAGAATATTGTTTAATAACCTCTCAAAAGTCGCAAGGACATTACGTACTACACAGAGCATTATAAAAAGCTCTCCAACTCCTTTTTGGCATTCAGTAATGTCTCGTTAGAGTCACTTGATGCTGCTTCCTTTTAAAAAGCAATAGTATCTAACATGGTTAGCCCAACTGTTTTGAGAGAGAAATTAAAAGAATTTTGAGAGAGAGAAAAATTGTCACAATCGAATTCCATAAGAATTTTTAATTGTCTCACAAATGCTGTTGTGGACAACTAAGTGGGCATCAAAAAGATTTAGCATTTCACAGAGAAGGTGAGTGTCTCATTTCAATCCAAAATTTTGTTTCTGTCTTGAGTAAAATTACATTCTAGTAAAATGTAAATGGAGACAAAATAAAGGCTTTTTTTCCACCTCCCACCCCACCCAAAGAATAAAATGAAGGGATTTTTGTGTCTGTTAGAATGGCTCACATTTTAGTCTGTTGACAAACCTTTTTTTTTAAATGTCTGTGTGCAAACAAAAGATAATTTTGGGGAGCAAAAAAGTATCCTTTTCAGATATACATACAGTCCCACACAGATGCATTGGGCACAGCAAATGAAGGCAGTCCCAAAAGAGACTCCTCAAGCAGTTTCAGGATTCTCTAACCCAGCCACTATAGTTCCTGACTCTTTTCCTTGAGTACTATTATTCTAGGTGGTGTACTGCTAACTTGGGACCTGATCCTGTGAAGACCTCTTTTAAGTCTTTGTCAATGCTCTCTGACTTCAGTGAAAAGTTCCAGAGGGGTAGCCATGTTAGTCTGTATACAACAACAAAAAAAAAAAAAAAAAAAAAGAGAGTCCTGTAGCACTTTAAAGAATAGCAAATTTAATTTCTGCAGGCATAAACTTTCATGGGCTGTAATCCACTCCATCAGATGTAAGGAATAGAAATCAGATAGGAGGTATATATATACTTCCAAAGGTAAGGAACAACAATGGGGTGGGTAGGTAATAGCAATGTCCATTCAGTTAGAGTAGCTGAGGCCTATTGACAACCGTTGATTACAAGGTGAGAATGTGTGAACAGTGACAATTACTTCTTGTAATGAGAGAACCATTCCAAGTCCCTATTCAGACCCAGTTTGATTGTGTCAAATTTGCATATGAATTCCAGCTCTGCAGTTTCTCTTTGAAGTCTGTTTTTGAAGGTTTTTTTGTAGAAGTATGGCAACTTTCAAGTCAGCTACAGAGAGTCCTGGAAGATTGAAGTGTTCTCTAACTGGTTTATGGATGTTACCATTTTTTATGTCTGATTTGTGTCCATTTATTCTTTTGTGTAGTGACAGTCCGGTTTGGCCAATGCTTGTACATGGCAGAGGGGCATTGCTGGCACAGGGTGACATACATTGCATTAGTAGATGTGCAGGTGAATGAGCTCCTTATGGTGTGGCTCATGTGGTTAGGACCTGTGATGGTGTCAGTAGAGTCGATGTGCGGGCGGAGCTGGCAACGGGCTTTGTTGCAGAGATAGGTTTCTGGGTTAGTGTTCTTGTTGTATGGTGTGCGGTTGCTGGTGAATATTTGCTTCAGATTGAGTGGCTTTCTGTAAGCAAGGATAGGTTTGTCTCCCATGGCTTGAGCGAGTGAGGAATCATCAACAAACCCCTGGTGAGGGAGAGGGAAACACGCAAGTATGCATATTTTCTTTATATTCCCAGACCAAAACAAACAACCTCACTATGTTCAGATAGAGTTAAGATTGAAAGTAGAACTGTGTTAATAAGTGATTTCAGTTCTCTTGCCAAATTTTTTTTAAAATTGTTTTCAGTTGATCTGAAATGAAGGATTTTGGGGGGGGTTTTTTATCTGTTTGTTCTTTTCAGTGAAACACAAACTTCATTTGGGACTAAACAAATTATTTTGTTTTCATTTCAGGCATTTTAACCACTCTTTTTTAAAACTAACATCAAAGGACATTTGGAAATATCATTTGCAGAACCACTGGAGGAAGATATTGTTGCCAATCTCTGGACCAATGCATATTTAAGTATTTATACACAGTGAAATAACTTCAACAGAAGAGATTAAAAAAAAACCCTCCTCAGACTAGCCAGTAGTCCAGTGTTTAAGGCACTCACAAGCACTGTGGGACTAAATTCACCTCACTGCTTTGAATGAGACACAGTTAAAGTTATACTTCAAAAATATTCAAATTTTTTAAGGTAAGACATGCCCTGATAAGGATCTCAAATAATGTCAAAGCAACTGAAGCACACTGTTGTATCTGGCTCTTAACATGTAATTGACTTACTGGTTTAAAGTGCTGTGTTAGTGGGACTGGTGCTAGTTCAGGAATAGGAGCTGTAAGATCCAAGTATCTGAATTTTATGTTTGTGTTTGTGGCTGCCCCAACACTCCCACCTCAGTTCCAGATAGATTGAGCAGAAGTGAAGGCCCCCTCAATCAATCTGGAAGTCAATTTAATAAATCCACCCCCAGAAAATGAGTAATGCTGCGTCGACAGGAATGCATTTCCTATCAGTGGAGCACAGTGGAGATGGCACACAGAACGGACTTTAGGAAGTTGATGTAAGATACACAAGCTACTCTACGTCTCCCGTCGACTGCCACCAAATTTGCCAGTAAGCGTAGACCAGACCTCAGTGCACATTACAGCCAAGGAAGCGATGCTATAGGTAGACGTTCAAGTCATTCTATCCTGTAGTGAGAAGCACAATACAAGGTCAATAGCCACAGTAAGAAGTTACCTTGAAATAGCACCAAATGGAACAAGCCAATGTCACATAGCCAATGTGGTGGGCCATATCTGAGTTACTCTAAACCCTCTGAAACCTGAGCCAGATTGTAAGTCCTCGCCAGTCCCCTTTGTTCTGCTTTAGTACAAATACAAATGGCAAGGATCTAGAATATATGAATGTTACAGGAAGGTATACATTAAAGAAAGCCATATTTAGAACTTCTTGCTTTTTTACTGCCCTGCCATGTAAATTAGACCATTTAGACTCTCACACATGAGTAAGTGGGAGTGAATCTATGGCATTCTAAGTGTAAATTAATCCATATTACAAATCTGAATTATTTGTCATAGATCCATAGATCAATTAGATTAGATATGAACAATTCAGATTAATTATGAGTACCACAACCACTGAGCTAAAAGTTATGAGGGAGCTCTTCCTCCCACTCCACCCATTTTGCAAAACTAAGAGATGGTTTGTAGCTGAAAATCCCAAACAGGGGTAGGCATCTTTCTGAAGTCTGGAAGTCTCTATTTCTAAGAAGTCTCTATTTCTAAGAGAGGGGTGAGGCTTCGCACACAGCTGTCAATTTGGCATCTCCCATTGCTTTTGAATAGTGGCAGGCACCTTAAAATATAGCATCCAAGAAAGATGCTGTCGGATGTGATAAATTTTATTTCTCATGTACCTTTAAACGCCTCACCTGCATTCTGCCCACTATGTCATTTCTACAAGGGCTCTTTTAACATTTCATGCCTAAGAAAAGCTTCAAACAGCCATTTTTTCAAACAAATAAATAATACACAGACAGAAAAATGGCAGAGAACTGTTTCCTTCTTTTTCGACAAATGTGGAACTACCAGGAAAATTACACTGGCTCTAGACTAAGCCTGGTCAATATTCAGATTCAAAACAATGAGGGATGTAAGGCCCAGTATCTTGTGTGACAGGGTCAGACTGGATGGCTACTGGAGGGTGTTACTATTTGAATTCTGGGAGGTGTGTGGGCACAAGCCCACTACCGGAGAGTGCCATAGGTCTATCAGAAGCTAAATACCTGGGATACATCATGGAAAGTGGCGTAGTGAAGCCCCAAGTGAATAAGCTGGAGGCCATCCAAAATTGGCTCCGTCCAAACTGGAAGAAAAAGGGCTGAGCATTCCTCAACATAGTGGCGTATTATAAGCGATTAATTCACCACTTCGCCACCAGAGTAAACCCATTGATGGACCTGGTAAAGGTTCAGGGCCCGGAAATGGTGAAATGGACTGACGAAGCAGAGGAAGCCTTCATGGGCCCATACGGACAGCCCTCTGTAATAACCCCATGATTGTAGCCCCAGACTTTATAAAGGAATTTTTATTAAGGACTGATGCATCTGAGATAGAGTTAGGGGCTGTCCTATCACAGATGGTGGGAAAAAGGAACACCCCATCATCTATGTCAACAGAAATCTCCTTCAGAGGGAACAAAAATATGCAGTGGTGGAGAAGGAGTGCCTTGCTGTCAAGTGGGCCATGGAAACTCTCAAGTATTATCTGCTCGGACAAAGATTTACTCTTGTGACCGACCATGCCCCCCTCCAGTGGATGCAATGGAACAAAGAGAAAAATGCGAGGGTGACCAGGTGGTCACTGTCCCTCCTACCATTCCAATTTACCATCCAACAGAGGACAGGGAGTTGCCAAGTCAATGTGGATGGCCTGTCATGGGTGCACTGCCTAGCAACCCAAGTTGCCCAACCTGTGGTGTTGAGCAGGGGGAAGGGATATATGGTAGGGTCAGACCGGAGGGCTACCAGAGAATACTAGAAGGCCAATATATCAGCCCCAGCTCAGCAAGTCTCTTTTCACCTGGTAGCTGAGTATGTGTTACTCCCGGTAGAAGACATAGAACACATACTCCAAGATACAACGCATAAACTGTGATTCTTCAAAAACAGATATTGAATTTATTTAGAAGAAAGAGATAGAAATCAAACATGACATAACCATATCTCAGAATACAACTATTAGGAGATATATAAATAGATATATAAATATAGTACTTAAACTACTAGAACGTATATGGTATAAAAAGACTATAACTTAACTCTTAACACCTTTAATTCAACAATTATATACTTAACGTTCTATCATAACACATTTCTACTAAAACATTTATCATCCAGCAAGCATGGATCAGGTGCTTGCTGGATGGGTAGAGAGGGAGAATTTCACTAATATCACAAGCATCCAACTTTATTGACATGCAAACTCAGGTGGTCTTTTACTTACACAACCTGTAAAACATCCCTCTATTCGTCAAGGAAGGTCCTTCTGCTCTGTCCAAGAATTGCTAAGAGACCTACCTCAGGCTCAGACACAGAGAGGGACTCAGCCCATTTGCCTGTAAAGCCAGGTTCACTCAGTTAGCCTGGTTGTCCAAACCATAAGGCGAACCTTTGCTTTAACGACGCTCACCGCTGTTCAGGTGTTTTCGGGATGTCATGGTTCTTTTCAGCTCTTTCTTCAAGTGATTTCAGCTCTTCTTTAGATAGTCAACTTTCCTTTTCCTCAGGTGATTTCAGCATTCTACAAGATCTCAGCTCTCTACAAAACTTAGCCTGCTAACGGTTGTCTATATATAGCTTGTCAGAATGTCAGAAAGGATGGGGGAGGGGCGATGTTAGGAGGAAGTTCATCCAAAGGTCATCCAACCTTAGCCAGTCAGCTTGAAAGCCACCCAATATGCTAATCAGGTCGTACCTGCCATGTTAATCAGGTTTTGATGTCAAAAGACTCTTAAGCCAATCAATACCTAATATGCTAATTAGCCTCTCCTTTTGTGCTAATTAGCCTCGCTTTCTATGCTAATTAGAAGGGTGGGGCAGGGAACAAGGGGGGTTACATTAAGAGTGAGAACATCAGGGGACGGGATGGGTGAGGAGGGAGTCAGGAGCAAACAGAGAGGAGAGCTATTTTCTAATTGCCAACCCCAGATTCACTTACTAATTTTTATCTGAAAAGTTCCTTTTCCTAAAACTTATCAAAATTAAATACTACAGAATGTCCCCATTGATACCACTCTTTATCTATCCAATTGATTACTGTTATTTTTGTTATACTTTTAAACCCCTGCTGAGGCTTTTCTGCAACTCCTTTTACCTTGCAGATTCAAAGTTTGAAACAAAAATCTCAAGCTACACAATATTATATCTGCAACTGCTGTAATTTAAAAAAGGAACAAGTCTTTGGAAATTCAGTTGATGCTCATCCTGTAAAGCTGTGGTATAGATCGTAAAGAAATGCATTATGGAAATTAATGAAAATCTCCATAAATTGGTTAAATGTATGTGAAATAGCCAAATGTCTGAATGGGCTGGGCGTAATAATCCAAGCTAAGCAGTTGGAACAGTTGAACATTGGCCCACATATTGTGTCGAAAAGCAAAGGCTTCTTTCAAATATAATAAGTTGCAATAGTTTTCATTTATTGGGCCAGGCAGCACAAAAGCACTTTAAATGTTTTTGGGATGGGGTTGATATGGAGAGTGTCAAAGCAGAGCAAGAAGGAAATTTGTTCAAATAGAGAGATTTTCTGGAGATTTTGAATAAGTCTGTAAATTTATGTCTCTCTCATCAAGGAATTAATCCACTTCTGTAGCCCAGCCCTTGCAGTCTGGAACAGGAATGTTTGTGACATGACAAGAGTAAGCATGCTTTGCACTTCAAGAGTGAAGTCAATAGTAAAACTCACATTGACTTAAAGGGTGCCAGGAATTCACTCCAAAATTTGATCAAATAGAACCATATTATAATTTCCTAAAAGCTCAGTGGAAAAATAAAATGTGCTTTTTATTGGTTGATATTCTGATGTTTGCTAAACACTCTCTGATGCACATTAATAAAGTGCTGTTTCAAACAGCACTAGGCTGAAGCACACCAGCATGATCTACATGGACTAGTTAATTGCAACACAGTGTGCTTTAGAAATCACACTGCCATAAAGTGCATTACTCCACCATGAAGACAAGGCATAAAAGAATAATCAAAAAAAGAGAGAGAGAGAGAGACAGACAGACAGACCAGGTACCCTAACAGCTGTTAAGCATCTGTCATGTGTTCAAACAATCGCACAGATGATATGATTTGGTTGAGATTTTCAGAGTAAAGAACTACTCACTTTAAGAAACGGTGGCAGAATCTGGCCAAATACTATTTGTTTTGTATCAAGAATGAGCTTGCCACTTTACTGTGTTTCAGGTGGACAAGTCGCTGCCCTAGAGATCTTAGAATCTTAAAAGATATTTAGATTAATTTATTTCTTTAGATTAATTGAAATCCATACATGGGAATGACAATGTTTTCACTATATTAGTATAAACTCATATGTTGTTGCACTAGAGGGAGTGAGGTTTTAAGAGGGACTTGAAGGAGAATAAGATGGTAGCACAGTAAATGTGAATGGATGGTGGCTGTTTTACCAAAATTCATACAATTGCCTGCATACATTTATTGTAGCTAAATTTTCATGCAAAAAAAGAGGGAAAAATAGAAAATGAATTTCAACTAACCAATTTCTTTTTTTTAAAATAATTTTAAAAAAAATGTGTTCAGTTTGGTTGTACTAAGAACAGCCATTTCATATGGGAGACTTAGTTGTGCAATTAGAGTACATTCCCCAAAGCTTAGCACACAGAGGATTTAAAAACACATCACAAGAATAAGTGTATATATAAGCATATATATATATATGGGAATTTCAGTTTAACATTAACTGCTTAGGTGACTTAACAAGCAGAGTGGATTAATGCAAAGACTTTTGACTCCTCACTTATTCAGTACAAACTGGTTTCTAACTTCACCTTAACTTAAAAAACTTTTAACTTTGTGAAATATAATAGTAATTGTTAGAGCATCAAAAAATTTATGCTTACTCTCATTGCCTGCCTGCATATGTGATTATAAATGTCTACAATAGTTACTGTGTTTGCATAAATATTCACATTTGTACTAACAGAATTTGCTTATGGTCCCTGTGTGTGATACTGAGCACAAGAACTCAGGATAACAACCACAGTGCAAGTTGTAGCTATAATTTATGACTGTAAGCTTTCATATCTCAAAGCACCAGGCGAAGGAATTTCTCCTAAAAACATTGCTTCCTGTCACAAAGCAATATTGTGCCATTCAGCCAAGAGCTATTTTTTAAAACTATATTTGGCTAAGGGCCCTGCAACAACCTGTTATATGGCCACAAGCAGGAAACATCACTATTAGTAATGGAGAATGGGTAAGGAAAATTTTAACTGACTAGAAGAAGCCTTCACAAATCTTCATTTAAGTTTAAAATGCAACAGACCTCAAGTACTTAATTTTTTTCCAAGTATTAAATACACTAAACCTGAGGTGCTTCTATATATTATGCACCCAGATTACATCTCTGGTTGTTACTTGGGACTAGTAAAATGTTAGAGTTTTACACCTGCTTTGCACTGGTATTACACTGAGTACAAGCCAAGGGAGAATCAAGCCCTGAAAGTTATATTTGCCATCAAAGTTTTGAACTGTTATTGGACGTTGCTTTTTTAGAGACTTATGATAAAAATCTCACTAACGTTCCTAGCCATATGGTCATATGGTACTGAGTAGGATTTTTCTGCATATGTAATATAGTCAATAACTGGAAATGCATACCACATATTAAATGCAATATATAAACTGAAATGACCAGGATATATCGGTGCAGAAGTATGACTCACTGTCTGGCACATCTGGTGGTTGGGAGTGGCATAACAAGCTTTTCTTGTCTGGTGCTTCTTCCTAACAGCTGTTCCAGCATTGCAGTGATCTACTTCCAAAGACACTGCTGAAATGAAAGAGTGATTTGTGTAGAATTGTAAGGAAATTAGAAAGTGAACTCATTTGGACTGCACAACACAGTTCATTCTAATGTTTGTCTCAGTCACAGAGGCAATATTATTTGCAGTCTCACAGACACAACATCGTGACAGGTTGTTACAGTATGTCCCTTCTTTTTCATATAATGGGTTTAGATTTGGTTCCATTATTACTAAGAGGTGTAGGAAGGTGCAGTGGCCTTCCGCTGAGGCTGGGCCCCAGAAAGGGCCACCGCCCCAAACACAGGCCAGCAAAGAGGTAAGAGCCCAATCTGCCCGGCAACCCAGGGGTCAGACTGGGATAGGTCCAACCGGCTGGCCAATCCCCTCCGAGGAGGGCGGGGCTTCTGTCGGGGAGGAGAGGATAAAAGGCAGGGCCCGCTGCTCAGTGAGGGACCGGCTGCCAGCAGGTGCAGATGTGCCTTCCCACCGGCTGCAGTGCCGGCCCAAGCCCAGCCAGGCCGAAGCCCAGCGTAGGGCCTTCCGAGAGTCAGGAGCGGCCCCAGGACCTGAGGACTGGGTAGGAACCCCAGACTCCAGGGAATGGGCTGAGCCCCGGACACTCTGGGGTGGAAGACACCCCCCGAAGCCGGTCCTGACCTAGACGAGCTGCCGGCCGCAGAACCCCTGGAGGCAGGGCTCGACTTGGACGAGCTGCCTGAAGCTGAAGCAATCTCGGCATCTTGTAACCTGGAGGAGCTACCCCTTGCCGAGGAGCTCCCTGCTGTGCCGCCTGTCAACGAAGAGGGCCTGCTAAGTCTGCCCCGAGCGGTGTACCCAGCTGACCCCGAAGACCCTGATGAAGGAGGTACCTGGGACTAGAGGAGAGGAAGTGGCCCAGGGGCAGCCATAGTTGTGGCTGCGGCTAGAGGCTCGCCACAGTCGGCGTGTTGCGATGGGACCCCGACGTCACAGTGGCAACGCCTCTGCCACTGTTAGGGCCCTGGGCTGGGACACAGTGGAGTCGGATGGGCCTGCGTCCCCCTCCCCCTTCCCTGAAAACCTGGCGAATCCCCATTCACCCCAAGCTGTTGGAGTGAGTCCCTCCTTGCTTGCCCGCCCTGCCACAGGCTGAGGCAAATGGACTGCTTGCTTGCCCGCCCTGCCACGGGCTGGGGCAAATGGACTATTGGTTTGAGTAATTCCCCCTGCTTTCCGGAAGGTGCAGTGGCCTTCCACTGAGGCTGGGCCCCAGGAAGGGCCGCAGCAACTGGCGCAGAGCGGCCGCTGGGTTACAGAGGTCATATATTCATAGATTCATATAGTCAAATTCAACTGTTATTTATTAATCAAATTATCATTGTTAAAATAATCACAGCACAATACAGAGTAAAGAAAGGAAGGCTATATGTTACCAAAACAATCTGAAGACTGCAGAAGTGACTTTAGCTTGATTCACTTCTAACTTGCTCCCAGAAACTCTGTTTTTATATACTTGTTCAAGACAAAGAAAAAATTATTTCCCATAAAACTGATCTACACGAGAAGTTCCTTTTATGGCATGTTAGCTTTTCTAGGCTAAAGATATCTGTAATTTTATTTGTTTTTAAAAAAACAGCTGTGGTAACAAGTAATTCCTAATAAACTAAAACAACTCTCAGTATGTCATTATCTCATCAATCACTGAAGACATTTTTAATGAGAAGTATCCCCATTAATCAAAACCTTCCTGGAGAGCTGGACACATTCACCATGGTCAATGTGGTCAGAGCCAGAGATTATACATGTTCCATTCTTTAGTCAAAAACCAGGGTTTATCCTAAATTCAAAACACTAGAATTATAAGTACGCAACTCATTAGTTCATGCACAGAGAATTATGGGGTTTTATATAAAAAGAATTCGGAGAGTACAAAGAATATGGGGAGTCTGGTTTATTTGCTAACGCATAGGAGACCATTCTCAAAATATTGTTCTGCATTTCAGTGGCTGATATATAAACAAGGGACAGATCCTCAGATACTGTAACCGGCAAAGAGTCAAATCCATGGAGCTGTACCAATTTACACCAGCTGACTTGAAGGTCTGGCCCAAAGTACTGAGCCAAATCGGATGGGTATAAATCTGGGTTCTTGCAGCAATTCCCATGAAATACCAATTTCACATTCTAATTAGGTGAGTTGGGAAAGCTGTTAAAATTCTGTTATTGGCAAAACCTCAGGGGAGGCTTATTTTTCCAAATATAAAAAATATTTTTGACATGTTTATACTTCAACTGCCATTGCCTTCTCCAATATATTGCAAAGAAGTTTTTCACAAAAAAACCCCCCAAAACCCCTTTTCTCATCTGTCCTTTTTTCTCAGGACACATTTTGCAAATCAGATATGGTTAGTCTTGCAAAGTACTCAGAATCCAGAAATATTGCCCCCAAATTCATATATAAATTGCTTCAGTGGAAATGACTAGTGGTCCACATCTTCTGGTATATTGTCTCTAGCAGTGGCAATGCCAGTTACCCTATGGTCAGATGCAAATCTTCCACAATCCACCCAACTGCTTAGTAATATAGAAAGAAGAAATTTCTTCTGAGCCCCATATGGTAATAAATTTAAACCCTGAAGCATGTTAGACCTTGTAATTGTATTCTAACAAGTATAATTTTGGTTGTTTTTAATTCATACAAGCATGAAACCTTAAAAAATTAGCTGTTTGCCTAAATAATAACTTGAAATAATATTTAGAGCAGGAATAATTATCTTGTGTAATTTTATTATTCCTTTTATTTGTTCTTTTTTAAGAGGAATTATCAACTTGAATCCTGGTCATTTTAAAAAAAAAAAGTAGTTTTGTGGTTTTACAGCAACATCTTCCTATTTTATTTTGTTTTCCCTGTCCCTTGCAGCTATATAAAAAAACTAACATAAACAACAGAGATGCACACATATACCCAATAGGGTATATCATGGAAAGTGTTCTGAAGCACTTATCCCCTTCCTAGGCATGTACATCACTGAAAATAAATGTTAGCTGCAACTGTGGGATGGTCTTCCCTTATAGACCATTGCTTCCTCCTGCCCCCATGACCTGTGTATAGGAGCCCCAGAGGTATAATATTTTGGTTTCATGTAATGTTTTGTTGATTGGTTTGTTTGTTTCTTTGAGTATAACCTGTAGGAAACTGCTATACCTAAATATGATTCATATAGAAGGAGAGATTGTCAGAACAGAGTTTACCAATAAACTCATCTTGTACAAAAAACTGTATCATGCCTGATAATAAGAATTTCTCCAAGCGCTAACTATGTATTCCGCTAAAGAGAATTATTGATAATAGCACCCTCTGATCTATCCTAAGAATGTTACACTGTGAGGGGGGAAAATAGATTAAATGGGGGCGTGGCTAAACCAGCAACCAAGACAGAGGCTTAATTCAGCTCTCTGAAATAAAAACGAATAAATTAAAGTGATTAAGAAGACAAAAAGAACCAAGCCCATCCCCTAAGTATGAAAAGCCACCAGTGAAGCCAGCTTTGAAAATAAGGTTGAAGAGAGCTGATCCATCTCAGTCCTAGAGGGCAGCCTCTACAGGAGAAAATCCAGTAACAGAGTCCAAAGCCATAAGGTATAGAACATATTAAAAATGACTTTGCAAGCTCAGAGAAGTTAAACTGGACCATCATTATCCTATAACGAGATGGTGGGTGAAAATAATGAGATTTTATTAAATAAAAAAATAAGTAATAACTGTACTATCATAGGTGGAAGAGATTGTGTGAGAGTGCTCATTTTGGAAAGGTCAGACAAATAAAGGGGATATGTGACGGCAGCCATCTTTAGAGCTCTCTGCAAGACAAAGAAAGCTTGGCAACAGCCCTCTTGAGACAGGTGCAACAAGCAAGGAACAAAGATAAAAAGATCTAGATTGCTAGGAAAGGAAAGAAAACTTCCAATATAAACATCTATCAATGCATAGCACCACAAAAGAAAGTAATTCTACCATCAGCAAACTGACTACAAAGGTAAGTGGAGAAGCACCAGTTACTAAGGCTGACGTGGAGGAGCTGCTGTTGGAAATTAAAAAGATGAATAAGTATGTAAGAGAAGAGTTTCCAGGCTTACGTTAAAGATGGAAAATTATATTAATGAGAATTAATGGGAAACATTAGATGTGGAAACAGGATTAAACATGAAATTGAACAGCATTGCTAACCTAGGTAAAAGAATCTAAATAACTGAAAAGAGAGAAAGAAATAGAATTAAAGCTGAGGACATGGAAAATAGACAATGCAGGAACAACATAGGAATTAAAGATATTTCAAAGGAGACTGAAGGGAGAAAACTGATGGACACAATGGACAATATTTACCATGGCACAGTGAATATCAATACATTCTGAGAAGCTCACACATCTCTTTTCCACAGGCCTCCAGCAGGCTCCAGACCAAGAGATATAATTGTCCATCTGTACTACTATCAAGAAAAGGATAAAATACTGAGATTAATTAGGGAGAATTCTGAACCATTAATAATTGTTAACCAGCCCATTCAATTTGTTTTCTAGTTCTGGCAATTTCAACCTTTGAAACTGAAGAGAATTATACCAGATGACCACAATTATTAGAAAGAACAATATAAGGTAAGAAGGGGGATTCCTATTTAAATTGTCCTTTAAATAGAAAGACAGATCCAAAAGAGAGGAAGTGGGAATATGTGATTCAGCTCTAGAACAATCTGAATGAGATCAAGGGCATAGCTCCCATGGGTCACCAAGAAATTATTGGGAATCAATAAGATCAAGGATATCCCAAATAGAGATGCATCATTAAGACAACAGGACTGACATGAGAGCAGAAGAACCAATCTGGAACCAGAAGAACAAGATTACTATATGGCAAAAATATAAGAATAAACAATGGAAATTATTTCCATGTAGTTATAAAGAGAAAGGGATGTTAATGTTAAGGGGATTATCACAGGCTGGCTGGCCTTTTAAAACAAGTTGGATCCAGCCTGGACTGGGATCTAGCCATTATCCCTCAATTGTGGTGAAAGTAGTAATCCTAGGTGAGTTAGAGAGATTGATCCCGGATGCGGAAGGCATACTTAAATAGAGCTAAGGTAGAAGACCCAGGAGAGAGGAGGTAGGGCATTCTCTCACTTGGAAGGGTCTGGGGTAGGCAGATTGGGGAAAGCTGCAGGCATAGAACTGATCCCTGTGCCAGGCCCCAAAAAGAAGGAAAGATCCAGGAAGAGACTGTAAAGGCAACAGGACTCTCCACTGGAGATAAACCCGCAGGGAGCAAAGTAGGTGCCTGTGAGAGGGAATCCTGAGATAGGGTTTGCAAGTAGAAACAGAAGCCTTCAGTAGCCCGAGGGAGCAGCAGAATTATTCAGATTTGTTTGGATTTTCATTTGGACCTATTGGTTAGCCCAGAATGGCTTTGAATATAATGTGACTTGGCTGGAAGGCCAAGCCACAGAAGACCTGGTGAGAGGCAGATGGCCTGCAGGAGGTGCTGGAGCCAAGGATACCAGTGACGTTACTGACAGACATATGGCGGCACTCCAGGGGTCAGCATCCTACTGATGGGATGAACAATCTAAAAAAAAGTTTTCTGCTGCCTGAAAAAGGATTTTACTAGTACCATCTAGTTACAGGAAAGACACTTGAAGAAAATGATAATAAATACCAGAATACTTAGATACAGCTACCATATGTCTCTCTCTAGGGCAATCTAATAGAGGAGGGTTGGCAATATTCTTGGCTAAGAGTTTCAGCATAACTCATAGACACAGAGAGCAGATATATTTCTGATAAGGGGTCCTTGAAAAGTAAACTTCTCACTTGAGCCAATGTATGCTTCCAGTCAAGACCAACCTTTTTTTTATTATTATTATTATCATCATTATTATCTTTTTTAATCTACATTTTAAACAAATCAACATTTTAATTTCATGTTTTGTTCTGTTTTGTTAACAGATTTTTATTGCACATTTTTGGAAAAATGTGACCCCTCATTATATGGAATTGTGGTGTGGTAAAATATAAACTGTCCTTGTAATGGAAAAGCTTTAATCAAGTACATATACAAGAGAGGTGCCAAAATAGGATAGGTATTCAGAAATTTGGTCACTCTTTCTAGCATCCCCAGAAAAGGAAGGCTCTCCAGTGAGCAAGCATCAATCTTTAGCCAGGTTCTTTTGAATATTAACATGATCTTGAATAAATAATGTACAGTGTAGTATGTTAGTGTTTTATTGTAGCTTTGCCTTAATAAAAGCTTTTAAAAATAGGCAGACATTTTCTCTAGCAAATATTTCAGAACATTGCAGTTTAATTTCAGAAAGCAATATTCCAATACTGACTTTATGGCAAATGGTTGTACATTAAGTTCTTGAGTGTCTTTTCAAGATAACCAGCATGTGTATCACAATCCCATTTTGTTTGTTTCTTTCTTTCCTTCTGGATTCTGGTACCAACATTTTTCATGTGATCAGAGTCATTGACAGATTTGTTTAACAACTGGCCAGAAAATAATACTCCATTAATTGTAATTAGAACCAAATGGATTCAATTCACTTCCTAAATATGAGCAAGTGTCTGTAATAATAGCTAAACATTCTCCCATCATCTGTCTGTGCCAAATCTCTACGTGTAACTTGGATTTAAAAGTGCTCGGTTGTCACTAGCTTTCAGGATTCAGCATGCACAGTCTTGTTCCTTCCTGAAGAAAATGTAGGGCTTTCATTCCTAAGGGTCTAAGCACTGTGAATATTATATCCATAGTGTTGTAACATTGCTTCATTCATAATTAAAGTGACCCAACTCCATTTTAGATTAATAGAATAATTAAAAGTGGCCTGACTCCATTTTGAATTAATAAGAATGTAGGCTCATTGGAGTGAAGTATAAAATGCTGGCTGCTTTGTGTCAACCCCCGGCCCGCCACGTATTGTAACAGAATCGCTGTGAAACTTACCAGCGCCGGGAGGAGCCGGCAGGTGCTAAGTACTGAAGTGAATGTAATCAGTATGTAGCTTTTGGTAACCCTGTTACAAAATTTCATTAAGATAGTATCCATCTCTGTGAAACTTCGCTTGAATTGTATCTATTCATGTATCACAACAAAAACTCTGTGACTGGAAACTCAGTAAAACAGTATCCATTCATGTATTACAGCAAACGCCCTGTGAAACTTACAAGCCCCGAGAAAAACCTCAACAAGCGTTAAGTACTGAAGGGCAATACAATCAGGATGTAGCCTGTGGGTTTTGATAAACCTGTTACTTGAAACTCAGTAAATTTCCGTTAAATAGCACCCATTCTAACAAAATCTCTGTGACTCGAAACCCAGTAAACTGCATTTGAATAGTGTTTAGATATGTATTG
>ML675604.1:81425880-81528932 GCA_007922155.1 Mesoclemmys tuberculata | reverse complement strand
CCATACAAATCGAACCTGACAGCAAGCTGGTTCTTGTTGTCACCTCACATAGCAGTATTATAATTTCATGTTCATTTGTAATCCGAGCATCTTTTATTTGGTTTAAACTGGAAATTAACAGTTAAAGTTTCACTGAAATTAAGCACAGAATTACATGAATGAACATTACTTTTAGTTTTGCAAATGTAGATTGTCAGATTTCAAAGTCTGATAATAGATTCTTTAACATAGTTTCTAACCCACAGTTCTTTTTACTATTGCAATGTTTATCAGAGCCTTTAAGTTTTATATTAATGTACATAATAATAATTAACAATAACAACAATTTAATTTCAAAGATGTTTATATCAGGTTACTTGAACATCTGAAATGATATAATTAACAAAAAGTCTTCGCTGAAGTGATTGAACCTTTCACTATTTAGTGACCAATTTGAACCAGCCCATCTCAAGAGTGAGTGAATGAAGTTGTTACCATCTGATGCCTGTTCAGTGATATGTCTGAAATAAGTGTGGTGGTCTCGTCCACATATCAGAAGAGGCATAAAATAAAACCTAAAACCCACCAACCAAATAAACAATGTAATCATATGATTTAGTCTTCCAAATACACTCATTGTCACTAGTAGCTTAACTTTTTTAAAAGGCAAAACAACTAAAGCTTGTCTACATGATGCATTAGTCCACACCAGAGTGATGAAAATTCTAGTGTGCACTATTATATTGCATACTCTCCAGCCTGTGTGGACCATTCTGGCATGAACTAAAAGTTCTCTAGTGTGCATTAATGTAGTCAGACAATACTATATTAATGTGTGAAGGTACTCATGGTGCACGCCAGTAGAGTCCATGTGGGCCAGTTAGTATGCAGCATGGTAGTGTGCACTCGAATTTACACTCTTCTAATGTGACTAATGCACTGTGTAGACAAGCCCTTAGTTATTAATTGTGACCTCTTTGTGAGAAATAAATTGAGCAATCATGTAGCTAAATCAAGGACATGACAGCCTGGAGATTTCCTTTAAATGGTTATATTTTAATGTGACTGTTTCTCAGTCAGGGAGAAAAAGACATTTTATTTGAGATATACAGATTTGATGTGAATTCTGATAAGATGTTAGTGGCTCTGGGCAAATACAGAAATATAATATCATTTCTTTTAGGTAGGAAACCACATTTCTTATATAGTGCTTGAGATATGAAATTACTGTTTTCCATACATTTACAGATACTGTAACCTCTTTCACATACAGACAAACATCCTTCTACATCATACTACCAAATTGCAAACCATGCTGTGAAGGATATGCATCTCCTCCTCAGATAAACAGCAATGGTAGCAAAACCACAGGTTTGTAGGAACCTTTACATGTGGACATTTTTTAAACTTAATGGAGGGTAACCATAAAAAGTGGTATTTTCAAAAGTGTCTGTGATTTAGGAACCCAAGTCCAAAAGAATTTTAAAGGGAATTGTCCACCATTTTTACTTAGGTGCTTTTTTGGAATCCCACATGAAATCTGTATTTATCAGAAATCTATTTAGAAATCGGACTTTATGGATCAGTGTTCTACCTGATACATGATGCATCCCAAGATGGAATGCTCATGGGGCCCTGCTGCGGTCCATCAAATCAGATAAGGGAACAGACTAAGCAGCTCTTCAAACACCTAGCTGTAGAAAGAAAGATGATGTATGATGAAAGAGTTCAAACTTGGGGATATATGCTGATGGTCTTGGGCAAGTGATTCAACAAAAATCAGCATGAATGGTTCAGATAGGTCACTGGCTAATTTTTTTAATACTCTTGGGTATGACGTATTTGCTGATTTTAAAATGTTTTACTAGTTGCTGCTTAACATCCTCACCAGTTACTTGTGGAATAGAAATTATTTTCTTGTAAGATAGAAATATTTTACCCTGATAGATCTTAAAAATTTTATATAAACGGGAAGTCATTGTCCTCTGAGAGTGTTTCCATTGTATACTATTCAATATCTTTAACACCAATCTGGAAAAAATATAAACCTTCCTGGACAAATTTGATTATGACACAAAAATTGGTTGAGTGTTAAATAATGATGGGGACAGGTCCGTTATACAGACTGACCAAGATTGCTGGGGATGTGGTCTTCTTTGAACATGCATTTCAATGCAAAGGCAAGGATATGCATTTAGGAACAAAGAATATCAGTAACACTTACAAGATGAAAGACAGTTTCTTGGAATGAAGTAACACCGAAAATTACTTAGGGGTAATCATAGATAACGAACTGGCTCTGAGCTTTTAGTGTGATGCTGTAGCTAAGGATATATCAATACAGCAGATTCCTTATGTTAGCATGTGGAGTTTAAACACTGCATACCACCCGCACCTGACCCCCCAGAGCTGTATAAATATCAGTGTAGACAGTGAGACACTGCTTAAGTGAGTAAAGACACTCAAGACCTTAGGGTATATACCTTACATGCTTCTGTACACACCAAAGCCCTCTTCACCCTGTTTCTGTTCCTCCCCTGTCGACACTGATATTTTTAGCAGAGTAGTGTTTTGCTGTCAGGGAGAGGCTTACCTCTGCCAGAGCCTTTCTCTTCAGTCTCACCCCTGCCAGAGCCTTTCACTGCCATGTGTAGCTATACATCACAGTTTGGGTGACATCTGCCTTTCTCTGCAGTGTGTAGCTACATGTGCCCTACACGCCACTGCCAGTGAGTGCGCAGTTTAGACATATCCTCAGAGCACAAATGTGATCCTTTGATATATAAGCAGAGGAGTATGAAGTATAAGTAAGATGGTATTGTTACTTAATGTATGGCATTAGCGAGACCATTACAAGGCTGTCTCCAGTTCTGATATCCACAGTTAAAAAATCATGTTGAAAAATTGGAAAAGGTCCAGAGAAGAACTAAAGGAATGACTTGACGTCTGGAAAACATGGCTCATGGTGAAATTTTTAAGAAGCTTGATTGATTTAGTTTATCCAAGAGAAGGTTAAGAGGAGTCTACCTAGTATAGAAGCACTTGCCTGGTTATTCCATAGTAAATGGCTGTTTAATGTGGCAAAAAAAAGGCATAGAGAGTTCTAATGGCTGGAAGCTGAAGCTAGACAAATTCAGACTAGAAATAAAGCACAACCTTTTAGCAGTGAGGGTAGCTAGCCATAACCTAGGCATATGGTAGATTGTCCATCACTTAAAGTCTTTAAATCAAGACTGAATGTCTTTATCAAAGATATGTTATAGATCAAAAAGAAGTTTTGGGCTTGAAACAGAAATTCATACAGGGAGGTTCTTGACCTGTGTTAATCAGAAAGTCAGACTATATTATCATAATGATCCCTTGTGGCTTTAAAATCTATAATTTATCAGAAGATACAAGCAGAAAAATAGAATTAAATTTTAGTTTTCATCTGATGATAAAGATTAGCTTTATGGTCATTGCAAGTAAACTGTAAGCATTCCCTTTCCACAATTTGGTATTTCATACCATAAAGAAGGGTATAACATTTTACTTTAATAAAATTTTATTTTTTTCTTAACAGCTACAACACAGCCCACCCCTCATATTTAAATGTGCAGTGCAACCATTAGTTAAACCTCCATGATACGACTAGTCTCAGTCCTAAAAAAATTGGTCTTTATCACCCCTCCATCTTTTGCCCCTCATGCACAGCTCTGTGAAAAAAGTGTACTGCCCATAGTGGGTGTGATTCCCTACACCACTTTTACCCCATTTTAACTCTATTGATTTCAAATGAATGACACCATCATAAACTAGTATAATGGAGTGGAGAATCTGGCCCATGTATTATTTTGCCAGTTTGGGAAAGTGAAACAGGATTAAACCAGAAATGATATCCCTCAATTTATGTGGGGCCACTTCTTCAGCTGATGCAAATCAGTGTAGCTCCATTGAAGTCTTTGGTAGTATACCACTAAGTAATGCAAATGTATCAGTCCTCATTTAAAAAATAAATGTTTTCCCCTTTGAAGAGAATATGTAACAATTGTCTTTTTTAATTGAACAGCTCTGTCTTCCTGAGGTCATTTGAAAAGGGGAGAGTGTTCTACTAAAGCTTAAGTAAGAATCATTCCGTTTCCCAGAAACAAGATGTGAAAATTATTGCACTTCCAGAGTTGTGGTGAAACGTGTGCTATCTCTGTGTTTAACCCATGCTTCTGTCGTTGTTTTTTTAAACATTAGTAGTCATTTTGTTGTTGTTTGCAAGAATCGTGGAGCTGATGCCCATTGACTACAGCTAGTCAGGAATGCAGGCAAACAAAGGAAATAAGTTCACAAATCCTTGGAGCATGCTCAGTAGGGCATCTCCAAGGTTGGGTGCCAAATCCACTCCCAAGTATAAAGAAAAAAAAGGCTCCAAACTCTTCAGTTACTTCAGCCAGACCCAGAGGGAGACAGCCATACCAGAGGAGAGGTGAAGATCTCTTCCCTGAGGGTGGTGGTCAGAGCTCTGCTTTTACTAATCATAACAAGAATATAACCACAAGGGGAAGGATACCAGCCTCTTCAAAAAAATGTAGTGTTTGCTGCTTGTTCAGCTCAGGACAGGGTATTAATGCTAAATTAGTGTTGCTTGTTTTAAATGTGCAGGATTTGTGGCCTGTGTGTCTTTTGGTACTGAAGAAATCTGTATTTAATACTATTTTCTTTTTGTTTGTATAGTATTTCCTGTATTGATATAATGATAAGAGTTCAGTTAGGTTTTTGAGAAGTCTTAATTAACCCCCAAACAGTCCTCTTATAAATCTAAGGGATTTTTTTAGTCTGAGCAAATTTACTACTTTGGGGTACTTATATTCCAACTGGAGCAACTCTGGGTACAGGCATCCACGATGGTCCAATTTGCATATTTATCTTATGTGGTGTTAGCCACAGCAGGGAGTTCCGCTGTCAAAACAGATTGAACCTGCTCTCTCTATTCCTGCAGTAAAATGGAATTATAGTGGGTACTGTGTAATGAAAGTTTATTGGATTACATTTCCATAGAATATTATTGGAGACAGTCATTTTTAATGACTATCCATTTGACAATGATAACCCATTACATGGGGAATCTCCCTTGTCTCACTTCCACATGTTCATTCAACACCCTATGCTGTAAAATGAGGAGAGCTCTCATGTCCAGCTGACATCAACAAGAGTTGAAGCTGTCAGCACATCAGAGGATCTGTCCCTCAGACAGTGGCACAACCATTTCCAGAAAACATACCCGTGTGACTCAGAGAACTACAAAATATAATAAAAATGGAGACAGAAAGAAAGGAAATATCAAGAAATATATAGATGACAACTGCTAAGGAAACATAGTTGTCTGCATGTGGGAAATGGATAAAAAACAATCCTCAAAATAGGGAGAGATGTATTTATTTATTACCAGCATCCTTATGTCTGTGTCCACTTACACACAAAGAGCCCCATTCTGCATCATGTAAATACAGAACAGAGCACTTGCTAACTGTAGTGAGAGGAGAATTAGACCAGAAAGTTTCATAACACTACAATATCAAGTGGGACTAGTCATTCTATAGTTAAAAAGTAGCTTTAATTATAAACCCTTCTGCTAATTTTCCCACTAAAATAAAATCCAGTCATCTGAAACTTCGCATACCAAGGCACAATTTTCCTGTGCAGGAACTGGGATTTCTGCTTCACAGGTAATTCTGATATTTTGAGGTTTGTTTTTGTTCCAAAACAGAATGAAACATCAAACTCTGAAATTTTCCATAAAACAATTTTTTTCCAGTCAATCAAAAAGTTTCATTTTGATTTCAACTTTCAGTTTTTGATGATATAAAATGTATTTTGAAACAAAAAAGGGAAATGTTCCATCCCAGAATTGAACAGTTTGACATTATTAAAATGCTTCATTTGGATTTTTTTTCAAAAGGAAATGCCACTGAAATCAACACACTGTCTGGCTATGCCAGAAGGAGGACAGGATACCACCTGCCTTAATTAAAGACCTCAAAACTCATTTCCCCGGAGGCATCTGAGTGGATCTTTAGATCAGCCTCAAGTATCCACTCCTCCCTCCAAAATGACACCCCCATTAAAGTGATTCAGAAACTTCTCACACCCCCAAATCTTCCTTCATCTCTTTAATAACTCTTATAAAATAGTGAAGCACAGATATTACTGAGATGGAAGCTGAAAGCCAAGTGCAAAATGCCCACTCCAAGTACACTACCCAGCATGCAAAGTTAAGATGTCAAATATCTTTCTTGCCTACTCTACCCCTACTAATCAAACCCAGTAGCTCTTGAAGCTTATCCTGAGGGAGTCAGTATATACTTGTCAGTCTGTCCAGCTCAATCTACAAATTGGTCAGTTTAGTGGAGAACCTTTCTCTTTTTTTCCTCTCCTAGAGGTACCCCAAAGTTGTCAGAAAGAATCTGGAAGGCATCCAGCACACTCTTCTGAATCAGCTCTGCCTACAAACCAAAAGTAATCTAAGTAGGCCATTACCTGCTATAAACAGGATATTACATATACTATGAGCATATATTAATCAGAATAAATTTGCCCTTCCAAAAAGAAACCCAAAAGGGTAAAGTAATAATGGTTTACCAGCCGCATTCAAGAAACAAACTTGATATCACTCTTCACTGTCAGCACCCCAGGCTTCACAGCCTCGTCAATGGAGGATTAGCGAACAGAACATAAGGCTGCATCTATTGTATCATTAACTGAACTTCCCCATGGGTACGACTGGTTGTGAATTAAGTGATGCTCATCTGGGGCCTTCTTAGGGACCAAGCCTAGGGGAGAAATTGGCAGGTTCATTACACATGAAGGATTGAATGGCCCTGCTACTCTATTAATTCTTTTGCATTCTTTTCCTTTATTATATTACCTAACCCCATTAAGGACTTCAAATGTTTGGACATTACATAATCATGTATATGGAACCCTAAACCTCAAAGTAAATGCTTTCCATAAGTAGATCCCTTTATTTTGTTAGGATAATCCCAAAGGAGAACCCTTGATGCTCAAGTTTAACAAAAGAGAGAGTTTTGTCCAGTCTCCCCACCTTCTACACACATCCCTTCCTGCTCCTTAACAGTCATATCCAGTTTCTTTACTAAGGGGCCTGCAGGATGCATTCGACTTATTCCCCTTTCTGAAACCATACTGCGGTCTCCCACAGGTGCTGCCACAATTGTGGACTGTATGGGCCCCAAATTAAATTTTGCAAACATGTCTAACTTTGCAGATACTTTGAAAACAAGCAGCTTCATTAAATGCACAGCAAATGTTGTTACATGCCTTGGACTTCTGCCAGGCTTGCTGCCGAATGAACAGATCACTGTCAGTGTGAACATTGGGTCCCCATGGTGGCATGCACTCCAGTCACAGTATGTGATGCAGTATGTCCCACAGAATTCCAGTTTGTGTTGCAGGTCTCAACCTAAAGTGTTCATCATAATTAAACCAGGCCATGCCCCCAAATATATGAATATAATCAAGCAGGCATATAATCCATTTGAATAATGCTGGGCTTCTGTCTTGGGTACGTCTCTGCAATAACACCTGCATAGAGTAAAGAGTCAGCATTTTAATTTTCCCACATTCTAGCCACCCTTTGTCTCTTGGGTGTTTCATTATCTGAGGTACCCTATCCCTGCCTACTCTCTGTGGGTACCTCCTGTTTAACGGTGATAATATGTTTATAAGTTCACCTCTCAAAATCTTGTCTTCAGTGGTACTGAGAAGTGGTACTGATCTCATATTATGTCAGACGCCCCAGCATAACCATGCTCCCAAATAACCACCATGGAAATCTCAGTGCCCTGCTGCCCCCAGCTCCCCCCGGGCAGTGATTTAATCCTGCAAATTCATATTCCCTGTTGGCAGGTGATTTATAGGTTGCTCAGCCATCTCCCCCACATTAAGGTCTTCTAACCATGGCAAAGGATCTGGCCAATTTGACTACCTACTGCCTGTGTCCCAAACTCTGGCCCATGCTGGGTGTCCATGAATACCCACTGCTTAATGCACACTGACGACATTTCCACAGAAAGATTTGATTTTGATTAAATGGCATTTTCCAGCAGAAAAATAAATGTTTCACTGGACATTTTTTAACAAAATTGGAAAGAAGCAGAAGAGCAATTTTAGGCCCTAATTTTCTGATCTAATTGAGAAGCAAGAACAGTGTCTTTATGACTCTTTTGCACCCCCCTTCCTCCAGTCATCGGGCACTTTGAGTGCTATGCAGATACCGGCAACCTAAGACCTTCAGAGGTAAATGTCAGTGCCATTAACATTAAGAGTCACCAAAATGGTAAACTGTTTCTCATCTTACCTTGGGGATGCTCATCATTGCTTTTTAGTTTATGTCCTCTGTCTTAGATTATAGAAGAATCCAGTCTGATTGACCCTAAAGAGGATAAGTCATTCCACATTTTCAGGGGTAAGCCTTCTTGGACAATGTTTCCTGCAGTGATAAATATAGCATGCCCTCATAATTTACCATAGTGGTTGGAGAGCTGACAGTCTTTCCATTAAAAATGAAGGCTGGATCTTCTTTCTTTGCTTCTAGCACTCAGGTGAATAATCAGTAAAGTTAACAAGTAATTCTCCCAACTAGCCGTTCATTATTCCAGCCAGAGACAGAGAAGATTGTTAATATAAAGTTTGCCAGTTGCATTAAGAGCAAAATATGTCACATACATGCACTGTGATTTTAGTTGAATTTTTAGAAGACTGTGAACATGAAGTTTCTGTCAAATTGCTAATTGATTTGATCAAGTCTACCTACAATCAAAGCAAGGAACCTAGTTTGCTTGGGGTTTCTGAATTAAATTTTGAACATCATATTTGGTAAATTCTCAATACTTCATATTATACTTTGCAGATTATTTCTAGATTTATGTTATCTTTGTTTTAGCAACTGTGAGCAGCTCCTTATTGATTTTCATTTCCATTGGGCCAGATCTCAGCAACACCTTGTTTGCTTGGCTACATACACATTTAAACTTCAGTTTCCTCATACTTTTACTGCAAAGGAGTTATTAGTAAATTGTACTGTAATGCACCATTATTTAGCTTCCTTACACTCTTCGCTTTTATAGGCAAGGGTAGACTTTAGACTCTGTTAAGGCAAAATTTAAAAAGACTGTCAAATAAATAGAACACAAAAGCTATAGGTCAACAACAAAACTTGTTTGCATCTTGTTTTTCTGGCTGTAGATTTTAATGTGGATTGTGGATTAATCATTCAGTCCCCATTTGATATCAATAGTTCTGATCCAATTATTACAATTAAACATGTGCCTAAGTACTCTGTGGGATCAGGACTTTAAATAAAAATCCAGGGATAGGACCACGGGATTTTTTGGCTCACTACTTAATCAAGCAATGCTATCTTTACACAATCCAGATATCCTTTTGTGGACATGACCATCACCCTTAACATCCCTAGGCAGAAGCATAGTGTTGTCTTGTAGGCAATTCATAGTTACAGTTCACATTTATAACATTCAAAACAGACTTTTAAAAATATTCTGCATTATTTTGATTTCTTGTCCTCTAACTTTTTGCTTGAATACTAATTTCTGTTTAATAAAAAATGCTTGCCCCTTTCACTCAAAGGGGTTTGGTTGAAATGAAGTGACCAGCAGGTGGTTCACATAAAATTTCATTAGCCTCTCTTTTGGTGCATCTTTGAATAAATTGCCTCATTTCTATGCAAATTGACAGAGCCCCTGTTTCCTGGCTAATTTTATTCTAACCATGTATACTTTAAAACATGATATCAAATTTTCCAGGATTCATACAGCATGAAGAATTCATAATAAGTAGCAAGCTACCCACCATTACATCTTCCTATTCAGATGTGCACATAAATGGGGCAACTGTTCAAACACTGAATGTGTGGAACTATCATCTGTGTGGAGAAAACTGTTGGAAATCTTTATTAAAGAAATGGGATTCAAGGACAGGCAAATGAAGGACTTCATGTTATAAAGTAAGTTTCTCTGATGCAAATAAAACCCCGTAAAGATTAAATAAAAACACCATTAACCAAAGATTATAGTAAAACCAGTAAGTTGACCATGACTAAGGGCAAACATAACTACCAATGCAACTACAGGAGATCTTGCATATAGGTACTATTGTTTAAGGGTTAAAAGTTCTTCTGTTTGAGGAAAGATACATGTCTCGAGGCCAGAGAAGCAGAATCCCACCCAGAAGAAAAAATGCAATGTTTCACAATCTCTCTTTACACTCAACTTCTCTATGAAAAAAGGAAGGTGTAGACACATTCTGAGAGAGGGTGAGGTTCTGTGCACCCTGCTTCACTGTTAAGGGTAGTGGAAGGAAGGGGGACAGAGAGACATGCTGACTATGCATGGGAGAGTGGGAGTGAAGCAGACGGCCATAGGGGTTTAGGTTGGACCAACATGGTATATGACATCAAATATGGGATAAATGAAGGTAGGGGAAATCAGCAAAAATTGGGTGAGAGGAGCAACGTCAGTGATGTTTGGTGACTCTGAAATATAAGTACTAAGGTTCCATGCCACATTACAATGAGAAGTGAAACTGACATGTGGAATTTTATGGTGGTCTTCAACTACCTGAAGGGGGTTCCAGGGAGGATGGAACTAGGTTGTTCTCACTGGTGGCAGATGCCAGAACGATGAGCAATAGACTCAAGTTGCAGTGGGGGAGGTTTAGGTTGGATATTAGGAAAAACTTTTTTCAGTAGGAGAGTGATGAAGCACTGGAATGGGTTACCTAGGGAAGTGGTGGAATCTCCATCCTTAGAGGTTTCTAAGGTGTGTCTTTGCAAAGTCCTGGGTGAGATGATTTAGTTGGGGTTGGTCCTGCTTTGAGCAGTGGTTTGGACTAGATGACCTCCTGAGGTCCCTTGCAACTTTAATGTTCTATGATTCTATGATTTGAATGCAATAATGCTAACTCAGAAATTGAGATTGTAAGGCCTTTGCTTGTCTTCTCCTTCGACTGTCTTTCATTGTGTATATGTACAGTGCCTAACAGAAGAGGGCCCTGATCCCTGAAATGGACTTTCGGTGCTGCCACAATAAATAACATTTTTCTGTCCTGTGTGGAGAATTACCTAGAGTTCAGTTAAACTCCTTCAAAAAGACAAACTCCCACTGTGAATATGCAACACTTTCAGTGATCCCTTTCTATTTAACAACACACAGCATTCATAGTAAATAATTTTGACAGAGATTTTTTGTTATAAAGTTTTCATGAGATAAACAGCCAGAAGGCCAAATGCTGCACTGACTTGCAGTACATGTGGTCCTATTGAATTCACTGGGGTTGCACAAAGTTTATGTCAGGGCAGAATTTGATCCATTGTTTAATATTTTCCAAATTCGTAGTTTTATAAAGACACCATCCTTGAAAGCTGCTGTGCGATAATGAGAGCTAAATAATGTAGGAGTTAGGAAGTAAATATGAGCTGCACTTAACACTTGTGGGGAAGGATTAAGGGTGTGATTCAAGGCATCCTAAGTGCTAGAGAAAACCCTAACCAAACGGAACCAGACCCAAACCAAAGAGAAAAACCCAAACCAAACCGAACTCTCTGGTTCTGAACACCCCAGAGTTCAGAAAACCTAGGACTCAGCCCTAAATCCAAATGTTGCATCTTT
This sequence comes from Mesoclemmys tuberculata, assembly GCA_007922155.1. Classification (NCBI taxonomy): domain Eukaryota; kingdom Metazoa; phylum Chordata; order Testudines; family Chelidae; genus Mesoclemmys; species Mesoclemmys tuberculata. The sequence continues at coordinate 81,517,278 of ML675604.1, read as the reverse complement.
AGTCTGCTGAAAACGGTATGGCTGACATAATTTAAGAAAAACATTAAGTGTAAATAGGCACCTAACATGTCAAAATTTGGGTTAGTTATTACAGAAAAAAGGTAAATTTCTTCATTTGATAGTTTGTCTGAGGTAAGGACCTAGATTAAAGTTTTGATCAATAGTATGCCAGATTTGATTCTACCATTTTACTATTTATGACTGTGCTACTGCTACTACTACTACTACTTCTCCTCTTCTACTAAGTTCATAAAGAGAGAGAATTTTTTTAAGCATATCAGCGACAGTCTTGTTGTTCTTAAGATTTCTCTTGATTTATATAACAAGGGATAATTTAAGAATGCAAATTAATGACAGAAGACTTAGACTCTGTACTGGAACAAAGGTTATACAAATTCTTGTCTAGCTGCATCTCTATTAAATCTGAGAAATGGTAAAACATAAAAGTGTGTGAGGAGTTGTTATTTTATTTGTAATCTGTGGCATTTATTTTTACAACAGATTTTGAAACAATTCACAGAACAGCCTTTTGGCCAAGCAGTGTCATACATATGTAAATAAGAGGGAAAAGATTCATTCTTGCTTGACTTCAACTACTTTCTGGGCTGAGATTCACTATTTTTTATTGAACATTTCTAGTAAATACAAATTATGAGAAAATTGCCATTAGATCGTTTTTAATCCATATGAATACATTGTATATTGACAGTGTAGATGGGCCTGCCCTGTAAAATTCAAACATACACCTAGAACAGGATTTTAAATGCTCAGAATTCAGAGGGAAAATCTCAAATGACAAAAAATTAGTATAGCAGGTTCTATTCCATTTCAGGCTGGTCAGAATTTTTCACATGAATAAAATTTCCTATTAGAAAATGTGGTTTTGTCAAAACTGATTTTTGTTGTGGGAAAACATTGATTTATATTAAATTAATTGGTTTTTTTCAAACAGAAAATTGAAAGAAAAATTTTGTTATGTCTATTCAAAATGAGAATTACTTTTTGACATTGAATCATTTCATTTTAATAAAAATTGTCAACATTTTCTGTTTTGATATTTTTCATTCAAATATTTTCATAATTGTCACTGAAAATATACATATTTTGATTTTTCATTGGAAATTGCAGAACAAAATTATTTCTAATTTGTTAAATTTTCCTATGAAAGGAAAATACTGTATTTTAAAAAGCTCTACTCCCTCCTCTTCCCTGTGAGGTAGTAATTCTAAGACTAGGAAGATGTGTGATCAGAATGCCTCTCTGGCAGAAATTTGTGCCTTTGGCCCTTAAAACTGTGTTCCCAGGATTGGTGTGGGGAAGAGAAAGTATGCGTTGGCAAAATTCCACCTATTTCCCCAATGCTGAATCCAGGGCTCTGACCAAAGATGTTGAGATAGAGGGCTGAATATTTTTAAAAGCCTCTAATTTTGCTCCTATTAATTCATTGAGAAGTCCTTCTAATTTGTAAGTGCAAGCAACATTTGTAGGTACATTTCAGGTTGTTACAGGTTACATTTTCAGAATTAACCTCTGAGTTTGGGTACTCCTATTCTTGGATATTTATTAGTGAAAGCCTAGGGATTGATTTGCAGAGGTGCTGAACATTCTCAATATCATTCTAATTTGAAAAAGTTGGAACACCCAAAAACCAAGGTATCTATTGTGTTTTCATATACTCACGAGGTAATCCCATGATACATGCAGATATACAGTGGCAGAACTTCGCCCACAGCTTTTAATTCAACATGTTGTTCTTATGATGAGTCTTATGCTACCTTTCATACACAGACCCTGCATTTTAGTAATTTCTTTCAGATGTGCTACCATTGATCACTTTAGTGACTGAATGGCAGTACCGAAGAATAATCAATGTTCATTTGAAATTCCAGGATCCTAACAGTTAATAACTGATAGACAGAATAAATGTGGAACTTTGGAAATATTTCAAGTATCAGGCAAATGATTTTCATGGGTCTCCATCCAATCATGCTATTTAACTTCAGCTGTAGGGGCTCTAGAGTCTCAGACAAGCATTGATTATTTGTCAGATTATGTTAATATGGTCAGTGTTATAGCAGATAAATATTTGTACAGCCAAATAACACTTGACAGTAAATACATGAATTTTGTTTAAGACACAAATGTCAGTGAATTCATTTTTGGTGATTGACATGGAAGTACACAGATCAATAAGTTGCATCCTTCTCTAAATATAATGGAAATTGTCATTTTCTAATCGTCTCATTTGAAATCAAGATAATTGAACCCGAGATTTATGATTCAGATTCATTAGAGCAGGAGAGTGCAGAAGGGGGAGTAAGGAGGGGCACACCCACCTTCCCAATCTCTCTGTGTCCCTTCAGCCCAGGGAGGGCAGAAGCAGCAGGATGTCTGACTGCCGGCTGAGGTCCTCCTCCCTGCACTGCTACAGCTGCAGCCTGCTGATTCTCCTTCACTGCTGCTGGAATCCCATGCATTGTCTCTGCCTCCACCTCTGGACTCAACTCAGCGGGTGGTTTGGAAAGCAGGGAGCAGCACTGGGACTCCAGCAGCAGGGAAGGAGAAGTAGCAGGCCACAGCTGTAGGGATAGGGGAAGGAGGACCTCAGCCGACAGCCAGCCACCCTGCTGCTTCCTTCTTCCCAGGCTGCCAGGAAGAGCTGCTGCCTGCTCATTACTGGGCATCCCCACCAGAGGTGGTCTGAGAAATCAAGGGGTAAGGAGAGTGTGACACAAACCTTTCTTTTGTGTGTTTCAGGTGCCCCTCAAAAAGTATACTCATTGAAATTCCTGTTTGCGCCTCTGCATTAGAGTTTAAATGAAGCTCTAGTTAATAACCTAGTTTATCTCTCTCTGCATTATGCTGAATTCAATTTAAGTAGACTAAATAGTTCTTTAAAGACAGATATCTATTTTAGCCCTAAAGATCTCCAATTACATTGATTCTATAACCTTCTTTAAAAGCTTTTCCATTGCCTGTTATTACTATTTTTATTTTTTAATCTATTAAATAGATGCAGTCATTCATTCATACTTAATATTCTTTTATCATAGGTTTTTAAGTTCCTTTAAGAATATTTCTTATGTATATATTCTGAAAGAAAAAAGACTTCAGAAATGGCTAGCCACCATTGATACAACATATCTCTTACATCTTACAAGCAATACAGGAGTTTAACTATTCCAAAATGTATGTCAAGGTAATGGTTCATCTGGAGCCCTGTCTTCTTATGTATGCTGTTCACTAAATGATGAGGAAGCTTGTCTCATTGTCCATACAGTATTGCTTAACCTGTACTATTTACTTCATTCATTAATGAGGCAAGGTTCTCAGTGAACACAGCCTTGCTTTTTTTCAATTCACCAACTAATAATATGCACAGTTAATGGGAAAGGACTGCACAACTGACCTCTAATCAATTTTGTTAGTTCCTCAGAAGGACTGTAGTGGCTTTGAACTAGAGATGGGGGAATAGCTGATTTTCAGTTTGTGGCAACTCTGAAAAATTTTAATCAAATAAATTTGGTCAAACCAAATCAGAAATTGTTTGGAATTTTTGGTGAATTGAAAAAATCAATTTGAGATCTGTTCTAGAGAGGGAATTTGAACCTGGGTTTTCTACATCCCCAGTGAGTGCCTGAACTACTAAACTAATATTAAAGAGAGAAGGAGACCAGCACCACCACCTTCTCCGGCCATTTTATGAATGGCCAAAACTATTCATGTCAAATTTGCAATTAGTTTTGGGAAAACAAAAACAGTATTTTTCAATTCATCTAAATTTTTTTTTCCAATTTCACTTTGGAGAGAGAGGTGATTTCAGATATAGTCTATTTCAATAATTATTTACATATCATCACTTGTTTTAATATTATCCTTTAATGTATTTGTGGTCCAAACTACATATCAACAGAGTGGATTAATATTTTTTTTCATTCCAGCTTCCAAATAATTGAAATTACTAACTAGCACTGAACCTTGAACAGACCCCTGTGGGACACCACTCAGTACCTTCCATCGATGTTTGTTTTAGAGTCCATCAATTAGTGCCTTCTCCCAACTTAACACATACTGTAATTCAATAATATTTATTCTCCATATATTTAGATTTATGGAGCAGGGTCTCTCTTACTCTGTGTTTATACAGTACCAATCACAGTGGTTCAAAGACCTTAAGGGAGGCCTATAGATGACAATAATGATAAAAATAAGTGTTGCGCCTTTTGCTCTTTACACAACATCATTATGAAGAAACAATTCATGCATGATGGGTGCATATAACTATGTTTAGTAAATATACAAAACAAATACTAGTTACATACACAGGATGTTGTTCTGACTAGCTTCTAAAACATAGAACACTTTGAGTGCCACTAACTACTTAAAGGGGTTCTACCCAATTCCTATAAAATAAAATAAAAATAACTTTGGCCCCTGGTATGTCTATTTACTGGCAATTATGTCTCAGCCACATTTTAAAAGTTTCCTCATATAAAGTTCCTCTTTAAAGTTCAGGCTTTCTAGTTCTCTGGTGTAATCCTCTTTTCAGGGTCTATTTCTGTCCTTCTGCTCCGTAAACACAGAGCCCTATTCTAAAAGTGCCCATCCTTGCCTGTTCCCCTACAGCTGAAGTCCATGATTTTGTCCTTCGCTGCCATACTGGAGGAAGGGTGACAGATGAGTGTGGGAGTGTGAGGAAGTCTCCTCAAATGACTAGAAATGGGCACATAATCAGACTTATATAAAGTGATTTGCCTAATTCTAAGGGGGGAAAAATTCTCAAATGATGTTGCAGATCCTCAACTAGAGTAAACTGGTGTAGCTCCATGGATGCAATTAAAAATCTGGCAAAATGAGTTGTACTTAGTTCACATTTAACATAAAAGACATCAGTTTGGAGCTGAAAACATGTATGCAACTTGGGAAATTAAATACATAAATTCATGAAAATACTTCCACTTTTAAGTGTACTATTGCACACATGTTGATATCATTTTAAACGATAATTGAAAAGGGACTTTGATTTTATTCTTCATAATAAGGTGTGCATTGGATACATTTACTTTAACTTTTATGGAGTTAGAATTTACCATTCTGTAAATTATTATTTGTGTTTCGTCTATCATAGGAATGCTCCTTGAAAAACTGTCCTCAATTTCTATAGGTGATATAGAATTGAACCATACAACTATTCCAGCTTTTTAAAAAAGACATTAGTTTAGCTTGGCATATTATTGACTTAGCAATACTTCTTTCAGCAAAAGAACAGATACATGAATTAAGTTAAATTCTTTCTAATAAGGAGTTGTACTTTATTACATGTGTGCTACAGTAGTTATCAGAAAACGTATTAAACATTTAGTGCCCTAATTATCAAATCTGATCACCAGCCAATAGGGGGCTTTTACTGGAAAAGAAGTACATAGCCTGGTCATTAGAGTACATGCACACACTAATTGTAGCTTCTCTGAGAAGCCAGAAGTCATAAAAATATAAAAATAATATGAAACATGATAAATCAAGATGCAGCTCACAGAGATTAATTTCACAGGAAAAAAAAAGGTAAAATGGTTGTGGTAGCAAAAAAGGTCACAAAAATGTGCCTAATCCTGAATATTACAGAAAAAATAAACAAGAAGAATTTATTCAGCAATCAGCTGAAGCACTGATGGCTCCTTGGTGCCTTTCTATATTTATCTATTCATCTGACTTACAATGAACACATTGTATCTCTTTAGGAGCACACTATCAGAACTTTCCAGCACATGGACCATAACTTGTATGTTACTTGTGAGGAAGGGCCTACTGGGTCATACCTGACCAGCTGAAACTATAGAGAAAAAATATCTATCAAAATCCAATGTTTGCTTGGACTCAGCATGAGTATAGGCAGAGAGGACGGACCACTTTGCTCCCTTCCCTCTGCTCCTGTTGCAATTCACTCCTGCTCCATAACCAAATGCTTTTTATAGAAGTTGAGTCCAACTTGTTCTGGAATACATAAGGCAATATATGTAATGTAAAAGGCAAAGGTGTAATTAACTTCCACAGAAAAAAAGGAGTAAGATCTAAGATATGCAGGTCATGTTTCCCATGGAAAATAAATGTCTTATTCCTATTTCCTATGGATTTCCTATGGAAAATAAATTTAAATTTCTCCAGAAAATCAATTGAAGGTTATGGAGCATAGGTGAAATGCACTACTTGTTAGAGGTAAGCATTATGAGGCAGCTGCTCTCTGTATGAGCTGAAGTATGGGAGTGAACTTTAAATATAGCCCTACAAAGAATGCATTGCAATGAACTAATCTGGTTGGCATAGATAACTGTGGTAAAGTCTATATTCTAGAGATTGAGAAACTGTCATAACTTCCTTTTCAAGCACAGGTTGCTAACAAAGCAATCTCAACCACTGCTGCTACCTATTCATCCAGAAGCATCTGAGGATCAGACAGGATTTCTAAACTGTGAATTTAAGTAACAAAATTGTTCAGACACTACAAATTCTGTTGCAAACACTTAGGCACATTCCTAACTTTATACATTTGAGTAATTCTGTGACTATTATAGAAAATACTGATGTATGTAAAGTTAAGCATTGACATATATGTTTGCAGGGCTGAAGCGGTATTAAAGGATTCTGGCAGATCTAAATGTTTCAGCACAGACGCCTTGATCTTCACCCACTGCCAGAAAGAGATCAATCAGACTGACTAATCAAACCAGCATAATTACTGTTTCAAAACCAAACCTAAAAACCAGATTGAAGAAGTCAAGCGAATAAAACTCAAGGGAATCTTTCCTTTGCAACAACCTTCTCTGTAATCTTCCCTAAGAAAGGGAGATATGCAACAAGAGGAATATAATCCAAGTGGTTTTATAAGCATAGCAATACAAAAACTGATTATCTATGTTTAGAAGAAAAAACAGTTCCTTTCATTATATGAAAATAACAGATTATTAAAATAGATTTGTCTACATTTATCTTAAGGCTTAAAGGATTTTAAAAGGAACATTGTGACCTTTTCGTGCAAGTTTAACAGTTCTTCTGATAATGCGGCAATTAATATGTAGTCTAAATAGATTATCCTTTTGTTTTATTCTGTTTTCATTGAGATTAAAGTTCTTTTAAACCTAATCATTTCAGCAGTTGAATCGGCTGCCACAGTAAACCAACTTCTTAGCTCAGATATCTGTCATTTAAGCATTTGCCAAGAGTGCTCCTACTCAGCTAGGTCTAATGCCAACAGCTGTCTGGGTTCAGAAAGAACAGAGACTATTCTTTTCCTACCCACCTCTATCACCTTAAATGTTATGGTTCAATGTGTAGAGTCTTGTCCCCAATCAGGCAAGGTGTCATAGGAAGTAACTGTTTGTGCTCAAGTTCTCACTCGGGGATAAGTGAGACATTAGTACTGGTGTGTAAAGTAATTTTACTGAACACACACAATTAGATGGCAGGGGTATACGGCTGGTGGCTAGATCTCGTCAAAATTGTGTTTTTGAAAATTTGCATTGAAACCGCCCATTTTTATTTTAAAATTTGAAAGAAGGGTTAAAACTTTCAAAAAATTATCAGAAGTTTTTACTATTTTTTAAACCAACATTACTAGGCAGATGTGTTTGAGAGCTGAGGCGCAAGTGAGTTCTTCCATGGCTGCCTTGTCAGATACCTGGGACATGACCAGAAATCTATGCCAAATGAAAATCCAGTTCTCTCAACGTTTATATCTTTGTTAGGTTTCACCATTGGATGGATATCAGTAGGAGCTCCTGATTGTGGGGGTTTTGTTTGTTTGTTTGTTTATTTTGCTGAGTAAAAAAGATCAACAGGTAAAATAATGGTGCTTCTCATACATGCAGGAGGATCTGAAGCTAGTGCTTTTTATCACATGAATGGGAATAGGACTCTTTCCTGATGTAATAGTGATGCAATGAGCTGTGACCAATGTGAAAATAGTGGGATGTAATTTCCCCAGAAGATTGCAATATCTTGTAACATGCACTGTAGCTGTGTCTTGACCTAGTACCTTCCTACAAAGGATCTCAAAACACTTCACAGACATGAATAAATTTACCCTCTGCCCTTGACAATATGGCAACAAAAGTTTATGGAATGAAAAGGGCACAGAGGAGACTAAGCAGTTAAGCAGGAGAAGCACTGTTACCTCTGCAACCTCTTCACTCCTCCTCCACACTTGAGGACCCCAAGCATTGCAGATATCTGGGAACTGACTAGACACATTGGGGCTTTATTTAAATGTACCTAAATACCACAGCATTGGGGTATATTTGGATCCACATAAAATCTGAATGGACACACTGTACCCCAAGCAGCACACTGTAAACAGCTTATTCATCCTTTCTGTACAGTTGTAATAATTCATATTAAGCATGCCACGTAATATATCTAATAAAAAGTCAGGAATGTTAGGTGGGACATGGACAGGGTTCAGCAAATGAGCCAGCGGTGGCCAAAGAAGCATGGGGCAAGGACAGGAGTCCAGCACAGGGTATATGATTGGAATGTAAGCACCTTTATTCGCTACAGACAGGGACGACACATCCCTTAAGCATGCAGTTCCAAATTACAGTTGCAGATACCACTCGTTCCCCTCCACCCTGGCGTGAGCCCCAAAGGTTGGCAGTTTCTTTGTTTATACTAGTTTTCTCTCACCCACCCTAGGTCCTGGCTCCTGCCTGGGCTCAAACCAATTCAAAGGACATTCTTTGGTTTCTTCCTTATTTGGTGCTTATCTTGACTGCTGCTGCTGCTTCCACGTCTGTTTGATCCCGTGTCACCACAGGGTTACCATGGTTATGTTTCTGGGCTGGTTGTGGCTGATCTTGGCTGAGGGGGTGGGGTGATCCAAAGCATCTGGGGCCCAATACCTCCAACCAAACATGCCCCCACCTTTTTACTTATATTTTTTGAAGTGTGTAGACCTGCTGATGGACTGCCCATATGTCATGGTGGATTTGTCGGTTGGCCAAGCATTGCCACAGGCTTCCCAGAGCCCATATTATTATTACCATCCCCAAGATCCCCACCACCACCAAGGAGACATTTACCACCTTCTTGACTCTCTTCAGAGTGTTGGGTATTCCCACGTAACCCAGCAGATCCCAACTGAAAGCTTCCCCTCTCACTGTCTGGATGGGTTCGATGTGCACTCTAGTTTGGTTGACCGTGGTTTGCATGACAACCGCCTGCTGGACAGCTGCTTACACATCCTCCTTCGCCCAACCCAATCATGCCAACAGTCAGCCCATTTGGGAGGGGCCAAGGCGCCACATGAGGACCCTCCACCGACTGGCATAGTTGTTGAGGGCCTCCTAATGTAGCCCAACGGGGGGAGACTAGAATGTCCAAGTGTGGTTGCTGCAGGTTATATTTAGGTTGACCCCCATTGTTCCTCCCCGCATTATAGCAGAGGAGGCATTGGTGTCGGTGTGGTTGATGGAGCAGGTTACTGCATCCCAGCACACCAGTCCCCACAGGCTATAGAGCCATAGTGGGTCCTTTCGTGTGACCTGTCCTGGAGGGGTTGGGGAAAAGCCTGTTGTTCCTGCTTGGCCTCCACTGCACCCAACCCTTAGCTTGTGTCTTGAAGTCCCACTGCCAGATAAAGCCCAGGGAGCAGTTGCTGTTTGGCTCCAACATCTGCCACTCAACACATAAAGTGCAATCCCAATCCCCCACCATCCTCCTTGTATTAAGGGGTACTCCAGACACGCCGTAGCCCACGTTTCGTGGATGAAGCTTCAGAGGGTCCATGAACACGTTTTACCACAGTCACCTCCCAGGACCCCCCCTACTGCTCCAGAAGGTCTGCCTACCATAGGGGAAGAATCTCTCGGTCACAGTTGTTTCTACTCCAGCATCTCCTGGAGGAGTGCTGCTTGCAGGCAGTGGCAGTTAGTCATATACTCCTCCTCCTCCACCCACTTAAGCCCGTCCGCCAACACCTTCAAAACCCTTTGAACCACCCTTGCCAATGTAATAGCTCCCCCTCCCCCAGAAGCCCTGTACCATCTGTATTTTCTTGAATGGGGCTTAACAACTAGCCCATAAACAATTGATTTTGCCAAATATCACCCCCTAGCATGAGTAAATGAAGGATTTAGGTCCTGTTCACCAGTAAATAGTGTTTGATGTGATTTCCCCAGCAGCCTGAGCACTCCAGAATGTCTCGATAAGGGTCCATGAAGTGGGCTAATAGAATAGGTTGACACCTGGTGGGGCCCTCAGCCCAGGGTCCTCCCACCCCCACAGGGACCACCCAGCCTTGCTCCTGTTTACTTGAGGCCTGGATTAGAAGTGTGAAGCCATCCCGTCAGCAGGAGGTCATGCAAGCCATAGCGAAGCTGGTGTTAATCTAAATAGTGCCCCATCACCAGCTGGTGATGTTGAGGTCAGGCAGGTCTCAGTTCCTGTGTCCTGCTTCCAATCCTCCCATATTTAGCGTCTAGCCTTGTCCTTTTCCTGGAACTACTCCGGGTGTAAGTATGGCCATTGTGACAGGTTAGGTTGCCAGTGCCCCAGCTCCAACCCCAAACAAATACCCGGGAAAGCCCAGCAAGAATAATTGAGGAGAAGACCGCTAGTGAGGATGAAGGGGGTCCACTGTTGCAGAAGGTTCGGGGGTGGGTCCCAAGAGGACATTGGCTCTGAACACCCAAGTCCCACTGAAAAAGAAAGGAATAGTGGAGACAATTTACCCAGCAACTGGCACCCTGGATGCAGTATTGGCAGGTTGTCTGGGTCAACTTGACCAGCCTTGGTCCCGTCCTATTGCCCACCCCGATGGTTCCAGACACCATAGGACAAAAGAGACAGATGCATTGCTGCCACTGGCCCTTCCATGACTGATACTCTGAGGTGTTCCAGGCCGTAACTTCTGGGGTCCCAACAGTGTGAGTGAGGGTGATGTTCACCACTTCATGTCCACCCCATGACCGAGCTGGTGTCGATGACTGTAATGTGAGACCCATTAATGCGTGTAACCACTAGCTGACTTCAGCAAGGTGTGGCTCTGACACAGAGGAGGATTATGACCAAAAACCATAGCCCTAAAAAAACCCACACATAGTTAATTACTCACTGACACCACACATAGGACCCACCCAACCTGTGAATTCATTGAACTCGTATGGCATGGGTCCAAAATTGGAGAAGACAACCCTACATTCTGATAGGTTCATATTCTGGACCACTATTTCCTGTCTGATATTACCACCCCAGATCAAGACTCCTTGGTCGTCCCAAGCTAGTGGTACATCTGACTGCCGGACCATATAATCTGTGAACGCCACGTTGTTGGAAGTCATAATAGTGCGGGTGATGATGGAGAGATGTTCAGTCCCCCTTCATAGGGTAGTGGGGCCAAAGGAGTTGGTCCTGGATCTGGGTCTTCTGGTGGCCACCACTTGTTGCACCGTCCCATTTCTCATGGGTCATCTGACCCACCTGACCGTGGAGATACATCACCTCCTCCTTCCACTTATCAGTCTCCTGGTCATGGTCCTCAGCCAATTGTAATTCCATGACCAACTGGTGTATAACCAACTTTTGTTGCTCCATCACATTCTCCAATGCTCAAATGTCCACACAGAGCACGATATTTTCCCTCCAGAGGTCTTGGAACCCTGCCAGGAGTCCCTTCATGACCACCTCCTTTTTGTAATCCCGCTTCCATTTCTTGTTCTCCAACTCAGAGGACATCCATGAAAAAATATCCAGCCACTGCACCAGGGTCTGCCTGGTCCCCATAGCAAATGGCCCTCACCACTTCTTGACCAGATCTCGAAAGAACTGGCCCACTATGGTCCCCACTCCCAGCAGAAAAGGCAACTTACCCGACTCCATGGTACTGGGATCAGTGGCTATCTCACATATCCTGTTCATGACACTGTATGTTGTGAAGACAGGAATGTTGGGCAGGACGTGGATGGGGTTCATCAACTGAGCCCGTGGTGGCCAAAGGGCAATGAGGCAAGGTCAGGACTCCGGCAAAGGTACTTGATTGGAGTGTAAGCGCCTTTATTCGCTAGGGTATGTCCCTTAAGCATGCTGTTCCGAATTATGGTTGCAGATGCCGTTCATTCCCCTCCACCACGGAGTGGGCCCCTAAGGTTGCCGAATTCTTTGTGTGCTAGTTTCCACTCTCCCCCCACTGGACCCTGTCTCCTGCCTGGGCTCAAACCAATCCAAATGATGTTCTTCGCTTTCTTCCTTATTTGGTGCTTATCTTTGCTGCTGCTATTGCATTTGTTTGATCCAGTGTCACCATGGGTTACCATGGTTATATTTCTGGGTTGGTCATGGCTGATCTTGGCTGATGGGGGAAGGGGTGACCCAGGGCATCCGGGGCCCCATCCCTCTGTCCCAACACTGTCAAAATATGTATTGCTAGTATGTACCAAGTTATGAGATTTTGCTGTTATTACAATATATTATATGCTTGTCAGTAACAGCAGAGGAGGCACCCTGCCAAGGAGGGGCTCGGCAGCAATCAGCCAACAAGAGAATTGCAAACAAGGGATTTACAATACAGCGACAGTTGTACAAGACTATATGGTAGAGATTGCCATATGAGATTGGCTATGGCTGCCAAGCCCCTCCTAAGCAGAGGTGCCTCCTCTCTTGTTACTAGTAAGTTTATAACATACTGTAATAACAGCAAAATTTTATAACTTGAAATGTACTAGCGACATGCATATTTTGACAGCACAGTGGGTTTCATTAGATGTTTTATATGGCATGCTTAATATGAATTATTACAACCGTACAGAAATGATGAATAAGGGTTTTACAGTGAGCTCTTTAGGGCACAGTGTACCATACATCTCCAGTACATAAACTGCAATAAGGCCTATATTTTTTAAGAGATTTTGGTGCCTGACTTTCTGGGTGCCCAATTTGAGGCATCATAAAAGGACCTGATTTTCAGAAAGTGTTGAGTACGTAGGCCCAGAATGTGAATGGCAACTAAACTTTCCAACTTTCACTGACAATGATGCTCCTAAAGAACTTTAAGTGTCTGGTCCCTTCCCTATAAAATTCAGGCTCCTTTAAGAAATTGAGCACTCTAAAAATAAGGTGTATTATATTTTGAAAAGTCACTAATTTGCAATATTCCAAGGTATAATTAGTAAGTCATTATTTTAATTTGACATTATCCTTTAAGGTGCCCCTGCTTATTAATACAGCTCAACTCTCAGAGCTAGACATGTGTTCCCCAGGTCTGAGTTGAGGCACACTGTCACGGAGAAACAGGGAAGTTTGTATGGTTGCAGCCTGTGTTGAACCTTTGATGTGAATAAACAGGGGACTTCAGTCTTCAGAGCTGTCAGTGTAGCACCACTTATGAGTATTAAAATCCTTAATTACATTTAAAAAAAATATCCGTGACTTCACAAACAGAAGATAAATGCCTTGAAAATAGCTTCCTTACATATTTTAGTTTCTCTGACCCATTTTACAAGAAGACAATGACTCCATGTGAAATAAAACTTTTGTATTTCTGTCATGCTGATTAATGTAATTGGAGAAATATGGCCAAGCCTTGCCTTAGGAAAAAGTAAGTACAACCTTAATGAGTTTCTTTGATACTGCAACTAGTTTAAATAAAATAAGAACACAATTAAGTTCATTCACATGTAAGACTAAATCAGAATGCCATTAACTATTGTTCAATGCACTGTAGTGTGAAGAATATGCTTGTATGTTTGCTGCAGAAAATATACATTTTTAACATTAAAGGATGGAATAAAGAAAAGAAGGTTAATTAGATAAAAATAACTATTGTTATATCATTTATGACTGATGTGCATAATATAAAACTGTGAATGCACATGCATGCTAGATGGTTAAATACGAAAATGCTGTAAAAATGAAAAAAATGTAAAAAATCTCAAATGAAAGATTAGGCTAAATCCCTGATCCTGCAAGTGATGGATGGGTGAACAACACCATGAAAATGAAGCCTCAATGCAGCAGGAGGACATGAAATCACTCCTAAAGAAAGGAACAATATCGCAGATGAAAAGTATTCATTGAACTTAATCTAAAGAAATATAAATCCCTTTTTGATAGCCCAGTTTTGAAGATAAAAGGAGAAAAATTGTGGGGAAACTCCCCGTAGTAATTAGGAGACAATAGTCTTCATCTAAGACTTCTTGCTGTAAATGTTAATTAAGGCTCACCTTGATATGTTAGTGCACTCCAACACCAGAGAGATACGTGAAGCATGAAAAAGGTAATGCCTAGACATGGAAGCTGATCCCATTGGAGGGACTTAAAAAGCAGCTCCTAGACACAGCAAGAGTCAGTTGATACACCAAGGGCAGCAAGAGCTACTGGTACACCAACCAAAGAATGTTGAGAGAGGGTTGCTTTTCAGAGATGGAAACTATTCACTCTTTTCCCTCTTAATTGGGAATGCCTTATCTTATTTAACTTATGACAGGTGTAAATCTAGATATATTAAGTAAATCATTTCTATATCCTTAATTCCATTATCTCTTAATTTGTAATGCATTTTGTTTTGGTTAACTTGGTACAATTTTGCTTAGATGTCCCCATAAAACAGTGAACTCCAGAGTTTCTGAAACCTGCATGCCTCTTCTGATTTTATTTATATTTGTTTTATCATTAATAAATTGCAAGGCCAGAAAGGATCACCGTGATCACCTAGTTTGACCTCCTGTATAAAACAGCCCAAAGAACTTCCCCCGAAATAAATCCTAGATCATATATCTTTTAGAAAAAAATACAGTCTTGATTTAAACCTTGCTAGTGATGGAGAATTCACCACAACCTTGGATTAATTGTTCCAATGGTTAATTAATCCCACTGTTGAAAATGTATACCTTATTTCTAGCCTGAATTTGTCCAGTTTCAACTTCCAGCCATTGGATCATGTCAAATCTTTCTCTGCTGGATTGAAAAGCCCATTATTAAATATTTGTTCCCCATTTAGGTACTTATAGACTTTAACCAATGTAGTCCTTAACCTTTTCTTTGTTAAACTAAATAGATTGAGCTCCTTGAGTCATGTTTTCTAATCCTTTAACCATTTTCATGGCTCTCCTCTGAATCCTCTCCAATCATGTGATAACAAATCAGGGAGAAGAAACAATACCATAGAATTTAAATGGCCAGTTACACATAAAACTGGATTTGGCCCTGGCTTACTGCACTTGCCACTGCATGGCCATATGAGACCTTTTCACTTTACAACTGTGGGTAGGGGATTTTTGCCCAATAATTCTCCATCCTGAACAAGTGATCAGAGTGTGCAGACAGTCATGAGGAGAGTTGGAGTCATGCTCCCATTCCTTGATAGAGTGCTATTTTCTCCAGTCTTACTAGAAGTTCTTTGAACTGCTTGTCATTGATTTGTGGACCAACAAAAATGCCTTCCTTAATCTTGGCATCAGTTATTCTGGGAAACATCTGTCTCAAATATCGAAATCCTTCACCTTCCTTGTTAATCGCTTTCACAAAATTTTTCATCAGTCTGAGTTTTATGTGAAGAGGAGGCAAAAATATCTTTGTTAGGTCTACAACTGGTTTATGTGCCACACTTTTCTGCCCTAGAACCAACTGCTTATAGAGTGGCCAGTCCTTTTTAATGTAATGAGACTCTTTAGCATGGCTGACCCATTCGCAAATGAAACAACAGTACTTGGTGTATCCGAGCTGCATTCCTAGTAGCAGCGCAACTACTTTCAGATCACCACAGATGTTCCAGTTGTAGTTGCTGTACTGTACGTGTTTCAACAAAACTTCCATATTTCCATAGGTTTCTTTCATGTGTACTGAATAGCTGATTGATATTGAAGGGTGGACAATGCTGTTGTGTAACAACACGGCTTTCAGGCTTAATACTGAAGAATCAATAAAAAGATGCCATTGTTGTGGGTCTTGCTGGCAACCCAAAGCAGTGAACAGCCCATCAACGTCAGTGCAGAAACACAGATTATCAACCTGACCAAAGAATTGTGTCAAATCTTCTTGGCGGCTGTGAAAGACAGAAATTTTCTTGCTTGGTGACTGCAGACCCCATCCTTGCAGTCTTGAACCCAGTAATTCTGCTTTTGTCTTTGACAAACCCAAGTCCCTGACCAGGTCATTCACTTCAGATTGAGTTATCAGATGAGGCTTACTCGACGTAAATGGTTCAAAATCTGGATCAGTGTCATTTTCCATTCCAGGCTCGTGCATCATGGCATCTTCGTCTGCCTCCTCTAGGCTCCATGTCTCTGGTGGCTTCGATACTGGTAGACTGTTGTCATGTGGCACAGGTCTCATGGCTGAAGAGAGATTGGGGTATTCAATGGATTTCTTGTTTTTAGCAGATAACCCAGACACATTGGTCAGACAGAAGTAACAGTCTGTCACACGATCCTTCTGCTCTTGCATATCATCAGGACAGCGAATGGCATTGACTTCCGAGTACCTCTGAGCCAAGCTCTAAGATCAACAAGGCATGTTGTGCAACAAATGTGAGGAGCCCAGGCTTCGTCCTGATCACCAATTTTACAGCCAAAGTGGAGCTCGTACACTTTCTTAATATGTGCAGTCATGCTCCGTCTTTGAGGTTTAAGCATATATTCGCCACAAATGTAACAGAATGTAATGCGGCTGTTGAGACATTGGCGAGACATACACATCAACATGAATGTAAACTAATAAAAACACAATGCATAGAACGGTGTGAGCGAAATGCTTTTATAGCCTTTCTAAAACCTGTCCTGCCAGCATCTGCCTTGCCTAAGCCTTAGCATTCCCACTGCATGTTGTGTGGCCTGCACTAGGTGCAGTGTCACTGCATGCTCAGGCATGCTTGGACACAAGATAAAAAGCTTTTCAGCTTACATTGTGGGCAACATTTTAATAGACTTAAATTATGAATTGAAATAACAAAAATAGGAGATTTAAAAAAAACCGGTGTGTGATAGGGAAATTTCATGGTGATTTTCATAATCAGCAGCCCAAAATCCATAAGATACACACAAAAGTATTCAGGAATCAAACTCTTTGTTGTCCAGTGAAATTAATCAACAAATAAACAAAATGAATCAAATGTTACCTGACATCCAAACTTATTCAATTCTTTAAAAAGCTTTGGTTTGATTTTAATTGCCGTTTATAGCAGGCAAATATTTAATCTGAAGCAGTTTTCTCATTCCAACCACTTAATAGTATTCAGCGCCCAAAATAAAGCAGCTGTAACACTGGCCAATTAAGTCCTTCATATTCTTTACTAGTAAGATTCAATGTGCACTTATGCCTTTTGATTGAGCAATGCTGATTTTCCTTAATTTAATTTTTCAGATGCTTGCGTGATAAGGAATTCTGAAGGGTACACAGCTTTTATATTTTTTTCTATGTTCAAATGATAGGAAGTAATCAGTTTTAACCTAATTAAGCACTGGTTTTCTCTTCAGAATTCTCCCCTCTCACCTCCCACAAAGGCCAAAATTTTAATCATGCACAGAACTTGCATATGCATTTCTAAGTCTAACTCATACTTTTAATTATGTATCAGTTCTTCATTGAACTGTAACACCTCCTAAAATTAATGTTGTATTATAAAGCTCATGCATAAGTTATAGAAGCTCATTTCCAAAACAATGAAATTATTATAGTTCTCAATCAGCTGCTTTGTTATGAAAATGAATTAAAGCCAGTGTTCAGTTTGTTGCCCATGTCTTCTGAACTCATAACTTGAAAGACAAGTTGTGTGAGATAATATCTTTTATTGGACCAAATTCTATTGGTGAAAGAGACAAGCTTTTGAGCTACACAGATCTATTCTTCAAGTGAAGCTTGAAAGCTTGTCTCGTTCACCAGCAGCAGTTGGTTTAATAAAAGATATGTCACCCACCTTGTTTCTCTACAATGCTACAAAAATATTCATAACTTGAAAATTAGTTTTATAGGTACTTAATTCTTGTAAAACTAGCTTCTATGCAATAGTAATGGAAGCTATGAATGAAAAGACAAAACTGAGATTAGCAGAAATTAAGAATTTCAACAGGACAAGGTAAAGTTCTTGGAAGGTAATGGAGGAACCCCACAAGTTGACAGCAAGAGTCTCGGATTTTAAATGAGCTCAGTAGACAGAGAAGTGGAAAGATCATTGGACTGGAACCTCTGAATAACAAAGAATGGAAGTGTGAAAAGAAACTTCCCCTGCATTTTCACAGCAGCTGGAGAGGTTTCCAAGCAAAACCAGCTCATGTTATTAAAATACTAGAACTGAAAGAAGGTAAGGCAGCCATTGTTTTTGGCTCAGGAGGATCTGAATTCTATTGCTGCAACAGCTAAGGAATTCTGGCTGGACCTGGTGCACGAACAGTGACAACCACAAAATTCCCATGTGCCTCCAAATGTGTTATAATATACGTTTGGTTATCACATTATTAGAGTAGAGATCACATTAAAGTGGTCCCCCCAAAGAAAACTGCAGAATCTTACTCTTACACTAGCCAGGATCAACATCCCTTTCTCTGTTCTCTTAAATAAGAATATTTTGTAAAAACCCAAAATATAAGAAATCCCAACTACCCCAAGCAGAGCTTTCTATTTTTCCAAAAGAAAGAAGAGGCAGGAACTCCAAAAAGCCCAATTTATATTTCACTCATTGTAAAGTTTATTTTAAAATGAACTCATTGGTAATGGGCAGAAGTACAGAACACTAAACTAAATGTGATACAATTAAGAATAGGAAATTAATAACTAAACATCAGGAAAAACCTGATGACGATAGTGATGATGATATCTATTAGAATGTGGAAGTATCTTCCAAGGAAGTTGTGAATATCTGATCACCAAGGATATCTAAAACACTTTTTAATATACTACAGGAATAATTCTTGCTGGGGTGGAAGAATTGACTGGATGGCTTAATAGTTTGGAGGAAAACAATCTCTAGCTTCTATGGCAGCCCAGGGAAAGGAGACCAGGGAGTTCAGTGCTTGGTGAACTCATTATGCTTTTGTAGGTCACTCACTCATGTATGGGATTTTTCAAATGTTCACATATGTTGCTGCATTATAATGAGCACTGTCAAGCTTGTCAAGGTGTTCTTAAAATAAAATGGCACCAGCTGAGCTGTTGTAATATACACAATTTGTGACTCTCATATAGTTCCACTCATCATTGTCATGATGAAGGGACAGGGGCCAAACTTGAGCACCACTTCAATCCCATGCACCAGTTCACAATGCCTTCAGTGGAGAATTGAACCCAGCCAGACTGCAGGACAGAAATCACTGGAGCTGCCATTATGGGATAAGCGTGGGAAGACTATCTGTGCAATACCCCCCCGTCTCACTCCCCACCCCTAATGTCCACCATTGTCTCCTCCCACCTCTCTCCTACTGCAGCAGAGGTGCACAGATATTTCTCTCATTCCTCTGATTATTTTTCCCACATTGTACATTTCTTCTCTGTACTGACAATCTTCCCACATGAACAGCAGATTGTGATTTCAGCTGAGAGAAAGAGGAAAAATGTTACAGATATGAATAATACACATTTTCTTTTTCAGGCTGCGAACCCTTGGTGCAAGTGAATTACATCAGCACAAGCCTCGTCTCTCTTCTCAGTTGCGTTCTGCTAACAGTACTGATGCATACAAAGGCTTTTAGACCTGAGGGGATGTTCTACTTTAATCTTCTATTATTTTAATCTGATTCTTGGTTAGTGTTTTGAACTTTGCTTTGTATTTACTCTACTCCGACTATGACCTATGTTTCCTCAATCTTCACTAAATCCACCAATAGATAATCCTATTCCCATCATCAGTATTATAAAGATTGAAGTGAAAAGAGAAAGCTCACCTCTACAAGAAAATTGAGAGGAAGCGTGGTCCAGTGGTTAAAGCACAGGAGTTACATTTCAACATTTGGGCCTGTATTCCTGGCTTTGCCTGACTAAAATTGCAAATCCTGAAAATTGCAAATCCTGGCTTTTGGAGAAGGTGGTTGAGTAAAATTTCAAAACTGTATGAAAGCTGGAGGTCTCAATTTACATTTTTTGTTTGTTTGCAATGTTTTGGGTTTTCTTGTTTTGTTCTGCTTTGTTTTTGCTTTCAGACTATCATGTCTTTCAATATCTATATAATACATTTTTGAACAATCTGAGGTAGACTACTATGGTGTATTACTGATTAATGTTCAATATAGGTCTGAATCTGGACCATTGAAATCAATGGGAGTTTTACCAGAATGGCAGCAGAAACTATCCATTTTGATATTCTGTACAGGTTAATTTGTTTTGAGTACATTGACAGTTTAAATATTGGACTTTGTTACATGGCTTATTTGTCTCACATGATTTTAAGGTTCAACTTTAGACAGGATCTGAGGCAGAATAGGCATCTTTGCCCTTGTTACAAGTAAGTTGTTTAAAGTATAAAGTATGGGATAGAGCCATGGGACTGTGAATTTTTCCTTCCTATTCATATTCTTTCTTTCCATTCAAGTGCTAGGTATTTCTATTATTATTTCATCATTTTAAGCTGGTGAAGACATGGGCTTTTAAAGAAACTGAAAAAAATAGGCTTCCTGGATATATATTAATATGTGTACATGCACACACACTCACAGAGACTCTTGTAATTGATTAGAAGGATTACAGAAAATTGATTTTTTGTATGTGTAATATCTATATTTGTGGTAGTGCAAACACAGTCACATGTAGATAGCTAAATAAGAAAATGCTGTGAGTCACAGAGCGGGCTCAGGTGCATGTCCTGCATTAAGGGTAAAATGTGCGCATCTTTACATTAAGCCTTGTTGCTCAGGTTTTCTGCAGGGAACTTATTTTCTAAATCTGTAGATAGGCTGCAAGGCTAAAACACACTGCTCTGCAGGGTCTCGAGGTGGTTGGTATTCAAGAATCCTAATTCTGCCCACAGGCTGCCTTCAATCCCCTACAAGCTGGTGTATTCAGAATCAGCACAACTTTTTCCATGGTACACAAAGTGCATAGAGGCTCTGCTTTCTGGCTACTGCTCTATAAAAGGACTTAAGAGATGTAAAGGAACCTTGGATGTTCCACCTTTATTACTACGAGTCATTCCATAAGTGACTGGAACCACTAGTTATTTGCAGACGTTCCTCACAGTCCTCAAACTCCGTCTGACTAAAAATTAGATGATTGTTTCTTTAAGCAACAATGTGACGTATAACAGAATAACAAGCTGATACCCAGGATCTTGTCTGAGGTTATACTTATGATGCAACACACCAGACTTAACCACTTATATCCTTTGCTACGATCTGTGGAGAGCACAGTGGTTCCTTTATGACTTTTATTCATTCTTTGTGAGGAAAACCTCATCTTTTTATGCTTGACTTTTCCATCAGAAAGAACATTCAAATAATAAAATTGGATTCTCCAGTGCACATTTTTAGTTTTTCACTGGTGCAACTCCACTGAGTCCAATCACATTACACCAGCATAAACCTGAAGTAATGCAGTGAAGAATCAGGCCCAAACCATTCTTTGCAAGGAAATGGAATCATTAAGATTTAGATAAACTCTCCAAATGTGCTCTTAGAAAACATTTATAGTGTATACTCCCCACTTTGCAGCAGCCAAGATGCAGAAAGGGGAAAGAAACAGTTTTTTAAATGTGAAAACAGATATTTTTTATTACTTCAACGTGGCTGAATACTACATTTTACTAATATTCAGCCAGTGGAAGAAGTATCTAAATTTTACCTTTAATCTTCATTACAATAGGCTGTGTTCCCGGCTGTGATAAATAACTATCCATCTATCCAAGTTTGTATAGTGTGTTCATCATTAGAATATCTGAATACCTCTTGCCAGGCATAAAATATACAACTATTATCTCTTTTTTCATTTTTTCTTTTTCTGCACCCACCTTTCATCGCAGTTTCAGTAATGGCTGTGTAGTTTTGATTTATTGTTCTGTATGATTGTGAATATCAGATGGAACAAACCAAAGAACTTATTAGAGCTTCCACTAAAACCTGTTTACTAAGGGACATAAGTGTCCCATAATCCTTCTAGCTCGGTTCAGTTATTGGCACCTATCATTATAGTATCTAAGTGCCTAAATAACACCAGAACACCTTATCCATGTTATTGTTGCTGAGAGAGACAAGCTTTGGTGCTTACACAGAGCTCTTTTTCACATCTGTGTAAGCTCGAAAGCTTGTCTTTCTCCAAGAAAAGATATTGTCTGACCCACCTTGTCTCTCTAATATCCTGGGTCCAATATGGCTATAACAACACTGCGTTTTCCGTATGACAGCATTAGTACTGAATCACTGTGGGCCAGATTCTGATCTTACACCAGTTTTACATTGTTGCAGCTCAATTTATTGCAATAGAGTTATGCCTGATCTATATAAATGTAAGTAAGATCAGAAAGAGGCTTCTGAATATTATTTTCTTTTCATATTCCATATATTTTTTTCCAGTCACATACAATACTAAGTTTTGACTCTTTGTTATTCCACATATTGATCCACAGAAATCTAGCCATTATGTATAAGAGCAATGTTATTGCTTAAGTAGAACCTAATAGATGGGAAATCTATGGGAAGATGATCACTGAATGATAATGTGGATATTTTAAATGCCAAAGAAAAGAATTTGTTTTGTTTTGTTTGATTATCAACAAAATGAAACATTTAAAAGAAAATTACCCTTCATTCAATGCAACATTGTTATTGCATTTAAGAAGAAGTTCAAAACTCTGTCATGGAGCAGCAAAAAAAGTGTTTCATACAGTTGGACAGATTTTTAAGTTGTATTTTCTAATGAATTTCAAAACAATCAAAGGAGTTAAATTAAATGAGAAAAGAAATATAGTATGAAGAGTGTTAATATTCTATCTACAGTAGCCCTCCTCCCCAATAATGTTTTATTGTATCAATCAGTTCAGTTAATGAAAGAAGGTAGTAAAACAGAGGTCTGTCCTTTAAGGTTGGTATCCTTTGGGAGAAAATGACACTAAAAAGCATTTCTTTATATTCAGATAACTGCATAATCCTGAAAAGAATAGAGGGGAGAAAGCGTGGCAATAAGCGGCTATTCAGTTAGCTCTTACACGGTCTTTGCCCGGGGAAATGTAAAAACAAATGAGTGTATCTGCTCAATATCCTTCAAGTAATGAGAGTTTCATTTGAGTTCTTGGACTGTGCAGACTAGAACTTCCACAATTGAAGAAGGTTAAGAAAATCTTCACCAAAAAAAAAAAATAGTAGCTGTTTTAGAAGCCTGCTGTGTGCGGTTGTTTAGACCCAAATTGTGCAAACTTTACTCATGCTGGTGAATAAATGAGACTACTTGTATAAGTAAATGCAACTCATCACCTTTTGTAAGTATTCCCCTATCAGATCCTTAATATTTCATTGCTACATTTAAGGCCACTTTCAGATCCTATATGAGGGAAGATCTGGGATATCTGTTAACTGAAATTAATTTTATTCCAGTTTTACAGTTTTGTAAATGAGACCACAATCCCACCCTTAATAATGTGTGATGCTAATACATCTAAGTAAACAGCATGATTTGATTGAGAAACTCATTGTTCCTCTATAACTAGGCATGGGTACAACTTATTTGTGTTTCATGGAAAGAGCAGAAACACTGCACTGTTGTCAATACTGCTATAAAATCTCTCCGCTAAAGTCTCAGCCCAATCCAGAAGTCTTTGTTGAGGTCTAATTTAAAGATTTCAAAGTTTTACCGGAAATAAAATCTCTTGATAGAGTTTTTGGAAAATAGAATGTCACTATTTTATGCATTTATTTTAATGATAATTCCTGTCTAAATTACCACTTAGTTCTTTAGTCATGGAACAGTTTTGTAATCTTTTGGGGTCACTCATTATTATCTTCTAACTGGATGATCATAACAGTGATCTTTCTCACTCTTCACCCTCTCCACTATCCACTGCAGTTCCATAATTTGAAACTGTGATGCGGCGTTTGCCCCCCACTGGCACTTAAGGGATAAAAAGCAGCCCTAATGAGGCATGTAAGGCAGCCAATAGGAGAGAGGCTGGAAGGAACAGCCAATCAAAGGCCATCAGGCCCATATAAAAGAGGCTGCAGGGCAGAACAGAGCAGTTACTACCTGGAGCTCAAAGAGGGAAGGTTATGTCTCTCACAAGCTGAAAGGCCTGTGGCACCTGAGACAGTATTACTGCTGGGAGTGGGTTGTAGCAGGCTCTGAGAATGGCTAGAGAGGGTGCTAAGGATGAGGGAAGTGGCTATAGGAGATAGCAGCAGAGAGAGGGACAAAAAGCATATCAAGAAGCTGTGATCCACAGGATCCTGGGCTGGGACCTGGAGAAGTGGGCTGGTCTGGGTCCCTTCTTCCTCCTTCACTACTGGGGAAGTAGCAGAACAAGCTGCTGCAGATGCCACTGTGGAAGTGGAAAACAAGATACTGCAATATCCACTAGGGAAAGTGACTGGACTCTTAAGGAGTCAAACCACCCCTGGAAGAGGGGAACATGGCTTGTGACTTGGCTGGAGAGCTGAGTCATGCAGAAGATGCTGTGGGTCCTAACAGCTGTGGGAAGGGCCACAAGTGAACTGAGAGGAAGGGCAATGATGTGCAAACTGGGGATGTGGGTGTGGGCTTGAAGCTAATCCCCAGACAACCAGCAGGAAGTGTGAGTCTGGAGGTGAGTAGTGCGAATCCATCACAAAATGTTTAAGATATCTGACGAATTACAGAAACTAAAACTTACCTTATTTTCATGATAACCTGCTACCTTCTCTTTCTGCCTGTCTTCTTCCAAATTAGAAAAATACTTTTTTGAAACAAAAAACAATGAAAAAAAAATCCCAACCAAAATAAAATAAATGGTAATTTGTGCTAACTAAAAATAATTATTCTCAGTATTTCTCAGGGATTTGTTTTATCTGAAAACCAGTTCTATCTTAAATCTCCATTTGTCATGACACATGGAACTCATCACACATCAGAACTTTGCATCAGAATTGACACTGGCTCACCAGGATCTCAATCAGCAGTCCCCATCAGGGCTAACTCTCACTCATACATTCTCTCTAGTACCAGGAAACTTGACTAGGATAAGCATCTTCATCTCCCAACCCATCAATTGGATCTACCTGCACATACATGCTAACAGAACTGTTTCACCTCCTCCCTCACCCCAAAATGCACAAGGAGTGAACCTCCTCTGCACGAGGGCCAGGACTACTTCACACCCCATAAAAATTGTCAATTGTCATCTGTTTACCTTTACTGGGTCAGCCAGGGTCACTTGTACTTGGGTGGGCATGAAGAATGAAGCTGGCTTGGTGACTGGCTGAACTGGAATTTGCTTCTCAGAAAGGGGAATCTGCACTGGACCAGAAGTATGTTAATTGTGGCCTCTGCTTTTATCTGGACTATGAACCATCAGTTTACCATGTACTTACGTTTAAGAAGGTAAGGCCAGGATAATTCTAGAAAATGAGGTCAGTAACTATGTAAGAAGTGTGAAAAATCCACACCCTGGAGTGACATAGTTAAAGTGACCTAAATCCATAATTAGACAGTGCTAGGCTGACAGAAGAATTCTTCCTTCAATCTAGGTACCACCTCTCAGACATGGATTACCTGTGCTGATGGGAGACCGCTCCCGTCTTCATAGGTAGGGTCTACATTGAAGTGCTACAGCTGTGCCACTGCAGCCTTGCAGATGTGCCACTGTCAGTTTAAGTGTAGACAAGCCCTAGGTTCTCCAAACATGTTATGCTGGCTAAGTGTGCTGCATATCCCTCAAGAAAGGATAAAAGATAGGTGCAAGTGCTGGAGGAACCAACTACGGGCTATGCTCCTCTTCACTTGCTGCTCATAAACAGGGAAGAATTAGTAGGGGAAGTTGAAGTGGGTGACAACCTCAGCAGAGATAACCATGAGATGGTTGAGTTCAGGAGCTGATTAAAGAAAGAAAGGCAAGCAGCAAAATATGGACCCTGGACTTCAGAAAAACAAATTTCCTCAAGGAACTGATGGGCAGGATCCCCTGGGAAGCTAATATAAGAGGGAAAATAGTTCAGGCGAGCTGATTGTATTTTAAAGAAACCTTATTGAAGGTTCAGAAACAAACCTCCCAATGTGCAGAAAAAATAGCAAACATGGGAGGCAACAAGCTTAGCTTAACAGAGAAATCTTTGGTGAGCTTAAACAAAAAAAGGAAGCTTACAAGAAGTGGAATCTTGGACAGGTGACTAGGGAGGAGTATGAAAATATTGCTCAAGAATGCAGGGGTGAAATGAGGAAGGCCAAAGCACAAATGGAGTTTCAGCTAGCAAAGAGCATGAAGGGTAAAAGAAAGGATTTCTATATGTATGCTGACAACAAGAAGGTCAGGAAAGTTGTAGGCCCCTTATTGAACAGAGGAAGGAACGGATGATGGGGCGGGGAAGGCTGAAGTACTCAAGGCTTTTTTTGCCTCTGTCATCACAGACAAAGTCAGCTCCCACAGTACTGCACAGGGCAATATAGTATGGTGAGGAGGTGAGTAGCCCTCAGTGGTGAAAGAACAGGTTCAGGTTTATTTAGAAAAGCTGGACATTCAGAAGTCCATGGGGATGGATGCAATGCATCTGGGGGTGCTGAGTGAGATGGCAGGTGGGATTGCAGAGCCATTGACTATTATCTTTGAAAACTCATGTCAGGTGAGGTCCCAGACAACTGGAAAAAGGCAAATATATATAGGCAAATATATATATATATCTTTAAAAAAGGGAAGGAGGAGGATCCAGGAAACTACAGACCAGTCAGCCTCACCTCAGTTCCCAGAAAAATCATGGAATAGGTGCTCAAGGAATCCATTCTGAATCACTTCAAGGAGACTAAATTGATCAAGAACATTTAGCATGGATTCACCAAGAGCAGGTCATGCCTGACCAACCTGACTGCTTTTTGTGATGAGATGACTGGCTCTATGGATGTGGGGAATGTGGTGGACGTGACATACCTTGACTTTAGCAAAGCTTTTGAAACAGTCCCCCACAATATTCTGACCATCAAGTTAAAGATGTATGGGTTGGATGAATGGACTATGAGGTGGATAGAAAGCTGGTTAAATCATCAGACTCAATGGCTCAATGTTTAGTTGGCAGCTGGTATCAAGTGGAGTGCCCCAGGAGTTGGTCCTGGGACCAGTTTTGTTCAACATCTTCATTAATAAGATGGATGATAGATTGGATTGCACCCTCAAAAAGTTTGTGGATGACATTAAGCTGGGGAGACTGATAGATATGCTTGTGGGTAAGGATAGGATACAGAATGACCTAGAGAAATTGGAGGATTGGGCCCAATGAAATATGAGATTCAACAAGGACAAGTGTACAGTCCTGCACTTAGGATGGAAGAATCCCCTGCACTGTTACAGACTGGGGACCAAATGACAAATCAGTAGTTCTGCAGAAAAGGACTTGGGGGTTCCAGTGGACAAGAAGCTAGATATGAGTCAGCAGGGTGCCTGCAGGAAGGCACTGTGGCCTTCCTCAGAGCCTGGGCCAGAGGAAGGGTTGCGATGCCCCTGCTGGCCAGAACAGGGCCCTACAGGCCAAACTGCCTGGAAACAGAGTGGTGGAGCCAAGGCAGGGAAGGGAACTATAAAAGGCAGGCCTAGCAGCTCAGTAAGTGGGAAGTTGCTGCTGGAGGCAGACATGTCTTCATGAGGCTGCAGCCTAGGCTTGACCAAGGCCCAATGGCTGATTGGAGCCATTGCTGCATCAACAGCGGCTTCCAAAGCCTGCCCAGAATGCCAAGTCCTAATGACCGGAGTGGGCTGCAAAGCCCTAGTAGCTGGGACGAGCCAACTGAGACTACTGGGTGGGAAAAATTCCCTGAGGCTGTCCCTGACTTGGAGGAGCTGCCTGATGTTGGAGGTGACTGAACCCTGTGGACCAGAGGAACCCCTTTGACCTGGAGGATTGCCCTCTGCTGACAACACAGAGGAGTTTCCAGACCTACCGCCTGTCAATGGTGAGGGACTTGTGGGTCTGCCACTTGCCATCTGCCCCAGTGACCCAGAGAAAGACTGCTACCTGCAGGTACTCAGGGACAGGGTGGGATGAAGTTGCCCAGGGGCAACCAGCTAAGCAAGTGGCTGAGTCAGGGGCTAAACCCCGTCAATGTGGTATGGTTGGATCCCTGCTGACTCGCCACTGTTAGGGCCCTGGGCTGGGACTCAGTGGAGTTGGGTGGGCCTGTGTCCCCCTTTCCTAACCACCCCAGGAGTGTTTGACATCCTCTGAGCTTGGCAAGTAGATGATACAGAGCTCTACTAGCCCCGTCTGCCTCCAAGGCCAGGGGCTCCAGATTATTTTGCCTGGCCTGCTTACTGGAGGGCTGGGGGCTTTTGACTGCCTCATCCGCCCTGTCCAGTTTGTGGGCCAGGGACTGTAAACTGCTTGCCTGCCCCACACTGCCTGAGGGCTGGGGGCACCAGACTGCTGCACTAGCCTCTCCTGTGGGAAGGCTGGGGGCTATAGACTGCTTGCCTGCCCTGCCCTGCCTGAGGGCTGGGGGCACCAGACTGCCTGGTAGCCTCCCTGTTGGAAGGCCAGGGCTATAGATCCCATATCAGCTCTGCCCTATGGGAGGGCCAGAGGGCTACAGACTGGGAAGGAAGCCTGCCTGGATGGGAGCTGGGGCTAAAGACTTGTAACTGGCACTATTTATTCCCCTAAAGGAAGGCACTGTGGCCTTCCTCAGAGCCTGCGCCCAAGGAAGGGTCATGATGCCCCAGCCGGACCATGCCACTGGCTTACAGTGCCCTTGTTGCCAAGAAGGCTAATGGCATATTGGGCTGCAGTAGTAGGAACATTGCCAACAGATCGAGGGAAGTGATTATTTCCCTCTATTCATCACTGGTGAGGCCACATCTGGATTACTGTGTCCAGTTTTGGGCCCCCCACTACTGAAAGGATGTGGAGAAATTGGAGAGAATCCAGCGAAGGGCAATAAAAATGATTAGGAGCCTGGGGAACATGACTTATGAAGAGTGGCTGAGGGAATTGGGCTTATTTCATCTTCAGAAGAAAAGAGTAAGGGGGATTTGATAGCAGCCTTCACCTGCCTGAAGGGGGCTCCAAAGATGAAGGAGTTAGGCTGTTCTCAATGGCAGCAGATGACAGAAATAGGAGCAATGGCCTTGTTGCATTGAGGAAGGTCTAGGTTGGATATTAGGAAAACTTTTTCACTAGAAGGGTCTTGAAGCACTGAAATGGATTATCTGGGGATGTGGTAGAATCTCCATCCTTAGAGGTTTTTAAGGCCCAGCTTGACAAAGCCTGGCTGGGAAGATTTAGTTGGGGTTGGTTCTGCTTTGAGCAGGAGGTTAGATTAGATGACTTCCTGAGTTCCCTTCCAACCTGAATCCTCTATGATTCTATAAACATTTACTACTCTTACCAACTAATTAAGACAGCTTCTGGAACTCTAGTAGAGGCCTGTGTTTTGGAATTGAATGCTTAATGTTTTATCGCTGCTAAGGAATTATGGCGTACAGTCATTATTTATCCTGTACATTGCTATTGCTATTGTAAACAAAAAATCCACCACAAGGATACTTAATTATTGTAAATTCTCTTTGGTATCTTAGAAATGGCTGTACAGTCAATGAAAGGTATCAGAGAATTTTGAATCCCTAAATTAACTCAAAAAGCCTGTAATTTTTACATGTGCCTTCAAAAGCAGCAGGCTTTTGTTTTATTGGAACCGTGAAGAATATACAGTAGATTTCTCATTCAAATGAAAATGTTCTCCAATCAATATTTTAATGCATACCTGTTACAATAATTGTTTTAGATTCTTGTTAATGAATATATGTTATAGTGCTGTCTGAGGGATACTTCTGTACTCTCTTCAGAGCAATTCTGTTTCAGATTGATAATTCAATTTACAACTTTGCAGCAAAGTTCCTAACTATCCCAACTGAAGCAAGAAGCTGAAAAGCATGCCTTAATTTTCTAAAAGCACAATAGTTATAGCATCTGTTAGTTGTCCCAAGAATATTTTTTATCATTGTCTGTGTACAAAAGTAGTTTTGGAAGGCAAATAGTTTGTTTGTAGTTTATAATGTCACTGAAAATAGAAAAGCAGTACATCTTTACCATCACAAAAAAGAAGATGAATTTAAGCTTCCTACTGAAGATGCCTTTTCCCAGGTGGTCAATTGCACTTGTCATCTGTTATTTTGGAAAATGCACAGAATTTAATAGATGAGGTATATCAAACTAACTACATTAGGAACATACCAGCTGTCAATATGGCTTCAGCCCAACAGCATCTTTTGGGAAAAGCAAATTCTGAAATGCAGACAGTATACTATTAGTCTGATAGAATGATTATAAGTTCTGCCATCTGTTGCATATTTCACAATTAATTGTGATTTGTATCAACAGATATTTTCAAAAAATTCATATTTTCTCTTTTCTCTGAGTAACAACAAAGCATAACAGCAACACACTGTATCAAGTAATGACATACCAATGCTGGAGCTAAATCAGATAAGTTGCATGATGTTTTCACAAGATAGATATCCAGGGTACTAATTACAGTAAATAGATCTAAAAATATCAGTGTCAGAACACAAGAATTACACAATGGAATTATTCTGGCTTAAAAAAATCTTTACCACATTATTTTTCAAAGCTACAGCATTGTGCCTGGCTCATTCATATTACAATTCATTTTTAACTTTTCAGAGTTCATCAGATAAGGGATGTTAGTTTAATAACACATATTTGTTTAAAGGCTAAAGATGTTCCAAGCCACTCTAGAACCAAATAGAAATGTTTTACTTGCAGATAAAATCTCCAGTTGCCACATTTAAATCATATCATGAACACATTTAGAGGGGGACAACAGATGAAAACAGGCAAAACTTCAAGAAATAGAGTTCCAGATGATGCTTAAATTTTAGAGTGGACCTTTAATAAAATCTTATAATGTTTGAGGTTTGTCTCTTGGCCTCCCCTTGCCCTGCCCTAATCTTTTTTGTTATTGTTATTGTTTTGTCAAACATGATCTCCATCTGCTGCCAAGTGAAATGCCTGGTTCTAGTCCCAGCTACAGTTCTGCAACCTTGGCTTGCTGCCCGCAGCTTCAGTAGTCTCTGTACAGTACTATGCGTCTGCTGAGTTTATTTAGATGTGAGATGAGACTCTGGTAGAAAAGATTTCAAGGGAGGAGGAATCTAGATTGACAGTCAATAATAGCAAACAGACATAGGAACAAATGGTCTGAGGGAAAAACAAAAAAGGGACTAGCATAAATTAGAAATTTAAGAGAACATTTACCAAATAGTATTTGGCTATTTTATAGTTATTCCTGAGTTTCAGAGAATTTTTGATATCCTAATGAAGGTTAAGATTCTGTCACAAGAAATTTTTAGTATAAGTCAGGGATAGGTCACAGGCAATAAGCAAAAATTCATAGAAGCCCGTTACCTATCCCTGATTTTTACTAAAAATACCCTGCAGGAGGAGGGACAAACAGAGTGCTGCCGGGGCTTCCAGCTGCTCCTGTGGCAGGGACTGATGGCTGCTGCTTCAGCGCTAGAAACTGACTTAACCACAGCCGCTGCTCTGGCAGGCCAGGGACTGGCCACCAGTCAGCTGATCATCAGCCCCAGGACTGGCCATTGATCAGCTGTGTGGCAGCTGCTACTCTGCAGCTCTAGGGCTGACAGCTACTCCAGCCCTACCCCAGAAGTCACAGCAGTTCCGGAAAGTCCCAGAATCCATGACCTCAGTGGCAGAGTTGTGTCCTTAATCATAACAGAACAGGGCACCAGCAGTATCTAAAAAATAATGTTTTCCATTGGCCAGGATTTGCAATAAAATCACAAGTTAGCATGAAGGCAAAACCAGAAGCAAATTTGACCATATACAACAGTAACCTTACAAAGCCAGACCTTACAGCAAAAGAATAGATACGAAGAAAAATGTTTCATCCTTCCTAAAAAATCCCTTATATTAACTGAAATTCCCTTTCCCACATCCTCCTATGAAAAGGGTTAACCTTGCAGTTTTCCCTGACGGCCAAGAAATGTGGACTACTTCAGTCATAGCTGGGGCAGATAGTAAGTTCCAGAGAGCAGATGACATCCTTCTAGCAGCTGCGTCTTCTGCCAACAGATCTACATATCAATTGCTAGCACTGATTCCAAATTCAGTACTATGATACAGTATCTCAGAAAGGTAGATTCAAGACATGTCGTTTTATAGATCAGAAACAAATCAGATGCCACCCATTAATCCATAGGCAGCCAGTGCATAGCATGGGATACTCTGATGTAAATTTATCAATCTCTCATGTTGAAGCTGTTCCAATTTGGTTAAATAAACAGTTATTGGAACAAGACACTGGACCTTGAGACTCCCACCTCCCACAAGGGTAGCTTCAGCACCAGACTATAGAGCTATTATCTCTTTTTGGCCCAATGATTATTTCAGTATTTATCCATATTGGAAAGCTTCAACAGGAGGGACTGAAGAAGCCTCAAATCAGAATATCCCCATAGATCAGTGGATAGGGCACTCTTCTGAGAGGTGGGAGACACCTATTTAACTTTTCTCCCCATCAAGCAAAAGGGGAATTGAATCTGGCTCTCCCAAATCCCAGGTGAGTGATGTAGCCACTAGGCTAACAGTTATAAGAAAGGCATTACCACATCCTCCTCATCCAGCTGCACTTTGGATGTGGTCTGATCCAGTAGGAGTGCTCAGAGCATGAGCATGAACGGGTGGGCCCTGAGGGCTAAATATCTTCCCCGGTTTGTGGATTGCAGGGAATTGGATGTCTAGAGTTAGGCAGCAGTATACATGCCTAGGGAAAGAAATTTAGGTGAACAGGAATATTTTATAGTGAAAATTTAGGCACCGAGTAGGTTCTTTAGGACCCTAAATCTGGGGTTTAGATACCAAGGCCCTTTTGTGAATCTGGGCTGAAGTTACCTTCTGTTCACACGCACACACGCGCGCGCGCACACACACACACACTAGTATTTGAAAGCCTGTGCTGTTGCATGGGTGTGGCATTTGGACCAAATAATCCACCCTCTGTGCAGTCTCCCCCATACAACCAATGAAATTGTTTCTTGCAAGTTAGCTGTAGAGTAATGGTTATGATTGGTTGAGTTACTTCTGGTATCACAATTGTCTTCTAGCACTCTTTGCATGGCAATAAATACATGCCTTCCTGTGACTGTACACTACAGGGGTGTAATTTGTAAAGTCAAAATGGCTGAGGACCTAAACATTGGAGGGTAAGAGTATGTGAATCTCAGCAATGATTGAACTTGGTGATATTCTTAAAAAAAAAAAAAAAAAAAAAAGAGCTCTCAACCATGCTTATAGCTGCTTCCATCACTTCACACTGACTCAACAGACACACAGAGTGACAATCCTGGAGTCCCTCTATCAATAGAATTTCCTTCTACTTGTTGATCTAATGGATCTTTTCCTTTAGTTCACTGAGTAAAAACCTCTGTTTTGGAGCCAAGCCCCATGGCAGTTCCATTTTAGAGACTACATGCATTTTGAGGGGGAAGTCAACTGATCATCTTTGGTGTACGGATATACACTGCCACCATTCATTACAAATGCACAGCACATTTTGTCAAGGAAAGAAGACAACACACGTCACAAATGTATTGCCAAGGTTGTGACACTAGCAGACAATCAAAAAGCTCCATTTGTGTTCAGTTCTATAAAGCCATTTCATGATATTGATTATTAAACAACATTAAGAACTAAAAGCCCTTTTATGGATATTTATGTTTAAGAGAAAACACATTTATAGAAGATATTGAATAATTTTTATCCTCATGACAAATAATATGGGTAGTATACTAGATAAGCAGAATTCCTCCTGAGATGCTCTGTTTTATGAAAGTATTATGCATTGTCTATTGAAGGTAGTATTGCATTTTTTTCTTTATAATTATTATGACATGTAAAATAGTACTTTAATTCCTGGTCATTATACATGATGAGTGAATTGAGAGATTGATTGCTTCACAAGGCCCTTCTCCTTCCCCACACAAGCTCTAGAGATCAAAGTCATGTGTCAATAATATTTTCATGCTGATTACATTAATCAGATTCTTTTGGATGCACATAACAGATTTCTGCCGACATCAACATTGAAAGTGAAAGTGTGGCAGCCTGCTAGGAA
Organism: Mesoclemmys tuberculata; assembly: GCA_007922155.1. NCBI lineage: Eukaryota > Metazoa > Chordata > Testudines > Chelidae > Mesoclemmys > Mesoclemmys tuberculata. Next base: position 81,483,060 of record ML675604.1, on the reverse strand, counting down.
CTGGTTCCAGTTTCCTCACATAATAGTTTCTCCTGCCGTCAGTAACTATGCTGTGTTCTACTTTTCTGGTTTTATTCCCTCGTCAAATAGCAGCTCCCATAAAGTCCTCTTTAGCTCAGTATTCTGCCCATTTTTCTCCTTAGAGTCACCATTCTCATTTTACCTCTGGAATTTACATGAGGTCCACTGAATCCAATTGCTATGCTACATCTCTATCGTCACACATGTACCATTCAGGCTACTTTGCATAGAGAGTACAGTGAGTATTTCTTGAGGGACTCTGAATGGGTGCAAGGATCCATAGCAGCAGATTTCGATGCAAGACCAGGGCCTTAATTAGTCTATTTACAAAATGACCCATTACATTGAGCCTTCTTCTACTTTCTTGCCTCTTACTAGCCACACTAATGCATGTTAGTCCTTTTCCTTTTTTGTTACATATTTTCCATTGAAATAGCTGATCCTAATCACATTACTTGTCCATGCATTAATTATACCACAAGTGATTGTTGTTCCTCTTTGCACTTCTGACCACTATCACTGCCAGCTATCAGGGACCCTGGCTGTAAGTCCAAAGGTTCCCATAACTTAGATCCTTTGGAGGTGCAGCAAAGCACATTTCCCATTATAGCTCTCAGCCTCTCAGTGCCTTTTCCTTCTTCCCTATGTCACTGATTCTAGCATTACATTCCTATGTAAGAACCGCCTTGGTTACAATCGCTACTCCTTCCTTGTGTCTCCTCCTGTGGCTACAGCATGGAGATATACCACAGTCATTCCTTTAATTAGTCAGTAGCAGCTCAATTTTCAGCATGAAACACACGTTTAATGTCATTCAGAGAAGATGTAAAACCAGGATCTTGATTGCCCAGGGTTATTAAAGATTCTATGACTTTTTTTTGCAAAGTAGAAGTGTCCCGCTGCTGTACTAGCAAAATTCCAATTTGAGGGATGGAATCTACAGTCATATCAAATCTTGAAGTTTCAAACACATATGGTATTCATCTTGACTTCCTTTCCTGTTACCACATAGTGTTGCAGTTGGTTGTTGAAGAGTTTTTGTTTCATCCTAATGAAGAAATATTTCATATTATATTATAAAGTTCATAAGCTATCTTGTAAAGCATTTTTAGTCCTTATGGATAAACGGTACTCTATAAAGGTAAGTTAATATTTAAAATTAACTTGCTTCCCTGCCATCCAAATGGTAAAAATACTTATATTGTAGGACCCTAGCACTGCTTGTTCTGGCACTTTGACACCCAGACTGCCTTCAACTTCAGTAGCAGATGCTAACTATAAAGAGCCCATGGAAAAGAAAAAAAGCCAGAAGTCTATAGAATCTGTGAAAGACAGAACTAAAAGCCATTGATGGGCATACACATAGTATACATTCTTGTGATCTCCAAATAGCTCTGAACTTTGACATCCTTTTTGCTCTGAGTTTGTTAATTTCTCTTACAAATGTGTTGGTTTAGTGAAGAGGCATGTGGGAAAAAAAGCTTAATAGAGGAAAATGTTGTGTAAGCAAATAGGGCTGCCTCATTCATTGCATGACTTGTAGCCTCCACGGTGTTACTCAAAGTCCTATAAATAGCAAATTCTTGGGTTATAAGAATCCTCTATCTTCCTTATCTCTCTAGTTAAGTTGTGGGATTCTCTCTTCCCCCACAGCTCCCCTCTTCTGTGCGCCACTATTGTTCTTGCTCCAGTAGGTGAATGCACAGTTGTTTAGTACCAGTATAAACTGTATTTTTGCTGTGTAGAACTAAGTTAGGATACTGTAATCATTCCAAGTACTCAGGTAGTTTTAAGGTGAAAAGTGCATTGTTTCTTTTTAGGAAAGAAAATGAGGAGAAACAGATAAATTTAACAGAAAACTTTGAATTACATCACAGTTGATATACTGTAATTTAAAAGCAACAACAGGAGTCTGTACTTGATCACATGCTTCAGCAAATGCCTTACTCACATAGGTCCTCAGAATGTGTTCTCTGTTCCGTTTCTAGTTCACATCACTGATTTCAGGTTTTCACTGTTGTAACAGGCTCCTAACATTTTACTATTCTTGTGTTCTGTGCTTGCTGTGTTTCTTGGCAAGGACACCAGGAGGCTTTGAATATGAGGGGACATAAGAACTACCAAATGTCCATACTGGGTCAGACCAATGATCCATCTAGTCCAGTATCCTGTCTTCGACAGTGGCCAGTGCTTCAGAGGGAGTGAACAGAACAGGGCAATTTATCAAATGATCCACTTCTGTCATCCAGTCCTAGCTTCTAGCAGTCAGAGCTTTAGGGACACCCAGATGGGCTTGTGTCCCTGACTATCTTATCTAATAGCCATTGATAGACCTGTCTTCCATGACCATATCCAATTCTTTTTTAACAAAGTTATACTTTTGGCCTTCACAACATCTCCTGGCAACAAGTTTCACAGGTTGACTAAGCACTGTGTGAAGAAATCTTTCCTTATGTTTGTTTTAAATCTACTGCCTATTAATTTCATTGGGTGCCCTCTGGTTAATGTGTTATGTGAATAGTTAAAAACACTTCTTTAATCACTTTCTTCATATCAGTCATTATTTTATAGACCTCTATCATATCATCCCATGGTTGTCTCTTTTCAAGTTGAACAGTTTCAGTCTTTTTAATCTCGCCTCCTATGGAAGCTGTTCCATACCTCTGCTCATTTTTGTTGCCCTTCTCTGTACATTTTCCAATTCTTATGTTTTTTAGTTGGGGGGAAAACAGAGCTGCATACAATATTTAAGGTGTGGATTGATATAGTGGTATTATGATATGACCATTCTAATATCTCCTAATGTGACATTTCTGTGTCTCAAATAATCTTTCTACCAAAAAGAGAAACTCACTCTTTTAAAAGGCCACATACTCCCCTACTACAGTAAGAGAGAACATATTTGAAAATGTCCATCACTTCTGAAGGCTAGTGGGTGTTCCCTATACCACACATAGGCTAAAGATCTGTGGGTAGAGACTGACAACAATATTGCATCTCAAACTATATACATGCTTCTGCCATGCTTCCAAACAGCTCTGGGGGTCCCCCTCCCATTAGTAGCATACTTGTGCACTTGCCATGCTGCCACTAGCATTTTGCAGGAGCCTGCCCTTCATTTTGTGTCCTCTCTGATGGAGGTCTAAGTGTTGTGTGGGCTCAGAGCAACTGTGCTAATTCAAATGGCATTACTTTAGCATTTTCCATCCTAAGTGACCTACACTAAGTTTTCTGGACAACATATGGAGCACAGCTCTGTAGTATGTTCCACTCCAGAACTTCTAAAAAGCTATCTGATTTTCCACTGGACCCTGCCACAGCCATTTGACTTCAGGTGCTACGACTCACGCAGCAAGTTCCTTCAATCAGAGTCAGAGATTGGAACATAGGATCCAGAAACAATAGCTCAAAGGCCTGTTATTTAACTTCCCAGTTGGGCTGACAACATTGTGATAACAGCACCTCATACTAATTACACACTTTCACGCCTGGTCCTGGAAGGAATTAGGGAGTGCTGAATCATATGAAAATGAAAACCAGCGTACAACCTGAAGGCTAGCTAAACATTCCTGAACTTCAAAAGAGGCTTAGCTTGGGACTGACTTGAGTTTAGATAATGATTTGTTCTTATTTTTTCCTGAACCACTTTGCCTGAACCAAGTTTTGACCCATATATCACATTCCTTGAAAAACGGAAACTGTTATCACCTCACATGACAGTATGTGGGGTGATGATGAAAGGAAATATATTTTTAGTTTTAGATGCAGAAACATGTTATAAATTGTTTAGTACTCTTCCTTTAAATACCTCTGGAAGGTGGTAATTATCCATAGAATTGGTACAGAACAGGAACCACTTATGTGCACTCTTTCACATTGCCCCAAACCAGCATCCAGCTTCAAGCCTATTCTGGAGTCTCCAAGGGATCAAACCTTACCAGCTTCGGCCAATTGAGAGCCAAACACATGTACATTTAGTTATTGCTAATCTATTGTAGCCTATTAGCAACCATCCATCCTGGGCACAGCAGAGTGAGGGAACCAAATATGATTATCTGATTTCCTGTACCAGTGGAAGCTAGCGTACCCTGGGAGCCTCATCAGCCTGTGCCAGTTAACTGTGATCTCTTAGGAAACATACACCAGATGGGCATATCCAGAGCACAGGGTACTCTAGCCACTCCACGTCCTGCCCCCACTCTTCCAGCATGACGTTCCCTGTGTTTGACATGCCACATGTGCCAGGGGCTTCAAGGAGAGTGCCAGAGGATCCTGCTCCACTAACTTTTGGCATGCTGGAAACTCCTGCACAGGGGACTTACAGGTTGTTTAAATTCCCATTGTCTCAGTCAGGGACCTGGGTCAGGCACTCCGCTCTATGATGTCTGAACAATGCTTTGATGTACTGACAAATGACTCCTTTCAAAGTCCATGACTCTCAGTTCTCATTTTTTTATTTCCAAAGTTTCAGCTATTATCCACATTGAAAGTACTGAGCTAGCTGCAGGCTGGACACGAAACCTTGTAACTAAAATTCTGCATTAATACAGTATCCTTTGCATGGCTGACAAAGTCATAATACTGAACATTAATGGAAAAGTCACTAATTGCTATTTGTAGAAACCCCACTGTACATATTCATTTGAATAATTTGTGTAACTGATGTTAAAAATTTGAATATGAAGTAGCATGTTATTCATGAGTTTAAATTACTATAAAACTAATTGGATAATTACAATATTCTATACACTTTCAGTGAATAAAATGTATATACATAACAACAGTTCTGATCATAAGAATAGATTCTTTAAGAAAGTCTGGTTATACCTTTAACAAAGTACTGAAGCATTATTTATCTATTTTATTTATACATGATGTGATTTATCTGTTTCCTGGAAACTGTTATATGATGAGTCAATAATTTTCAGTGGAGATCTTAAGGATATCATCAGTATGTCAAGAATTGAAATTATAAAGATGTCTGATACACCTAAATAAGGTCCCTTTAGTATTGATGATGGCAGCTGGAATAGAGCTGTCGGATCCAAATTTATGAAAGCTCTTCAGAGGGCAGTGGAACTACGCTTTAAATATATAATAAACTCTCCTCACAGCTGAAGAACAAGCTGATGCTGCTGTATTTGAAAAGCAAAACAGTTGCTGCTTTTGTCATGTTAAAGCTGGCTGTGTAACTCGAACGGCACCACAAAACACTGTAGATGTCTGTGGATATGGAAGGAGATCTGAGAACAGAAAAGAAAAGAGGAAAGAAAAGAAAATTAAAAAGCTTAATGTATATGATACCCTACATTAGGGAAGCTCTGATAATACAAAGGCTAAATTTAGCCTAGAGCTACATGTTTGAGCATAAAAGGGGAGCAGTGCACTCTCCTCCAGAGACAGATAGAAAATAGTACAGGCTGTATTATTCTATGGACCTTATTGAAACAGGCTTACTACCAAATTCAGTTGATACTTCCAGAAAATAGCAAATAAATAGGTTCAATTTCTGTATTAATACATATTATTTAAAAGTAAGCCACTACCATTTGCTGACCATTCCCATGTGCTCCATACATCAAGTACAAGGAAAAGAGAGCGTAAATATCTAATGTGCGTAACTGCTCTTTGGGAAGTTGATATTCTATCAACTAGATTAGCAAACTAGTTTGCTTATGTTTAATTTATATGAAATACGAAGAATTACTAACTTTTTTCTGTTTAACTTTCTAATAAAAATAACCAGCAGTTATCTGAGCTCTTTTGTCCTCAAGGGTAAATTTAAGGTTCTTTTTAGCTTGTCAGCCAGTGATTGACCCTATCCATCTATCTATTTAAGTTTTTATCATGGTGCTCACCAGCATTGCATCTGATAACATCCCAAGACTAAAAAAAAATTATATGTTTATATATATTTTTTTCTTTGTGTGTGTGTGTGTGTGTCGCTGTTCCTTGCGTAGAAGGAAGTGGCAGGCTTGGGTATAAAAATAAGATTGGCTACAACTACATTTGAATTGGGAGGTGTGATTCCCAGCTTGCCTAGTACTTGAGCTAGTGCCTAAACAGTGGTGTGTCTGCAGCGGCATAGGTGGCCTTTCAAGTCAGCTGCCCCAAGTACAATACTTCCTGAGCCCCTGGTTACATATTCAGGCAATTAGGCTGAGCTAACCCGGCAAACACATTGCTCTGGGATACTATGGGGGTAAAGCTGAGGTGAAGATGGGTTTTTCATTTACCTTTGAATACTGAATTCAGTTTTGCTTAAATATGACCTTGTTCACTGGTGATTTTGCAGAAACAGAGGCAATCAGAAAAAGAAGAGATTTATACACCAATCTGCTTAAAAAATACTATAGAAAGTATTCTGATACAGGCATGGTAAAAGTTTGTATATATTTTGACCTTGGAGAAAAAAGCAAGATCACAGGACTCTGAAAGTTCTGTCATGGATTAGAAACTAGTTATAAGATAGAAAAAAAAGGTGCATGAATAAGTAGGGAATTTTCAACAATAAGAGAGGTTAATGATGGGATGCCCCAAGGATTTATTTATTAGTTATTTATTTAGATTTAACTACAATATAAAATGACACCTCTATGAACTCAAGGCTCCACATGATACTAATTCAAAAATAATTACTTACCCAAAACAGCAATACATCTCCTCTCCCATCACCAAATAATTTCCACTCAAACTCCTGACTCTCACATTACCATAAAAAAAAAAGCAAAAAGATATTTAACAATTATCTGCAGTGACGTGCAAACAGTGAGGTGGCAGAAACAAAACAGTTTGTTTAGTCAAGACGAAGGAGGACAGTGAGAACCTCAGAATTCCAACACAATAAGGCAAATAGCCAGCACAATGACAGATGAAGTTCAATGTAGACAAGTACAAGGTAATGCACATTAGAGTGATTTAAGCTACTGATACACATTTAATGGTTTCTAAATTGGCTAGAGCTCTGATCTTGCAAGCTGCTCCAAAATAGACACTGGACTGGATCACAACCTGGGTTCTATTCCAGTGTCTTCTACCTGGCATGAAGGGTAACCACATCATCTTTCATTCCTCAGTTTCTCCTTCTGAAAATGGTGATATCACTGGTAGACCTGGATGACCAGCCAGCCACAAAAGTGGTGGGGAAAAAGAATCAGTTTTTAAAAACACATAGGTGTTTATTACTCCAGGAAACTCACCCAGTTGCATTCAAACCCATTTCCCCACACATTTCAATGAACAGTATGTCCAAAGCTTTTTTCATTCAGAGAAGCTCATAGTATTTTCAAACAAACAATCCCTGGCCTATGTGTCCAAACACTCTCAAGTCCCGTGCCTTCTTTTTCTGGTGCTACCTCTCCTCAAACCCTTCCCTGGTGCTGTTTCTCTTCACATTGAGGAGGGTAAGCCTCAATGTGGTAAGGTAAGCCTTTTATAGACACCAGATTCTTCCTACTCCCAGAATGGTGTGTTAAAAGGATCCTCTCTCACTCCATGAACAAGACACAACCCAGCTGGTGAGGAGAACATTGTGCAGAGAGAGACAGGCCAACTTTCTATAGCCCATTTCCTGGGAAGGTCAACTTCTCACAGAGCCTGGGTTTTCCTTTTTTCTTTCTTTTTCCACAGGGATAGTTTACTCTGTCCCAGATGATAATGATCTTTTGCCTTCTCTGTAAAGTATTTTGAGATTTGCAAATGAAGAAGGGCTAGGAATTGTTCCCTTCTCACCACCTTCTTGTGCACTTGCAAAGGGGCAACCAGTATCTAAACTTACGTGTCATTCTTTTACTTAATCATCCTTATAGAATAAAAGATATATTATTAGATTATTTCTATTAGAGACCAGTGGGTAACAAGGAAAATATTACCTATCACTCACAGTAACATACACTCTACACATACCAGCTTATCCAAAGGTACACTGAACCCACTTGGGATAATACAACAGAGAATGAGACTACCTTTGGATTTGACAATTAAAGGAACAATGTCTAAGGCCCTAATCCTGCACACCGTTCAGTGTGAATGGACTTCACATGAGCTCCAAGGTCTACTCACATGCAGTACTTTGCAGGATTACAGTCTTCCAGACAGGAAGAACTTCTGATAGAGTGACATTGTCAATAGTGCTGTTGTAAAGAGACTGACAGAACTGACTACGGGTTTCGTATAACTATGAGCAGCAAAACATCCATAGGCATCCGAACATTCACATAGCCAAACCCCAAAATATATGAAAGCCAGGATTGTAATTAAACTTCTTAGGGTCCTATATTTATGTAGTTCTAAAGACGCCTTAGATAGCTCATCTCAGTTTTACAAAATCCGAATAGGCAGTTGCCAGGAGTGGATTTGTACATCCTGTACACAAAGGACTTTGGATTTATTCCTGTTAAAGCCACATTTCAAAATGTTTAATAGTCACATTGTCTCAGGGTTATTAATTATAATAGTGTGTCATGTGCATCTAATATTATATTAAGAACTTCCTTAGTTTAATTTCCATGTTTCAATTCTTGGGGCTCTATAATGAAGTCCAGTTGCAAAGATGGCCAGGGGTAGCCCTGTTAAAACACCTTACAGAGTAAATAACTGGGAAATGGGTCAGCTAAATGTAATTCTGAACTCTTAGATTAACTCTATTGTATAATTTTCATCATGTCAGAAGCAAGGGGCCTGATCTTAAAAAAAAGAAATACATATAGCGAGACCAGGCAGAAGAGACTGCACTTGTGAGGCATCTGCTATGTGAGATATATATCTATAGCTATATAGATATAGATATAAAAAGAATAATTTGCAGAGTTGTTTCATTGACATCATTTAACACCAACTGAGGATCTGGCACCTAATTTTAAGGAGCGCCTCCATGATTGAGGAAAAATCAAAATATAGTATTTTTCATGATTTCATTATTATTAAAATAGTACAATGAGAAATGTTAACAATATAGGTCAATTTAAAATGCTATCCTAGGAGAGGAAGAATGGCTCATTGCTTATGACACTAGCCTGGGATTGGAGAGCCCTTGTTCAAATTCCTGCTTTGTCACTGGCTTTACGTGTGCCCTTGAACAAATCACTTAGCCTCTGTGTGCCTCATTCCCCATCTATAAAATGGTGATAATTGCACTTCTTTACATCACAAGGACATTGTGAGAATAAATACACTAAAATCTGTGAAATGCTCAGATGTTGTGATAATGGGGGCCAGACGAGTCCCTTAGAATGATAAGAAAATTAATTGTTTTATAATAATAATTATGAACTTCAATGGTGATATTATCTTAAAAGCTGAGGACAGTCACCAACTGAGGACAGTACAGCATTTTGCATTTCAAACTAAGAATTCTTGTAACATTGTGTAGAGATGGGAAAACCTACTTGGGTTAAAACAGAATTCATCTGAACCTTAGCACAAAATATAAAATGGAAGTGAAGATTTTTTTTTTTAAGAATCCGAGAATGTTTCTTAAGCTTATTTTTAATGTGTATTTACTTTGCTCTTGAGTTTGTTTTGTACTGTTCAGAGTGTAGTCTAGGAATTACCACAGGTGACTGTGAGTCCAAATGCCTGGGGTGAAATTCTAGCTCCGCTGAAGTCAATGAGAAAAGTCCCACTGATTTCAGTGGGGCCAAAATTTCATGCCTTTTTTTCCCCCTCAACTTTGCCATTGATTTGTTGTAAGGTCTCTTGCAAGTCACTTCAGCTCTGTGTACCTCAATTCTGCACATCTAGGAAATGGATATATATTAATATATCCAACTTCTTAATATTTTAAAAGTATTTTGAGCACAATGGAAGACAATGTATAGACATCACTGAGAAGCCAGCAGTTACCAACAGAAGTATCACAGAAACCAGAGATATTTCCCTGAGTATAGAAACATAAGCATAAGGAAATACTTGGGTACTTCAGATCCCACTGTCTGGTTACTATTCGTATGCCTCTTTAAGGATGGTCACTGTTCTGCAATTCTTTAAATTTTTTAATTCCTATCAGGACAGGAGCCACAAAGGAAAAACCCACTAGAAAAGCTGTTATTGTTGCACTAAAAGTCCTAGAATGACTTTATTTTCTGCCAGACTTTGCTGAAAACTGTAAATCAAAAAGAATTTTTTAAATAGATAAATGGGATTGGGAGCTCAAATCCCTTAGAATCATAGAATATTAGAGTTAGAAGGGACCTCAGGAGGTCATCTAGTCCAACCCCCTGCTCAAAGCAGGACTATTGTTAAAGTACCTTTAGTGACACTTTAACTGATTTACAACAGTGTTAATTTAATTGAACAATTAACACAATATGATAACAAGTGGCGATGTGCCAGGAAGGCTATGTTTATATTGGCCACCAGTTGGATTTTTGTTTTGTGAAACCAAAAATAGGGATGGTTCAATTGGTTCCTAACGAATAGACAGTAGACAAAAGCATCTGAACCACCAGCTTTCCGGTGCAGTTAAAATATTTCAGAGTTGCTGCTTCTCTACATCAGTAGCATATAATGTTATAGAGAGGCTTGCACACTTCATAGCATCTGTAGGCCAAGCACATTGCTCACATCAGGGCCTCCGCATTCCTCTACTCCCCCCACAAATGCCCTGTTTTGGTCCTCTGCTTCAGAGACTCCCTGCAAGTCCCCCATCACCTCCCTTATACTAAGGGCTCTGTGTATTCCATGGTGCACACTGCCAGATTCCAGGGACTCTGTATGTCCCCCATGAGAGGGGCTCTGTGTGTGCACCTTTTCTACATTTCCCCTATATTAGGGGTCTAGCTTGTTTCCACTCATGCCAGGGTCTCTCTGTTCCCATCTATTTCCCCCTTGTGCCCCATGGCAATGGCTCTGCTTCTCCCCCTCTATCTCCATACCTCCCCTTAGGTCCCTTCATTCATCTTCCTATCTCTACTTCTCCCAAATCTGGGCCCATACTTCCATGCCCATCCAACCAGTTTTCCCACTCTAGATCCCTGCTTCCCTCCTCAGCACCACTCCCCACATCCCCATTCTGTTGCAGGTCCCTGATTTGCCCCCTATTCACCCACTTTCCCTCCTCTAGCTATCTGCTTTCCCCCATCGCCAAGTCCACTTCCCTCTCCACACAGACACTGTTCTCTGGGACCCTTCGTCAACCCCTCCCACCCGCCTCCACTCTTTTCTGGGTTCCTTTTTCCCTAACGACACTACCCATCTCCAGTCTTCTCCAAGTCCTTGCTTCCTTCCTCTTCAACCTCCACTTTCTACTTCTGGGACCTTGCTACTTCCCTCCTTCTCTGAGTCCTCACTTCCCCCAGTCACTGCTTTCCCCCCTAGAAAACCTTCCTGTAAAACTCTCTTCTTTCGGTTACAGTCCTGGCTATGCATAATGTCCCTAGATGGCAAGTTAAGCTGCTGCCTCTGATATGTGAAGGAGGCAGCAGAGAGACTCAGAGACATGCAGTCTGGGAGCCTTGATTTTCCTGTGACTCAAGCTTTTCCAGTATTCCAATTTGCATCAAAATTGGATGAACTTGATCGGCTGTTGCTTTCCAAAGTTATTGAGTCACAGACAGACAAATGCTTTCAAGTTGAGTGTGGGGCCCTGCTCTGCTTAGCCAACAAATAACACATAAGAAATTTCACATTATACAGAGATGCTGCTCAGTAGCTATTGGCTTCAGTTACATCAACTATTGAATTTATTTTTTATTCACAACATTTACGTGAGTTTAAGACTAAAACATGAATCATGCGCTTTAATGAAGATGTAACCCTTTGAAACATTTCTTTACTGTTTCCCTTGCAAAATAGCTGTCTGTCAGGGTGCCAGTCTTAGTCACAATGTTTCTCTGGTGACAAACGTGTGCTTCAGTTTGCAACCAAGTGTTGCTACTTTTTTCTAAGACTAGCAAATAGTCACACATTTTTTTCAAAATGATAATGTCTCATTATCATTTGTGTCCTTAATGTTGAAGCTTCATAACTTCTCAGTAAGTTAATAAGGGCATTTTAATTGCACATGTGGAGCTCAATGCAGGGGCGTGACAGGGAGCTCCAATGCTGTTGCAAACCAGGACAGAGATAACTTAGGAACTGAATTCCAAATATAAAGAGATAAAGGGGTAGACATATAGATCCTTGGCATATTGTTTCAGGATTTCCATTTATAGTCCTCCTTAAACTATTGCTCACTGAAGAAGATTATTGAGAGGGTGATACATAGCCACTTTAGGTACATTTAAATTTTTCTGACTCCCTGCACAATTGGAATTCAAAATAACTTTGACAAACTGCATAATTAGTCTAAAATCAAAAGGATGAATTTGAGTAAAGGCAAGTGCAAAGTACTATGCATAAGAAACAAAAAAAAAATCAAGTGAACAACTATGAAATGGGGAACAACTGGCTACGTATTAGTCCTGCTGAAAAGATTCTAAGGGTTATGGTGGATCACAAATGGAATATGAGCCTAAAATGTGATGCAGTTGCAAAAAAGGCTAATATCATTGTGGGTGTAATAACAGGTATGTTGTATGTAATTCATGGAAGGACATTGTCCCATTGTACTCAGCACTGGCAATGTCTCCGATGGTGTATTATGTCCAGTTCTGGGCACCAAACTTTAAGAAAGATTTTGAGACATTGGAAAAATTCCAGAAGAGAGCAACAAAAATGATAAAAGGTTTAGAAAACCTCATCTATGCAGAAAGGTTAAAAACTAAGAGCATGTCTACACTGATGGTGGCAAAGTCACCGCCATCAAATCGACTTATCTGGATCGATTGAGCTCTGTGTAGCTTGCATAACTCCTGTCGACTGCCTCTGAATCGCCGGGTAAGTATAGACCAAGCCTAAGCATGTTAATCTTGAGAAATGATTGAATCTATATATATATATATTTATATATATATAAAGGGTTATAAAAAGGATAGCAAACGATTGTTCTCCCTGTCTATGGAAGATAAGAAAAATAGCAATGGGCTTAATCTGCAGCAAGAAACATGTAGGTTAGATATTAGGAAAAACTTTCTAACTATAAGGGTAGTTAAGATCTGGAATGTGCTTCCAAGCATGGGCGGCAAATATAATAGGCAGGGGAAGGACTAAGCCTTCCTAAGAAGAAGCTCCCGCTCTGCCCCTCTCTCCACCCACACTCCAGCCCCACTCTGCCCCAGGCTTCAGCCTGTCCCCCAGCCAGTCACAGCACCGATCCAGCAGCCGGGGGTTTGCCTGGGCTTAGTCCCCAAGTGGTTGGGGAGCTCCCAGGAAACTCCCCCCTCTTACCTGGAAGGAAGGTTGGGGCTGGAGTGGCCCCTCTGCACTAGCGGGGATGGAAGTGTGGGTCAAGGAGCGGCTCTCCATGTGGGCAACGCAGCTCACTCCACCAGGGAGAGGGGGAAGAGCTACCCTCTCTGTTCTCCACACTCCCAGGCCCCTGCCAGGTGGTAAGTCATGGGCAGGTCAGGACCAAATGGGGCTGGGGAGCTGAGGCCTCCAGCTGAGATATAGCTCAGAGCAGCAGCCAGAGGAGCAAAATAGGCACCACAGGAAGCACTCATCACCTCTGCTGCCTGCCTCCAGGTGACTTGGGGGAGCAGGGCTGTCGCCATCCCCTTCCCTGGCCACGGTGTTGACTATATGGTGTGTTGCCCCTCCCCTGAGGCTCCCCCCTCACCTGCACCTCTTCACGGGGGGATCTTGGGGGAGAGGGTGAAACCAGCACCAGGAAGCAATGCCTCTGTTGGGGGAGGCAGCAACCCTCCTGCTCCCCAAGTCACCTGAAGCAGAGGCACCAACTGGTGCTGAGTGCTTTGTCAGAGCCTCTCCCACTCCTGTGGCCGCTACTCCCAGCAGTAACTCAGCTGGTGGCCTCAGCTTTCTCGCCCCATGTGGTCCTGACCTGTCCTTGACTCCTTGCCTTCCATGGGCTCAAGAGACCAGAGAGTGGAGGGGGAAGCTCTTCCCTCTCTCCCCAGAGGAGTGGGCTGCGCTACTCATGTAGAGAGCCCCTCCTTGCTCCACTGCTCCATTCCCCCTCATGCAGAGGGGCAACCTCATCAGATCTGAACTGTAAAGATTACTTGCTTTCTCAGTGTCCATTCAATGTAGGAAGCGGGATCGGAATTAAATGGCTCAAACACAACGTGAAAAAGATGCTGCTGATACTGGCAGGAAGGGAAAGCAACTAGGGGAAAGGACAATGGTTGTCACTGTTCATCAACATTAGCACACTACTAATGTTCATTACTACAACGACATTATTCACTACTGAGAATAAGATTCACAATCTTGTGGGTTTTGGATCCCCATCAGCTCCTGGATTCTTAGATAGCAATGACAGCTTATATTGATTTTATCATTTGTGGCCAAGAGGCCTTTCTTAATAATAAGAATCTTGACATAGTCATTCATGACATTATAATCTCCAGTTTGGACTTCTGCAACTATTTCTACTTTTGGTTACCCCTGAAGTTTCATTCAGAAGATTCAGCTAGAGCAGTAGGCCCGCAAGTGAGTGAGCTCACAAGAGATTACTCTGGTGTTTCACGAACTGTACTATGCCTAGTTTTCCATCTATTTCAGCATGCAGCTCAGAATGATGGTTCTAATGTGAAATCCAACGGGATTTGGGATGTATTTGTAAATCAGCTGAGGTGCTCTCATTGACATCCCTTAGATGTGCACATTTGTAGACTTGAGGAAGGAAATTTTCAGTGGAGAGCCCTCACCTCTGGAACTGTCTCCAAGGGGTACACCAGAGCATTGGATGATTAACAGTCAGATTATTTCACAAGACGTATTTGTAGTAAAATATTTGTTTTATTTATTATTGTTTGGAGCAATCTATGGTTCTTAATAGTTGATTCCAGCTGTTCCAGATAGCTTAAAACAAGTATTTTTTTAGTTTCTGTTTCTGATTATCTCATGAACATTTTTTAAAACAAATATAATTTTTTCATAAAAGGAGAAAATGAATGACCACATATAAATGTTGTATCATCTTACAACGAGATACCACTTTCTCAATCTTTAATGATCCTTTCCAAACCCTTTTTGAACAAAGTCTTTTGAATATATTCCTGCTATATCTTAATATTGTCAATAGTTTATTCTAACATCCATATTTTCCCTCAACAATGCATCAGGTGCTGATATTAAAGGTATTTGATATTGATACCACATGAATGGATAAAGATACATTTTGTCTTATTTAAAAAAATATTCACTGCCCCTCAGCACTCAGCTGCTTGAACAGTATTTACTGAAGAAGAAGCACGAAGCAACAGGTTTTAACCTTATTACTTATATTTTTAAAAGAGAATTTAAGAACACAATTCATTGGCTGTCACCTTAGTTTTTTCAGTGTATGTGTTGGAACCATGATGCGGACGCTTTGACCCAAAGAGCTAGAGTTACGTAGCAGTTGCATCCTATTGCTAAGTAGGAGCCATAAATGACTATTTGTACAGGACTTAAAGACAACAACGTTAGCTGTCTTGTAAATTATCAGAAGATCTAAACTACTACAAGCTTTAAGAAAAAAATAAACATTCGTAGATTGCTGCAGGCCTACTGGAGATAAAGAAAGTAGAACTGCATCATCCATGTATAACAAGAGAGCAATGTAAGTCATTAAACAGCTGTAGATAGAAATAAAACAAGAAATATCTCATAACGCTTGTATTTATATCTTATTAAGCTTCAATTTCTATGTAAATGACAAGAAACCTGCATGAGGTAGTTACAGATGTAGAACCATACAGCACTGAAGAATTTGTGAGGAAAGAGTATGAGAACAATATAGCAAACCAGTTCCCAAACCCAAATATTTCAATTACTGGTTAATAAAGCCTAGCACAATCAAAGACATATCAAAATGCGGTATGTTCCAAGTCCATAGCATTCACAAACCATTTTATTGAGCTGAAGAGTTCTTGGCAGTCTGTAAGATTTTACCCTCTTTCTGTTTACTGCTTGTCCATGAATAAATTAGGGTCTGATTTTCATAGGTGCTCAGCACCTGTTGCTCCTAGAGAAGTCAATGGGGAAGGCAGGTGCCCAACATCTCTGAAAATCTGGCTTTATGTTAGAGATGAATGCCCAGTGTTTGTAATTCTTCAGTAAATACTTTCATAATCTTATATTTGGACTTGTTTATTCAGTTTTGGCTGACTGGATGCCTAAATCACATAATCTGGTGTCTGTTGCTTGATCTATGATACGTAACCTTTATAAACAGGAGTGCCTGAAGAACTCAAAGAGGCACCGAATATTTCCATGACAGGGCATGAAGTACTTTACAGGGAAACATAATAAGAGAGCAACTAATTTTTCCTGTCCTTATTTACGTACGAAAGACCATTACCTCTGGCTGTAAAGGGACTACAGATTCAGATATGCTATATGTAATGGAAAATACAAAAATAGGGCCAGGTCTACACTGCAGAACTCCATTGGTATAAGTATGTCGCTCAAGGGTGTAAATACCTACCTCTGAGTGATGTAGTTATACCACTCTAATCCTCCCATGTAGACAGAGCTATGTCAATGGGAGAACTTCTCCCACTGACATAGTTACTGCCTCTCAGGAAGTTGGAGTAACTATGTCAACAAGAAAAGTTGTCCTTTCGGTGTAGTAGTGTCTTAACTAGAGTACTACAGCTGTAACAGTGTATGTGAAGACAAGCCCTACACAAAGGATGTGGAAAAGGAAGGTTGAAACTAATATTAGTCACTCTACAGTAGGTGAATCATATCTATTTTGATAACTGAGCTACAGTGAGACATCAGGGGTAAACAGGCAGGAGTGGAAGACAATAGCGGGAAGTAAAGGTGATAAAAGTGAGTCTAGAGGAGATCTGATGAGATCCCTGACATGACCTGAGCTGATATGGTGGCAAACGGCTCTCTCTACATAGTCAGAATAGGATTTTGTGCTACGTTATACATTGTTCTCTCCTACTGTGGTATAGATGACTCAGGTCTGCGGCTTTTACCTCTCCTGTTCTGTTTCCCTCTGCATTGCTGTCATTGTGAGCACGTGCCATCAATTGCTGCTAAAGACTGGACTCGAGTGATTGTTCCACCAATGACGGTAACTATTTCAGCACAGGCTATTAATTACGTTTTCCTAAATGAGATTGTCAGAAATCAGGCAGCATTTATTGCTTCTTTGGTGGGTTTTTGGATAGCTTTTTACTAATTTGTGGGGCATCTACTCTAGACCAAGAAGACATTTCCTCCAGCTTTCTGTTATTCAGACAGAGTGTGTGTGTGTTGAGATCGTCCTCATAAATTTCAGGCTGAAGGTAAGCAGTGACTTCCTTTAGCTTAGGAGTGGAAAGGAACAGTGACCACTTCTTACCCTGGTGAGGGAGGTTATTTTGCTTTATTTAGTTTTTTCTTTTTAATGTTTTACTCTTCTTGCATACTATGTCAATGGTTAAACTTGCTTTTTTGTTTTCATAATTAAAAACAATTAAAGGAAATTTGTTTATTGATTAGTGAATAACATATTCTACTTAATATTGGTATTAAAATTAAATCAAAAAGTACAAACTATGGCCCTAATCCTGAAAATACTATTCTATATATGTTCTTATATCACCATAATATCTGAGCATTTTCCAGTATTGCATTAAGTAATGTGACTAACATCTGTTACATGTGCCTCATTCTTTCTCTCATCCTTTCCCCAGGGAGAGAATTGTGTGCGAAGGTGGTGTTTTAGTTTGAGAGATTTTTTTTTTAATTTTTAATTTTTTTGTTTCTTTAGTATTGTTATATGTTTATATTAAAAAAGGGAAGATCAAAGAAGTGCATCTTCTACTTGAAGCATAAGGGGTGAAGTTTGTGATAGTCCTTACATGCTTTACTTTATTGCAGTGAATAGTCCAACTGATTTAAATGGAACTACTCATGGTAGTAAAGTCAGGTGTGTATGTGTGTTTTCAGGATCGGGGCCCAAGTTTCTGAAAAGTTGCTAAGGTGCAGCAACAACTTCTCAAATACAATATATTTTACTGTGCTTCATATGTATGTGCACAATAGCAAACCTGCAAAACAGAATTGGATGATATTTAAAAAAAAACCCGTATATTTTGTTGAATGTTTTTGTGAAAAACATTTGGAAAACTTTTTGAAATACTTTTGCAATTATTTGCTGTTTATCCTACAGCTTATAGAGTGCTTGACATATTTTGAAAACTCAGAATTTAAAAAAAAAAATGTTTGACAATTAATTGCTATATTACATGAATGAAAGTATTTATGGACTGAAATATTTTCACAAGAATTTTTTTTTGGCCTGGCATGCCTCTGCTCACTTCTTTTCTTTTTTTCCAATTGACATTTTTTTCATCACTCATTATTTGCTTTCCTTATTTTTCCTTTTCATTTATAATTATTATAAACTTGAAAAAAATCAAGAACACCATTTAACTGTAATGAATGCAATAAATCAATTTTAAATTAATCACACCTCTGCAGCCTGACACTGGAAAAAGCTATCTCAGAATAATCACAAACAGTGCAAAAATGTATGGCATGCCCACCTTCACTAACATATCCACTGATGTGAAAAAGTTCTGATGTGAGCAATGTGAACTCAGAGAAATGTGGATTTTGACTACTTTTTTTAGTTTATGTTGAATATTTCATAACACCCCAGTACTACAGCACAGTGGTACATAAAATCACTCATGATTTGGAGAGACCAGAAATGTCCAAACAAATGGATAAAAGATAAAATGACTGCCTTAGCTCTGAATTTATAGTCTTTTTTTTTTGTTAAAGATAGAAATTTAATGTTATTTTAATGTTGCTTTTATGCAAGAATATATATCAGTGAAAAGAGAGTGTACAAAATACCATTTTAACATAAAGGCCTGTTGAACATATTGCTCCTAATAAAAGAGTCATGCAATCACTCCTAATACAATATTGATGGTTTTGGAAAAGAATTAAAGAAATGAGATATGGTACATTGTCTTAAGCATTCCATTAATAATAATATCTTTTTTGTGGGTTATTGTTAAAAATCATATTCAAAAGCATGGATTATCACATCTCCATTTCATTGTGGTTTTTTTACTGATTACTTCGTTATAGCATTTTGCTATTGTTAACAAGGTTTTTTTCTAAATAATAGCAATGGTGTTTGATAGCTGGTTCTTGGAAAATCATTTCTATACACACAAGGTCCTGTAGTGACAGTTCTAACAAATATTTCTGGGTGTAATGTAATGGATGTAGTATTTAGTTTAGAAATTGTAGAACCAAATATGATATCACTGTATCTTTCTTGTTCAAAGCAGGCTATTACTGTAAATTATAAGATATTGCTGCATAGCAAAGGAACAAAGAAAGTACTTGTGCATGACATTCAGCTGAACCTCAAAGTTAACTGTAAACAGCTTGAGGTCTTATTCTGCTCCTAATAATGGACGAGGTTGGGAGCTAACAGCTCTTGAGAGAATCAGCACACTTATTTAGGTGCTGAAATATAGATTTAGAAGCCTAAATTTAGGCATTTGTTTTCATAAATCTTGACTTTAATCAACACTTATCTCTACTTAGGCTTTGACTATATTGGTAACTCTTTCTCTCTATGTACACCCCATCCTAATCATCTCCCCATGTTCAGCACTCCTAGGGTTTTCTTCTGACCCTAAAACAAGGTACAACTTCTTTTGTTTCCTGGATGCAGCTAACTGAATTCACCTAAAATTACATTGTAGGGTTTAAACAGACACAAGATGTCTCAACTGAGGTATCCTGCATCTGTTTGCAGTGTTCCAAAATCTTCCATCATGTTGCATACCATTTCTCTTAGAGCAATGCCTAAGATGTGCTCTCTTTTTATTTTTCCTCCTCCAAGCTATTCAATAACCAAAGTTATGTGCTATTACCAAAGGATTTAGTTTCCTTGCTGTATGCTCTACTTATTTCAGACCACAGGCAAGTTCCAAGACCTCAGGATTGGACACCGCAGCAGAAGAGGGACTAAAAGTCTTCCCAGTCTTTTGCAAAACAACTGGACAGGGTAATGACAGGGAAATTCCACACTCAGATTCAGTCCACCTGACACCTTACTCAGAGTTGGATTATAGTTTAGACATATGTCATTGTGTCATTGTGGACACAGGTGATAAGAATAAGTTCTGATATGATGTTTGGAGCAACTCAGACCAAGTCCAATAGATCAGACACCAGTCCTCCATCTATCTGCATGCATAGTACAACCTCTGAAAGATCAGACCTCAGCAAGAGCACAGAAATATTACAAAAAGGGGCACTATTTTTGTATATGCCCTTGTCACTTGCAAGTAATTGAGATTATACCCAAACTCAATAATTCAATATCAATGAAACGGTTAGAGTTTGCTCTATCATCTGTTATTTCATATCTGTTGTCAGCTGCTGACTCTGTGTGTGTGTGTTCTCTCAGTTGCTGCACTGGCTCTGGCCAGGTAGCCAGTGCAGCAGACTTCAGTCAAACTGTCCCAAAAGACCACAGACTCAGTTCAGTGGTGAAGGCACTTGGCCAGGTTTATTGCCAACAAAGCACGGAATTAGTGCCCTATATGTGCTACAGGTATAATTAATACATGTATGCCCGTGACTATGGAGAAGCTCAGTGAGCAGCAGCGCTTTCTGCTCCCGCCTCGGTCAGACAAGGACATCCCCTCTGAAACCCCTCTGTTACCTGATTTTAGATTCTTAATATTATCGTTTACAGAATGCGGTTATAGGCTGGCCAATTGATCTACTCAGAGGATAATAAGTTTCTTCTCCCAGAATCAGACTACACAGAGTTTTGCATGGACTTTCAGGATGTATGATAGTAACACTTATACTGTGAACCAAAATATAGCCTTAGAGACTTTTATTGAGGTAAAATAGAATAATAATTAAATGGATAATAATAATTAAAGGCAGTAATATTATTCTAGAGATACATGTGATATTATATTCTATAAAGCTTTAGATTAATATACTAACACCCTTCCTTGATAACCTGGCAGTAAGAGACAAAAGGACCAGACTCATCCCTGTATGATGATGTCCAGCTTCCTCAATTCTGAGTGGGAGGTGGAGAGCTTAGGAAATGCTCTAGAGCTGAGAGGTATAGTAACACTGTAACACTAGGACTAAAATAATACTACACATAACTAAGACATAATTTAACATGGTGCATTGCCTCTCTTATAACCTGAGCACTATATGCCCTTCTTCCATGCCCAAACTTAGTTTCCTCACCCACAAAATATCAGGGTACAAGACTTACTCTATGGGCTGGCATGTTCATGCATATTAATAACATATCCATATCCTTTCCAGACAATTAGTTCATTTTCACCACTGTTATTTCTAGCCTAACCATGTTCTTGTGGTGTACCTGTTAAGTCTACCGAGAGTAGCCCCCCTATCTTAATGCCTCCTGACTTATTTAGAGCAAAGATTACAACTATATATATATACACATATACTTTATCCTTTAGCTCATTATCATGTATCCATGCTAACGGTCCTGAACACATGTATGCTAACTTGCCTTAGCATCTCATTCAGGATGTGGCCAGTAGGTTTCTTCCATTATAGCCAAAATACTTTTAACATAAACCTATAAATCTTTAGGAGAGTAAAGAGTTAAAAGCTGGACAAGTGGTCAGGCCTAAATTACAGGGAATGGGGTCAAGGCAAAGGTAAACCTTGATTCTGCTAATTGGGGGGAATTCTAATTAAGGTCTGTTATCTCTCTTCTTTTCTTCCCTTTCTGGCCATTAGTGCAGGGGATGAATCTATCACCATTCCTGCAAAAGGCCTTTGGTGGGAAGAAAGTATTATCTTCCTCCTCCCTTGGCATACCTATACTTCAAAGAACATTAGTGTAAAATTTACAAGTTTTAAGGTGATGTGCCTGCCCTCTGTATGGTAATCCTGTAAACAACAAACAGGGGTGGGTATAATTATATTCATTATGTAGTCGTTAATATTCATTTTATAGGTGTTAATGTAACTAAATAAGGGTCTATGGAGAGTTGCTGGAAATGGACACATTTACATTCTGTTGTGGATAAAAGAGTTGTAAAGTAACCCCCTTGTTGCTCACTCGCAGCGTCGAGGTATAACGAGCAGGCAATGAAGGGTTCTGTCTCCCCAATCTGCCCCTGGGACAACTTGTTTGGTTATTTCTTACAAAATCTATTATAATAAAACAAGTAATTAAATTTGTAAAAAAGATATATATGCAAGCAGCCAGGGTAGTCTTATGGGCTACACCTCTTTTATACACCGATACAAACAAGTTACATATTGATCTTCTGATGTGCTTATTTACCATGTTTTACTTAGGACCTGTAGGTTTGATCAAAACGTCTCTATCCATCACTGTGTCATCCTGACCTTATCTTTAGGAGGGATCAGTGTGTCCCTTTATCATCTTCAGGGAGTGAGTTTATACCATAAATTGGTAAAGGGGTGTTCTGGTACTACCTTTCTGACATGTGTTTACTTAGTGCCTAGGAGTGCTTGTGTTTTTTCAACACCGGTCTTGTTCTTGCCAAGTTCAGTACCAAACAGTGAACTTACAAGCAGGCATCTGTTTTGTAACAGGGCCTGTCTTTTGCCCATCACCTGACTTTTGCTAACTTTGCTTTATATCAACAGGGCCACATGTCTCAGGCTTCCTCTTTCTACTACACTACCTATCTCTACAATGTAATGATCAAAAGCCTAAAGAAGATTCATCAGAATTCAGTATCATTTTTTCATTAAATATGTCTTGTGAATTACTGCATAAGAATTATTAAAATAATTCACACAAACCCAAAAGAGCAAAATTCATTGAAAAATTGAAATGCTGCATTAACTAAATACCAATGTATGTCTCTTTTAATCATTTCAAACCAAGTATGCATTGGTATTCTAAATTTGGGCTCATCATATAATGTGATAACGATAGGCACTACAATTCAGAACATGAACATTAATCAGAGACTCTTTCTGAAAGTAGTGAGATCACGTTAATCTGCCTAAATCTACCATGTACAATGAGAGTGGTACAAAGTCTAATAGAGAAACAAATTACTGTGCATCGCATCCAATTTTTGTATCACTTTATAAGAAGTCACATAAAAAAAACACCATAATCTAATAATGGCAAAAATAATGAAAATCTGCTTATTCATCTGTCTCAGTAAATGTTTCTCAAAAACATATAAATGGAATATTTTCTATGCGGAATCTGAAAGTGAAGTGAATGTTGTATATTTTATATACTTCTATACTGGAATGTAGTCAAAGTTATCTTACAAAAATATTTCTATATATATTGTGGTACAGCAAGGGCAGAGGACACTGGGAAAGTTCTCCTATTTGAATCCGGGGTAGGTGGGTGGGCGCGAGCCCACCCACTGCTAAAGGCTCCCCCCCAAGCCTAGGGGCAGAGCCACTGGACCTGAGTCCAAATGATTACGGGGGATAACAAATGAAAAAAAAAAGGAAATGGCATGGAGGTCACAGGGTCAAACGTAGAAAACCAGAAGGGGACACCGAGCAGAGAACCCCGGAAAGCGCCCACTGCTCCTCGAAGGTGTCCAGGGAGCCAGCGGACGCCGCCCAGAGAAACTCTGCCCGGAGACATGAATTTACGAGGGACCGGAAATAGACCCCACAGTTGCAGAGAGCCCCCCCTGCCAACCTCCTCTCCCTGGTCTTGTAGATGGCTAGTTTGGCCAGGGCTAAGAGGAGGCTGACGAGGAGGTCCCGCGACTTCATGGGGCCATGGATGGGGTATGAATAGATGAACAAGTGAGGGGAAAAGTGCAGCCAGAACCTCAGCAAGAGGTTCTGGAGGAGCCGGAAGAGGGGCTGCAGCCTGGCGCACTCCAGATATACGTGTGCCAGGGTCTCCCTCACGCCACAGAAGGGGCAGGTGTCGGGGTGGGAGGTGAACCGCTCCAGGTACGCGCCCGTGCTCACGGCTCCGTGAAGGAGCCACCAACTGATGTCCCCGGCAGGCCGTGGGGTCAAGGTGGAATACAGGCTGGCCCACCAGGGATCCTCGCCCTCCGAGGGTGGACACGAGGGCGAGGAAATGAAGGGTGTGGAGCATGAGCACATACAGATGGTTCCTCGGCGTGGACTGGAAGGGGACTGGCTGCAGATCAAGCAGCCGGCTTGGGGCATGAGGATGGGGGGGCGAGGGGGTTCGCGGAGCTGAGGCCCGATGGTAAGCACTGGAAGGCTGGGGCTAAGGGGGGGAGGGGAGCACCCTCTTGCAAGACCCGCCCGAAGTACATCAAGGCAGTAGGGAGTAAGGCTGCCTTCACCTCCTGGAGTACGTGTCGGGGGATTTGGAGGGTGGGAACCCCCATGTGCCGAGCTAGCACATGAGGGTCCATCCAGTCCCCCCGGGCGTAGTCCAGGAGGTCTCCGACCCTGGTGACTCCTGCCAAGACCAATTTACGTCGCATCGAGGGGGTCTCCGCCGCCTGCACATGCAGCTGGGGGTTGTGTAGCAGGGGCTCCGCGAGGAGATCCTCCCCCTCGGTGACCGCAAGGGGCCTGGAGGCCGAGACGAGCCTCTAGGTCCGGAGGAGGTCCTGGTAGAAGACCGGCAGCTCAGAGAGGTCTCGCGGAAGAACTCTCGGGTGGAGAAAAAAGAGCTGCCAGTCGTATCGGAGCCCTCGGAAGCAGCGGAGGAAGACGTGCGCCAAGTGGCTCCACGCCGGACTACCTGCACCATAGAGGAGTCTCTGTAGGGCTTGGAGGCGGAAGGTATGGACCCGGCTGCGGATGCAGCACAGGCCCTGCCTGCCCTCCTCCAGGGGGAGGATCCCTGCAGAGACCCAGCTGGTTGATCACCAGTGCCCTCCCCCGGAGGAAAAGGCACTGCAGCAGTCTTGTCCATCTCCGCAGCCGCTCAGACACCCTGTCCTCCAAATCTTTCCAGTTCTCTGCTGGGGAAGGATGGGTGGCGGAGAAGTAAACACCAAGATAGAGCAATGGACCCACGCTCCACCGGATGGCTTGAAGCGCAGGTAGGAGGGAGCTCGCCTGCCACCCAGCCCCTAGTGTCAGGCCAGAGCTCTTGGCCCAGTTGACCCGGGCGGAGGAGGCTGCCGAGTAGATGGCCAGGCAGGCCTCCAGCCTCACCAGGTCGCCCGGGTCCTGGACCACGAGGAGTACGTCATCGGCGTACGCCGACAGGACCAGCCTCAGCTCCGGCTCACGGAGCACCAACCCCGTCAACCTCCGACGGAGGAGACAAAAGAAGGGCTCCATGGCCAGAGCGCACAGCTGGCCTGACAGTGGACAGCCCTGACGCACTCCTCGCCCAAAGCTGACCGGTTTGGTCAGGGTCCAGTTGAGCTTGACCAGGCAGTCTGCGGAAGCGTACAGCACCTGGAGAAAACCCACGAAACGGGGTCCAAACCCGAACACCTGCAAGGTGCCCAGGAGATACCCGTGGTCCGTCCTGTCGAACGCCTTCTCCTGGTCCAGGGACAGGAGGGCGAACGACAGACCATCCCTACACCCGAGTTCCAAGAGGTCCCGGACCAGATACAAGTTGTTAAAGATGCTACGGCCCGGGAATGTGTAGGTCTGGTCGGGATGGACCATGTCCTGCAGCATGGACCCCAACGGACCCCAACCGTGAGACAGCCTTGGCCACAATTTTATAGTCCGTGCTGAAGAGCGAGACGGGATGCCAGTTCCGAAGGTTGCGGAGGTCCCCCTTTTTGGGTAGCAGGGTGAGCACAGCCCGCCTGCAGGACAGAGGGAGAGCTCCGCTGGCCTCAGACTCGGCCCATAGGGTGACAAGGTCTGGGCCAAGGACGTCCCAAAACACGCGGTAGAACTCCACGGTCAGCCCGTCCATGCCCAGGGATTTATTGGTGGGCATGAGGCGGAGGGCTTCCGAGAACTCGGCCAGAGTGAGAGGTAGCTCCAGCCGGCCTCAGTCACCCGCGCTGACCGTGGGAAGTTCATTCCAGAGCACCCTGCAGGCGGCGACATCGGTCAGATCCGGGGAGAAAAGGTCGGCATAGAAGGTCTTGGCCCTTCCACGCATCTTCACCGGATCTGTGAGGGGGGTGCCGTCGGCAGCCAGGAGGCAGATGACATGCTTCCGGGCCCCCCTCCTTTTCTCCAGGGCATGGAAGAAGCGGGAGCCACGATCCATCTCCCGAAGGAGATGGATGCGGGATTGGACGAAGGCACCCCGAGCCCAGAGGTCTTCGAGGGCCCGGAGCTCCTCCCGCTTCTCCCGGCACGCTCCGAAGAGGGACGGATCCTCAGGGCTGGTGGCTAGATGCCTCTCCAGCTCTAAAACCTCCCTCTCCAACTGCTCTATCCCCGCATCCCACCGCCGGCTGGCCCCCCGAGTGTAGTCACGGCAGAAGAGCCTAGTGCGCACCTTCCCCACATCCCACCAGCACCGTGCTGAGGGAAAGGCGCCTCTCTGTCCCCGCCAGGCCTACCAGAACTCCCGGAAGGACGCCACGAAGCCCACATCCTCCAGTAGGCTGTTGTTAAAATGCCAGTAGGCCGGCCCCGGCCTCTCTGCAGTGAGAGAGGCCATCACGGTTACCATGTGGTGATCTGAGAACGGGGCCGGCTGGACGCTGGAGGAGTGGGCCCATGCAAGATGCTGACGAGAGATATAGATGCGGTCCAACCAGGAGTGGCGCGACCGATCTTCCCCCACCCGGACGTAGGTGAAGGTGACGGCGGCGTCCGGGTGGTGGTCGCGCCAGACGTCCACCAGGGAGTTATGGTCGATAATTCCCCGGAGGACATCCGCAGCAGCCTGACACTGGTCAGTCCCCGTGCGGTCCCACTCCTCAAGGGTGGTGTTGAAATCCCCGCCCAGGACCAGGCATTCGTGAGGATCTAAAGTGCCAAGGAAGGCAGCCGCCTGCTTGAAGAAATGCACCCGCTCCGGACCCGCGGTCGGGGCGTAGATGTTGACGAGGCTCAGTGCCAGCCCCTTCACACGGACCCGAAGATGCAGCAGGCGGCCCGGCATGACCTCGGTGACCCCCAGCACCTCGGGCTGCAGGACAAGGGAGAACAGGATGGCCACTCCGCCCACATGGGCAGAGAGATGACTAAGGTGCACCCTGTCTCCCCACTTCAGCCGCCAGCTGGCTTCGGTGGCTGGGTCCGTATGGGTCTCCTGCAGGAACGCTATAGATTACCCCCCCTCCCGAAGGAAGGAGAGCACCTGGTTCCTGCGGAAACCCATCCTGCAGCCCCTTGTATTTAAGGTGACGATGGTGACAGGCATTACGAGGAGGGCTGGGGGGGATCCTCACGGGCAGGGGTGCCGGCGACCCTCGTCGGGCTCCGCAGCAGTCCATGGCCAGTGCCGTAGGCCATGAGGGCGTCACGGAAGCTGCGGGCCCACTGGTAGGCCGCGGCGTCCTGCCTCCCGGTCCCCTTCCCCTCCTTCATGGTGGCCCTCACTGCCCGTAGGACGCGGTGGAAGTCCCCCCAGCGCTGCAGAGCAAGCCTCACTCAGTTCTGGGCACCACGTGCGTCCCGGAGAAAGACACGGATCTGTTCGCACAGCACCTCGGGGGGCTCGTTGTCCGGCTCGGCCTCCACAGATGCCTTGTGGACCACTGGGATGGGGGCTAAGGGTGGTGGTGGCGGTGGCGGAGGGAAGACAGCAGCCCCGAGTGAGCTGGGAGTGCTGAACACAAAGGCCGCCTCCTGGGAGCTCTTCATAGGGAAGGAGACAACACCAGGGGCGGCAGATGAACAGGCAGTGGGGGGGGGAAGAGGTAGGTACAGAGAGGGGTATGGGGCTCGAGGAAAGGTAGGGAATAGGAATTGGGTTAGGAGAAGGGTTAGGGCAAGGAGCGGGAGAGGGTTCAGGGTTAGAATTGGGGATGGATCCCACAGCCACAGTGGCTGGGCAGGTAGGGTGCATTGGCTCTTGGTTGGGGCCAGGGGCTAAGGAGACGGGCACGGGGTGGGTGGTCTCCACGGTGGTGACCTGTGGGGTTGCAGTGCCCATGGCTTCAGGCCCTTGTGAGGGGACAGCCGGGCAAGCATCGTTAGGGAGGATGGAAAGGGGCTGGCCCACAAGAAGGGTTGGGGCACCCAGTGGCTTGGGGCTCAGCCATTCGGCCTCGGCTGACTCTTCAGTGGCTGGGGCGGTGATGGTGGGTTCCCCTTCTCCCGTGTGGTGGGTGGAAGGGTCGAGGGGGGTCATGGTGGTGTGAGCAGGGGTGGCAGCTGAGGATGGGGGGGAGGGGAGAGGCCACTCAAAATTGCCCTGCTCTAAGCCCTCCTCACAGGGGGCTGGGTCGTCCTCCAGGCAGGCCGGGCTCAACCCTAGGGTGTCAATATCCTTCATTAAGGAGGAGAAGTCTCCCCCTGCTGCCCCGAGATCTTCCCTGGCACTGGCAGGGGGTCTGGATGGCAGTGGGGCTGGGCAGGTTCCGGACGGGGACTCCTCCAGGAGGGCGATGGTACAGCCCACATCTTCCGCCATGGCTTCCTCGGCCAGTGCACCCCGCTGGGCTCTAGCAGGGGGTGCGGCCGTAGGCCCAGCCTCAGCATCCCCCCTCCTGGCTTTGCAGGTGCTTGCACTCCCCTCGGCTGCAGGTGAGAGGGGGCGCTGGGCTCTGGCCTAATGATTGCCGCGCCTACCCTGAACGATCTCCCAGCCTCCTGAGGTGGAGAGCTGGGCAGCAGGGGCAGGGTCAGGGGGCAAGAGCACAGGGGTTGGGGCTTTGGAAAGAGGGGGTGGGACATCAGGGGAGGGAGAAGCCTCCCCCTGGGGCATGCCCCCTCTGATGCCCGATGAAAGCGGCCCTGGCTCCCTCCCCTCCGCAGGCCCCGCTGGACTGCTCCGGGTGTCAGTGGGGCCCATCAGCAATCCTGGGTGATCCAGGGGAGGCACCCCCTGGGCCCGAGCGCAGGTGATTCTTGCTGACGGAGGGGGGGCGGCCACAGGGACCAGACGGCTCGGGGGGGCACCATTGCTAGTCTGACTGGTGCTCCCCTGGGTCTTGGGGGTCCCAGGCTTCCCTCCATCCGGGCCAGGGGGCAGTGCCTCCGAACATGTCCCGCCGCCCGGCAAAGGTAGCACCAGGCCTCCCCCGTTGTATAGTGGACCCGGTACTGGGCCCCTTCATGGAGCACCAGGAACGACCCCTCGAGCATCTTCTCGCTACACGCCACCGCTGGCAGCAGCTGCAGCTGCACCTGCCAGCAGAACGAGAGGACGTAGCGAAAGGCGGGGTCCTTGCAGCCAAGGGGAAGCAGGCTGATGGTGGAGAGGGGCTTCCCCAGGGTGGCGAGGAAAGGCAGAAGGGCGGCATTGGGGAGGAAGGGTGGAACAGAGGACAAGACCACCCATACGCCCAGGTCCTCCAGGGGCTCCACTGGGACGTGGACACCCCCCCACCGCCAGGCCCATCTCCACCGCCTCCTGGGCGGCAGCCTCCGACGCCAGAAAGAAGACCACCTTGCCATACATTTGGGAGGCCACCACCACGGCCGTGGACCCCACCACCAGCGCCATCACCCGCACGTAGGTTTCCACATGGGGTGAGGCAGGCACCAGGAGGCACCGGACCCCATGCCTCGTGGTAAGGGTAGGGAAGGGGCCCCGGCCACCTGGGATGCTGCTGGAGGCAGCGGTCAGGGCAGGTGACTTGGCAGCGGCAGGCGGGGGGCCCGCGGCCACCTGGGCATACGCTCTGGGGGCGCCGCCGCCCCCAGAGGTGGTGGAAGGGACAGCGGGAGAGGATAGAGGGGGAGGAAGAGGGGCCTTAGCCGTGGGAGGCGCTGCCTTCCGGGCAGGGCCTTTGCCCTTTTTGTTACCTCCCTGGTTTTTCCTCCCAGCTGAGGGTGCACCCCCCAGATCAGGGGGGGCAGGAGCCGTGGCAGCGGCAGAGTCCCTGGTGTCCCTCCCTGAGTTGTCCACCGCTGGCGCCCGGGGACAGACACCCGGCAGCTCAACGGGGGCAGCAGGATCAGCTGTTATAGGCAGGGACAGGGCCTCAAGGTGAGAGGGAGGGGCAAGAGCATCTAGGGAGAGGGTCCCAGCCCCAGGCACACCCGCCATCTTGGGAGGGGGTAGGGATGGGTTTGGCAAGGGGGGAGCTAAATAGGGGGAGGGAGAGGAAGGGGGAGGGGGAGGCAGAGTGGAGAGGGAGGGAAGGCAGGGAGGGAAGGGGAAGAAGGGGAGAGGGGGTGACCACTCCTCCCCACTAGGCTGGAAGCAGGAGAGGAGGGCACCAGCACAAAGGGGTACGGGGGGACAAGCTGGCTAGGGGCGGTGCACTCACCAGCCCAAGATATGGTAGTGGCTCCTCCGGCTGCACAGGGGTGGTGCAGGGCTAAAGCAACATGGGGGGGTGCAGTGTGTGGGGGGAGTCAACAAAAAAAAGGGGGGGATCAATTAGGGGGGCACCATGGAAGCTGCCAGGGCCAGAGTGTGGGGGTCAGATCAGGGGGAAGCAGTAGTGGGCAGGGAAGGGGAGTGGTGGGGGCCCAGCAGCAAGCTGCTAGGGCTGGGCGGGGCAGGGAACAAACCAAGGCAGAGGCTGGGCAAACAAACAAACAAACCAAAGGGGTAAGACTGCGGGGGGGCAGCAACAGGGGAGGGGGTGATCAAGCTAATAGGGGCAGCAACAGGGGAAGAAAAGGGGAAGGGCAGGGGTGCCCCCTAAGTGGGGGCAAGAGAAGAAGCAAATGGCAGCAGGGAAGGGGGGGAGGGGTGCTCACAGCAGCAGCAGAACCCTGGAAGCAGCAGGGGTGGTGTCAGTGGCGGTGATGTGGCCACTCACTCATCTCCTCCCCCCTGGGAGATGGGGGGCAGCTAGCATGGCCCCCAAGAGCCAGGAGCACCCCAGCAGCAGCAGCAAGCAGAGGAACAGCAGCAAGAAGAAGAGTAGGAAAGTTCTAGAAGAGCACTATGTAAGTGCTAGAATGCTCCATGATTTATTCCCTGAAGACTAGCCAAAGGGTAATTAAGGTCAGCTGATACCAATTAAGGCCCCACCCAGGTGCCTGATAAAAACCCTCTACTCCTGAGAGGCAGAGTGGGAGTTGAAGGAGTAGGTGTGTGGTGAGCAGAGGAGTTTGTGAAGATGAATAGAACCGAGTACAGTGGTGTGTGGAGTTGTGGAGAAGAACAGTACGGAGTACAGTGGTATGTGGGAGAGAGGTGGAGTGCTGAAGAAGGTACTTGGGTCAAGAAGGCAGAAAGACAGAGTGGGGAGAGTGGCCCAGGGGAAAAGCTTGTGGCTGCAAGTAAAGTGCCAGCACATAGCTACTACTCAGAGGGCCCCTGGGCTGGGACCTGGAGGAGTGGGTGGGCCTGGGTCCCTACCCCCCTCCCTGGGAAGACAGGGAAACTGGTGATGCCCTGGCTCATTATGAGAGGCAAAAGTGTGAGACCCACTAGTGAGAAGCTGGCCGTTTGCCACAATATGGAATTAAAGAATGGGCATAGGACTCTTTTTTATTACCTTACCATACACTATGTTTGTATAATACTTTTCTAATGGAATATATATTATTCTTTACTGGAAATTTATTAAGGAATTATTGATTTTTAGTATCAAATAGATTTTTTTCCCCAAAAAAACTTGGAAGAAGATTTACAGTGAGAAACATTTTCTAGCCAGAAGCAACTTCAGAATGCTTTGTAAGCAACATATTTATAGCCAGGGAAAATAAACATTTTCAGTTGCTCCTAGGGTAGAGAGAACTGTATGATACTTTTGATGCTTGCTAGACCTTCCGAGGTTTGCAAAGGAACAATGATTCTTCCCAGCAGTAATCCCAAAATTCCTCAAGATGGAAAGGATCATTCAATACCCTCAACAGCCCAGGCAGAGATAGTAAAGAAGGTTTGCAGAGGGCAGTTGTAAGGATGAAACAGGAGAAGGAATTTTCCCTTGGAGATTTGAGTTAGCTGAAAACAAACTTTCAAGTACAGTTGAGAGTTATTACCAACACTTTGAGACTTGAACTATAGGGATCTGATTTTTAAATGTCATTATAAACCCAGCCCTTTGAGACAGATCCTCATCTGGTGTGAACTGGCAAATCCCCATTGACGTCAATTTGGAAAACCCCAAACATTCACAGCTGTTCATTTTTATACACCACACGCATGTATGCTTGCGTTAAGTTTCCTCTCATTTGTAATTCTATTCCTTCATGCTAGCACTTATCAGATATGAAATCCTCAGCTATTGTAACCTGGTATGTGTCCATTGACTTCCATAAGTCCTGTTAAATGTACAGCACTTTTTAAACATCCTTTTGTATTCCTACCACACTGTAAGATTGCATATTTCACCATTATTCTAAACTTTTCTAATAGGGAGCTTTAATGGAGCTAAGCTAAATTTACACCAACTGAAGATTATGAGTTTGGTGTTCTTCCAAAACATGCAAACTCCGCTCAGATGTTGTACAGAGGGAGTCCACCAGAAGCCAGTTACAGGTCTCTAATACTCCACCACTCAGACCTGTGTAGTGTATTGAAAACTGTATTAAAAATGTAAGCTATCATTTTAAACACTGAGGAGGTTTTCCTAGTCCTGCTTGCAAGCAGGGGACTCTGTATGCATGTATGTGATCTGGGCCTAGTAGAGTCCATCTACAGATAGACATCATAGAGGAAGTTGGGGTGATAAAACATTCTGTTTTAGGACACATCCTGCATTGTTTCTCTCCAGTTTGGGGTTCCTATGTGTTATCATTCTGAATTTCTAAGAAATAAAATAGTGTCACATTGCAACTTTCTAGCAAGAGTATTTTATGTTTTTATATAACTTTTCTGTGTATATGCTGTGAACATAACACCCTGGCATAAACTAAAATCTGTAGAGACGTAGCTTTCACTTAAACCAGAATCCCCAGGGTCCACATCTGAGTGGAAAACCTGGTGTAGCAGAGCTCTTTTGTGCCACATCCTGTCCTATCCCCACCCGCCAATTCCCCACACTTAGGTGTCTTTGACACACACCAGACCATGATGGAGCCATGTCTGCCAGCATTACACCAGCACAGAATTCCATTACCCCGGGGGAATTCTCCACTGGCCATCACTGTCCACTTTAAGGCACTTCAGAGTGACTTTGTGATGTTTATTCGGTCTTAGTGGACTAGTATATCCTACCTCTTGTATCTGATACCTGCTTAGATGAAGTGGCAGAAATACTTACTACAGGAAAATCAAATATTGCCATTGGGAAATGTATGTGAATAAATGGTTTTTATTTAATTAGTTTTGTTGGCCAAAAATTTTTCTTTTTGTTTCATGGGATGTCCTTGAGAAACACTGAAACATGAAAGTTCTTATCATCAGCCAGGAAGAATTAAAGGATGTTCACAAATCTTTGTAAGTTTTAATTTCTTTTTGAGAAAAAGTCAATAAATAACCAGATTGTAAAATTAATGTCAGATCCTGCCAGAGAAGTGGTAGACAATACAATGATTTATTTTTTGCTAAATGTAATTTTATCATGTTCGCTGTAAACTGTGGCTTTACTTATGGAACGTGCAATAGTTGTCAATGAGATGGGAAGCTGGTATATACCCTCACTGCCGTCCTTGCAGCCCAAGTGCTCTGTATATTTGAGATATGATCAGAAGCTGGGACTTTTTACATTTTGGAGGGCAGTCAGGATTTAGGTCTGTGACTTTTTTTAAACTACATTTTGGTCACTTGTCAGCCTTTTTGTTATAGGCACTGGTGGTTGTGGGGGTGGGTAAATGAAAGATTATTGTTTGATTAGGAGACGTTTTTAATTAAAAAGGGGTATGTTAGCTTACAGTGTGTAGCACATGCCAGCTAACAGAAAGGGCAGATTGTATGGTGAGCAAGATTTATATGAGGAAATAATAATTTAAAAGCACATAACATAACAGCCAGCAGAGGCGTCTTCTGCAAGAATTTAGTCACTACCCTGGTTAATATGGGAGCAGTTCATGAATGACATTCCATAGCTACGCATGGGGGTAAACTGTTATAACTGAGCGGTGACTCAGGCACTTGGATTAGCAGAAGAGACAGTGAACTGCTTGCAGAATTTTCTAGTTTTTGGATTAGTTATTTTTCTGGGCTGATGCTATTGGTTTGTACATCTTCTGTACTATTCATAGATACTATGGTAAAACATGCTTTAGAAATACAGATCAAAGGAATGGTATGCATTATAATTCTGCATTATATGCATTATAATTAAATTCAGATTCACATATTATTTTAGACACACATTAGTTAGAGGGCAGAGTTAAGGCTCTTCATTTTACCTGACTTTCAGATTTCCTGACTTCTGCAAACTTTAAGCAGCTAGGAAGCATAGATATTACCCTACAATACTGAATAATAAATATCTTCACACTGCCAATTCCTATCTATCTATCTAAATATCTATCTATCATCACTCTGGAATAAGTAACAAGTCAACTACTTCAGCTTGTAATATAGCTGTTAGGGTGTACCAGTGCCCTCTGCTGAGTTGAAAGTCAGACCTGCCTACTTGCACTGATTATGTTGTCCTCCAATGAGTGACCTACAAAGACAGAGCAGAGAGAGCTATTTTCTGAAAATCACTGATTATCTAATGTGGAAAAATGCTTAAGATGTTGAATCATTAAAAAAAAAAATCGTAGGCAGAAACTGAGCATAGAACTGAATATGTATAGCACACTATAGTCCTCAAAGGAAATAACGCTCTGTTGAACCTAACAGGACCTAAAGAGAAACTGATCACAGAACTAAAAATTAATGACTTAATCACATTTATAACGTGTAAACATAACAGTGGTACGCATACATGCACACTCACAAGATGATTTAAAAGTGCCCAGTTTCATAAAACTGAAAACAATCATGACCCAAACCATGTCAGAAGAAGTATTTACTCAGTAAAATGTGAATGATAATTGAGAATATTTTAATAACACTCTACTGGAAGCCCAAAAAGCCAGAATCCCACAACTGAGAAAGAAGGCCATGTTGGTTAAAAACAACCTGGATTAGAGAGGAAATGAAGGCAGCTATACCAATAATATAGAACTAATGAAAGAAGGGGGAAGTTGATACTTATGAATATAAATCAGAAGCTACGAGTTGTCAAATTGGGAAGGGAAGGAAAGGGACACAAAGAGAAATCTGTCCAGCAGAGTTAAGGACAATAAGGAGTTTTTTATGAACAAAAAAAATTCTCACAATGGTACTGGTCCATTACTAGATGGAAATGGCAGAAATATCAATAATAATCGGGAAAAAGCAGAAGTGACAACAAATATTTCTGTTCTCTGAGAAAAAAGACAGTAGTATGATGTATTCATAAGGAACACAATATCATATGATGTTGTCATATCATATGATGGCACTCTTTCCGTTCCACTAATGGAAAGAAGCAGCTACTAAAATCAGGCATTTTAAAATCAGCAGGTCCAGATAACTTCTATCCAACTCTTTTAAAAGAGCTGACCGAAGAGCTTACTGGGTCCTTAATTTGGTGTTCAATAAGTCTTGGAATACCAGGGAAATTCCTGAAGACTGAAAGAAAGCTAATGTCCCAATATGTAAAAACGCTACCCAGGTGGTTATAGGCCTGTCAGTCCACCATCGATATTGGACAAGAAAATGAGGAGGCTCATATGGGATTCAATTAATAAAGAATTAAAGGAAAGTAATATAGTTAATGACAATTAATATGGATCTATGGAAAATGTATCCTGTCAAACTAACTTGATTTATTTTTTGAGATTATAAATTTGATTGATAAAGGTAATAGTGTTGATATTAGACTTTTGTAACCCACAACATTTTGATTAAAGAACTAGAACAGTATAAAATTAACTGGACACACATTAATTGGATTAAAATCTGTCTATCTGAGAGGTCTGAAAATGTAAACAGGGACTTATTGAACAGATGTGTTTGTAGTGGATTGGTTCTTGGCCCTATGATAGTTAACATTTGTATTAATGACCTAGGAACATAAAATCATCCCTGATAAAATTTGCAGATGACACAAACATTGGAGGAGTAGTAAAAAATGAAGAAGACAGGACACTGGTACAGTGTAATCTGCACTGCTTGGTAAGCAGGGCACAAGCAAATAAATGTGTTTTAATATGGGTAAATGTAATATCTAGAATCAAAGAGTGTAGGGTCTAGTTACATGACAGGGGACTCCATCCAAGGAAGAAGTGTTTCTAAAAAAGATTTGGAAGACATGGTAGATAGTCAACTGAACATGAATTCTTTAACACTGTGGTCAAAAGGGCTAATGCAATCCTTGGCTGCATAAATGGGAGTTTAGAAGCGGAAGAGAGAAGTTATTTTACCTCTGTAATTGGAATTGGTGTGACCACTTCTGGACAAGAGCCATGAGAATGTTTAAAGGACTAGAAAACATACCTTATAGCGACAGACTCAAGAAGAGCAATGTATTTAGTTTAACAAAGAGAAAGTTGAGTAACTTGATTACAGTCTATAACAGAGGACTCCAAGATGTGAGGCACACCCCCTTATCAGGGTATGGAGAAACATTGGGAGGGGGGCTGCTGCAGGGACCAGGCCAGCCCCCACAGGGGGCAGTGAGAGAGCACCACCCAGCCCTCATGTGCCTGCAGCTTTGCTCCAGTCCCACCCCACAGACACTGTCACAGCCCCTGGCCCAAGCACCCAGTCTCAGCCCACAACACATGGCTTCTTCTCAGCTCCTGGCCCGGCACCCAGCTGCGGTGCTGACCTTGGTCCACAGCACCTGGCTCCCCAGATCCAGCTGCCGTGGTCCTCAGCCACAATTTCCAGTCTCAACCCCTGGTGTCCAATTGCGGCTGCTTAGCTCCTGCCCAGCCCCTTCACTGCAGCCCCAAAGCTGCTCCAGGTCCTGTCAGTAGTCTTGCCCACTGGCCGAGGTCTCCAGCACCTGGCGCAACTGCAGGTGCCTGGCCGCCCAGCTGTGGCCCCTGGCCCGACAGTGCCACCCAGCCCTCTGGCTGTGGGAGCCCCCATCCACTGAGGCCGGCTTTGGCCCCCTACCCCACTCCCAGCCTCATCCCCCGATCACACCCCACTCTCAGCCCCAGCTGGAGGGAAGGGGCACACACAGGAGTAAGGAGAGATGTGATATAAAAAGTTAGGGGACTACTGGTCTATAGGTACCTGCATGGAGAATACATGGAGAATACATGTTTCTGTATTGTGTGCTCTGCTTAAGTGTAACACATTGTCCAGAAACCATCTAATATTTGTTTTTAAATATAACTGACAACTAGGTCTGAACAAATAGCAGAAGAATATATTTTTTCAGCTCTATTATTCAACATATTTCATAAGGATTATCATTAATTAAATAATATGGTTACTATATATAGAGAAAATATGGTTCAGTGGTTGGGCACTACCCTAAAATGTAGGAGATTGGGATTCAAATCCCTGTGTCACCTTATACAAGTCATTTAGCTTCTCTGTGCTTCAGTTTCCATCTGTAAATTAGGAGTAATAGATCTTCCCTTCCTCACATAAGTGTTATGAAAATAAATATAATAAAGATTGTGAGAAACTCTGGTATTAGTGCCATATAAGCACCTAAGAAAGAGAGTATGTGGCCAGCTATTGATATGACTGAATATTGTAAAATTGAATAAATAATATTGGTGAATTTGGTCAAATTATATATGACCAGGTCTATTTACCATACCCTTTAGATATTTTTTTCCTGGCTACACTCCATTTTTTCTACGTCTTTCCCATGATTATGATGTATATTTTCCTAAGTTGCCATCAATGTCTACCACCTTTCTCAATTCTTTCTCTTTCATACTTTTCCCTATTTATACCTCTCTATTTTATTCCTTCCTTTTTCTCCCTCTTCTTCTTCCCAAATCTCTCTCACAATATTATACTTGTTTTATAATTTATCCCATTAATCCCTTCCATCATCTCACATGCCTACTCGCAGCATCCAGTCACATACTCACCTGACACCTAGCTACACAGAGGGCTTGGGACATTTACCAGCTGCCTATTATCCAGAGGACCAGATATTGACCAAAGACAATGACATCCAGGAAGCTAACCCAACACAAAGCAGGGAAATGGATAAATGCTGGGATTTTACCTAGGTGCTATTCCTAGACTCTGCTCAATGGCTAAGGGCCAAATCCACAAAGGGACTCTGGCATTGAAGCACCTAACTTTTAGGTGTCTAGCCAACAAGTGGAATTCACTGTTCCACTTTGTACAGATAATTAAATGAGCATTAGGCTAGAGAGTATAACTCTATAGTCCAGTGGTTAAGGTACTTTACCGGAATGTAGGAGAGCCAATTCAATCCCACTTCTGCTTGATAAAGAAAGTCATTAAAACGTGGATTTCCTATCTCTACATATGAGCATCCTAATAAGTGGACTATGAGTACCTCTGTTCTAAATGCATATTTAATTAGTTCTACACAGTAGAACAGCTTCAACAGGAAAGCTTGTGTCCCATCTCAGAGTAGCCTGTAGTTAGGCCATCTGAGAGATGATAGATCCAAGCTCAAAACCCTTTACCTCATTAGGAAGAGGGGAAGATTGAACCAGTGACTCTCATATCCCGGCTGAGTACCCCAAACACTAGGCTAAAGTTTATGAGGGAGACTGACTGGACTTATGCATGCTTTGAGAATACCTGTCAGGTCCAACTGGTGAGATATGCAGGGAAACACCTATCATCACCTGGTTGAGGACCCTGTGAGAATTTAGGCATGAGAATGGTGCCCGACCTCCTAGATTGAGTCATTCACATGCCTAGAAGCAGAAATATAGCCAGCCAGGGGACATTTATGGTGAAAATTTAGGTGCTGAGAGATTTTATGCACCTCTAGGGTTAGGCAGCAGCTGAGCAGTGGGTTCAAGAATCTCAGAGGTGCCTAAATTTTGGACTTAGGTGCCTAAATCCTTTCATGGATCTGGGTCTCAGTCTTTTGTGGAATTGTCTGGATAGTGGGTACTTAAGAAATTTGAAGCCTCCCTTTTCCTCTGTAAAAAAGAGCATTCTGTCTCATTGTGGTAATCTGTACCCCTACATTCACCCCTTTTACAAGACTATGATAAATTTAATACAAAGTAGGCCAGGTGAGATATCATTTGAAAACTCATAATATGCTGAACATTATCATCCTGGTAAAATATGTGTGGCAACATTGTATGTAAAGTTATTACTGTATTGACACATGCTCCAAATCTGAAAACAACCACAAACCAGTTCCCCAGAGACAAAAGGCTAACCAATCCCTCAGCCATGTGTCAATGAAATCAAATGGATTATCACCTGTTTAAGTGGCCATTCTGTGGCAGGAAAGAGGATGTGGGTGAAAATCTACATTTTCCAAAGGAATAGCTTGAGGTTCCCATCCAGATAGACTTTCTGTCTCTTGAACCCCAGCTGGAGATGATTCTCAAAGAAGAGGAAAAATATAAAAATGGGGAGCAGAAGCCCCAAAACACTCCTCTCTTTCTCTCTGCTTACAGCTGAGAGACCTGAAGGACAAGTAAAATAAACTGGACTGGGGAGGGATCCAGGTGGAAAGGAATCCAGTTGGTAAGACTACTGAAGCATGTGGTGAGAGAGACCTTAGTTTTGAATTATTTTAGCTTGTTAAATTAGATATTAGTTGTGGTTTACTTTTTATTTTCTTGTAACCAATTCTGACTTTTATGTCTCATTACTTGTAATCACTTAAAAGCTACCTTTCTTTAGTTGGGGTTCGTCCTGCTTTGAGCAGGGAGTTGAACTAGATGACCTCCTGATGTCCCTTCCAATGTTAATACTCTATGATTTCTGTAGTTAATAAACTTGTTTTGTTGTTTTATCTAAGCCAGTGTGTTTGGATTTAAATGTTTGGGAAGCTCCATTTAGAATAACAAGATCTGTGCATATCATTTCTGATTAAGAAAATCAAGGACTTTATATGAGCTTGTGCTGTCCAGCAGAGTTTTGTACAGTACAAGATAAACATTTCCGCGGGAAAGTCTGGACTAGGAATTTTCTGGTATTGCTCTGCAGTGTAATTCAAGAGTGGATGTCTACGGCACTCCGACAGTACAGAGGGGAGTAACTTACATGCTACAGCTGTGTGTGGGCAGACCAGGAGTGGTTGCTCCTACAGCAAAGCAGTGTAAAAGGCACCCCAGTGTGG
This sequence comes from Mesoclemmys tuberculata, assembly GCA_007922155.1. Classification (NCBI taxonomy): domain Eukaryota; kingdom Metazoa; phylum Chordata; order Testudines; family Chelidae; genus Mesoclemmys; species Mesoclemmys tuberculata. Next base: position 81,442,861 of record ML675604.1, on the reverse strand, counting down.
AAAGGGGACACAGTTATTCAACAGGCCAGATTGTACCCTGGGTAATGTCACATTCTTTTTGCCAATTCTCCCTAATCCACCCCAAAGCATCTGCTTTTCTATTTCTACCCCTATCAGGTTTGGCTGCTGTAAGAGGATTGTTCCTGGTATTTTACATTTCCTCAAGGCTCCTGTTTTGGATCCTCCTTCCAAGTGAATAGCTCTAGTGTCTTCCTCTGCTTCTACCCAAGAAGCAGCAAACTGAAAGTGACAGGATTCTTGTCACTTTCAATGCTGCCCACAAGGGTCTGAATCAAACTAGTGAAAACTAATGACTGGTCAATTTCACTCAGCAGCAGCATTGGAAAGCTAAGAGCAAGATCAGAGATATCTATCTATCTAAGCTTCTATCTATCTGCAACCTCAAGATGACAACACTGGATTGGTTTACTCTTGGTTCATATTTGGAAGGTATTCTTCATAACACATAAGGACTTGAAAAGTAAAATTTTAAATTAAAGCTTAGATTCTGCAAAAACTACCCTATGTATGTGGTGTTTTTCAAACCCTGTCAAGAATGTTATTCAGGTTGATTTGTATTTTCTTTGAACTGACTTTATTTTCTTGTCTTTGCTCTCACAATTTCTGCTTTACACTTTCTATATACTTGACAAGATGACACAAATAGTTTTAATTACTAAGGTTCTATGATTGTGTTAGAATTTTATTTGCTAGTCTCCAGAGATTTTACATTCCATATTCAATTAATGAAGATTAAAGAGTACCACTGATGAAAATAATGATTGCTTATTTAAAGAAAATATTAAAGTAATTTATCATATAATGTTCAAGTATTTTATCTTAATTCATTGCACTTAGTTATATGGGTTTCCCAAATTAGAACAGAGACAATGTGCTGTTATCAGCCAGATAATCCTTTTGCTCATGTATCTTGTTTATTAAGACACTTTTTCAATTCTTTTTAGTGGTATATTAGTTTTGAGTAGTAAAATTTGACCATATGTATTGATTGCTAAAGTTGCCTGCAGTTTCAAATGATTGGAAGTGAGTGATCAATATACACTGAGTATTTGTGAAAATAAACATTCCTTTCACCTATAACCCCACATGATTTACTGCATCCAGGAACTGATTGTGAATTAATTATATTTTGTTATACTTACAATGATACAGTTCATCTTAATTTTAAAGCTTCCTTTTATGAATAACAGATGTAACATGTCTGAAACCACGACTCTATGTAATTCTCAAAAGACTTAGCTCCAGCATACGGAATTCCAGGGCCTGATCCAAAATCTATTTAAGTTAATAGAACAACTCTTGTCAGAGGGCTTTAGTATTATACTCAAAATGTAGCATTGTATTATATAGCACTACTTTTTTTCTGGGGCAACTTGAAATGCAACAATAAAGGGCATCATCTGAATCCACTCTATGCCTTCTGGTGACAAGGAATGAATGAAGGGTGGCCCTCTGGAGAAGGACCTTACAGGGCAGCAGTTATCTATGTGTTCCATGTTTTGGATGTCTTCTCCACATTCACATGATGAGCTGTCCTTCATTTTCCACTTGTGAGGTTCTGATGCAGTTTGCTTTGATCCCTATTTTATGTGGTATGGTGAAGCCAGCTGGCTGGTTTGTTGGATCTGTAATCAGGGATCTTTACCCTGCTATTTTCCCAAAGCCTTTGCCATTTGGTTTTTAGTGATAAGACCAAAGTTTAAGAGCTTTGGCTGCTAATCAGAACTGGTTTCTGGACTTAAGATGGTATCTTAGAGTAGTTGGAAATCTTCATAGATGGGCAAGTCCTGGTTTGTTATGATATAGTCATATTCTTGCAACTTCTCTTTGGAGGGATAGTGGTTAGATATGTGCATGGATGAAAAGGCAGGTTGATTTCAGCACTCCTGTGACAATTCTTATAGCTGTGTTCAATTGCACATCAAAAAGTTTTGTATTTATACTACCTGCACCTACTGGCATGCAATATTCAGTAGCTGAAAAAACAAAGGCCAAGGAGGTTATCTGCAAGATGCAAGTGTCTGCTATGCAACTGATCCTGCCTAGTTTATATATTACTTTGTTCCTAGTCTTTACCTTGACAGCAGTCTTCGTCAGATGTTGGCAGTTTATGAGGCTGCAAAACAGAATCACTCCAAGATATTTCAGAAAATATTCATACCTGATTTTTATGTTGCAGAAGGTGACATTCAGGCACTTCTTTGCGTGTCTGTTGCTTAGGTAAAATGTGAAGACAGCTTGGTTTATGAGGATTTGGTCAGAGTCACCAGAACCAATAGTACTCCTCCATTTTTTTCAGATTGCCTGTTAGGATACATTCCACTTGGGTGAAAGTATTTGCTTGGACTGTCTGTATATCCACATTTCTGCAGCTGAGTTAATTATATAAATCTTAAAGAGTAATAGTGGCAAGGCAGATCCCTGTGGGAACCTATTGTTTAGTAAACAAAGTCTGGTGGTCTGTTGCATTACAGGATATTTGTGTTTGGTGAGAGTAGCTGCCAGTAGGTGCAGTGTTATTCTGCAACACACTATCGTTGACACTTTCAGAAGAAGGCTGTCCTCCTAAACCATGTCATATGCTGAAGACCAATCTACAAAGGCTGCTGCTGTTTTGAGCCTGGGTTGATAGCCAATTTTGATGTGGATAGTCCGTGTAATTACCTGATTGTAGGTGCTTCATCCCAATCTAAACCCAGATGGCTCTTTAGGGATGAAGCCTTTAAAGTTACTCACCTCAGCTCATCTCTGGAGTAGAATCCTTTCCAAGAGCTTGCACATTATGTGTATTAATGATATAGGTAATTTCTTGGATTCTTGGTTCCTTTCTCAGTTTCAGGATGGCAGGGACCTTTGCCTTTAGCCATACCTAAGATGCTTGACCAAGCACATTGGTAAAGAAGTGTCAGCCAGTCTTGACCTGCTGACTTAGGTTTTTCAGAAATTCTGGGAAGATGTTGCCTGGCCCTGCACCCTTGCCAAAGTGGTGAGTGTTAAGCCCTTATCCATTTCTTCTGTAGTGAATGGTTTTTATGGATTTGATATTGCTGTGCAATCAGACAGAGCTTTATTGTTCTCTTTCTTGACTTTCCTTTAGTGATGATGATCTGTCTGAGCCTTGGAATTCAGGAGCATTTGTGTGGCAGTGCTGTTGATTGTGGTGTATAGCATTCCGCTTTGCATGGGAGGAAATACTCGCCTACGTGCTTTTCTGTTGGAATTGCTGAAAATCTAAGTTCTGCGTATATTTTACCTTTCACTTTCATCCGGAAGAGTTCAGTGATTTCAGGAGTGCAGTTGCAGCAGCATAGTTACCTGTTGTCCTGAGCTCTTTAAGAGTGCCTTTCTGGCTGCCAACTACCAGGGAGCATAGACATTCCGGTAGCCACTTTAAGGAGGTGGATGAACCTTTCATAATTGGCTATATTTGCTAGTATTTGGCAAACCGCTTTTTTCTGTGGTTTCCATGTAGTCATTCCACTGTGCCTTTCTAAAGTTCTAATGTAGCTTTGGTAGTGATATAATCAGGAGACTTGGAGGCCAATGAGTATGACAATAGGATGGTGCTTATACTGAGGAAAATCATAATGGAGAGCTTTTTCTGCCACTATCAGCTATGCATTGTGGTCACAGGACACAAAGCACACTTCCCATGAATAGTCTTTTCTCCATCTCATGGCTGCTTAAGATAAAACACTAGGTGCTTGTCCTGATTTGAGACCCATTTAGGAATTTGTTCATCTGTGGCATTGTCTTCATAACCCCAGGATGTATAATGGCTTTGAAGTCTCTGACCCATCTTGAAGGGTGGCTGTGATTTGGTAGAACCGATATGGGCCAGACAACAGTTGGTGGCTTATAGATGTTGGTGAGAATAAGCTCACTGATTCTTGTTGTAATAGCATATAGTGTTGATGAGTTTAAGTCAATGGAGTAGTTGTTGCAGAGATCTTGTCTCACAGTCCATGTTTTGGGTGGTGTTGGATTGCCACTAAGTGGCATCCTGGAATGTGACATTTTGATGCTTGTTTGTTATCTGATGGCACAAGGACAGCAATCTTTCATTTGCTTAGCAGGTTGACTAAGTAATCACATTTTGCAGGAAAGAGACATTCTACAGTGAGATGGCGTATACGTAAGTATGAGCCTGTTTCAATGTTTGCCCTTAAATAAGAGCCATTGTGCTTAAGGTCATCAGTTGAGTTGCTTTTTAAACCATGAGGCCGTCAGTCAGTGTTCGGTCACCAAGTTGATGGCATTGGTAGTGTGGAAGCAATTGATAGGCAGGTCCGTATAATGGTTACCATCTTCCTCCCCAACCACTAGGACCTCTAGATTTAGGGGTCTGCTAATATCTCTTCTGCAAATATCTGGGACACTGTCATACATGTCATAGAATGTAAGATGGTGCATGAAAATATGTAATTAAACATATGTGTTTATTTGTATGTCTTTGCATAGCAAGTCTTAATTATTTACACTAGTAGATAATTTGGGTCAGCATTTACAATGTTGTGCTGTTAGGCAGCCTGATGCCGTGACTCAGCCAGAAGAGTGCCTGGGTCTACCAACTAGCCATCTGTGGACAAAACATATTTCTAACTATTTTTTTTTTTTTTGGTAAGCAAGGGGCTTTTGAAGTGAGCAATTCTTCATCAACGAAACTTATGACTAATAAATAGTAAGATTGATTTGATTCATAAAGAATTTTTGCTAAAATGTATCTGGGTTATCAGGTTACCAGACTCAGGTGGAAATATCCCATGGGACAAAGGGACTAGAATCATAGAATATTAGAGTTGGAAGGGACCTCAGGAGATCATCTAGTCCAACCTCCTGCTCAAAGCAGGACTAACCTCAATAAAATCATATCAGCCACGGCTTTGTCAAGCCACAGCTTAAAAACCTCTAAAGATAGAAATTCTACCACATCCCTAGGTAACCCATTCCAGTGCCTCACCATCCTCCTAGTGAAAAACTTTTTCCTAATGTCCAATCTCGACCTCCCCCACTGTAAATTGACACCATTGCTCCTTGTTCTGTCATCTACTACCATTGAAAAAAGCCTATCTCCATTCTCCCTGGAACCCCCTTTCAGGTAGTTAAAGGCTGCTATCAAATCCCCCCTCATTCTTCTCTTTTGCAGGCTTAACAAGCCTAGTTCCCTCAGCCTCTCCTTATAAGTCTTGTGTTCCAGCTCCCTAATAATTTTTGTTGACCTCTGCTGGACTCTCTAACTTCTCTACATCCTTTTTGTAGTGGGGGTCCCAAAACTGGACACAATACTCCAAATGCAGCCTCACCAATTCTGAATAGATGGGAATAATCACTTCCCTCGATCTGCTGGCAATGCTCCTACTAATGCAGACCAATATGCTATTAGCCTTCTTGGCAACCAGGGCACACTGCTGACTCCTATCCAACTGCTTATCCATTGTAACCCCCAGGTCCTTTTCTGCAGAATTGCTGCCTAGCCCATCGGTCCCCAGGCTGTAGCTGTGCATGGGATTCTTCCATCCTAAGTGGAGGCCTCTGCCCTTGTCCTTGTTAAACATCATCATATTTCTTTTGGCCCAAGTATCCAATTTGTTTAGGTCCCTCTGTATCCTATCCCCACCTTCCAGGGTATCTAGCATTCCCCCTAGCTTAGTGTCATCCGAAAACTTGCTGAAGGTGCAATCTACCCCATCGTCCAGATCATTAATGAAGATGTTGAACAAAAAGGGTCCTAGCACCGACCCCTGGAGCACTCCACTTGTTACCGGCTGCCAGCTAGACATGGAGCCATTGATCACTACTCATTGAGACCGATGATCTAGCCAGTTCTCTATCCATTTTATAGTCCAACCCATACTCCTTTAACTTGCTGATAAGAATACTGTGGGAGACTGTATCAAAAGCTTTGCTAACGTGAAGTTATATCACATCCACCGTTTTCCCCACATGCACAGAGCCAGTCACCTCTTCATAGAAGGCAACCAGGTTGGTCAGGCATGACTTGCCATTGCTGAATCCATGTTGACTGATCCTGAGCACCATCCTCTCTTCCAAGTGCCTCAAAATGGATTCCTTGAGGACCTGTTCCATGATTTTTCCTGGGACTGAGATGAGGCTGACCAGTCTGTAGTTCCCTGGATCCTCTTTCTTCCCTTTCTTGAAGATGGGCACTATGTATTTGCCTTTTTCCAATCATCAGGGACCTACCCCAATTGCCATGAGCTTTCAAAGATAATAGCGAATGGCTCTGAAATCACATCAGCTAACTGCCTCAGCACCCACGGATTCACTGCATTTGGCCCCATGGACTTGTATATGTCCAATCTTTCTAAATAGTTCTGAACCTGTTCCTTCAGCACTGAGGGATGTTCACCTTTCCCCACTCTGTGCCGACTATTCCTCAATGTACATTTTAATTCTTTGATTCTTCTTAATAGTGCAAACACTCATTAGCCCTAACAATGCCCTTTTCATGTAGGTAAGTAAACATTATGTGATATCTGAAATAGAGGAGATAAGTGATTTAGTAAAAATCCACAAAGATTAAACTGGAGCTTGGAATTGTAATCATAACAATTTGCATGTCTTTAGTCTGGACTTCAGAAGACTGAGGGGCATCTACTGCGCAGAATCTTAAAAAAGTTCCATTGGCATCCCGATCAGCATGTTCTCATATTAATTGGAAATGCTCTGGTGGATTGAGGGCAAGATGTAATACTAAAAGCTGAAAGGACATATTACTAAACTTGCCCATCATCACAACTGTCCATCTTTTGAATAATGCCTGAAGCTATAGCTTCTAATAGCCAGTAGAACAGGTCACACAGATTTGCACAGGCAGAGTGAGATTTTCTTCACTCCACAGTAAGCTGATTATAGCCTTTGTGATGATACATCCATATTTTATGCATGCAAACTTATACACAATACATAGTAACCAGACAAAATTGACTTCTCAGGTTTACCTAATCTTCAATAACTTTCCTTCTGTGGGTTTACTTCTGGAATTTTAATAGTAGCTTTTATCTTTAGGGATCATATTCTACCTTTACTCCATGTGTGGAAATTCCACTGAAGTCACTGGGAGTTTTATGCAGGCATACAGGGCATGTTCCTTTATGAATTAATTACACTTTACTTTTCAATATTTTACATTTGTTATCTTAGTTCAACTCTGTGCCTATAATCTGTTTCTTTCTTTCTTTTTTTTTTTACTTGCAAAATTGTTCACCACTTGGAATCCTAAATTCTCCAAAAGATCAGATCCAAAAATCCTACAACAGTCAAGAATGATTAAACTCTTTCATTCACAATTTTCTCCAGTTTCATGCTCATTTACTGAACTCAGGAATTGAAATCCAGCACACTTTGGGGATAGTGCTATACTGAGAATTAAAGATATACAACATTAAGCATAGTCTTTCATACAGAAAAAAATATATATCAAGATTTGTTTTAGAAATAACTTCAAGATCTTGGCCATGACATTTATTAAACATCGGTTTCAGATCTTCCACTCAGGACAGTGGTAGTCATGTCATTGTGGAGGAGTCTCAGCAGGGTAACAAACTTTAGTGAGCAACCCAGCCACTGGAGGACAATCCACAATGCTTCATGGATTTTAAGGAATCAAACACCCTGATCAGGTCAATGAAGGCAAGGATCAGGTCATGATTTTGCTCCCAGCATTTTTCTTGGATCTGCCTGACAACAAAGATCATATCTGCAATGCCCCAGGATGATGGGAAGCCAGATTGGGTTTCTGGGATGATCTCCTCCGCGACGGGATGAAGACAGTTCAGGAGGATACTAACCAGGATCTTACCCGCAATGGACAGGAGGGAGATCTCCCTGTAGTTCCCACAGTCAGATTTGTCCCCCTTCTTGTAGATGGTCACAATAGTCACCAGGGATGTCCTCTTGATCCCAAAGGCAGAGGATGAGCTGGTGGAGTCGTGACATGATTCGGAAGTCACTGGCATGGTAGACCTCTGCAGGTACCATCTGGTCCACAGATGGTTGGTACTCTAGAGTACATTAAAACCCATGTATATAAATAGATGTTTTAACACTAAGCCTGTTAGTGCAACTAATCTGCTATACACAAATCACCAGACCTGTGTTCAAAATGTTTTACATTAATATAAAAGAAATAAACCTTTTAAATGGAGTAAAAAAACATATACAACCTCATTGCATCAGCACTGTACAGATGTAACATGAAAACCTAATAACACACCTAAACACAAGAAAAGTTTCTTCCAAACACAAATGAGTCAGTGGTGGGCTTATACCCTGAATGTTACCTTCTAAAACTCTATGTATTTACAATAAAATATACATATATTTTTCAATAAAGTTTTCTAAACATTAAACACAAAACTATGTTAAACTATGGTTAACAATGTTAAAAAAAACTTACAAGGTTGCAATGTCAAGAACTCAAAAGTTAGGAAATGCAAACTTTTGATTGCTTGTAACCTTTATAATGGCCTTTTCAGATAGTTTTGTGTGTATGTAGGGTTTCTAAGGATTTTTTTAAAAAAGCAAGCTGAAAACCACCCACAAATTCCATAATGTGGCTTCATATTAACACCGGATGGGTCATCATTAACAGGTCTGGATCTGGCAGATCTACCACACAGAGCTAAAGGCGTAACTAATGGCAAAAGGAAGTTGTAATGTTCTTGGGCCATACTAGAAAAGGATGAAGCACTTTGTCCAAAAGTTTTTCAGAGATCTTTGCTGATAGCAGAGGAATGGTGACACTCAGAAATCTTGGATCCTATTACAGACTCTGGAGGGGGGTGCTTTATAGTGGTCAGAGACTTTTCTGTGCCTTCCCCTCCAATTTGGTCCCATCCCAGTTCTGGCTCTTCTCCATTCTTGGTTAACTATTCCAGTTCCATTTTCTACTCCTCACGCTTCTCATTCCAGTCCCAAGGGGACTGGAACTTGGATCTTTCCCATCTTGTATGAATGCCCTAATTACTGAACTAGGGAGTCGTTCTCATATACTCTTTCTGTACCAAGAAATTATTTATATATTGTGGAATGACTTCAGCAGAAGCTATTAAGTAAAAACTTATACCTATATATTCCATAGGTTAGGGCATGTTGCCTGGTGGGGGGACACAAGTTCAAATCCCTTTCCACAACAGGCAGAAGGGGAAACCAATCCTGGGTGTCCACTATCACAGGTGAATTCTCTAGACTCGGAACTAAAAGGGGAGCATGACCTCCATTTCTTGCAAAAAATAGCTTGGGTGCCTAACTCCAGCAGAGGGCTCACAGCTCTGAATCCCACGCCAAGTCCTTGAGAGGGACAAGGTGTAGGCAATGCCTTTTTCCTTTATTAGCAGCTCCCTGATCAGTATAGTGGTTTTGTGAATCCCATTCTTAGGCACTTATTTTCCCCCATGCCTTGTATAGCCTAGGCACCAAATATATGGCTGTGGATTCCACAGGGTGGCAAAGGCTACAAATAAACCCTGATCGACACATAAAATGCAGATCAACCTAGTTATGTTGGTCAGGGATCTGAAAAATTCTGAATTTGAGCCCTGTAGTTAAGCTAACTTAACCACCAAGGTAAGTGCAGATGGTGCACCTCACTTCATCCATGTGTCAGTACAAGTGTCTGGGTCCGAAACCACAGTGGCTCCAAATCATCCAGCTCTGAAGAAATGGCACCTCAAGGGTGGTTCAGGGTCCTGCGATAATGTTCCACCCAGCATGAGAGGATGTCGTCATCCGATTTCCCTGGATGGCCTGTGCTGTTATTCAGAATGCTGTTTTTATTGACTACCTCTTGACCACTGAGATTGCAGATTGGGTGGAATGCTGGCTTTAAGTTTCCCCTGGCAAAGCTGGGTTCAACATCATCCACACTTGGTTTTAATATGCCTCATAATCACGAAGTGTCAAGGAGTTGAACTTTCGCTTCAGCTGATAATGAATGTGCTTATTGCCATGTGGGTGAGTTGTAGCCTTCAATTTAATTGTCTGGAAGGCTTCCTCTGATAACCATGGTTGATCGATGTTCTGGATGCCTATAGCTGATCATCTGCTCAGTGGAATGGTGAAGGATGGAGGTGAACAGAGGCCAGGTGACCTTAACATTCTCTGGCTGATCAGCCTGAGCCAAGAATCTGTTGTTGACATCAATACAAAACCTGTTCGCTAAATTCAGCATGCAGAGAAGTTCATTGATGTCAAACTTCTTCAACATCACAGAGGGCTAACTTGCTAGTTGGAGCATCAGTGCCGAGCAGGCAACCAATAGGTGGTGATCCACGTTTGCAGCACATTCCGCACTGGTGAAGAGACCTGTCATATGTGATTATGTGGTCCAAATCCTTCTGAGTGATGCCATTGTGAGAGATTCAGGACATCCAGTGTATTGGTTGCCACTTGAACCATGGCCCGACAATGGAAAGATTCTGAGAGGTACTGATGTCATCCCCCCAGAGCTGCTAAAATGTGCTATTAACCCTGTAGCAGAATCACATCTGGTCATCTTTTGCCTGGCGTGGAGAACTGGAAAATTTCCAGCTTCCTGGAAGGATGGTATTATAATCTCACTTAATAAGGAGTGGGCAACAAATGTAGGAGCTACAGGCCAATCACGTTGTTGATCGTGCCAGGAAAGGTGTTTGAACATGTTCTGCTGGTGCATTTGGAATCCTGTTACAATGGAAGCTTTATGAAGAACAGGTCCACAGTAAATTCCATTTTGGCCCTTCGCTTGTTGTCAGAGATGCAGTGTGAGTTTGAAGCCCCTGCACATAGTGAATGTCGATGTTAAGGCCACGGTTTATTCAGTTGACTGAGTCACTTTATGGAAGTCCTTAAAGGGCATAGATGTCCCAATTGCTCTGCTGGACTTGATTTGTGAGCTGTATAATGGAACCACTGCCCATGTATGTCTGGGAAATCTAATGTTGACACCTTTTAAATCAGTATCTGTGTCAACCAGGCCCCTGAACTCTTTTATCAGGCAATGGATTTCATAATGTAGCATTCTGTTCTGTCCATATGTATTAAGATCAGTAAAGAGCCTGACAGGTTTTGGGAAGCACTCCAGCAAATGGAAGAGGAGTCGGCTAAGGTTGGCCTCCATGTTTCGTGGTCAAAGACAAAATCTGCTATAATGTTACAAAATCTAGCACGAGGTCCACCCACGACTCCAATTTCTTAGAATAATGAAATTGTCAAAGCAGTCTCCAGCTTTTACTCTTTGGGTTCTATATTCACCAGTTCCTCCAACTCTCACATGGAGGTTCTTCAGCAGATTGACATTGCAGCATCTGCCCTGGGTCATTTCCAATGAATATGGAATCAGCCTCATCTCAGAATGACAAGCTAGTGCAGGATCTATTTGAGCTGTACCCTCTGTATACTGCTGTATGGTTGTGAAACATGGACACTATGCCTCTCAGACTGGGCAAAGCTGGAGGATTTCTACACAAAATGCTAATGTCATATTGGGCGTAAAAGAGAATAATTTCATTTATAATGTAGATGTGTATGGTGACTCCAGTCTACAATCCACTAGGGCCGTTGTCCGTAGTCAGCGTCTTATGCTTTTCAGGCATGTTGTGAGAAGGCTACAAGATGTTACAGCAAATGCTGTTCTCCGTGTGGCTTGTAACATCCAGGATAAAATTTTACCAACACAAGGTTGAAGGCAGCCCAGAAGCAGACCCTGTTTTACGTGGGTACATCTAGTCTATTCCGACATTGGACTCTTGGTCTGACAAGCCCTTGCAACCACACAGGAATGGACCAAATGACAAATGAGCCCTATGACTGACTGTTCGGCTAAGCATTGAATCAAAGAAGATTAGGGTTGGATAGGACCTCAGGAGTCCAACCCCCTGCTCAAAGCAGGACCAACACCAAGTGAATCATTCCAGCCAGGGCCTTCTCAAGCCTGGCCTTAAAAATCTCTAAGAATAGAGATTCCACCACCTTCTTAGGTAACCCATTCCAGTGCTTCACCACCCTCCTACTGAAAAAGTTTCTCCTAATATCCAATCTCTAAACCTTTCACAATGTAACTTGACACCATTGTTCCTTGTTCTCTCATTTGTTACCACTGAGAACAGCCTACATCCATTCTCTTTGGAATCCCCGTTCAGGTAATACCACATATATGGCTTCACCAGTGCCAAATAGAGAGGAATAATCACTCTCTCTGCTGGCAATGCTTCTATTAAGCAATCCAATATGCCATTAGCCTTCTTGAAAACAAGGATACACTGTTGACTCATATCCAGCTTCTTGACCACTATAACACCCAGATCCTTTTCTGCAGAACTGCTGCCTAGCCAATCATTCCCCTGTCTGTAGCAGTGCATGGGATTTTGCACTTGTTGAACCTGATCAGATTTCTTTTGGCCCAATCCTCCAATTTGTCTGTCACTCTGTATCCTATCCCTACCCTTCAGCGAATCTGCCATGCCCCACACCTTAATAAGGTGCAATCGACCCCATCATTCAGATTATTAATGCAGATGTTGAACAAAACTGGTCCCAGGATCAATCCCTGGGGCACTTCTCTTGATACCAGCTACCATTAAACCTTGAACCGTTGATCATTCTGATTGAGCCCATTGATCTAGCCACATTTCTATCCACCTTATAGTTCATTCATCAAACCCATACTTCTGTAACTTGCTGTCAAGAATATCAAAAGCTCTGCTAAAGTCAAGGTATGTCATGTCCACTGCTTTCCCCACATTCACAGAGCCATTCATCTCATCATAGAAAGCAATCAGGTTCGTCAGGCATTATCTGCCCTCGGTAAATATTTCCGGGGACTGAGGTGAGGCTGACTGGTCTGTAGTTTCCCAGATCCTCCTTCTTCCCTATTTTAAAGATGGGCATTATATTTGCCTTTTTCCAGTTCCCTGGGACCATCCCTGATCACCATGAGTTTCATGGATAGTGGCCAATGTTTCTGTAATCACATCAGTCAACTCCTTCAGCACCCTTGGATGCATTGCATCAATCCCCATGCATTGTGCATGTCCAGCTTCTCTAAATAGTCCTGATCCTCTTCTTTCACCACCAAGGGCTGCTCATCTCCTCCCCATATGTGCTGCCCAGTGCAATAGTTGTGGAGTTGACCATGTCTGTGAAGACATGGGAAAAAAAGCATTAAGTCCATCAGCCTTTTCCACATTATCTGTCACTATGCTGTCTCCCCCATTCAGTAAGCAGCCCACACTTTCCCTAACATTCTTCTTGTTGCTAACATGCCTATAGAAGCCCTTCTTGTTACCCTTCACATCTCTTGCTAGCTGCAACTCTAATTGCACTTTTGCCTTCCTGAATTTACTCCTGCATGCTCAATCAGTATTTTTATACTCTTCCCTAGTCATCTGTCCAATTTTCCACTTCTTGTGAGCTTCCTTTTTGTTTTTGAGCTCATTGAGGATTTCTTTGTTAAGCCAAACTGGTTATCAGCCATATTTGCTATTCTTTCTGCACATTGGGATGGTTTGTTCTTGTGCCTTGAATCAAGTTTCTTTAAAATACTGCCAGCACTCCCAGACTTCTTCCTCCCTAATAATAGCCTACCAGAGGATCCTGATCATCAGTTCCCTGAGAGAGTCAAAGTCTGCTTTTCTGAAGTCCAGGGTACATATTCGGCTACTTTCCTTTCTTTTCTTTGTCTGGATATTGAGTACAACTATCTCATGGTCACTGCTTCCCAGGTTGCCATCACTTCTACTTCCCCTACCAATTCTTCCCTCTTTGTGAGTAGCAGGTCAAGACTGGATTGTGAGCACACTGCTATATTGCTCTCCCAGCAGATGTCAGGGTGATTGAAGTCCCCCATTAGAACCAGGGCCTGTGACCTGGAAACTTCCGTTAGTTGTCTGAAGAAAGCCTCATCTATCTCTTCTTCCTGATCTGGTGGTCTATAGAAGACCTTTGTTCCTCTCTCTTCTAAATTTAACTCAGAGACTTTCAACAGGTTTTTCTCCAGTTTCATACTGGAGAGCTGAGCAATCATACTGCTCTCTTACATACAGTGCAATTCCTCCACCTTTTTTCCCCTACTTGTCCTTCCTGAATAGTTTATACCCATCCATGACAGTACTCCAGTCATGTGAGTTACCCCACCAAGTCTCTGTTATTCCAATCACATCATAGTTCCTTGACTGTGCCAGGACTTCCAATTCTTTCTGCTTGTTTCCCAGGCTTCTTGCATTTGTGTACATGCACCTAAGATAACTAGTCCTACCTTCTCAGTATGAATCAGGAAGCCTCCCCGTTGCACCTGCCTCCTAGTATCCCACTTCCCCACTTAGCTCAGGGCTTAGGTCTCCATCCCTCACAACAGTTCAAAACCTCACTCCCAATCAACCACTCAAGGCCCACCTGGAACAAGCACTCCCAATTCACACTTTTAAAACAAACAGACACACAGTCAAACAGTCCCTGCAACTAGCACCAGCCAGAAAAAATAGTCACAGTAGACAAAAACTTAGATATTCACCCCACCAGCTTACAACACAATACTCACCATAATGCAGTACTCATCATACCTCCTCTCAGACAGTTCCCAGGCAAACTCCTTCTATTTTTCTTCTCTGTTCATAGCTCACTTGGTTTGCAACTTGAAGAAGAAGAACCCCCAATGTAAACACAGCTAGGTCAACAGAAGAATTCTTCCATCAGCCTATCTATCGCCAGTTGGGGAGGTGAATTACCTACATCAACTGGAAAAAACTCTTCCATTGTTGTAGGAAATGTCTAAACTATGGTGTTGTGCACTGTAGTACCAGTAGTGTAGACATACCCATAAAAAATCTTAAGAATGGACATACTGGGTCAGACCAGTGTTCTATCTTACCCAGTGTCCTGTCCTTAAACAGTGGCCAATGCTAGATGCTTCAGAGAGAATGAAGAGAAAAAGGCTCTTATTGAGTGAGCCATCCCTGTTGTCCAGTCCCAGCATCTGGAAGTCAGAAGATTAGGGATAGCCAGAGAATGGTGTTGCATCCCTAACCATTTTGGCTAATAGCCACTGAGGGATCTATCATCCATGAACTTATCTAATTAGGTGAATTTATCCCTCAGTCCTTTGGACTCTCTAAGGAGAATTGAGGCATTCTTGCATGTGTGTCATGACCAAGACATGGCGATCTGACTTCATGGTCAGCACAGGAGTTAGTAGCCAGGCTGGATGAGATAGCAGCAAATCAGAGTCTGACACATGTCAGAGGACAAACCAGAAGTGAAGGGTCCAGAGACCAGAAGATCAGAGTCAGGCAAGAGAAGCAGTGTTAAGCATAAATAACTTCCTATTCTTGTGGTTGGTTTAATTAGAAGCTGGGAACCACTCAGGACCCTCAGCATTCTGCCAGTCAGATCCCAAGACTGGAGACCTCTCTAAAAGTTCAGATTCTATTCTGACAGCTGTTAGCTGGACACTAGGTATCAGTTAGAACTTACTAGCTCCCAGAAGCCCTGTGGTTCTTGATAATGTATAGAGTGCAATCCACAGCTCATAGCATCAGGCCTTTATGAACTTCACAGCTCTCATCGCAGTAATATCCTATTTGCTTTGGGTCACCACTTGAATGTAAACAAATAGCTGCTGTTTTATCTAAACATAACACCAACTTTAGAAATCAGGAAAGGGACAACAGATTTAAAAATTTAAAAAATTACTCCTCTTCAATATATTTGGCCACAATATTGGGAACCTGGTCTCTATATATGCCCAGAGCTTTCAGAGTGCTGGTTGATCAACACTACATTTCAAAGAAGTATACCTATTATTATATTTATTGTTTACTTGAAACTTAGGTTGGCTATTTAGTCTTGATTTACGTCACTTGCGTATCTCCCGTCGACTGCAGCCGAATCGCAAAGGCCGGGCCTTAGTGTCCTTCACCCTTACCAGGACGGGTGTCTTCTTTACAGTTACTTAACAAGGAATATCCCACAGGGAATATCCCATCTGAAATATTTATAATAAGACTAAAACAGACAGTTGTTTCTCATGGGAAGAGGTTTCTCATGGGGACAGTTTGTTCTCTAATTTGTTACAAGAATGAAAATAAAAATCAAGCTGTGATGGTGTCAGAGGCGACAGGGAGGAGCTGAAGATCAAAGTCACTCAGAGGACCATACTTTCATGAATGGACTCCTATAGATATGAAAGAGTGCATATTGGGGGAAAGTTGCCCTTGAGTAGAAGAGCAGCACAAGGGTTACACACATCTAAATTCCTTGTTAAACTCTATTTTGAAGAATTAAATGGTGCATTGTTCTTCATGTTCGCTCTCTGTACTGGGTGAATTTCCTCTATTCAGAATACATACTCATCTAGACAAAAGTTTTTAAGAAATAATATAATTTAAAAACAAATAATTGTCACAGTTCATGACAACCGCACCTGTATTTGCCTTTAGTGGTTCAGCAAGGGCACTCTCTCTGACTTCCAGCTCCCCAGTTGTTCTCTCTATTGGATGGAGACCCATTTCTCTCTCCCCCTCACTGGTGTATTTTCAGGCTGAACCATTCCCTGCCTACACTGTTATTCCCAGCAAAAGACAGAGTGCCTGTGCAGGCTTCTTTTGCCTTCCCTTTAGAGACTAATAACAGTAAAACTGTACACAGTTAAGCTATCATGCAGCAATTCCTAGGCAAGCTTCTTTATTCTTACAATAAAATCATTACAGAGAAAACATTAAAAATAATAAAATAACCTACACACATGCTAATAAGCTTACCAGAGATCTCACAAACCATCTCCACAAGAGCTGTGGTTGGTGTCAGTCCTTCTAACCTTTCTGTAAGGTTTGGGGATCTCCAAGGACTGGCAATCCTGTTTGCTTGCTGAATAGGACAAAAAAACCCATGAATCAGTTTAAATAAACCTGATAAATATCTCAGGTTACTTCTCCCAAAGTCCTCTCTTCATCTGCTGGGCTTTAGA
>ML675604.1:81402674-81425480 GCA_007922155.1 Mesoclemmys tuberculata | reverse complement strand
AATTTCTAGTCTAAATTTCCTAATATCCAATTTGTACCCATTTGTCCAGACAATGGGTCCCTCCCCAGAGTGAAGCTTCAAATGGCTAAGAACCAGAGGAATTACATTAACATCCCTCCTACTCCTAAAGAAGCTACATACAGTCTCATAATAACACATAAACAATTGTATTTTTAACATAAGGGCTACCAAGGTATTATCCAGGATACTCAAGGATATTGTTATCTCTTTCACTCTTCCCTCCTAATGAAGTGGGTGTAATTAGGATGCTTGACAGGCATCCTAGGAGAACCATTCACTTATTTCCTGTACAGGTTTATTCCCTTGATGGTGTTTCTCCCATTACCTTTCATAAATTCATATTTCAAATATGCACAAAATAAACATTCTGCTAGTAAGGCATCATACACCCTACAAAAATCCATACAAAGTCATTTGTCAATCATCTTGTATAATTTCTTTTTAGAACGTCTGGGGCCAAACTTTCATATGCTCCTTCTTACTCTTGTTACCCCTAAACCTTTATGTGTAAACTTGACACCTGGTCTTCCCAGGCAGTTTCTAGGGAATGTTTGTGCTGTTCTTTTGTTCCCCAAAAGTCATCTGTATCATCAATTATTTGAGGTATCCCACCCTCCCTGAAAGTATTATAAGCAGCCATTCTTTGGACCAGGGGAAATGTTTTAATGCTGCTTCCCTGTGAAGCAGCTCTCAACCATGCACTGCTTTTACCAGCAGAGTTGTCAAGCAAGGGAGATTCTTCAGACCTCCCCTCATAGCCACATTTCTTTCTCTGCCCCACCTCCCCTGAAGTTTGGACCTAAGGACTCCTGTGGCCTAACCTCAGTTGATTTGGGTGGAAGGGGATTATTGATTCCTCACCACACTGGTATGGCCTTTCATTCCTCACACACTGAGTCAAGGTAAGCAGAATTCTTTCTCCCATTTGGTTCAGGATCATTTTCATTTTCATGAACCATCAAGCAACTAGAGACTATGGGAAGAAGTACCTCCTCCTGGCTAGAGTTACCTTTGTCACTTCCAAACAGACGTTTTACAATTTACTCGCGCTTACCCACCCTGGGATGGGTGTCAGCTTTGGCAATGCACTGCAGCTGCCTTAGCGTCCTTATTTTTGGCTGGAAATACTGCCATCACCAGGCTCTGTACTGCCCATGGATCCCTGGTACTGTTGAAAAAAGATCTTATTCCCCTGATATGGGCTTTAAGACCCATAGAATTCCCTTTCAAGTCAGTCTTGTCCTTTCCCCAAAGAAAGAGGCAATCTCACTGGTCCCATAGTTTTGTCTGCATACACTAGCGATGTAACTTGATTCCTCTTTGTTTCTGGTAGAGTGAATCCACCTCTCCTGTTTCCTGTCAGTGCTTACAATTGCATTTTGGCTAACTCGGTCCCTTGCCACCTGAAAGCCACCTGAGGAGGTATGATTCACTTCTTCTGCTTTCTAAGCCAAAATATTTTTCCCAAAAGCAAAGAATATGGAATATCTAATAACATACCTAAAACCAGCACCCTGACTTTTCCAGAGTCTGTATAGAAATCTCTGCTGTAGGTAGGGTGAAGGCTTTCACACCAGGAATTTTAACCCACTTTTCATATCCTGGGGGCATTTAATAGAGTTTAACAACATGAGGATAACCTATCACTGCTCCATTGATTTCTATGTGTTTTGGATTAGGCCCATTGAGCCTTAAAGCAGCCACTGACAAATTTTAAGGGACCTGATAACACAAAAGATGATAGTCTATTTTGGTCACTTAATCATGAAAGTCCTAAAAGTGAATTAGCCCCTCCCCCTCCCCCCAGTATAACTGTGGAATGGGGGATTTGGATAACACAACAAAGGACAAATGAACACAAAAGAAAAGGAAAAGGCCAACCCCAAAGTCAATAACAATTAACTATATGGGGATGCTGGCTGGGGAACTTGGAGAAATTGTAAAAAACAAGGACAAAAAGAAATCCTTGAAATTAAAATAAAATATTCTACTTGGTGTAAAAATAAACGTAATGACCTGGAGAATAGGTCAAGTAGAATTAATATATGTCTGCTAGGTCTGCCTGAGGGCTCAGAATCTATGGGATAAATTTACAGCCCAAACTGTGTGCCTGAAGACATTTCCCACTCTAATTGTTATAGACAAGGCACTCACTTATCTAAAACCCAGCACTGGACGAGTCAAAAAGGACAGTAATTCTGTGATGTAATTATGATATGGATAGAGAAAGAATCCTCTTGAGAACTATATTTATGGGCAAAATTACTTATCATGGATCCATTCTATTGTTGTATTTCAAGCTCTTTAAAAAGATGCAAAAGAGGCACAGAACCTTCACAGAGCTAAAAGGAAAATGTGAGAAACCATGGATATCATATTTTTCTCTAAGAAAAATCTTCTAGCAAGTGGAGAGAAAATGCCTCTCCTTTCCTTGTTTCATGCCTGATGGGAAAAGTGGAAGAACTGGAAAGTCACCTACCAGACTCTTATCAAATAAAACAAAACAAAAATCTGTAAAATTAGCTAAAACAGTGAGTGCACAAATGTGGAAATAAATTAATATCCCTACTGATCTGCTCATTAAAAGAGAGACCAGCTCCAGGTTATTCCTGAGGTTAAAAGTTTGCAAGTCTTCCCAAGATCAATAAGAAATAAATTAGCAAAAAAAATAAACACCAAATAGGTTCCTTGAAGTTCTCTTTTTTTTTTTTTTTTAATTTTGAAGCTCAAATATATCCCATATTATTGAGGACATATAAAGGTATTAGGAATCAAAAGGATCACACCCAGAGATACTTAAGGAAGACACAATTTTAGTATTACTACTAGCCAGGGACTCTCTGCCTTTTACATTTTACTCCTAAATTATTATTTGAATACTTTACCTAAAGTGTTGGCCAGCAACAAGGAAGAACATTGGTCCACCTTGTTACAGCAATTAATCTTGGTTTAAACAGGGATTTTTAATGTACATATACTTAAAGCAATTGCTCTATGTCACAGAAATAGTGAGGAAACCAAGAAGGTCTGTGTGGTGACCTGGCTCAGTAAAGAGAAAGCCTTTGATCATGTAGAGTCGATCTACCACTCAAATGGTGCACTAGACAGGAACTGGTACTACATGTGTAATATGGTCATTTATTCCATACAAGGGACAAGCAAAAATTATTAATAGATTTCAAGGTCAGAAGGACCACTGTGATCATCTCATCTGACCTTATATATAACACAGGCCAGAGAACTTCCCCAAATAATTCCTCAAGTATATCTTTTAGAAAAACATCCAATCTTGACTTAAAAGTTCTCACTGATGGAGAATACACCAAGACCCTTGGTAAGTTGTTCCAATGTTTAATTACTCTCACACAATAAAAAATGTGCAACTTATTTCCAGTCTGAATTTGTCTAGTTTCAACTTCCACTGGTTCATGTTATATCTTTCTCTGCTATATTGAAGAGCCTACTATTAAATGCTTGTTCCCCATGTATGTTCTAATAGATTGTAATCAATCTTAACCTTCTTTTTGTTAAGCTAAACAGATTGAATCCTTTGAGTCCATCACTATAAGGCATATTTTCCCCTTATCATTCTCAAAGCTCTGCACTGAACTGTCTTGTCAGGATCCTGGCCACAGGTCATGGGTCAAGGCCAGAGCCTGGGTTGGAGGGGATGTGGTCCAAGTTAAGTCTAGAAGGCCAATGCCAGAAGCTGCAGGCAGTGCTAGTCTCACACTGAAGGATGAGTTCAGAGTCAAGGTTGATGAGCCACACTGGCTCAAAGCCAAGTAAATCAGCTGAAGTAGGGTTAGCAGAACAGAGGCAGGGAAAGGTGTCAGGAGCACAGCAGGGTACCAGAAACCAGATGGAAAGCTAGGTATCAGGAGCAGGACTGAGATACAAAACCAGGTGCAAGGCAAGGTATCAGTAATGTGGAGCCAGGTCTCCTAGCTGCAGCAAGCTGGGGATCCACCTTATTGAAGAGACAGCCTACAGGTGTTTTCTCTAAGCCTTAAATAGCATGCCTAGGGCAATCAGAGAATGCAGTAGACTCCTCCACTCAGGACTTCTGTGTGTGGAACATCGAGTGACCATAGGACTCAGTCTACTGTTCCCCACTTCACCAGTGGTTTCAGGTGGTTGTATGAACATGGCAGCCACCCAAGTACCAGCATATCTGGGTTCCAGACTCACAGATATTTATATTTTTCCAATTTATCAGCATCCTCCATGAATTATAGACATCAGAACTGGATGCTTCATTTCATCAGAGATTGCACTAGAGCCAAATATTAGAGGGAAAAATAACCTCTCTACTCTTGTTTGAGATTGCCCTGTTAATGCATCCAAGGATTGCATTAGCCCTTTTGGCCACAGTGTCACATTGGGAACTCTTGTTCAACTGATCATCCACTGCAATCCCAATATCTTTTTCGGAGTCACTGCTTCCCAGGACAGAGCCCCTCATTGTGTAAGGAGGGCCTACATTCTTTGTTCCTAGATGTATACATTTGCATTATAATCAGTTAATTGATCTCTAAATGAGTATCCCTTTTCAAGGAACCCATAAAAAATGCCCATTATCACTGTTACCAGCTGTGCCAAAAGAACAATTAGCTCATGCATTGGGAGCCAGGGTAAACTTTGACAACTTCTTGGTATCTTTTCTTCATAAGTGTGCTGTTGAATCTCCCCCATGAGAACAAGGCTCACCAGGAAAGGGTCAGTCCTATACTAAAGATCCCTAGTTCTATAAAAGACCAAAGAAAACGGGCATAATTCGCCAAATCAGTGCTATTGAAACAAATGTTTTGCCTAGCTGTTTCTATCCATTTCAGTGTCTTCTGCTCATAGCTGTTTGCCACTGAGTCAGCAGGGCTCCAGCTGCAACATACTGATGGGGCTTAGCCCTGACTCAGCCACTTGCTAGTTGGCTGCCCCTGAGCCCCTTCCTCCCAGCCTGTCCCCAGGTACTTGTAGGGATCAGTCTCCCTCTGAGTCGCTGGGGTACACTTGCCAAGAGCAGGCGCACAAGTCCCTCCCCGTCGACTGGCGGCAAGTCTGGGAACTCCTCTGCGTCATCAGCAGAGGGCAGCTTCTCCAGGTCCCAGAGGATCCTTCAGTCCACAGGTTTCCATCAGCTTCCAGGGGTTCCAGGTATCAGGCAGCTCCTCCAGGTCAGGGACGGCCTCCAGGAGTATGTCCCACCCAGGAGACCTGGGTGGTTCATTCCAGCTACTAGGGCCTGGCATCCCCACCCAATCACTAGGGCTCAGCAGCCCTTTCCAGTCACTAGGACCCAGTGGCCCTTTCCAGTCACTTGGGCCCAACAATCCAGGCTGGTTTTAGATGATCCACTCAGTGGGCCATTTGCTCCAAATGGCTGCTAGGACTGGGTCAGGCCTAGCCTGCAGCCTCCAGGAAAACACAACTGCCTCCAGCAACAGCTGGCTGCTAGGCCAGCCCTTTATAATTCCTCTTCCTGCCTTGGCTCCACCTCTCTGTTGCCAGGCCATTTGGTCTGTAGAGCTCCATTCTGCCCAGCAGGGGCATCGCAACCCTTCCTCGGGCCCAGGCTCCAAGGAAGGACACAGCACCTTGCTACGCCCACAGAAATTTGTTAGTCTTTAAGGTGCTAGAGGACTCTCATTGTTTTTGCTATATACAGACTAACACAGATACCCCTCTGAAACTGTAAACCTAGTCAAATGAAGCAATGAATTAGCAAGGGTACATTTAAAAAAAATAACTACTCTTTTCCCTTATAAAAGTTATATAGACAGTCCCTTCTTTTGAATATTATTTTTGAGTAGCTCGTTTTAATCCCTTGTAGGCCATGTTCAAAGAGAACAGAAAATCTGTGCTTAATGTCATGGTACAGGAATTCTAAAACCTGATTAACCTTTATGATGAAGATATATTTTCCATTATAATTATTCTTGGTGGCATTATGCCTACACTGGTTTGTCAGCTCCTCAGCACAAGGACCTGGCATTTCATTTCTTTATATACACCTATGTTGCTCTCAAAACAATAATCATTTACAGATGGGGAAGCATCTTCTGAAGCAGACGGCTGTGGTGTGACTAGCCCACAGTCAATCAGTAAACCAATGAGAGAGTTCAGAATAGAACCAGGTTTTCCGAGTTCTAGTGCAGCACTCTACCCATTAGGCCACATTACCTCTTTTTAATAATATATGATATATATTTTAAACAAGATGTATATCAGTTCATACTTGACAAGCCTGAAGGTCTCAGAAGGAAGTTGAATGCGCACTGGGAGTGAGTTTTCCATTCAGAATGTCCCAAAAATCTCTGCAGGGATATTTGAAGAAATTAAGACCATATCTATTAATGCAAGACACAGAGTCAGATCCTCATCTGGTGTAGCTCCATTGACTTCAGTGGCCCTAAGCCAATTTATATCAACTGTTCATGTGAATTCATAGCCATAAGGTTACATACAATAAATATTAAATGTAATGAGACATTTGATAAAAAACATATTCATCCTGCAAACAGGGTAACTTTATGGTAGTCCTGGGACAATCAAGGGGATAGTTCCACAGATCCAAATATATATAAAACCAGTGACCCAAGACAAGTGGTGAGGCATAGCAGTACTCTTAATCCAGCCCATAAAATAGGCTAATGTCCATTAGGAAGCTGTGCTGTGGACGTACCAGGCACCAGGTTGGAGAAAAGGGTAGATTCCACCTCCCTAATTGCTTGCATTTCATCTGTATACAAATCAATTACTCACGATTTGTGCTGGTGAAATGAATTTCTTAGTTTGGTGTTGGGAGGCAAGTATGATGGGCCATCAAGTGGTTCTGAAAGATAAACTCCCATTGATTTCAAAGGGAACTTGGCTAGGCCAATACTGAATGCTTTAGAAAATCCCTCTCCAAATCCCTGGTTTTTTACTGTATTCTTCTATGATCCCCCAAAATGAGTTTCATATCATTTTCAATGGAAATAGAGTTACAACAATGCTGAGCACTTTTGATAATCCCTTGTTTAAACAAGAATTAAACTCACTTGACATATTAAGTTCCACTGATATATCCGTGTTAAAAGCGATTTAATAATTTTTTCCAGACTGTGGCCTTCTTCTGGTGAGCAGTACTGTGCCTCTTCAATTCCAATTGACTTTTATGAGAATTGAGAATTAGATGTTTAGGCTCCACATGCCGTTCTGTGAAGCTTTATTTATATAGTACATTTTTTGCATTGGTGTAATATTTATTATTATGAGCATTTAACAAGCATTAGGAAAAGAAGACTGTAATTGCAGGAAAATAGCTCTACTCTGTCATGCTGAAAGATCCCTGTTCCACTCAAAGCTACTTTCCGCTTTTATTCATTTTATTTTCAAAGTAATTTAGTATTAAATTATTTCAATTAAAAAGATCATGTTAAAAAAGGAAGAAGGAGAAGATGACTGACAGACTATTAAAACCCACAGGCTTTTCAAAATGTATATAATTATATTTCTGACAGGAGAAGTTCAAAAAATCGATTGTCATAATTTGACGGTGCCATCTTGAAAAGTTCCATATTGCTGCCTTTAGAATTTCTTTTGTATTTAGAGCAATATAGTACTGTATCCAGCACATAGGATATATTATATTATTTAAATGTCTTAATAGAATTATGTTGGTTTGCAAAGTCAATAAGCAGAGGCAGATTTTGATCTGTTGCATTAGTTTAAATACACTGGAGTTTCTCCATATTTTACTGGTGTAAATAAGATCAAAAGGTACTCCATAGACTTGAAAAAGGAGATTGGTTTGTATCTCACCATATTAATTCTCTATATCATTATTAGAAAATATATCTGAACATTGGTGTCTTCTTCCCAAGACAAAAACACATTTTATTTTCATTTATTTAGATTAATTATCTCTCTACAGGTACTAGTCTAATATTGTAGGCACCCATCCCATAAATTAAAATGCACAACAAAATGTAGTAGAAAATATTTCTGTTCCCACATTAACACACAAATATCCACCACCAAATATAAGCCAAACCCATATTCCACAAAGGCAAGGGAAAATGGATGGACTTTGCAGCACGCACAGAAGGTGCACCAAGCTCTAGTGAACAATTACAGTGAATGAGCCCAAACAATTCCACTTTCAATTGCAGTGAAAGGTGCTGAAAACTAGGCAGTTTTGAAAATGTTGGTCTTTGCGTCTGATAACTATTTTTACCTACCACTGAGGGGTGTTGAGGGGATTAATTGCTTGTTTATTTTTTATTTTATTTAATATTTGTGTATTATTGCAAAAATGTGTAGGGCTAAGCATTATTACATAAACCAACATGTTTAATTAACAAATCACTGCATTTTAGTAAAAACCAATCCATGTGAATGTATAATCACAAATTACAGGAGCTAATCAAATACATCAAAATATTTTCTGAGTAGGTGTTTACAATTTAAAAATGAGGTTTCATCTATTTTCATGTCTCTTTTGTGTTTGTTTTCCATGAATATTCAACCAATTGAGGTTCATTCACATGAATGCTCATGAAAAGTGAATTTTAACCCTTCATATTCACAAATAGTGAATTTGAAGCTTCCATACATGGGTACTTGGATTGAAAATGGTATATTTCAATGGCAGATTTGACACAGCATAGAGCTATGGTAGAGTGGCAACTGAATGGGCAAGACAAGCATCAGACTGCACCTGGTTACTTTGTGACAAGGAGTGTGGTGATAAAAGAAAATTGCAGACCATTAAATGCAATGCAGGGGAACTGAACAGTGCTGTCACAGCATGAGCACAGGGTTCCCAAAACTCCTTGCCAGAGCTTTATAAAGAGGTATGCAAATGAGCTAGACAAGGATGTGTGACTGCATTTTGTTAAGGGGGCATGAACATGCAATTGCTTTGTGTGACTGTTATGAGAGACCTTCACATTTCTCTGTATTCAGACAACACGTTTTACAGTGGCCTAGTTTTTCTAGGAATGATACATATATGTCCGAGGCAAAAAGATATTTAAAATTCCCTAATTCTCTTTACCTGCTTCCTCTTCATATGTATTGAACATCTCAGTGCCTTCTTTAACCCCCCCTTCCAGACTATAAGAGTTAGACCCTTCAATTTATCAAACTAATATATGATTCATGTGACCAATTACAACTAATCATCATAATTTGATTTTTGAATATCAGCCACCGAATTCAGAGTGAACTGTTGGTAAGAAATCAAATGAGTATATTTGAATAATGAATATATCTGAGAAAATTGTGATCTGTTTGAAGATATTCCATAAGAAATAAAATTGTCTACAGAGGGCAATAGTCTATGATATAGTGGTTGTGGTATTAGTTGTCAGTGTTTCCTTTTTCCTAGGTAACATTAGTGTCATTTGTCATATTTCCTTTATTTAGTAATAGGGATTCCACAGTAAAGTTAATTATTTGCAAACAACAATTGTAAAGATTCTAATGGCCACCACTATATACAACATTCAATATCCTGGAAATTTAGTTGGAAAATTTGTATAGAAACAAATAATAACCTTTGTAAATAATTAAGCTTAAAAGTCCTGGATCAATGCTTTCCGTTGGTGTATTGCAAGTGATCTTTAATTTTTCGATGTGAATATTATTTACTTCCTTTTCTCATAGTTGTCTTATTTTATTCATTTGTAAATAAAATACATATGGAACAATATTGATTAATTTGCCCTGATGCTGGTTTGAGTTTTGCACAGTGAATCATTGGCCTTAGAATAAATTTTAGTTTTATCTTAATAAACTGGATGATGAATAAAAAGTATCTTCTTTACAAAGCAAGAGCTCAGCTAATTTTTTATGCTGTTTCATTCATTTTTATATACTCTGGATCTGATCGCAAATCAGATTCTCTCTTCAATTATACTAAGGTAAATTCAGAATAAATACATTCAACCAGATCCTCAGCTGATGTAAATCAACATAGTTCCCTTGAATTCAGCAGAACTAATCCAGATTACACTGGGTTAATTGATAACAGAATCTGACCCTCTTAGAATTGCAGTGCTGTTCATTTCATATCCCAGATGTTCTCTTTCTGCCGCTTTCTGGCAAGAAAGTAATCTACATATTGGAGCACTGGTTCTACATATGCTGTAGTGAACTGAACAGGGTTTGAGCATCCTATGATCTTTTCCTACTTGCTATATCCAATATAGCTAAAGGAGGATGGAAGTTAGTACACAGAGGGAGAGTGACAAGGCTCAAAGACTATTACCTTACACTGATGTAAATAAGAACAGAATCTGGTTTATAATCTCTTAAAACAGTTGTCCATAAATTCACCATCCTAATAGATCTAGAGTTTTGGAGGATAAAATACATCAGCTTCCAGCTTCATTAATGCTCTAATAAATCAATGTCCATCTCTTGAGTTGTTCTTTATGTATAAGGGAACATATAAATGTGTATTTGAGAAAAAAACTCTTTTTCACTCTTGATGAAAACTTGATCTTTCTTGTCAAGAGGAAAAAAAGAATCAGTGAAAGTATGAATCTGAGGAACTTTCTCTTTTCCATTTAGTTTCTAATACCATCCTTACCATGGTAGCATCTAGAATCCTTTCAGTAGTGTATTAAGTGATGTGACTAACATCTGTCACATGTGGTTCATCTTCCTCTATGCAGTCATTACCACTCATATTATTGGCAGCCCTAAGATCTGAAACTTTGCTGCAGCTGTGACGGTGGCTCTAATACTGTATCCAAAAAAACATATATCTAATAGTCTTAGAATATTGACACCTGAGACTTAACACTCCAAGCCTTCTTTAAAACCCAGAATTCAGCACTTCCCTGAAGTTGTTCTCCATTTATGTTCCTTTGTGCAACCGAGTATACCCAGTCACAGTTTTAAAAGTTCCCATTTCCAGTTACATTGTTCCTTGGGCCTTTGTATCAATTTCTAAGCCTCTGAGAAATATCAACAGAACCTTCAATTTTCGAGTCTTGGAATGAGAGCATCATTCTCACCTTCCATACCTTTAAGGACTATAAATACAGTCTTTAAAGATTTTTCAACAAACTAACCACCTTCAAGAAATCAGACAGATTTCTATATTTATGTCAGAGTTTATTATTGTACTGTGCTTTTAGTCTGGTCTATAAAAAATTAAATTAAAAAAAAACAGAAAATTACCTACCCTACCCAACATTTAGGATCAAAGTTAGACAAACATAAACAAATCCTCTGTCAGGTTGTCTGCATAATGGAAATCCGAACAAACTCTGAAAAAAATCAGTTTTGAGGTTCATAAAGGACATTATTCATTGTAGCCAAATATTAACTCCTCCACTGTTTTTTTTTTAAATATCCTTTCCACTGTTATAAGGTGCTAAAAGAGACATTTCCATCAATAAGAAATGTAGTAGTTATACAATTTCTCTCATTAGTTTGGAAGAGTGTTTGTCTTAAAAGTCTAAGGGATGATGCTGCTACTCTTGAAGAAATGTTGGAACTCAATTAACATCAGTGGGGTCAGGACTGAGACCTACACTGTACATTCATTCATAAGATTTCGCAAACATCCTGTGTTACTCCCACTTTACTGCCAACTTACCTCCATATTAAACTAGCTTGGTTTGAGGGTGACCCAACCCAAGAAGCTCTTGGATGCATATTAGTCTTTGCAAATGGATTTACATGTTCTCTAGTTTATAACATAGCCATATATGTCAAGTTTGTTTTCCAGATCAGAGAAGTAATGGAATATAATGTTTTTTTACCATCCCTTTCATAGTAGGTACAAGATTAATTATTATTAATTACACTGGACAACAAATTTTTTTGAAAGTGTTGCTTCCTAAGAAATTTTTTTAGATTATGCTAGACTGCTTGAAGCTGAAACAAATATAATTTCAGACTACTTGTATCACGTTAGAATTTGAAGAAACAAGAAATTGATTTTTATTAAATGTAATGTGTTTAATCGCATAATGGTGCTGATGCTTTGCAATAGTTCAACTGAGCTAAAAATGTTTTGTTGATGATTTTTGTTTGTTCTCAGTGTCTGAGGCTTCTTGTTTAAGTGTCCAACAATAATTGGCCAGCACTGATGGAGTCCAGTTGCCCTGATACTGTTTTTCCATGATCGCAATGTCCTGGTGAAACCTTTCACCATGCTCGTCACTGACTGCACCAAGGTTTGCAGGGAACATATCTAAATGAGAATGCAGAAAATGAATCTTTAGTGACATGTTGCACTTCATGGTTTTGTATTCTTGAAGCATGTTGTCAACCAGCTACATGTAGTTTGGTGCTCATTAGTTGCCAAGAAACATACCGCAGCTGTTGCAACATTAGCAAGACATTTTGCTATCATGAATCCTCCTGAAAATACAATTGCTTTATTGTTGTGAGTATACACTACGCTATGCGCATAGAGCATGTGCATCAACATGAATGCAAACTGATATAAACGCAATGCATAGAACGGTGTGTGTGAAATGCTTTTATAGCTTTTCTAAAACCTATCCTGCCAGCATCCGCCCTGCCTAAGCCTTAGCATTCTCACTCCATGTTGCATGGCTTGCACTAGGTGCAGTGTCACTGCATGCCCAGGAATGCTTGGAAACAAGATAGAAAGCTTTTCAGCTTACATTGTGGGCAACATTTTAATAGACTTAAATTATTAATTGAAATAACAAATATAGGCAATTTCAAAAACAGTACATGATAGGGAAATTTCATAGTGATTTTTGTAATCAGGACCCCAAAATCCATAGGATACACCCAAAAGTATTCAGGAAGCAAAATCTTTGTTGTCCAGTTATTTGTTTTACTGTAGCACCTAGGAGCCCAGGACATGGACCAGGATCCCATTGTGCTAGGTGCTGCACAAATATAGAACACAAAGACAATCTCTCTGCCAACAAGCTTACAGGCTAAGTATGAGATAAGATAGCAGATGGATAGAGACAGACAGTGGAATACAAGTAAACAATGAGTTAGAACAAGGAGTTGGTTAGAATAATAGCTAGTCGTCTCATTACACCTGTGGCCATTGTAAGTTTTTTGTAGGCATCCTAGCAAAAAGGATTTTTGGGGAGGGTTTTGAAGGTGGATGAGACATTTTTGTGGATATTTATGGAGAGCTTCTTCCAAACATGAGGGACAGCATGGAAGACAGCACAAAGGTCAAGTAAAGAACGAAGACATAGGCCGTCTTGCCTAGTAGTCACAGCTGGGCTGGGGTTCACACATTAGGGATTGTAGTCGGTGAGCAGGGATCAGAGGAATCACTGGAGCCATATTCAATAAACAAGAGTCGGGGTTAAAGTCAGGCCAAAATCAGAGATTGGAGATCTGATATCATATCAGGCAAGAATCAGGAAGCAGGGTCAGAGTCAGGCTGGAGTCAGAAGGCAAGTGTCAAACATCAGGAGACAAAGTAAGGTCTAAAGCCACCACAGGCCCAAAGCCTGTGTAGTTGCCCAGACAACTTCCTGGGTCACCCTCCAGGGTTAAATAAGGCATTTGGCCAATCAGAGGGCTGCACGATGATGTCACTCTGGGTCTCTTGGGTGGTACTTCTTGTGGCATCTACTCTCCATGTTGCTTCTTGGCTGTGACTCTACCTAGCATCCTGGTATCACTGTAGGAACATCAGCTATCACTGGAGCCTTACAGGTCACTTTGAAAATGTAACAAGTGTGTGACAGAGGTTAGCCTCATACACTGATTGGCAGGGAGACTCATCATCTTGATAGTGAATGAAAGATTACAGGTAGTTTGGGGATAGACCATTAAGGGCCTTGAAAGTGTAAACAAGCAGCTTATGTTTGATGAAATAGAGAATGGGGAGCCAGGAGGGATGTGAAGAGAGGTGAGACTTGAAGCAATGGGCTAGAACAGTGATCTTTGCAGCAGCACTGTATATATAATTGACTGATAATCTGTCATTATCATTATGAATTGTATATTCATATTCAAGTATCACTTAACAATGGACAAATCTCAAAAGTTTTGGAGTTTTGCTTTGGTTTGGATGCCATCTAAAATTTATCTGAACCTCTTGAATCTGCCAAACTGGGCTGTAAATTTCATGAACACAGTATTTATTACAGGAGTCTCACACCCTCTAGACCATGGGAATGGAAGAAAAACGTATCCAAACATTTTTAGAACTAAAATGGTCATTGAATTTGGCTTGTAGTAATGGGAGAATATTGGTAGGTTTTGTCTGTTTGTTTTGCCCCAGAACTGGTTCAACCATCACTACAGTTTACATGTCTTTAAGACTCCAACTACAAAGTTGAAAGCTGAAAGTTTTCTGTTGGCACTTCTCTGAAAACTTTTCAAATATTGTTTTTCTGGGAAGTCTTAAAAGAATTTCAAATAATTTTTCTAATTAAAAAATGAAAGATATTCTTTCTTATCAAAAGTTTTGCACCAGAAAACTTACTTCCTGACAAGCTGTGGCTTCAGCCAATTTACTCAGATGTTATGGTATGAATGTCTAGAATAGACAAGTCAGAGAATCTGGCCTGATGCACATTTATTTTGCTATATTAATCCCTGAGAAAAAAATCAGATAAGCAGGAATGCTTTTTACTGTAAGTTAATATCAAACTTTGCTGGAATAACATGCTTTTCAACACTCCTACATGGGTACTCACTGGGAGTTTTCAAGTTATATCAGAGATCTAAATGCAAAATGTATCATTCAGGAACATTTTACCTGATTCACCACTGTGTTACTCCAGCGGTGTGGCAGTATATTTCTACTGATACAACAGAGTTACAGTGCCGTAAAATTGCAATGTTGAACTAGGCCTATTATGTGTATTTGTGATGCTCTCTGGAGAATGTTGCTTCTCTATTATAATGGAATGGATTATACGGAGGCATGTATATACTGTCAGTATTCTCATCTGTGACAAATATAAAATTACTCCAATATTTCTCATGTTATAGGAAGGAAAATTATACCTATTTTCTTCAGACCTGCAGTTTGGATTTTTTATTTTTAAATAAAAGAAGTTTTATAAGACTGAAAAAGCAAAGAACTATATTTGACAGTTAACTGATGCCATCCTTTAAAACTCATATCCCATGCTAGTCATGGGACAAATGTCCAAATCAGATTATTGTTCTTATTATTTAAGGAATTGAGTACGATAGCTGTGCACGGCATAAATTCACTGCAGGCTGTTTGGAATCACTGCTATAATAAAATAAAAATATATGGCATGAGATTTCAAATCTGTTTAGCTTCTTAAAGCATTGCAGACAGTGGGTGCAATCCTAACCTTATTGATATAAATGACCAAGCTCCCACTGACTTCAAGCAGGCTGGAAACTTCACTGAGACAATTTATATCCTTAAATCATATTATGCAGATTAATATTTGGGATCCAATGAATTTTTTAGACTTCTGTTTTTAAAAGCAGCAGAACCATAACCACATCTCTACATTATAATAACTAGCAGAACATATGCATGTACTCATCATAACTAAATCTATGTTTGTGTCTGTGTAGTAAACATAGGCAGGGTCTATACTGATGACAGCAAATTCACCGCCATCAGATCGATGTCTCTGGATCAACTGAGCGGTATGTGTAGACCCGCTCAGTTGATTCAGAAAGCGATGGAGGAAAACCACCCCTGTAAGTGGCACAATGTAGTGTGGCCGGCGCGTGGAACAGACTCAACAAAGTCGATGGGAGATACACAAGAGTTTAACATCACTTGCGTATCTCCCATCGACTGCTGCCGAATCCGGAAGGTAAGTGTAGACCAGGACATATTTACTAGTTAGCTCCATCCTTCTGAAAAATATTACATCCCCATCAATACACATAGAACACATCTGATTAATTTCATTTCCTGGGTATTGGATATTATAGAAAAAACACATCTGAACTAACACGGCAATATGAATATTCAGGGGTAAGGGAGGATGTATTGTGGAGTCCACTTTTACCTTAGTTCTAGATAGCTTATGGTACATTATTTACTTGAAATTGAAGGCAACAGTGACCTAGTATGTAAGGCTAAGAAATCTATATTGCATAGTTTTACTCCTTATAACTTTTCCAAGAATCAAAGTTATAGTCTGATTCTTCTTTACAACTGTATTTATATTTATTAAATGACAATGGGTTGTATTTCTTAATTCTTTTCCAGCACACTGTATATAAATGACTGGTTTACATTAGAGCTTCACACTGAATGATTTGTGGACTTCATCCAAATCTGGTTCATAGATAGCAAATCACTGAAGGTCAGATTTTCTCCCCTGCTGGGGCCACTTTATGTTGCTTAGGTAAATACAAGTACAAAATGTCGTTAAACTCTTCAGAGATTCACAGTGGGGAATTCTCCATGCAAAGGAGAAATTTCCACTTTCATAAAAATGTTGGTGGTGACATAGCTGTGCAAGCTGTGCTCAGACGTACATTCTAAGAACATAAGAATGTCCATACTGGGTCACAACAA
This sequence comes from Mesoclemmys tuberculata, assembly GCA_007922155.1. NCBI lineage: Eukaryota > Metazoa > Chordata > Testudines > Chelidae > Mesoclemmys > Mesoclemmys tuberculata. The sequence continues at coordinate 81,408,979 of ML675604.1, read as the reverse complement.
TTGTCCATCTATTCCAGTATCCAGTCTTCTGACAGTGGCCAATATCAGGTGCTTCAAAGGGAAAGAACAGAACAGATAATTATAAGTGATCCATCCCCTGTCACCCATTCTCTGCTTCTAGCAAACAGAGTCTAGGGATACTTCAGATAATGATTTTGCATCCCTACCCATCCTGGCTAATAATCATTGATGGACCCATCCTCCATGAACTTATCTAGTTTTTTTTTTAACCCTGTTATAGTCATAGGCCTTCACAACATCCTTGGGCAATAGTGACAGTCCCACAGGTTGACTGTTCATTATGTGAAGAAATACTTCTTTTTGTTCTTTTTAAGCCTTCTGCCTATTAATTTCATTTGGTGACCCCTTGTTCTTGTGCAATGAGGAGTTAATAACACTTTCTTATTTATTTTCTCCACATCAGTCATGATTTTATAGAACACTATCGTATCCCCCCTTTAGTTATCTCTTCTCCAAGTGGAAAAATTCCAGTCTTTTTAATCTCTCCTCACATGGAAACCGTCCCATACCCTTAAACATTTTTGTTGCCTTCCCTTTACCTTGTCCAATTCCAATGTATCTTTTTGAAATGGGGCAACCAGATCTGCATGCAATATTCAAGATCTGGGAATACCATGGATTTATAAAGAGGCAATATATTTTCTGTCTTATCATCTACCCCTTTCCTAATGATTCCTAACATTCTCTCATTTTTTTGAACTGCCGCTGCACATTGAGAGAACTATCCACAATGACTCCAAGATCTCTTTCTTGAGTGGAAACCGCTAATTTAGACACTATCATTTTATATGTATTGTTGAGATCATATTTTGTAATGTGCATTACTTTGCATTTATCAACACAGCATTGCTTCTGCCATTTTGTTGCCCAATCACCCTGTTTTCTGAGATCCCTTTGTAACTCTTCACAGTCTGCTTTGGACAACTGTCTTGAGTAGTTTTGTATCATCTCCAAGTTTTGCCACCTCAGTGTTTACCCCCTTTTCAGATTGTTTATGAATATTTTGAGGTCCCAGTACTGACCCCTGGGGGATGCCACTATTTCCCTCTCTCCTTTCTCAAAACTGGCCATTTATTCCTACATTTCGTTTTCTATCTTTAAGCCAGTTATTCATCCAGGAGAGGACCTTACCTCTTATCCCATGACACCTTACTTTGCTTAAGACCCTTTGGTGAGGGAATTTGTCAAAGGCTTTCTGAAAATCTAAGTATGTTATATCCACTGGGTCACCCTTACATGCTTGTTGTCACCCCTCAAAGAATTCCAGTAGACTCTGGGACTAATTTCAGAAAGAAGGAAACACACTTCTTTAACTGGGCTAGATTCTAACAGTGGGCCTGATACTCAGTCACCCTACATCTTGAAAAGTCATTTACACTCGTACAAAGTGAGTGCGGAGTAGGTTAACATTGCTACCATTCTAATTTATTAGGGATTTGCACCCTCTGTCCAATCGCTTTATTTGGTTTAAGTGGTATAGATCTATGGCGAATCAGGCCTCAGTCTTCCATAATTTTGCTTTTTCCTAGATTTAGGACTGGTTAAAAATGATCAAGGAGAAGAAATGCCAACAAAGCAAATGAGATTCCCTCTGGTTTCCACAGCCCATTCTACTGCCACTCAAACCATTGTCATAATTTCCATGATTGGACACCTTGTAAAGAGCCTTTATGACTCCTAACTGAAATCCTTACAATTAGACTTCATTAACCAACTGGGTTTATATTTGTTCCTCTCTAGCTTTCTAGGGACTTTGATATTTACAGTGTAACATTAAGGATAGTTTCACTGTAGAGATCAGAACCAAATGATACTACATTCTGATATACTTCATATTATTTCTTTGACTGTTCTTTTCAAAACAATTTTACAGCATACTAAGTCAATTATTCTTTTGTTAAAGTATAAGTGCCAAGCATAATCTGATCTTCATAGGAAGCAACCCATGTTCCTGGCTCCCTTCTTCAGTTTCCACTGTCATTATTGACAGTTGTCTGATTTTATAGAAGCTGCAAATCTCTTCACTCTTTATGTCCAAAACATTGGAAACCTCAAACAGTTTGCCAGTAAACATTTGATATATGAAAAGAGAAGTAAGTTGCAGAACTAAGTATTTGTTTTCACTTACCATTTGCAAAATATTAATTTTGAGAACAGATTAAATCATGTCTCATATGTGCAGGGTTCTCCAGCATAAATACCATAGCCACTGAATATTCTTCTGAATGCAGGTCATGCTCTGTCAAAGGGTAATAACAGAATTTATTATTCTCCTGGCTCCTTTTTTCATTGTGAAAATTCATTTCTGGTGATAATGAAATATTCCAGGGAATTCCAGACGTGACTCTTTCTGCAAGTGTCCTGACACAGCTCAAACTCTTCATAGCCTCCCATCCCCACAACATGAAGGAACAGGAGGCTGGAAGCAGACTGGAAGATGTTATTTTCTCAGTTTCTTCCCACATAAAAGAGTGAATGTACTAAATGCAGTTGTGTGTGTATCGTTTCCCTAACGTGAAGAAATAGTTTGGGGATCCTGAGAAGAAACAGACTATGGCAAAAATTCCTGAGGGGAGGGAGGTGCATCTGTGGGGATCTCTGAGAGGAGGGAGGCACTGCAGGAGGGAAATGCTTCCCAACTGGAGGGAATAGCAGCTAGAGGGCACTGAAGGGACAAAGTTATAGAGTTTTCTGAGGAGCGGGAGGAGCAGAATGGGTTTTGAGGGAATGGAAGCTGAGTGAATGATGAGGCACTTTTAATTACACTTATTTCAACCACTTACTGGAAATTTCAGCATTCAGAGCAGGAGTAGGATAGGCCGCAATGTGAACCATTATGGGAGAAGGTCCTGGCCAGGGCTGAAGTACCTTGGCAGGACAGTGAGGAGAAGCATTCACAATCCTTACTTGGGCTGCATAAATTCTAGGGATAGATGACACCAGTGGCCCCAGGCTTGCAAAAAGAACCATATGGGCACCCACCATGCCCACATATAAATTCCCCACAGTAGATGGGGCTCACGTGGGGGACACAGATGTACCCAGGAATCAGCTGCAGGGCTTATGGCAGTCAGCCATAACATTATCTGGAAACACTACATTATCCGTAAAACTGTATAAAATATAAGAGAAAATAAAAGAGGAGAAAAATAAAATGAACAGTGATTATGTAAAACCTCTGAAACTTTTTGCCTTTTGTACAGGATTTGACCATGTGTAAAAATCGAGCACCCACTGTAAAACTTGAATCATAATAACTTTGGCTTTACTATTACTTTTCTACATTGATATGTTTCTTTGCTAGTCATTGTAAGTACACTAAACACAGACAGTAATAGGACTGTATCCATGGCTATTTTACTTCTTCATCAGTTGCTTCTGTCTCTTGCCATCATGTATGACTTAATGCTGGTGCTCCTATAAACTCTAGTGGGGAGGAAAGCATTGTAGTTCTGTGCCATTGTACTTGGATTATATAACTTAGTTGTTTCAGCATGGTATTTTTCAGAGGTTTTGGTAATTTGGCTCTCTCTATTTTAACAGTGATGAGACAATGAGCCGCCAATGTGATATGGCTGTTAAAAAAGCAAATGCGGTTTTAGGATGCATCAGGCGAGGTATTTCCAGCAAGGAAAAGGAGGTGTTAGTGCCGTTATGTACGGCGCTGGTGAGACCCCACCTGGAATATTGTGTGCAGTTCTGGTGTCCCATGTTTAAGAAGGATGAATTCAAACTGGAACAGGTTCAGAGACGGGCTACTAGGATGATTTGAGGAATGGAAAATCTGCCTTATGAAAGGAGACTCAAAGAGCTTGGCTTGTTTAGCCTGGCCAAAAGAAGGCTCCGGGGGGATATGCTTGCTCTATATAAATATATCAGGGGGATTAACGTTAGGGAGGGAGAGGAATTATTTAAGTTTAGTACTAACATAGGCACGAGGACGAATGGGTACAAACTGGATATTAGGAAATTTAGACTTGAAATTAGACGAAGGTTTCTAACCATGAGGGGAGTGAAGTTCTGGAACAGCCTTTCCGAGGGAAATAGTGGGGGCAAATGACTTATCTGGCTTTAAGACTAAGCTTGATAAGTATATGGAGGGGATGTTATGATGGGGTAGTTTAATTTAATTTGAGCAATTGATTTGGATTATCGGCAGATAAGTCTGCTCAATGGTCTGTGGGAATGTTGGATGGGATGGGAACTGAGTTACTGCAGAGAATTCCTTTTTGGGTGTTGGCTGGTGAGTCTTGCCCACATGCTCGGGGTTTAGCTGATCGCCATATTTGGGGTCGGGAAGGAATTTTCCTCCGGGGCGGATTGGCAGGGGCCCTGGAGGTTTTTCGCCTTCCTCTGCAGCGTGGGGCATGGGTCGCTTGCTGATGAATTCCCTGCAGCTTGAGGTCTTCAAATCTCACTTTTGAGGATTTCAATAACTCAGTCATGGGTTCGGAGCTGTTATAAATGTGTATGGGTAGGGTTTTGTGGCCTGCCTTGTGCAGGAGGTCAGACTAGATGATCATTTTGGTCCCTTCTGACTTATGAGTCTATGAGTCTATAAACTACATTGTATTTGACCAAAGTATTTTGTCTCTTATTAATAGGTTTTGCTAAAATTTAGTAAGTATTAAAAACTTGAATACCACAATCTAAATACAGTTCTAATAAAACATTTTAAATAATGTAACTCAAATGACTCTTTTCATTTTTTTGGTTGCTACCTTCAGAGGTTTAATTTAATGAGTCCTGATACTAACAGTATGTCTATTGTATGTACACAGAAGACAGAGCATGAATAAATTACATTATTGCAAGAGAATTTTGAAATAGGCCTGTTAAAATATGCAGGTGTTTTTTTTTATCATTACCTCCAGCTCTGATGGTATTAACGTAAGTCTTGACTTCAATTTCTTTACCTAGTTAAAAATGCATCGACAGAATTTTGGTTTTTAAAAAATCTGACAATATTACTAAAGGTGTTTAAGCACAAAAACATTGAATGAATGCATACGGATTTTTTCCTTCATAAGAAATATTCCTGGTATAACTTGGGTAGTTAATAAAATTAAATATGAAAGTAAAACTATGAATCTCTTAAATTATACTGACTGAAAAATGCAAACATCGACCAGGTATCAGTCTCCAAAGATAAAGCTGGGACTGAAAAATTTGTGTTTTCAGCCAGAACAGCAGGAGACTATTTAGTTTTCTTCTGCAGTATATGCAGTTGCAGATATAAAGATACACCAAAAGGGATTGGAGTTTTTTTATTTAATTTTACAGCACAAAAACAAATGCCAAACTTCTACGAAAGACCTGATAGACCTAATTATAATACCATTTTCTATTACATGGAAAACTTCTTACATTCAAGTATAAATTAATCCTCACTACAGTAAGTAGGAAGCAAAAATAAAATGTTGAAATTTCTTTATCTTTGAAGCACAGCAAGACTCCACTCACAGTAGATAAACATGTATTTGCAGTCATTTAGCCAGATAGCTTGGTTAAGAAAAAAAAAGAATGGATCTGGAAGAGGATGACAAAATATGCGCTCTTCCTCCAGTTGGAAGTCAATGAGACTCCACATGAGTGCAGGAGTCTATGCAAGCAGATCTAATTGCACAATCCAGGTCTAAATTAATAACACTACAACACGATACAATTGACAATCATTTAGAAGTGCTATGTGCATTCCACTAGCTCCTCTACTGTGTTTGGTCACGTAAATAAGACATAGACACATGAATATTTGATGAACACCCATCAACCAAATTTATTTAGAAACAATAAAATCTATATATTTCTGGTAGATTAATACCTGTGATTCCTAAACCAACTGCAGGCCCTGGGTTAAGTCTGACAGAGTCCACTTTGAGTGGATATGGGGAATCTTTTGCAACAGCATCTCAGAAATGTATTATAATTTCATAGAGTTCCAGCTGCAAGAATATAAATGCTATTAGTTTCTCTATTGTGTAGGTGTTGGGCAATTTCTGTAAGGGTTAAATCAGGATAATCAGAAACTCTTTAACCTCTTGTGTCTCATCTAAAGGCATAAACTGTCAGATTACATCAGTCTCTGTTTAGTCAGTCTCCAAAATTTGCATCTATGCGATACAGCACTGAAACTGAAAACCCTTAATACAGAATTATATCATGTAACCTGGCAGTTTATTACTGTAAAAGAAACATAAGGAGGAAAGTTAATGAATTTGTAAGGATCCTGATCCATAGAGAAAAGGGCAAATATCTCATATCTATCAGGAGACACAATCTGAACT
>ML675604.1:81152514-81402664 GCA_007922155.1 Mesoclemmys tuberculata | reverse complement strand
AGAAAAGGGCAAATATCTCATATCTATCAGGAGACACAATCTGAACTGTACCTTTACTAACCTTAGGAAAAAGGAACTGATCTGAGTGTTTAAATAAGATTCTGGGATTTTTTGCTTTCTATCAACAAATTATAGCTGAATAATAATGATCTCTATCAACTTCATTGTCTTTCTGTATTCATTACAGTATTTGGAAATAGTATTGCATTTTAAAGTGTGGTGAGGACAACTGCAATACACTAATGCTTAAGTTTATGCCCTGTAATCACTAGAGCTCAGTTGCCTATTAAAAATCAGGGTGTAGACAAATCTGCTTAACTAGAGTAGTGTGATTGGAGCAATCACTATATTTGTTAAAGAACCATTCTAGAATTCCACTGAAAACCCCACTTTTCTTACACAAGAAATGATCTACAAGAAGGAAGAGATTATATTAGAGAGCTCCCGGGAGATTCATTTACCGTTTGGAGGGAAGTTAAAGTATTGATGTGTAACTGCAGGTAAAAGAGAAGGCACACATACACATGCACATTTACAGTACTGAAGCAATTTGATATAGTAATGCTCTAAGTTTTAAGGTAAAGAACTTTACACCAGAAGTAATTAAAATATCCAAAGTGTGTCTGTACTTGTGCACAGGGGAAGTAATTGACTGGGATTATCCTAGAGATATAAATATTTATCATACTCTCTTTGAATGTATTCTCTGAGTGGTCTCACTGAAGTCAAAGTGCTAGTCAGTGTGAGTGAGGGTATGTGTACATTGCACAATTTGCACAGACTCCTGCTAGCACACTTAAAATAGCTGTGTAGTTGTTGCTTTGTTTGCTCAGGCTGGAGGTTGGAATCTCAAGCCCACCTGCCCCGGCTTCAGATCCTGAGTTGTAATGTCTACACAGTGTTTATAGTGTGCATGCTTAATCACCACCAGCACGAGTCTGTGCACTCGAGATGGGAGGCTTGCTCTGAGATCACCTATAGACATAGCCTATAGATATCAGAATCTGACCCTTAATAATCTCTCTCTTTGCCATCTCTCTTTCTATACAGAAACACACTACCATTGATATCCAAGCTAAGAATTTGACCCTGCAAACTTTAGTCCCGTGAATAAACCCATTGGCCACTTATATAACTTAAAATGCACTCATAATCTGTGGAAAGAAATCACCAAAGTATCAAAAAAGCAAAATAAATTACAGTAAATTCTGGTATAATGTTTTTTACAGGGTTTTGAGAATTAAGAGAATTATTTTAAAGGAGAAATCATCCTTTGCACTATAAAATAATCAAGCTATTTATACATTGTTGGATACATGGCATGGACATATCTTTTGATGCAGCCCATTACAAATGGTAAGGTTGAAAGTCTACCTTGCTACATAAAATTCACACTAGTGTAACTTCATGGGATTCAGTGGAATTACATAAAAACAGCCCAGTGGATTGGAGAATTAGGTCTATTGAGTTTAATTTGGGGCTTGATCCTACATATTCTTACTCATAAATAGTCTTATTCACAAGTAGTAGCACCATGTGGAGTCAATGGAACTGTTTGCATGTGTTAGCAGTATTTGTATTAGAAAGGTTCTGTGGGATCAGAACCTAAGTCCATTGACATTTTGATAATGAGTGCTGTCATTTTCTTACATCACTCTGAAACTCAATAGAGAAGAGTTAAATAGGGGTTAATTACACATTTCTAGATATTTTCCTGTCCTGTTCTGGAATGAATTTCTCAGAATCTCCCATATGTTGTTAAAATCAGTATAATAGATCTGGAGTTTGATCTGCTCCACATCCTTTATCAAGTTTATAAAATAGTTTCTTCCTTAATTACTCATCCCTCCTTCAGATTTCTAAAGATGTTGGAGAATAGCCATCTAGGTGTACCTCCATTTTTGATGTTTTGGTGGATCTTATCTAAACCTTGAGTTTATCAGACTTATATATTTTGATTTCTTGACCACCTGTATAGTTTTGATCCTGATTTTCCTGTTTCTTCCCATGCTCTTGGGTAATGTAAACCTGCTTCTGCTCTGTACTTTTATGTTGTTAAGTAAAGAATTCATGTATATTTTTAATAAAGTTATTTCTCCTGTCAATTAATTGTTGTCATATTTCAAAAGCGCTGCAGATTCCATATCTGACTCTTTTTTCTTTACATATTACAATTATTTATTGTAACCTCTTGTAGCCTTCTAATCACTCTCTGTCTTTCTGAACATTATTCTACTGTCAGATTAAATTCTATATTATTTAATCCCACTCCTTTTCCTTATTGGCATTTCTGAATGCTTTAGGCACTCTTTGTTCCTCCCCACCAGTAAAGTATTTCTATTGCTAGGCTGCAGGTGTTAACCAATATATATTTGTTAGGCATACTATAAAACCCATTAATATACTTTATATATGGGAGTTGGAAAGTTACGTTAACTGATTTATTATGCTCTTCCCACAGTTCTGTTCATCCATGTCAAGCATTCCACAACACTTTGCAAAACTGAAGTCAGCTTTGGCATTAGAAAATCGGGACCTTGTCAAAGCAAAGATGCGTGAATTTTTTGTATCAAGTACAGTTAGGGAGTGCTTTCATGGCTCATCAACACTTGGAATGTAGTATTCAAAACAAGACATGGGAAAGCATAGGGAGGTACCAAGGACAAATGTGTCACAAAATATTAGGTTAAACTTAAACTTTTAGTGACATACAAAGGTGATGTAACATGTCAAATCAAATTATAAATACCGTTTGCTGAAATATGTATCTTTGAAGTATACCTTCTGTATAAGGGGAACACTCTGTGAAACTTTGCTTCCCAGAAGGAGGGTTATGACAGACTGTATCCCTGCATCCACTCTTGTAATAATCTTTGTACAAAGTATGCTTTGTGAGATATGATTTGAAAACTCATAATTTTCTTATCATTTTTGTCCTGGTAAAACGTAGGTGGCAACATTGTATAATGTAAAGTTATAAGATCCCGATGTGTGGTGTTACTAAAAACATGTTTCAAGTCTGGGGAATGGCCAAACCAGCTACTCAGAGAAAAAGGGCAAGCTGCCTGCTCAGACAGGTGTAAACAAATCTAATGGACCATTACTTACTAAATGATCATTCTTTGTCAGGAGAAGGGGAGTCCACAAAAAATCTACATTTTAGCAAAAAACCACCATGGGATTCCTGTCCACACCGACTGCTTGTTGCCAAGGCCCCAGGTGGAGATACTTCTCAAAGGGGGGAAAGCAGAGACAATCCAAGAGTACCCCTCTTTTTCTCTTTGCCCACTGCATCCACAGCATCTGAAGGACAAAGGAAGCAGCATTGGACTGGGGGAGGGATGCTGGCCTAAGAGTTTGCCTGTGATCTGCTAAAGTATGCAGTAATAAAACTTTGCTTTTAATTTAACATAGTTTGTTAAGTTAGACATAAGTTGTGCTTTATCTTTCTTTTATTTTTAACCATTTCTGACTTGTATGCCTCATTATTTGTATTCACTTAAAAGCTATCTCTCTAGTTAGTAAACTTGCTTTAAAGTTTTATCTAAACCACTGTGTTTGAACTGAAGTGTCTGGGACACACCAGTTGGGGGAACAGAACATGTGCATATCATTTGTATTAATTAAATGACAGACTTTTTAGACGCTTGTATTGTCCAGAAGAGGGCTGGGCAGTACAAGACACACATTTCTGGGGGAAAATCCAGGAGGAAAGGTGTTGGGGTCACGCTGTAATATAATCAAGTCTGGTGAGAACCAGAGTATAACCCAAATGTGATTGGCAGGCTACAGATTCACACACTCAGGTGTCACTTTCATGCGGGAAGGCTGTTTGTGAGCTGCGCAGGTGGGAGTTCCTTCAGCAGAGCATTGTAAGTCATCCAAGGATGACACAGACACCCATAAGTCTGGATTGATCCCTGGGAATGTCACAAGATTATGTCGTCTTCTTTTTTTTTTTTTTTTTTTGTATTGTACTGTTTTGTCTTTAGACAATAAGTTTGACTAAGTTTGGTAATATGGTCTCCTGAACATTTTTAAGAACTAACTGTGAGTGTAGGCCAACAATTGGCTGCACATTTCAGTCAATATAGGTCAGACTAGATAATCACAATGGTCCCTTATGGCCTTGTTTCTATGAGTTTCCTTCCATTTTGGTCGTTCAGACATCAGCTTGCATTTTCCTTTGTTTTCTCCCAGACAATTCTTCTCTTCTTTCTCATGACAAGTCTGTAAAGTTCCTAGACACTCAACAAGAGCCAAGATTTTCAAAAGTGATTGATTTTGGATGCTTCCATTTACAGTTACCCAGCTGGAGACATCACGGAGATGTGAACTGTGGAAAGTACAGGACATTCACACAGTGAAAATCAATCCCTTTGAAGCTGTGTCAGTTTGGGGACACAAAAATTGAGGCATCCAAAAATCACAATCTTTGCTAAATTTTTATATGTGTACTTTGACATGAGAGAAGCATTTCTAGATCAAATAAATAAAATATACAGTGAGGGAAGACAGTTTGATATCACCTTTAATAAATAATTTTAAAGTGTTACATCTGTTGTTTGTTAATACTGTATTTCATTATATAAGTTACATCTCTATCCCATACACTTTAATACTGTGTAGGACTTCATTGTTATGTTTCTGCTTTAGTGTTGTGGTGGTAAAGTGTTTAAATCATTGAAGCTTTGGTCTCTTGATTTATTTTGCCAACAGAAATACCTAAAAAACCTGACTTATTATACAGCTAGAAATGGATTTTGCAATAGGTCTGCATACTTTCTGCATGTATTGTATCTGTCTATCCGTGTAGGTATTCACAGTGGACAAGTTGCCAGGAAAATTATGTATATCTACACACATAGTCTCCTCAACATCCATTTATACTACTGTTTATTCATTTAGGCTTTGATTCAGCAAGGTACTTAAGTGTGTTTATAACTTGGAGCACATGTGTATTCCCATTGAAATCAATGGGGTTGCAAATGGACTCATAGAAGGGACCATTATCATCATCTAGTCTAACCTCCTGCATAATGCAGGCCACAGAACATTACCCACCCCTTCCTGTAATATACCCCTAGCCTAAGACTGAGTTATTGAAGTTCTCAAATAATGATTTAAAGACTTCAAGGTACAGAGAATCCACCAGCAAGTGACCCATGTCCCATGCTACGGAGGAAGGCAAAAAAAAAAACAAAACCCAGGACCTATGCCAATCTGCCCTGGGGAAAAATTCCTTCCTGATCCCATATATGGCAATCAATTAAACCTGAGCAGGGTGCAAGTCTCACCATCCAGACACCCAGAAAGAATTCTCTGTAGTAACTCGGAACCCAACCCACCTAACTTCCTTTCACAGGCTATTGGGCATATTTACCACTAGTAATCTAAAATAATTCAATTGCCAAATTAGGTTGTCCCATCATACCATTCCTTCCATAAAATTTATCAAGCTCAGTTTTGAAGCCAGCTAGGTTCTTACCCCCACTGCTCCCCTTGGAAGGTGTGACGGTGGCTGCATCGGGGGGGCCTTGAGGTGTATTCAAGAGCTCTGATTATCCCTTCTACACCAGTCTTGCGTTGGGAGATTCACACTGGCTGGATTGGGGAGGGACATTTATTATGTTATTTAACATCAATATGTCAAAATCATAATAATTCATGTGAGATATGCCATGTCAGGTACTGTTAGAAAGACTATAATGTGCTAAGTAAGATGATGATGTTTCTGTTCATGTGTTATATGTGTAATGGAAGTTATGGATATGTTTGATATATCTGTATTTCAAATTGTGCTTTGTCTGGGTGACACCCCGGACAGGATGGCTGCAGCACTAGCCTGCTTCATGGCTCTTTAAGGAAATTTACAGGTACAATGGGCCCAGGGGAAGAAGCCAGGGATATACCTGATGAGTCACCAAGACTTACTCATGTGACTCAGGACTCCATCTTGTTCCTGTAAAATTCCACAAGCAGCATGGCAAAGACCAAAGGACATAAAAGGCAGTTGCCCAAGATCCATTTTGTCTTTCAGTCCTCACTTACCTCTGGATCAACTCATCTACAACTAAACTGAAGCTGTGAAACAAAGGACTGAGACCCATCCAGGTACTGGATGAATACCGGAGGGACTGTACAAGCCTGCAAACTCCACAATTCTACTACAAACCTGATATATATGGACTTTCAAATCAATTGTATGTGTCTGATTGCTTTAATCCTTTAACATTTCTCTTACAGTTTGTTTCTTTCTTTTTATGATAAACCTTTAGTTTTAGTTACTAAAGGATTGGCTGGCAGCGTGGTATTTGGGTAAGATCCAAACTTATATTGATCTGGTACTGTGACTGACCCTTTGAGGTCAGGAGAAACCTTTTTGGTAAAGAGCACAGAGTTTTAAATAACTGGTCTCTTTACTCGACCTCTGGCTGATTGGGAGCCAGAGACTGAAATTCAGTAAAGTGGGCTGTGTATATTTTTATTTTGGCTTCTTGATAACCAGTATGGAGAATCAGAAGCATTATTCGTGGCTGATTGGGAATTCTGACTTCAGTGTCATCCACCAGTGCTGGGAGAATCTTCTTTTGTAGCGTGCCCTGTCCTTGGCTTTTTCAGGTGGCTTCCCCAGGCATGGTCGGGTCACAGAAGGCTGTTCCAGAACTTCACTCCCCTGATGGTTAGAAACCTTCATCTAATTTCAAATCTAAACTTCCTGATGGCCAGTTTATATCCATTTGTTCCTGTGTCCACATTGGTGCTGAACTGAAATAATTCCTCTCCCTCCCTGGTATTTATCCCTCTGATGTATTTATAGAGAGCAATCATATCTCCCTCAGCCTTTTTTTGGTTAGGCTAAACAAGCCAAGCTCTTTGAGTCTCCTCTCGTAAGGCAGGTTTTCCATGTCTCGGATCATTCTAGTAGCCCTTCTCTGCACCTGTTCCAGTCCGAATTAATCTTTTTTAAACATGGGAGACCAGAACTGCTCACAGTATTCCAGATGAGATATGACCAATGCCTAACAGTATAATGGTACTAACATCTCCCTACCTCTACTGGAAATACCTCACCTGATGCATCTTAGGACTGCATTAACTTTTTTCATAGACACATCACATTATTGGCACATAGTCATCCTCTGATCAGCTAATACTCCCAGGTCCTTCTCTTCCTCTGTCACTTCCAACTGATGTGTCCCCACTTTATAGCAAAAGTTCTAGTTATTAGTCCCTAAATGCATGACCTTGAACTTTCCACTATTAAATTTCATCCTATTTCTATTACTCCAGTTTACAAGCTTATCTAGATCTGTTGTATGACATCCCGGTCTTCCTCTGTATTAGCAATACTTCCCAACTTTGTATCATTCACAAACTTTATTAGCACACCCCCACCTTTCAGTATGATCCATTGTAGTCTCCTCTTTAACCAGTTCCTTGTCCACCTTCCAATTTTCATATTAATCCCCATCTTTTCCAATTTAACTAAAAATTCCCCATGTGGAACTATATCAAATGCTTTACTGAAATCTAGGTAAACTAGATTCACTAAATATGCTATGTCTATCTTCTCGAAAAAGGAGATCAGGTTGTTCTGGCATGAGCTACCTTTTGTAAAGCCATGTTATATTTTGTCCCAATTACTGTTAACTTCGATGTCCATAACTACTTTCTCTTTCAAAAAATTTTCCAACACCTTGCATACTAACCTTGCATACTTGCAAACTAACAGGCTTGTAATTACTTGGATTGCTTTTTTTCTCTTTCTTAAAAATAGGAACTATGTTAGCAATTCTCCAGTCATACAGTACAACCACTGAGTTTACAGATTCATTAAAAATCCATGCTAATGGGCATGCAATTTCATGTGCCAGTTCCTTTAATATCCTTGGATGGAGATTATCTGGGACCCTCGAATTAGTCCCATTAAGCAGTTCGAGTTTTGCTTCTACCTCAGATGTGGTAATTTCTACCTCCATATCCTCAAACCCATTAGCCCCCCTGACACTATCCCTAATCTCTTTGTTAGCTTCATTAAAAACTGAGGCAAAGTATTTGTTTAGCTATTGGGCCATGCCTAGATTATCCTTAACCTCCACCCCATCCTCAGTGCTTAGCGGTCCCACTTCTTTCTTTGTTTTCTTCCAATTTATATTGCTATAGAACCTTTTACTACGGGTTTTATTTCCCTTTGCAAGGTCCAACTCTGCTTGGCTTTTGGTATTTCTCACTTTGTCTCTACATGTTCTGACCTCAAAGAGATATCTTTTCCTTGCTGATTCCACCCATCTTCCACTTTTTGTAGGCTTTCTGCTTTCTCTTAATCACCTGTCTGAGATACTTGCTCATCCAGCTTGGTCTAGAACCCTTACATACGATTTTTTTCCCCTTCCTTGGATTACAGGCTTCAGATAGTACCTGCAACTTTGACCTGAAGTAATGCCAAGCCTCCTCCACCTTTAGATCCATGAGTTCTTCAGTCCAGTCTACTTCCCTAACTACTTTCCTTAATTTTTTTTTAAGTTAGCCCTTTAGAAATCAAAGACCCTAGTCACAGATTTATTTTTGTTTATCTTTTCATTTAGTTTGAATTGAATTAGCTCATGGTCACTCGAGCCAAGGTTGTCCCCTACAACCAGTTCTTCTACAAGATCCTCACTACTCACCAGTATCCAATCTAAAATGTCATCCCATGTTGGTTCAGCAACTATTTGATGAAGGAAGCTATCAGCAATCATTTAAAGTTGTTCATGCACTTAAATATGTTGCTGAATTGGGGCCATCGGGTCAGTTTGTGACAATTCTCAGAGCAGATCTGCAAGGAGGAATGGGCAAGGCTTTCTGTGCATGAGCCAGACAAAAATGGCGATCCATGAGAGCAAGAATTGCTCCTAGCTAGTGGCTGTAACTATTATACAATGGAGAACAGGGAGGCAGTGGAACCTTAGCCTGACCTCCTCCATGCCACAAAAAGGAATGTAAACTGCACTCTACATTGGGTAATAGCATGCTCCCTGAGGGTTCCTGGATGCATTGTGCTCTGTTCTTCCCCAATACTGGGAAGTGCCTGAAAGATTTTATTGAGCCCATAATTTGTATAAACTTGGTTTTCATCTGATTAGTTTTGAAGCACTAATTTATTCAATATCTGTCTGGATAAATAAGGCATAATTCCACTAAAAGGCTGGAGTGGCAAAGGGTAAAAAAGTATCTGATTAAATTATTCTGTGGTGTGCTCCTCTCTCAGTCACCTGTAGTAGAGTGTTCTCACATAGTTTGTTAATGAATCAGATTGACCTCTGGTAGTTTAAACAAATTTGTTCCATGTCCTCCCTGAAGCCTTCAGTTATTTGATTTTTCTTTCTGCAAGCTCGTTGGAACCTCCTATTTTGCAAAGTACATCATGTATCTAGATACTTTATAGTAATTAATGTAACAATTTTTTTCTGGTTATCATTTCAGGTTCAAGGTCACTCTATTAGAAGGAACATATTTAATGTCAGCAGCAGCTACAGCTGACAGCACAGATTGTACCAAGTATGATAGCTTGTTTAAACATCTTTTTCAGTAAAGGTAGTAGTGAACATTTCTTGTCACCAGATTAAAAAAAGAACCTGTAGGTGGCCACATGAATAGATACATCCATTAGCTCAATGTCCAAACTATGTCTGAAACTCTTTGTTGCACTTTTAAACCCAGAGTAACACTTACTTACTTTTGAAGAGGAAATTCCCCTACAGGAGAACCACCCTTTTCTTTACCTCTTCACTATTTTCTGAGAGTTTATGGAATCAGTATAAAATATCATGGTAGTCCAAATCTTAAACTTTATAGCAGTGTAACAATTTAAACTCATGCCCTAGACAGTGAGAGGTTTAATTTTCTAGCAGAGAACTACATGAACCTCTTTATAGTAAATCAATGTATCTTCTTTAAATAAGTGTTAAACTTTTGGAAACCTCAAACAATTATTTAATTGACCTCTAACTGAAGGAAGGAGTATCTTCTGTCTTACAAGTCACATCACTGAATTACAGAGTCTTAGGCAAAAGCAGCCTAACCCATGCCCTAACCCTAACCCATGTAGATTTTCATTCATGAACTTCTGTATTAGGTTAGGGAAAGGGGAAGAGATGAAATCTAGTAAGAACAAATTTAAAAAGAGGTTATAATTTAGTTAGTACTGTGAGAAAGGCAAAGTACATTTAGTGATTTTTTTCTGTGAATTTTAATGTAATGATATACAAGAGTTTTTCATCAAGCATTTATTAAAGCTAATGTTAAAATTATTTACTACACAGGTTAAGGAAAGAGTTTCTATAAATCTGCGTGTAATGTTTACATTATCTAAAGTACAAAGGTTGGTTTAAAAGTCATAAAATACATATATTACATAACCTGCAATATCCCAAATTAAGGTTAATACACTTAATGGTATGATCCACATATATGGGTACATCACTCATAAAAAGTTATACTAAGAGTAGCTTGTGGAAAGCAAATATAGCAATGAGTGTACATTGTCCCTCAGTGATTGAGAATTTTAGGATAGGTTGTCCCTCAGTAAATACAATCCATCAGAAAAGTATTTCAGTAACTTTTCTGGCTTTGCTTCTCAGTGGCACAGTAACTCATTTCTCCTGGTATTGCCAATGTCCCATGTTATGTTCTAAATAGATGTCCATTGACCACCTAATTGTGTCCGACACCATTAGTCACCGCATCAACCAAGGATAGCGCTGACCAATTCCTCATCCCTGCAAGACTTGCACTGGGATCCCATGTGCTCAGGGCTCTGATGATCAGTGTATGTATTTGAACCTTGTAGCCTCTAGATCTCAAGGCATTGGCCATAGGGGCATATTTCTCCACTTTTCAAGCTCAGGCATCACAGAAGACCAGGGTCCTGATCTACACAAAATGATAACACAAAATAAAGTGTAGTTTATCTATTTTTCCAGTACTTGATAGACATCCCTCCAGGACATATCTTCTTGGCTGAGAATGATGCACAAAACAGCCCCTGAATAGTTAACTAAATGCTTGCCTTACCCATAAATACTAGCTATTACTATGTTTGGAGATATACACATTTGGTATTCTGTGAGGAACACAACCAAGGTAACTTTTATATTAATGTAATTAGGACAACACTGGAAGGTACATAATGATCCAGATAATATATTTTCACCAGGTTACAACATAATGAAACTTTCTCCCAGCCAGTTTCCACCCTTATCACCTGAACCTGAAATGAAATTTCTCATTCCAAGCCCCAGGCATTCCTGTTCTCCAGACTCCTTTCCTCCACAGTCAGGCAGAAGGACAGACACAACCACTGCACTATCTTTTCGTGCACCTGACAAAACACTACCATAAATCCCCTTTCAATTAACAAAACCTGTTTGTGTATAACAGGTGCATACATGTAAACAGTTCTGGTAACTGGAGCTGAGATATGGTAGAATGGTATGGACCCTTCAAAAGAATTTAAGTGTACATCAGGGAGTGGTATTTGATTATTTATCGCTAAATGTTTACATTCATAATCATTAACAAAAGTGTTAAATAAGCTTCTTTTCCCTCCTGTTTTTCTTCTTCCTCTTCTCTTTCAGTTATTTCCTTCTATTTTATTTAATAGCTTCAGCAGTGACCTGCTTGCCTAAGGTGGATCCGTCACTGGAAGCCTGGATTTCCTGTTTAATTAGTACTTTTGTAGTTTCATGATCATTTTCTAGAATCTAGATAGACCTTTGCACAATGAGTTTTGTAAATAATGGATTGGGGTCTGTTTTCTCATCAGCTGATTTCTGCCTATAAACATGTTTGTTTTTTATTTGTTTCATAAATACCCAGTACAACTAACCAGAAAAACTTTGATGACACTATATTTTGTCACCGTATACAGTTTCATTGTAATCAAAATGCTTCATGAAATCATGTTAATTTCACCAAAACTTTGTTTAGAAGAAAGTGGAAAAATGTCCAACAACATCAACACCCCTTTTAACTTTTTGGGACAAAGTATTTTAATTTTTATGTTGTTTATATATTATAATATAAAGTATAAATAAAGATTAAACATGTCAGGCAGCATCTTTCTGTTCTGTGTTTACACAGCCCCTAGTACAATAGAGTCATGGCATGTGACTAGGGCTTCTTGGTGATAAACCCAATATAAATATAATCAGATTATATAAGAAATGCTGGCCATTAGCACTGAGCAGAGGATGGAAATTCTACCACTCAGTTGATACCTAACACTCTTGGTACTTAAAGTTCCTTGTGTGACTAAATTTCCCCTAGTAAGCATGTACAATGTTCCCACTCAGTAATGAGTTCCCAAGAGCCCTGGGTCACTCCCAAAACCTGGTGGAATTCTCAAACCAGTTGTTCTTCTGCCTATCATGCCTGCAGGACCTGATCCTATAGATGTGTTCTGAGCATGCCTAACCCACATAAAAGATAGCCAGAGGCAAGCAGGTCCAGAATTGTGGGCATGGGGACAATCACCTAGGAGTTAGGGCACTGTCCTAAGAAGTCAAAGACCTGTTTTCAAATCTATATCTGCTTGAATTGGAGCAGGGACTTGAACCCAGGAGTGTGTCCTGCCACAAGGGCATTGGTTAGTTTAGAGATGTCAGGGTCTACTCACTCTCTCCTTTGAAGCTGACCCACTCTGTATAAAAAATAAAATATTCATTGGGCAGAAAGAGAAAGTGAGAGAGACTATAACCCACTGATTAGAGCCCTGTTCTGTGAGTCAGATTCAAGTCCCTCTTCCATTGCATATTTATCTACAGTGGAACAGCCTCAGAAGAGATTAAACACAACCTACCCCATTGTAGCCAACATCCTTGTATTTAGGGCCCTCGTTTTAGGGATTGAAATTCAAATTCCTCCACAGCAGGCAGAGTGTAGGAATTGAACAGCGGTCTCCCAAACCCTGTGTGAGTATCCTAACCAAAAGGTTTAAGATTTTTCTTCTCAGCCTTTTCTGGGTGGAGTTCAGTGTGCACCTCTGCCTTTCTTGCAAGGAACAGCTAAGGTGCCTAACTCAGGAGAGAGTTCCCAGCTGTGAACTCCAAGCATAGATAGGCACCAGACTCCAAGAGAGGGGCAAGGTTTGGCTCATACCCCTTTCCTTGCTATCTGCTAGCTTAGATAGTTCCTTACTCAGTGTGCTGGCTTTTGGGATACCATTCTTAGGCACATAAAAAACTATATAATTAACTGTTAGATAAATGTATATTCAATAATGTTAGAAGAATAGATATATAGTGTTATCAATTGCGAAAGCAAGCTTTTCTGCTTTCTGTATGTGTCTTGTTGACAGCTTTCAAAGGTTGTAAAATAACTTCAGAAAGGTGGTTTGTGTCTTATCTACAGTGGATTTTTGGTCTGTGTAGATAACAGAGCAAAGCAAACAAAAGTGATTTACTAGCCAGTTTCAAGCAAGACGAACTAGGAAGGAGGATACTGGGCGGAGCAAACTAGCTACTAGTATAATGATCAGGACCAAACTGATCGTTATACCATCCTGCTCTGTCTTCTGTACTTGAAAAAGGTGGTAATACATTTTTTAAAGCTTTAAATTAGTTAAGCATAGTAATTGGTATGGACAGCAATTTTCACTCATCAAGCTCCTGTCTCTCCCCATGCATGGTCTAGGGAACCTAGGCGTCGTAATAGGGGGCTGTGGATTCCACTGAATGGTCAGGCACCTAGAACTCAGGAGCTGCGGTGCTAACCATTGCAATGCTTAAGTCCCTTCATGAAGTTAGCCTGGGTGATGCCTTGGCCTCACTGAAATCAATAGATAAAAAAACTGTAGTACTGAGGTTTCTCCTGATGAATACAGCTGTGCTAATAACTCTTTTTTTCAGTTCATCAGCAGTTCTGAAAAACCAAACAAATTGGGTTTAGATTTTGTTTTGAATGAAACTGTGTTTTTTAATCTGGACATTTTTCATTGGTTCAGGGATGGGAACTCAGGTGTCCCTCTCCTAGATGTGTACCTTAGCCCTTGGGCTATAGAGTTAGTTTCATGAATTGTCTCTGGCCCATAGACCATTCAAGTTTTTCCATACACAATGGAACCATTTCAATAGGAGAGACAGTAAAATGCATACCCTAGATATCCTCTACCCTGGGTGTTAGAGCACTCACCAGGGTTGAGCTGAGACAAAGATGTGTATTCAAGTCCCTGCTTTGAAGGGGAGAGTCAAACTTGGGTCTCCCAAATCCCAGGTGAGTGCCCTAATCACTGGCTTAAATGTTAAGTGGACACCAACTCTTCCATTTGGGAAAGGCACCTCCATTTTTGAGGCCAGATTCATGATGCATTAAAATGTTTCCTTTTCAACAAAGAATGAACAAATAGCTTTGACATTTCTGATTTTTTTCCTACTGGCCAAGATACGTTGCCAAAGTCTACATGAATTTGAAAAATGTTTTGGTCAACCTGAATCAGCGTTTTTACAAAAAAATGTCAGTCAAGAAATTTTACCCAACTCTACTAAGGAATGTAGTGGACTACTCACAATGCCTAGAATTAAGCAGAAATTATTCTTCACAGGATTGTGGCCATAGTTTTTAATCTAATTTTAATGTTACATAATTGCTGTATCTGATGTAATGCTACTTTTCTCAACTGTGCCTATGGGATATAAACTTGTTGATCTTCCATTTCAGACATATGTTGTGTTATCCTAAAGAGAACATTATTGTAAATTTTGCTTTTTCCTATTCTTAGTATTTCTGTTCTGTTCCATATCAGTATCTATCTATAGTTATTTTCTCTTTTCTTCTGTTCTATTCTTTGTATTTTTGTCCATATGCATTTATGTATATCTCTAGCTATGGTTATTTTAACACTTTGTGGAGTAAAAACAAAAACAACAAGAGTTCTGTAGCACTTTAAAGACTAACAAATTTAATTTTTGCAGGCATAAGCTTTCATGAGTTTTAACCCACTTCGTCAGACTCAGGGAATGGAAATCTGATAGGTGGTATATATATATATATATACAGTCAAGGGGAAGGTTCAACAATGAGTGGGGTAGGTAATAGCAAAGTCCACACAGTTAGAGTAGCTAAGGCCTATTCACAACCATTGATTAGAAGGTGAAAATGTGTGAACAGTGACAATTACTTCTTGAAATGAGAGAACCATTCCAAGTCCCTATTCAGACCCAGTCTGATTGTATCAAGTTTGCAGATCAGTTCTAGCTCTGCAGGTTCTCTTTAAAGTCTGTTTTTGAAGTTTTTGTGTTGAAGTATGGCAACTTTCAAGTTTGCTACAGAGTGTCCTGGGAGATTGAAGTGTTCTCCAACTGGTTTATGGGGGTTTCCATTTTTTGTGTCTGATTTGTGTCCATTTATTCTTTTGTGTAGTTACAGTCCGGTTTGGCCAATGCACATGGCAGAGGGGCATTGTTGGCACATAATGGCATATATTACATTAGTAGATGTGCAGGTGAATGAGCTCTTTATGGTGTGGCTGATGTGGTTAGGACCTGCGATGGTGTTACTAGAGTCAATGTGTGGGCAGAGGTGGGCAAAGCTTCTATGTGTAAAGATCAAATGGCACAGCAATCATACAGTTCCCAGTTCAGGGATTCCCAGTTCAGCTATGCATATATGCAATTTACTTTGGTTTATGGTTTGTCCATGTTCTGAGATCTACTACTTTAATAAATAGTAGGAAAAATAACTAAAAACCTTAATTTTGTTTTTAAGTCAGTTTATGTCTTAATCCTCCTGTTACATAACTGTTTTGTTCTCTTACAATTAGATTGATAAATTTGGTAAATCAGATTAGCCAATATAGATTGTCCTTTGTTTGTGTGTTTTGCAAAATGTAAGTAGTCTGACCTTCTTAAGAAATTAATATTGTATTCAGTATGTTTTATTTTGAAAAAAAGTTCTGTTATTGTGGAAATTCAAATAGCCATTAAAGCAATAAAACCTACTGAATATTTTGGTTTTTACAGTGCCTCAGAGGTGTTACACATTGTGTTAACTAAATGGTTTTGAAATAAAGCACACATAAACATACTAACAGCTATCATTTAAATTATAACATGCCCGAGTATTCTTGGGTTGAATGTAAATTGATACACCTCATCATTTGTTGTTTTCAACCTCACAGTGTGTTATGTATTCTGTACCAGGAATGGAAAATCAATGCATGCTTTTAACAAAATATCTATGCTTTTAAGAATACACTACTGAACAGTCATACCACTTTCTTATGACAGTCAGTTGAAAACAACATATCTCTAGCTCCAAAGCACAATGGGCTGGGCTGGGCTGATAGAGTTTCTCAGCATTATAAATTTTTGCAAAGTGTCAGTAATCCTATCTGTGCCAGACCAATTCCTCCTGAGTCTTTTGTGCTTCACCCATCACTAATAATCTTACATTTATTCCCTTCATCCCCAAAGAATCCAAAGTGTTTTTTTTTAAAAAAAATACTGGCCGGACTTAGCAGAAAATCTGTATAGGCTGTCTCCAGGAAAAATAGTGACTACAGAAGACAACTGATAATGGATATACTTTAAACAAGACTTGAAGGCTCAGTTGCACACATGTCCTAGAAAAGGCTGGTGAGAAGGAGATGGGACATTGGTTGTTGATAGGAGTGCATGTTTTACCTCTCAGTGGCTCCCCTTTGAAATATACAGCTCCACCACAACTCCCTACCCCAATGCACATTTGTGCCTTACTGGCACAATTCCTCCCGACAGTGGAACCCTACAGTGGCAAACAAAGGAGCAATGTATGGGTATGAACCACATTTGAACAAGCACAGACAGATCCTTGTTAACAGATTTTACTCTATTCTCTCTTCAAAATGGTTAAATGATTTGTCTCTGCTTTATGGAGTAATGCATGTGCATGAGTAAGTTGCATAGCTGTCACATGCAAACAGATAGCAGATAACAGCAGAGTACCTATGGGAGTTTATAGGTGGGTGATTTTTGTCTTCTCCTTTCTAGGAGTAAGGATTAGGAAGAGAAAAGAAGACAATGGCTACTGAGGCAGCACAAGTCCACTAGGATGAGAGGACACAAAGAAGGCGCTTGGATGCAGAAGTTGTGGGATGTGCATCATCCTTCAGTGGGTATCTGAAACTATATATGCATGAAATGTCACCTGATAGAGCTCATGGCAGAGAAGGCAGTTGGAGGTGATGGAATTTGGACATAGAATTGAATCTATAATGCCAGAGCAGAGAGACGAGGTAGTAAATTTCAAGATTTGCAGAAAACTGTAACCAAGAGGAGCTGGAGGTAAAAGTGCAAGAAGAGGGTGATCAATGGAAAAATGTGACCACAAACACAGGGCAAGGAAGAGATTGGCTAATGAACGTGAAAGAATTGGTTTTTGGGTTATCACATTCTGGAGTACAATCCAGACTAGTGAGGGGCTATATCACCACCTGCCCTGCAAACTTGGATGTCTCACAATGCCTTATTACTGTAGCTCCCAAACTGAGCCCCTCACAAAAAGCTAGCCAGCATGGATGTCACAGAATCGTATAAGATTAGGGTTGGAAGGAAGCTCATCTAGTCCAACCCTCTGATAAAAGCAGGACTAACTCCAACTAAATCATCCAGACTGGGCTTTGTCAAGCCAGACCTTAAAAACTTCTGAGGATGGACGTTCCACCACCTTCCTAGGTAACACATACCAGTGATTCACCACCCTCCTAGTGAAAAAGTTTTCCCTGATATCCAACCTAGACCTCCCCCACTGGAATTTAAAACCATTGCTCCTTGTTCTGTCATCTGCCTATATCCATGCTTGCTGGAGCCAACCTTCAGGTTGTTGAAGACTGCTATATAATTCCCCACTCTTTTCTTCTGCAGACTAAATAAGCCCAGTTCCCCCAGCCGTTTGTCATAAATCATGAACCCTGGCCACCTAATCATTTTTGTTCACCTGTGCTGGATCGTCTCATAGAATCATAGAAGGTTAGGTTTAGAAGGGATCTCCGGAAGCCACGTAGTCCAATCCCCTGCTCAAAGAAAGACCAACCCCAACTAAATCATCCCAGACAGGGCTTTGCCAAGCTGCACCTTAAAAACCTCTAAGGATGGAGATTCCACCACCTCCCTAGCTAGCCGATTCCAGTGCTTCACCACCCACCTACTGAAAAAGTCATGTGCTCCAGCCCCCTAATCATTTTGGTGCCTTTTTCTGGACTCTCTCTAATTTGTACACACCCTTTTTGTAGGGAAGGGCCCAAAACTGGACACACCTCCCCAGATATGGCCACACCAGTGCCGAATAGAGAGGAATAATCACTTACCTCAGTCTGCTGACAATGCACCTACTAATGCAGCCCAATATGCCATTAGCACACTGTTGACTCATATTCAGCTTCTTGTCCACTATAACCCCCAAGTCCTTTTCTGCAGAACTGCTGTCTAGCCAGTCTGTAGAAGTGCATGAGATTCTTGCATCCTAAGTACAGGACTCTGCACTTGTCCTTGTTGAATCTCATCTGATTTTTTCTGCCCAATCCTCCAATTTGTCTAGGTCACTCTGTATCATTTCCCTACCCTGTAGCATAGCTACCATTTCCTCTAGCTTAGTGTCATCTGCGAACTTGCTGAGAGTGCAACCCACACCATACTTCAGATCATTAAGGAAGATGTTGAACAAAACCAGTCCAAGCACTGACTTTTGGGGCATATCAAGCCTGCTTGATGCTAGCTGCCAACTAGTCATCGAGGCATTGATCACTACCTGTTGAGCCTGATGATCTAGACAGCTTTCTATCCACCTTATAGTCCATTCATCTAACCCATACTTCTGTAAGTTACTGGCAAGAATACTGTGATGATGAGAATAATGAGATGTGGACATGAGGCTGAAAAGGACAGTGACAGGAACAGTGAAAAATCCACTGACTGTGCTGCAAGTTGGGACAAATGACGCTGCTAGATTCCCACTGGAATGGATCAAGAATTATGCCAGGTTGGTGGAGGTTATCACAACTGAAGTGAAAGAAAAACTTTAAAAACGTAATGTACTCAAATCAGGAAAATACTGAAAAAACTGTCACATGAGATTGCTAGTCTGGTAGCAAACACCATGGAGAGTGAAGAACTATTTAAGATAGTTGCCAAGTTCTGGTTGCCAAGAAGGCTAATGGCATATTGGGCTGCATTAATCAGAGCATTGCCAGCAGGTCACGGGAAGTGATATTCCCCTCTATTCGGCATTGGTGAGGCCGCATTTGGAGTATTGTGTCCAGGTTTAACCTCCCATTACAAAAAGGATGTGGACAAGTTGGAGAGAGTCCAGTGGAGGGCAACAAAAATGATAAGGGGGATGGAGCAAAAGACTTATGAGGAGAGGCTGAAAGAATTAGGCCTGTTTAGTCTGCAGAAGAGAAGAATGAGGGGGGATTTGATAGCAGCCTTTAATTACCTGAAAGGGAGCTCCAGGGAGGATGGAGCTAGGCTGTTTTCAGTGGTGGCAGATGACAGAACAAGGAGCAATGGTCTCAAGTTGCAGTGGGGGAGGTCTAAGTTGGACATGAGGAAAAACATTTTCATTAGGAGGGTGGTGAAGCATTGGAATGGGTTACCTAGGGAGATGGTGGCGTCTCCATCTTGCTGGGATGATTTAGCTGAGGATATTCCTGCTTTGATCAGGGGGTTGGACCAGATGACCTCCTGAGGTCCCTTCCAACTCTAATATTCTATGATTCTAGGATTCTATTCTATGTTTCTATAAAGGATAATGTTGGGTATAAACTGGCCATGAATAAGTTCAGGATAGAAGTTAAAAGGTTTCTATGCATCAGAGGAGTGAGGTTTTGGAACAGCCTTAGAGTAGGAGTTGTTGGGGAAAACAGCACAAAAAGTGAAAGATGGGTTCTATGAAGTTGCTTGTGGTGTCAGTGAGGAGCAGAACAGTCCTGGGAGTCCCTTATGGTTCAGGTCTGATGTCTCTAAAATCTAAGACTTCAGAGATTCAGCCAAATATATTGTGAATGGTTTTTTTATTTTTTGTTTTGGGGAATTTTTTTTTTTTGCGTCCGTCCTCTGAAACATCAGAAATGGCCACAGTTGAGGAAGGGACACTGGACTGAATGGGTCAGCACTCTTAGGTGGCACTGGGCATTCTCTCTTTCTTGGGTTGTTGGTGGCTGACTCCTGCTCACATGCTCAGGATCTAATTGATCGACATATGCAGACATATGGGAAGGAATTATCTCTCAGGTCAAATTAGCAGAGCTTGAGGAGTTTTGCCTTCCTCTTCAGCGTGAGGTGCAGGTCACTTGTTGAGATCGTCTGGTTCCCTGCCATTTCAGGGGCCTCCTATTCTCTGTCTGTGATACATGATAGTTTGGTCTCATTTTGGTTGTTGATTTAATATGTGGGTGCTGGGTGGTGTTGGTGGCCTATGGTATGCAAGAGGTCCCTTCTGTCCATAACTCTATGACTAAATAAATGGAAGCTACATACAACCTGATGCTGGCCAGACTTTATGCACAAATTAAGTTGTGTTTTGATGGATATTCTTGCATGCCCATTTCAGAGATAAGCAGATTTTTTTCATGTTAAAAGCAGAACTTGGATATATAATACATATAAATGAAGAGAATTACTTCACTAATCACTTAAAGATAATCACCTTAGGGCTGAAACACAGCAGCATTACAACAGAGCATAGAAACACAGCACAAAAGTTTGGGACAAAAACTGAAGAGCACTTTATCCAAATATTCAGGCAGAATCCCTTTACCCAGTTGTAAATGAGGCCAGAACACCAGGCCAATCTCCTCTACAACATCCTAAAAAAGTGCTAAGTAATCTTTAAAAGCACACGTGATCATGACTTCAGTTTTGTGCCTCATCCTATGTCTAGTACATTAAGCAATATTTTACCTTCAGTGCTGTCATCCTGGAGCACTGGTTGAGTACTTAGAGAAAGATTGGGCTTGCTGAATCAACCGCACTTCTGCTTGGAGCACTTTGGATGATTCCAGTCCAATGATTATGCCTGGCCCTGCTTAAATCACAACCCAAAGTGACATAAGGTGTCAGGTTTCAATCTAGTCTGAGTATTATCGTAATTTCTATGACTTTGCAGCAATCACATATAAGGATACTAAAGTTTAAAGGATTCCTTCTTTTGTAATTCTGTTTCTAACATTTCTTTCTTGGATGCAGGCAAGTGGTCTGTGTGTGCTACACCCAGAAGAACTTAGCCTTTGAACAGGATCAGAGCTCATTACTTTACAGTCTGCCAGCTTGAGGTGGGTTCAAAAGTCTCTTATCAAAATTCAATACGCTTTATATGAATCACCACCTTTATGAAAATCGATACAATATCTTGGATTGGGAAAAAAAGGCCAATTTCTTTGATAAGTCTGACTACTTCTTTCATACCACACCACATATACTATATATAGTGACTCATTATTTGTGTTCCTAAACAAAGTTGCCAATTTAATGATATTGTTTATTTTGCTTTGAGAATTATTTTCTCCCTAGAATAAATATTGAAGTATAAAATGCTGATGTCACTATACAGCATGAAAGGTACAACAGATCTGGGAAACAATCCAAAGTGCTTCATACTGATTTTCTGCCAAGCTAAGGCTTTTTACCTGAAGCTCTCCATTCCCCAAAACACAGTCATCTTTGAAGATAATGCAGGTGCAGTCTGAAAAGATTAGACTTATGCAATATGTCAGCCCCTTTCATCACAATAGAAACAACCTTTGCAGAACCTACTGCTTAATAATTATGTAGCCATGTATCATCTAGAAACATCATTTAAAAGTTTCCTTGTGCTCTTTCATCAAAAGCACTTCTTTATGAGCCTTTCCCCAGAAGTGTGCATATTTCAAGAAAAGTGCGGGTGGGAAGTATCTTAACTGGTTCTTTCCTTTGGGAAATATTTTTTACATTATAATCATGTAATCAGTGACAGAACCAGACAAATGTTTAAATAATATAGTTAACACTGGGGGCAGAGAGTGGGAAGAAAGGGAGTCAAAGAAAAGGGTGGAATAGGGAAGTCCAGCTGTGATGGAAATGAGAGAGATTTCCAATTTGAGACTGAACTAGAAAAGACTGTGTGATGTTCACCCCCTGCTATCTGGACTGGTGTGTAGCTGTGTAACCCCAGTTCCTCACTCCTGGGCCCCGACTTACTCTGCTTTGCTGTGTGAACCACCCAACCCTGGGACAGCCCATGCACAGCCTCCTGCAAGTAATCGGTCCCTGATCTAGTGAAGGAGCGCTTCTGGCCAGCCACTCATGGGATAGACTTTCAGCAAACAGCCTCAGTCCCAGATGCAACCCCAGGAACTGCTGTTTTACAGGATTCAGTGCTGTACTCTACACTCTGCAAGATCATTCACATTTGTCCGTCAATTGATCAAAGACATTGATATGCACTATCTCTGTCACTCTAAGTGAGGTCTCTGCCCACACTGAATCTACATGCGCTGTTTTAGATAGAACAAATAAATAAGTTTATTAACTACGGCAAGAGTTTAAGTGAATATAAATCAGATTAATATAAATCAAGAGATTAATAATGAGTCAAGGAGTTGGTCACAATCAGGTAAAAGGTAACTCGCATCCTAAACTAAGGTTAATATTTCAATAGCGTTTCAGTCTGTGATGTTAGCTTACCTACAACTGGAGGCAATGCCTCCAGCAACCATCCCTCCCCCCCCTCATGGGTAGTGGCCAGTCCTTGATGTTGCTTAGAAGATGGATTCCAAGGGAGAGACAAAGATGCCTCTTTTTTTTAACAAGTTTCCTCGCCCCTTTGGGATCAGGTGATCAGCCATGTCTGGCAATGGGCATGATTTCTTCCACACACAATTAACTAAAAGGTAACTCGTATCCTACACTAAACATAATATTTCAATAACTTTTCAGTCACAATGTCAGCTTATTCATGATGCTGTTATGTACATATGCAACATGATTGTTCCTGTGTAGATGGATTCCAAGGGAGAGCTCCAGAGACAAAGATACTTCTCTCTTTTAACAAGTTTCCTCAACATCCTGTAGGATCAGGTGATCAGCAATGTCCGGCAATGGGCATGATTTCCCTCACTTGAGTCAAATGTGTGTGGCCTTATAAGGTGCTCAGGCCAGTCCACTGTTCCTGTATGCATCCCCTGTGAGGCGTGGACCCTCAGCTTTGTGTTCATCTGCATCTATTCAAGCCATGTGAGACACACATTTGGGGATATGACGTAGCAGAATTTCATATCTGTACATATGTATGACATTGCAGGAAACATACTCCCATAACAATAATGTTCAGTATGTCATAAGCATTCCAAAAACACCTTACATGACATACTTTGCATTAGACAGTACACAGTTACACTGTAAGGATGAACATGAATGATACACAGATTACACCATAAGGGTGTACATGGGGTACAGCATGACACAGCGTGTGATTGGTGAAGGCTGAATTAGTTTTAAAACAACGTTCATATTTGTTTAAACCTGAACCATGAGAAAGCAATAATACTCATATTAAGAAGGGTTTAGTTCAGATTTTTTTAGAGCTTGGACATTGTTTGACCAATGACAAAAATAATCCGTAATGGGGACAAAATGTAAAAAAAATATTGGGTCATAGCTAAATTTGATGAGACAAACACATTGCCATGAATCAGAGATCCAGAAAGCTACTTTGCAGGAGGTAGGGAGTTGGCTGCTGCTATCACTGTCCTATTCCTAAATTGTTCTGCTAAGGCCCTGATAATATTACTGAGACCTCGCAGCAAACACTGTTGGTCCCAGCAGCTCACGGCCTGCCATGGAGACTCCTCTCAGTGCCAATAGTGCCACAGTGAGGAATCAGATGCTCGTTTCAGAGACAGCAAAGAAATGAATATGTCACATTTAAAAAAGCAGATGTCTTATTAACAGAATAGGAATAGGAAGTTTCCAGAATAGGAAGATTTTTTTTTTAATCTACATTTATTTTGTGGTCGAACATCATGACAGACTTGTCGGTATCTCTGTGATACAATCCAACCTCTATTGTAGTTTAACTATTTACTGCGAGGAATATTAAATTTAACAGAAAGGTTACTGAGATTATGGACTTGGTACAGGAATTACTGGGTGAGGTTCTGTTCAGAAAGTCAGTTATGTGATATTCTATTTTCAGTCAAACATCTGGATGCTTCACTTCTGAATTAAAATTAGTGATGGGTTGAGAGTTCAATTTAGTTCCAGCTAACAGACAATAGTATGTATAGTTATCTGTACTATGAATTTGAGCCTACAAGCATCAAGAATCAGAAAGACGTTTAAAGATGAAAAATTGGACCTGCTCTCTTTTTTTGGCTTCTTTATGATACATAACAAAGTAGGCCTGGATATTTATTTACTTGATTTTTAAAGTACACCAGGCCCTGTTTAGTTTAGGAGTTGCTCTGGTAACTGGTTAATAACATCACAAGAGCTAAAGAGTTGAACAACTGTAAATGGAAATGCATTTTAGTCGGGCTGTTTAAAATACTTTTTGCTATTGTTAACACCTAGTTGCCTTTAATGGTTAATTAACACTGTGGAAAAATAAAGTCTTTGTTAAAGATTCAAATGCCACCTCATATTAAACAGTGAGAGCTTACAATGCATATTTGTCTTCCAGCAATACCAGGGAAGACCAGAATTGGCATACCTGATATTTTAAGGTAACTAAGAAACCCAAAAACCTCTTTAAAAATAATAATAATCAGGTTCTCTTTATACATTGAAAAAAAATATCCCCAAAATGGCAGAAGCCCAATTTTTAAAAAGTCTATTGTAGGTCACCTTTAGACTCTTGAATCTGTAAAATTAATATGGAAATCTCATTTGGACAGACTTTCCTGCTAGGTTTACAATACTTTTCTACTGTTTGGCTCTGAAATAACAAAAGAATAGCTTATTTTCAAGTATATCAGAATGTCTGCTTTTGACTCCAGACAGAAGCAGGGAATAGAGAAGTTTACAAAACTGAAAAATAACAGGGAAAAAGAAATTAGAGACTTGTTCTTTAACCTTAAAAATAATTTAGTTAGCATTTTGGATAAAGGTGATTTCACTATGGCTCTGATCCTGTAACTTCTCACTCATGTAAATGATCCATGTGTACCTAGGTGTTCCCCCTGACAACCCCTTTGGGCTAGCTTGCCTTTATTATATTCACTACTTTCCATTATATGCAACAGTAATGCAAGGAACCTACAGGCCTGTATACTGTGTATTAGCTTCACAAAGTTAGCATAAGGCTTGAGGCCTAAGAACTTTGAACAGATAAACTTTGAACATATAAATGGCCCAAAGAAAACCTGCAAATACTGGGGAGCTGAAAATAATGTTTAAAGAGAATTTTTAACCACAGGTACATGATCCAACCACAAGGGTGTCATGGCAATGAATTGACATACATAACAGGTACATGAGCTACATCTGCAGATACCTAACCACAAAAGGGCCAAGGTAAGGAATTGACGTACATGATAATAAATTGAGATAATTGACGTACTAACCTATAGGAGAAGAACTCTCCAACATTAGTAAGGTGAGGAAATACAAATAAGGAAAAGGGGGAAATCCCCTAGTGAATATGCATAAAAAATAGTGGCATCAGCATATCATATTATAAAAGTTACATCCCAGCCTTGGGGCAGTGAGAGAAAAAGATGTAGTCCTTGGGAGGTGCCAGAATGATGGCCACTGGTGGTGAAGGGGAAGGGGATGCTGATGAGGAAGTTGATGTCTAACATTTCAGGTTGATGGTGTGGGTATGTAGATGTTCAGATGTACATTCCACAGTATCTCTATCTACCTTACTGAGTTGGGGGTGTTTGGGACTGTGCTAAGTATATTAATAAACTATTTGTAATTATAGAAGAGTTTCTACAGTGAGTGTTGTAACTGTGCACATCAGGGTTCCCATCTGTATAATAATTTGAATAATACCGGGCCTGATCTTGGAGCAAGAACCTGTCAACCCTCAAGGTGATAATTGGGCATTCTTAAGTAATCCATATAATCTATAGATTAGGCTACGACCCTCCCTCTGTGGTGTCCCTATAAGGATGCCCTGTTAAATCAACTAATATCCTGAGGTTTGAGGACTAATGCCCCAGTCAGATTTCAGAATCAGCTCAAGGAGGCATGGTCAATTGGGAGCTAATTAACACCTAAAGGAAAGTGTTATGTTTAGTAATTGGAAGGTTGGTTCCTTTGTTCTGCTGATCATAAGTCAGGACAGGTGCTCTGGTGGAAAAACAATTAGAAGCTATTCTGTAGGATTCTGACTTTTGTCTTGAATTTTTTACTTTTCTGCTTTTAAAACTACATGCTACGAATGCAGTTATAGTGCTTTGCTAATTAGGTATTTATTTGTATTGACCTACTACCCCTCCGATAAAACCACATCCAGAGGGGGTGTGGTGTTCAAACCAGAGTCTGTTGTGAACTCTAGTGTAATTCATATTCCTCTAGTCATTCTATCACTGGCCCTGTGCCACCTTACCTTCCCACATAATCCTGTGAATGTAATAGGCCTCCTTCAGTGCTAAATGTTGACATCCCTACTCTTTTCCCACTAAGGAAATGTATTTGTATTGAAGTTGATACTGCACAATGTGAGTAAGGATGGCAGGATCTGCCCTGTCCTCTTTGCTTGTGCAAGTGAATAAAGGAGAGTGTAGAGTGCACCGTTAGGCCCAGATCTACAAAAGGATTTAGGCACTGGAGTCACAGATTTAGGCACTACTGCAATCCAAAAAAACCCTACCAAACAAACAAAAAAACCCTGCTCAGCTGATGCCTAATCCTATAGGTGCCTGCATTCTCAGTGTAAAAGGCCACTAGCTGCCTAAATTTCTGTCTCTCGGCATGTGCACAATACCTCACTCTCAGTATCTGGATTCATGTCTAAGCCCCAGAGTAATCCTCAAATTAGGTGAAGATAGGCTTTACCTCACTGAAAGGTTTGTCTGAAGAGCCCAGTCCAGCAGGCATCTCTCAGAGCATACCTACAGGATCAAAGCCCATTCAAAATCTGGCAAGAGGAGGCAGCTAAGGAACTACTGAAAATCCAGCCGGATAAGTGGTTGTCATTGAAGCAGATTGACTGGATTCCAGGTGAGTGCCTTAGCTATCAGGCTATAGGGACATTCTCACTCTTTGTCCCAATAACTCTGATTATTTATCTAAAGAGGAACAGCTGAAACAGGAGAGACTCTGACATTACAATATCCCATAGCTCAATAATAACAGCAGAGTGGGATGGGAGACCTCTGTTTGGATCTTTTCCCCAAGAGGCAAAAGGGGGAATTTAACCCAGGTCTCCCACAGTATGGGTCAGTGCTCTAACTGCTGGGCAAAGTTATAAGAGAGGCATTACCACCAGGCAAATTTTTGAATGAGCCCTGGTTCACTAGGCCGGCTCTTTAGATCTGGTAGGTGTACTCCTTCACGTTTCCTCCACTAACACCATCTGATTAGAGGTTCACTCTGAGGCTTAGGCATGAGATAGGCATCCAGATGCCTAGCGTGAGTCATTGTGTACAAGTACAGAGACAGAAGCCTAGGTGCCTAGTGGACTTTTACAACGAAAATTTAGCCACCTACAGTATCAGACAGTAGATGATCAGGGGTCTTGTGGATTGCAATAGTACCTAAATATGGGGTTTAAGTGTCTACATCTCTTTGTGGATTTGGGTCTACCTACTAAATTTTGCAAGATTAGGCACCTTCCCTATATACATACTGGGTCTTACTTAAGTTAAAATCAAGTCATTGATGCGCACTTACGATTTAGTGACCCTTATGATTAGTTTCAGTGAATAACTGGGAATGTGGGTTGGCAAAATGGATTTCTGTTTTTGTTTTAAATTGGTAACTTGTTTCATGAAGCACTATGTGAATCACAAAAGCTTTATCAATTTATAGCTTCCTATTTTAAAGTGATATGTTTCATTCTTTCTGAAAGTGATGAAAAATCTTCTAATTTTTCATAAAATTCTGACCAGCATTTTAGAACATGAAAGTCTGCTGAGGTTATGTTTTGTTTTGTTTAATTTTTGCATGAAGGCAAAAATAAGCATGACTTCAGGAAAAAAAAAAACATGTTTAAATATTTGGTTTAAGTATTGGTAAGGACACTGCCTACAGGAATTTTTCCTGGCACAAAGATTGTTTAACTTTTCATTAGCCAGCATCATACTGAGTCAATTTCTAATGAAATTATGGTATTTTAGGCCAAGATCCAACCACATTTGGAAGAACGTGATATTTAAAAACTGCTCTGAGAATCAGTTCAAAAAGTGTAATGAAAGAAAAAAGTCAGAAACTATTATTACTAGTTCTCTTTGATTGAGTTCTAAGAATTCTTAGAAACTGGACTGTATAATTCCTAATTATGCCATGTGTATGAATGACATTCCAGACAAATTCTAGAAAATTCAACAATCATACCAATGATGGGCCTTGTCTCAATCAGTGATTTTTTGCTACTCTTTCCGGTCAGTGAGAGCCCTGTACACTTTTCAATGCTTTCCTCCTCGTTTGGTTTAGAGTCTGAATTACATTTTATTTATTTAGATTTATGAACATCTATCTGAACATTCTAGGTGCCTCTGACAGATACTCAGAAAGGTAATAAATCATGACTTTTTTTCTTAACCTTGAAAGAACTGGGACTGAGATGAACCTTGATGGAGAGCTAGAATGTAAGTAAGTTCACCAAAAACATGGAATCACAGTATCTGGGTGCCTATTTTAAATATGAAATTCCAGAAACAGGTCATGGCACTGCATGCAAAAAAATAGATGCAGGACCAAATTTCAGCGATGTAAACCAGGAATACCTCCATGCAGTGGAATACTCTTGATTTACAGCCTGCAGTGCAAGTGATAAATTAATTTGGCTCACAGTCTGTGACTCTGAATAGACAGGGTGCAGATTAATCCCTATAACAAGTGAATGGAATAGCTTTCAAGTACATGCTGACATTTCTTAGATCACAAAGAACAAAAAATGCCAACGTGAAATAACAAATAAGCCTGATCTCACATTCATCTTAATATTCAAAGTCTACCTAAGCTTGTTTACTAACCAAAAATTGTTCCACGGATTCCCAATAATTTATTATGATGATGTGCATAAGGCTGCTACTTTGGAACATTCAACACAAATATGCCATTGAAAAGACTGTGCAGGTGCCTTAAAGTATCCTATTAACAAATCGCTGTATTATATATGCTTCACAAAAAAAAAATAGCCTTTCCTAATGTTGCAGATCCCCAAAAATGTTATAAAGAAGTGGTTCTCAACCTTTCTGACCTTAGGACCCATTTGTAAATGTTCATGGCCTGTCACGACCTAATAAATAGCCTGAGAGTGGAGGCCCTGGGATGGTTTCAATTTGGTCCTGCCCCTTAGGGTGGCTGGCTCCTGCAACACACTAACCCTGTAATAGCTGCCCCTATAGCTTCTATGCTGTGGGGCTGGCTGAGCTTGGCTTTCCTGTCCAGACATTGCAGCCTATGGGGTTGCAACGCCACTCAGGTTTGGCCCCGGCTCCCTTGACTGGACCAAATTTGTGTGAGTGGAGTTGGCTGATGGGATTGCAGTGCCACTCACTCCAATCTGGCCTACCTGGACTCCCATCGTCATGACGACTGGGCCAAACCTGTGTGGTGCTGGGACTCCTGAGGTTAAAGTTTCTGTAACTGGGAGGCAAACCCAATCAGCCCTGTGGGACAGGTGTGACAGGAGCTGCCATTCGATCCTGTGAAATACGGTGGCCACCTATTTATTGATCTGAACGCACAGGTTGAGAAACCCTCTTATAAGGGATCCAACATTATCTGTAGTTTGTCTATTTGCCCATTGTAACCTTAACCTTTGCTGTGGAGAACTGTTTGGACTGTTAAACAGCACCTATTTTGAACAAAAACTCATATCATATCCTGTTTTCAGATTCCAGATGGTGTTTAAGATTCAGAGGAAGGTGTTAAATGCCTTTTTAAAATGGTTTTCTCATCTCTACCTTGTCAGATAATTATGTGCCTATTAGTATCCCTCTTACTTTGAAGAGACATCTTGCATTTCTAGCTCATTTTTTCTAGCAAATATTTTAACCTATGAATCTCTCATATTATAGATGTGATTATCTTAGAAAAATATGAATACATGTAATGGTATAACACCTAAGTGTTGTATATCAAGAAGGATTCTAAAGCACTTTATGAACAGAAACTGTGGGGATCACGCATCTAACTGCTGAAATGCAGCCACTTCTGGGTTGGAAGGTTACAACTCTGCATAACAGGTAAAATCCTAACCAAGTTGAAGTCATTGGAAGTTTTCACATTGACTTCAATGGGCCTTGATTTGACAGAATATTTTTAAGAAGGGAACAAAAAACATGTCTAGCTGAAATTAAATCAATGTTTTACATAGGCTAGGACATCCTTACACCTGCAGAAGTTGCTATGGGAATTCTAATGAGTATAAGTGGTTGAAGTCTTGCCATTTGAAAGAAGGCATCTCCAGGAATACTAACACCAGATAATGTTGATATAAATTGCCAGCACAGCTATGTGCACTTAGAGTCCTGTATTACTACTGCTTAATTGACACCAGACTCTCAGTTTAGAAAGAAAACCGGAGACTCGTCATAGCAAAGCTGCAAACTTTTGCCAATTTTTTCCTTTAAAATCATAGAAAATTATTATTTCTCTTCCCTCCTTGAAGCTGATCAAATAATCCAAACTAATAATTTAATAATCCAATTAATTTAGCCTCTTTTTTTGCCTGTGGAGTAGGCACGAGTAGATGATTTTTCCGAATATATTTGTTTTTCAAAAACAGTGAGCTTTTAGCATTTTTTTCCAGCTCTGTTTATTAGTTGTGATTGGCTGTGTAGATTACATGAGACTAAACCTGTTCACTGACTGGAAGAGTGCAGAATCCATATACATTTTTAAATTTTTTTCTTGCATATGACTTTTAAATTTGCTCTCATGAATAATCATATAATTAATTTTACAGAAAGCCAAAAGGTATATTGTAATGTTTATAAAAAATGCTAACAGGGCATCCAGCATTAAGAGCTGATGTAAAAAAATGCACAGAGAAGCCATTTGTAGTACATAACTATACCACCCTTGTTTGGTCCCACAGATCCCTGGATTTATGCTACGTATTTTTTACACCTTGTATGTTAACTATTTACATATACACAGGCATAAAGCACTCTTACAAGACAGAGTGATTGTATTAAATTCATTTTTTCTCTCTTTAGATAAATATTGTAATGTTAACAGTTGTAGAGCTTCCTATAGCATGGATAGATGCCTAGTAAAATATTTAAATGAACTGTGGAGTATTTTTTTGGCCAATGCAACACATAAGATTCTGAGATGGGGCACAAAGGATTTGAGCTATGTGCTCATATTTAATACTTGGCTGGTTTTGGCTGTTGGGATGAAATGAATTTGAGAACTTTGGCCTTGTGTTACTAGAGTGTGTAAACTGCAGAGCACAGAGGGCAATTAAAACTGATGTACCAATTATATTGTTGAAGTTCCAGTTACAAATGACTTATTTGAAAAAGCCCATTGAAGCAAAGGCAAAATTCATATTTTCTCCAATGGGAGCACAATTGGGCCTTTTATCTTCAGCCATCCTGTGAACTAGTGGATTCTCACTAAGCGTGGCCATCCAGCTAAGACCTATTTCACATAGCTTCAAATGTCACCAAGTCATTGCCTGGTGAGCAAGATGACCTCTCAGGCAAGATCACAGTTTCCTAGGGAAGTAGGCTTCAGCTTGTGCTCAACTCTCCCCTCATTCATTACATTTTCCCCCAAAAGGGATTATCTTTCCTCCTGCCCCTTTTTTGGAGCTGTTTTTTGTCCAGTATAAAGGAGATGTATCTTTAGTGATTTCAGCGGAGATACTCTTGATTTATCCTGTCACCTGTTATCATTGCTGATCTCTGCATTTTGTTTTACAAGAATAGACTAGTGTAATTTCTAGGTAAGGTACCATTAAATCAGAGCCAGCAATGATGCAAAAAACTAATTACACTAGAGAAAGTTGTAAGCAGAATCCTCAAATGGTCTTTCACTGCTTTTTTCAGAATCTACATCAGTAAGAATTGTTGGAGAGATACTAGAGAGTATTTGAATAAGAAGTATATATAATTTCCAGTGCAAAAGGTTTTTTTAGTAAGCAATTTTTAGGTTAATTAATGTTTTCATTTTCATTGCCTAAGCCTGTAAAATGATAGCACATTAGATTATATGTTCGGTATGTTCTTTACAGTCTTCCACTTTACAGTCATGATATGCTTTTTTAGATTTCAAGATGTAAAATATCATTTATTCATTCAGTCACAAAACAACTTGCATTGAATCTTACTTGTTAGTAAATTGTGCAGAAGACCTGCACACAGTGCTCAGTAGAAAAAAAGGGGGATTGCATGTAAATTTGCTTTTAAATATAAATTGCTATTACTGAAAATCAATTAGACCTTGATCCACAAAAACACTTAATCAAGCCAGTCAAGTGATCAAGCCAGTAGTCCCACTGAAATTATTAGAGTTAAGCATGTGCTTAAGTGTTTTGCTGGAGCAGGGCCTTACAATATTACTATTAAAGTTAAAATAAATATTATGAGAACTGCAGTTTTTCCATCTCAATTCCTTTTCATTTTATAAAGATGATCAAATCATTTCTTTATCAAAGAGTAGTTTTAAATGGGCTTGGCAAATCTAGTTTCTAAAGGATCATAGAAACTATTCTTGTCCTACCTTCAGTGGACATGGAAAACAGCTGATCACCATCCACTTTATAACAGCCCTAGCCTATCTAAAGATCGTTATCAGGTCCTCCTCCCACAGTTTTTGTTTCTCTAGATTAACCATACACAGTGTTTTTAACCTTTCCTAGTAGGTCAGGAAACTTCCTAAACTTTCTGTTATTTTTTGTTGGTCTCCTCTGGAGGTTTCCAATTTGTCCATATCTTTCTTAAAGTGTGTTGCACAAAACTGGATATAGTTGAGGCCACACTAGTATCAAATAGAGCAAGAAAATCACCTCCCACGTCTTAGATATAATACTCCTGTTAATTCACTCCAAAATGATATAAGCTTGTTTTTCAACTGCATCACATTGTTGACTTATATTCCATTTGTGATTTATTATAATTCCCAGATCATTTCCATTCAATTACTGTCTAACCAGTTATTCCTCATTTTGTAGTCGTGCATTTGATTTTTTCTTCCTAAATGTAGTACTTTGCAAGTGTCTGAATTAAATTTCATCTTGTTGGTTTCAGATCAATTCTCTAATTTGTCAAGATCATTTTGAATTTTAATCCTGTCCTCCAGCATGTGAGCAACCCCTCTCAGTTTGGCATTATCCACAGATTTTATAAACATATTCTCCACTCCATTATCCAAATCACTAATGAAAATGCTGTGCAGTAGCTGACCTAGGACAGATCCCTGAAGGAGCCCAGTTTAGTCTAGTATGACTAGAAACTAGTATCACAGGAAACCAATAACAACTATTTTTACCGTATGGTATTTCAACCAGTTTTGCATCCACTTTAGGAATTTCATCTAGGCCACATTTGCGTAGTCATGTGGAACTTTATCAAAAGCCTTACTAAAAAGTCATGATATATGTCTAGTGCTTTCTCCCATCCACCAGGCCAGTGATCTTGTCAAAGAAGGAAATTAGGTTAGCTTGACACAATTTTCATCAACAAAAATAACACGGGGGTTTAGAAAAGGTCAAAAAGACTGGCCATGTTTAGTCTTGAGCAAAGAAAACTGAGAGAAAGAGACCTGCTAACCATCTTTTTATATGTTAAAGGATGGTTATCAATTGTTCTCCATGTCCTCTGAAAGTAGGACAAAAAGTAATTGGCTTAATCTACAGCAAATGAGATTTACGTTAGATATTAGGAAAAACTTTCTAACTATAAGAATAGTTCAGTCTGGAATTACCTTCGAAGGAAGACTGTGGAATCCTCATCATTGGAGATTTTTAAAAACATGTTGGACAAATACCTATCAGGGATGGTCTAGGTTTACTCTGGCCTGCCACAGCACAGCACAAGACTTACTGACTCCTTCTAGTCCCTTCCAGCTCTACATTTCAATGATTCATTCTTGACAAAGACATGTTGGCTATTACTTATTACTCTACTATCTTTTAGGTGTTTACTGATTATTTGTTCCAGTATATTTCCAGGTATTGAAGTTAGGCTGACTAGTCTATCATTGTACAGGTCTTCTTTGTTCCCCTTTTTAAAGATAGTTACTATGTTTGCCCTTGTGTAGTGCTCTAGGTTCTCACCTGTCCTCCATGAGTTCTTGAAGATAATCATAATGGTTCCAAGATTGCTTCTGCTAGTTCCTTAAGTCTTCAGGTGTGAATGTCATCAGGCCATGTGACTTGAATATATCTAATTTATCTAAATTTTATGTAATATGTTCTTTCCTTATTCTGTGTTCCTTTCCCTTTGTTGCTAATATACATTATGTGAAGCACCTGGGCACAATGAACCTTTTTAGTGATGACTGAAGCAAAATAGTCTTTAAGCACCTCAGCCTTCTTGATGTCATCTATTATAAAATTTCTTTCCCCATTAAGTAGTGGATCTACACTTTCCTCTTTTTTTTGTTTCTAGTGTAGGTATAGAACCTCTTCTTATTGTCTGGTGATATCTCTTTTTAGGG
Source organism: Mesoclemmys tuberculata (assembly GCA_007922155.1). Lineage (NCBI taxonomy): Eukaryota > Metazoa > Chordata > Testudines > Chelidae > Mesoclemmys > Mesoclemmys tuberculata. The sequence goes on along the minus strand of ML675604.1, from coordinate 81,367,883 downwards.
GTAACTCATGTTGTGCCTTATCATTTCTGACTTGGCCACACTGTACTTGTGTTACTATTTTGTACTCATCCTTAGAAAAAATAAATAGTAGAACTCAAATCCATAATTTTAAGTAAATTGTGATTAAGTAACAATGTTAGAGAAGTTCAAAACAGTTGCCATGCTTCTAAACCTTTCAGTTGAACTTAGGTAAATAGATATTGGAACCTCAACGTTTACAGCATTAAGAATAAATACTAGGTATAGCAAATGCTGGGGCCATTTTATCTTGTTATGGATGGCAAAATTAGAAAATGTAAAGGTGATCATCATAGATATTTCTGACACGTGTTCTGGAGCTACCCAAGCATAAAAGATGGGATACAATTAAGCATTATTGATACTTCAACACTAATAGTCTTACTTTAAAATATTTACTTTCAGAAATTAAATACACTACAGTAGTGTTTTTTAAATTGTTTTCTATCTAGGATAGGTTATAAAGGGTATTTTCTTAGAAGGATCAATGCTAACTTTTATTAACTAACATTTTAAGAACTCAGGTGATGCTTGTGAACGTTTTGAGTTTGACCTAAATCATCAACATTTTGAAAAAAGTTTGCAAAAAGCACATCCATCTAAGAAATTAAAGCCATTTTCAGATTAGAAAATATTAGAAATTAGAAGTTTTAGATAGTTATTATAAATATTCTTTTGTTGTTGTTCTAATTATATAATCTTTGTAGCTTTTTGTATGTCCTAGAAGTCAATCAAAGGCACTGTATATTGAAGTTAAGAAATCACAGATTTGTTTCTTTAATTTTCTACTGTCAATTATAATGTTTGAAAGCCTATTCATGTCCTAAAGCATGACCTAGACATCAAAGGGTAAATTATCAGTGCAATGTACAGGAAATCACACCACCATTTCCATTAGCAATAATAGGAGTTTTTCATCTAATTCCCCATTCATCACCCTGAAAATGTTCCCCTCAAGAGTCATGAAAGCCATGAAACGTACCATGAGAGTGAAACTCTTGTAATGGACTACTTAACTAGATTTTGATACCTGGAGAGAAAAGAAAAATGAAATTTCAGGAACTGTATTTAACTGATAACATGCTATATTCCAAAGAAGGCTCTACAAGAATAAGCAATAATGTTAGAAAAATGTGCTAGGAGCAGCAGTTGTACAGAAAGATAAAATATAAGGGATGAAAGGAACAGGTTGTCACCTCTGGGATTGGAAAGGAACATTAAACTGCTGAGAACTAAAAGTAAGATCAATTATTCTTGGATTGCCATGAATAGGAGGCTCCCCTTAAGAAGATTTTTTCTTGAAAGAAAAGGAAAACATGGAAAGTTAGGGAAGGAAATACAGCAGAATATAATAATAATCAGTGGGTAGGAGAGGAAGTGCATTGATTCTGCTTATCTAAAATGCCATGTATAAATAGGAATATATAGAAAGGACAAGAATAACTAGCTATGTGACTTCATCTGCAAATTAATGTGTTAAGAAGAAGAGGTAGCACTTGTGTATCATTATATTTCATCCCCTTTCACCTTGACTGTCCTCTTTATGGTTTTATCAGATTAAAGCTCTGCAGAGCACAACATACACAGCATGCTGTTGTTACCTTCCAATCACTCCACCCTATTTCACAGACAACAGGTGAAAACCTGGGTATCTTGAATTCAATGGGAGTTTAGCCATTTAGCTTTTTTGGAGTCAAGACTTAATCTCTCATCTCTCTCTAGTCCCCTCTCTTATCCATTTTCTAATCTATCACTATCCTCTCTTTTTTCACTGCACAGTCTCACCACTGCTGATACAAAAATGTTCTCTGCAGTTAGAGCCAGCTGCAACAGCCTTCCTGTATCTCTGCTCATCACTGGTTCGCTCTCTCATTTCAAATACCAATCAAAACATATCTTTTCTCCCTTGCTTTTCTGGAAGCTCTTAATTTCTCATTCTCTCTGCTGCTTTCTCTGTTATTTACTATTCATAAAAACTACTACTGATTATATTTAACTCTAAACTCTTTTGATACACGGTTGCTTTGAAAGATGTTACAAAAATAGAGTTCTATATTGATCTATATACAAAAGCCTAACTTAGAAAAACATGTGGTTACATGTAGGCTTCAAAATCCATATTTAGACACCTAAATATATTCCAATTCTGCACCACTGAAGTCAGTAGTACTTTAGGCACCCTGGCACCCAGTGCCACCAAGATAGGTATCAAAGATCCCCTTGCATTGGACAGGGAGAGTATGATGTCTAAGAAAGGGATTCTCAGCCACCTTCAGCTAATGTTGGAGCTGCTAAAGTAGGTAGGTGTTAAATGTACAGGAAAGTAGTGGAATTTAGGGCCCAGATCCTCAGAGTTATTCAGGGGCCTAATTCCCTTCGATTTCAATGGTAGTTAGATGCTGAAACACCTTTGAGGCTCTAGCCCTAGATCCTCAAAAGTACTCTATTGCCCAACTCTCATTAATCTGGGCCTTGAGCACCTGATTGACAGGACAGAAGAGGGTGCTTTTCTCTGCTTGGGACTCTCAGTCATGGATCCTCTCCTAGAGATAGATCTAAGTCTGCCCTTCCTCACAAAAAAACAAAACAGAGAAGCTCTCACCCGATTATAGACAATAATCCCAGTGGTTAAGACACTCATTTGGGAGGTAGGAGACCCATTTCACTGGACAACAAAGATTTTGCTTCCTGAATACTTTTGGGTGAATCTTATGGATTTTGGACTGCTGATTATGAAAATCACTATGAAATTTCCCTACCACGTACCGTGTTTTTGAAATCACCTATATTTGTTATTTCAATTCATAATTTAAGTCTATTAAAATGTTGCCCACAATGTAAGATGAAAAGTTTTCTATCTTGTGACCAAGCATGCCTGGGCATGTAGTGACATTGCACCTAGTGCAGGCCACACAACATGCAGTGGGAATGCTAAGGCTTAGGCAGGGCGGATGCTGGCAGGACAGGTTTTAGAAAGGCTTTAAAAGCATTTCACATACACTGTTCTATGCACTGCGTTTATATCAGTTTGCATTCATGTTGATGCACATGCTCTATGTGCATAGCAGATTGTGTGTACTCACAATAATAAAGCAATTGTATTTTCAGGAGGATTTGTGATAGCAAAATGTCTCGCCAATGTCGCAATAGCCGCAATACGCTCTGTTACATTTGTGGCGAAAATATGCTTAAACCTCAAAGATGGAGCATGGCTGCACGTATTAAGAAAGCGTATGAGCTCTACTTTGGCTGTAAAATTGGTGATCAGGACATGCCTTGTTGATCTTAGAGCTTGGCTCAGAGGTACTCGGAAGTCAATGCCGTTCGCTGTCCCGATGATATGGTGAGAGCAGAAGGATCACGTGACAGACTGTTAACTTCTGTCTGACCAATGTGTCTCGGTTCTCTGCTAAAAACAAGAAATCTATTGAATTCCCCAATCTCCCTTCATCCATGAGACCTGTGCCGCATGACAATAGTCCTCCAGTACCGAAGCCACAAGAAGCATGGACCCTAGAGGAGGCAGATGAAGATGCCATGATGCATGAGCTAGGAATGAAAAATGACACTGATCCAGATTTTGAACCATTTATGTTGATTGAGCCTCATCTGATAACTGAGTCTGAGGTAAATGACCTGGCCAGAGACTTGGGTTTGTCAAAGGCAAAAGCAGAATTACTGGGTTCAAGACTGCAAGGATGGGGTCTGCAGTCACCAAGCAAGAAAATTTCTGTCTTTCACAGCCGCCAAGAAGATTTGACACAATTCTTTGGTCAGGTTGATAATCTGTGTTTCTGCACTGACGTTGATGGGCTGTTCACTGCTTTGGGTTGCCAGCAAGACCCACAACAACGGCATCTTTATATTGATTCGTCAGCGTTAAGCCTGAAAGCTGTGTTGTTACACAATGGCAATGTCCACCCTTCAATACCAATCGGCTATGCAGTACACATGAAAGAAACCTACGGAAATATGGAAGTTTTGTTGAAACACCTACAGTACAGCAACTGCAACTCGAACATCTGTGATGATCTGAAAGTAGTCGCACTGCTACTAGGAATGCAGCTCGGGTACACTAAGTACAGTTGTTTCATTTGAGAATGGGATAGCCGTGCTAAAGAGTCTCATTACATTAAAAAGGACTGGCCACTCCATAAGCAGTTGGTTCCAGAGCAGAAAAGTGTGGCACATAAATCACTTGTAGACCCGACAAAAATATATTTGCCTCCTCTTCACATAAAACTCAGACTGATGAAAAATTTTGTGAAAGCGATGAACAAGGAAGGTGAAGGATTTCGATATTTGAGACAGATGTTTCCCAGAATAACTGATGCCAACATTAAGGAAGGCATTTTTGTTGATCCACAAATCAAACAGGTCATCAATGACAGGCAGTTTGAAGAACTTCTAGTAAGGCCGGAGAAAATCGCATAGAAGGCATTCAAGGATGTTGAAAATTTTCTTGGCAACTACAGAGCACCAGACTACATGCAGCTGGCTGACAACATGCTTCAAGCACACAAAACCATGAAGTGCAACATGTCACTAAAGATTCATTTTCTGCATTTGCATTTAGACTTCTTCCCTGCAAACCTTGGTGCAGTCAGTGACGAGCATGGTGAAAGGTTTCACCAGGACATTGTGATCATGGAAAAAACGGGTATCAGGGCAACTAGAATCCATCAATGCTGGCTGATTATTGTTGAACACTTAAACGAGAAGCCTCAGACACTGAGTACAAACGAAAATCATCAACAAAACATTTTTAGCTCAGTTGAACTATTGCAAAGCCTCAGCACCGTTATGCGATTAAACACATTACATTCAATAAAAGTCAATTTCTTGTTTCTCCAAATTCCTGGATGATACAAGTAGTCTGAAATTATATTTGTGTTCAGCTTCAAGCAGTCTAGCATAATCTAAAAAAATTTCTAAGGAAGCAACACTTTCGAAGAAATTTGTTGTCCAGTGTTCAAATCCCTGCTCTGCCAGATTGGATCAAGGACTTTAACTGCCCCACACACTCCCCATTCCAGGTGTTTTCCCTAATCACCAGGCTATTGGGTATCCTGGAGTACTCCAGTCTAAATCTCTTGTGCTAAAGCTTTTCTACTTTGTATAAATAGATATATATTAATTGGGCCAGAGAGAGAGCAAGTACTTGTCTCTAGAGCCTAGTGGTTAGGGCACACAGAGGGATAGCCAGATTCAAGTTCCTAATCCAATGAATATTTAATTATGCATACAAAGTGTAACATCTTCAATAGGAGAAACTGAGAAACGCTGGTGATAGTCCAGTAACAGTGTAGACAGGAAAGCAGTTTATCTACATTGCTAACCTCTAATAAGATATAAGTAAACAACATCAAATAACTACCAACATACACTTGAATATCAAAGCTCTAGTCTACTTATAAGGAATGACCCTCACTACCACTGTATTTTTCTATAATATGTCTGTAAAGGTCAGATTTCGGCCATGCAATTTGTGAAGTTGCTTAGGTTTTTTTTGGCCTAGCATCACAGATGCAAATATTGAATGATCCACTGTATTAAGAGGAAAGTTCTCTAGTGCTTTCAGAATCTTGTGCAGTATATTCAGCTGTAACTATGTAATGGGGAGATGAACATGGGAAAACACAAAAGAAGTGTAATGTGAGGGAGAAATGAAAGGAAAAAAACAATAATTTAAGATAAATCCTTTTTTTTGCACATAGGAACATTTTAGTTAGGCATGAAAGTTTAAAACGTAAATGCCAAAATGTATTTCAGTATTTTAGAGAGAAAGATGGGTGAAATAATACCTTTTATTCGACTAACTCCTGTTGTTGAGAGAGACAAGCTTTACAATGCTCTTCCTCAGGTCTGGGAATGGTACTCAAAGTGTCACAAATAAATAATAGGTTGAACAGATAGTTTAGCATAAGTAGCTAGCACATAGTCTAAGGGATCATTCAAGGAGAATTGGCCCATTAACACCCCTGTAGTCATAAAACAAAAAGGGGAGTTAGTGGTTTACAGATTGTTGTGATTAGACATAAATCCAGTGTCTTTATTAAGACCATGATATTTAATGCCTAGCAAGTTTTGAATTTAAGCTCCCAGGCTCACCTTTTGACAGTGTTGTGCAAGTTTCTATTGAGGATGAGGACTGATAGAACAGATATAGAGTGATCACTTTGTGAAAAGCATTCACCCAGAGGTGATATGTATTTTTATCTTTCATTGTTTTCCTGTGTGACTTCGTTAGAGAGCGTAATGAGTGTCACCTATATAGTTCTTATTGAGGCATTTTGTTCACTAGATAAGGTATATCATATATCCTGATAGTCATGTGTAGGACCTGGATCTTGAAAGGTGTGTTCCAGCAGTATCTGGTGTTGCTTTCAGTTGGTGCATCAAGGTCTGTGGGAAACTTGATTCTTATGATGATCTTAGAGAGTATGGGGGTTATTTGAAGGCCATAAGAAGGGGTCAGGAAAGATTTCTTTCAGCATGAAGTCCCAATTGAGTATTGGTTGTAGTTGTTTATTGCATATGTGTTCTAGTGTGAGGTGACAGTTGACAACTAGGGGTGTGCAGTCAGAGGGGGTTTATTTCTGTATTGAAGCAGGCTTTCTCCAGGTGTTTGGTTGGCTTGTTCTAGGATGTGATCTACTTCTCTGATGGAGTGTTCTTATTTGGTGAGGGTGGTTTGGAGTGTTAAACTGTGTATCCCAGACTTTCTTCTTACAGCATATTCTGTGGTGTGTGAGTGCCTGGCTGTAAATAACAGATTTATTGGTGTGTTTGTGGTGGATCCATGATTTAGGTGTGTGATACCTGTGTTTCATACATACAGGCATCTGTGGGATTCCCCTGTTGAAGCTGATTGGGGTATCAAGAAAGTTGATGATGCTGTGGGAGTGTTCCAGTGAAAGTTTAATGGATGGGTGGTGGAAATAATTTTCAACAACACATGAATCATGACACATAGGTGAGAGCATGGGTGGGCCCCATCTAATAGTTATTCTATGGTAGCAGCTCCACCTAGAAGCACAGGAATCACGTTCTTTCCTATTCACAGGACTCTAACCCAGCGTCCCTCTTGGGTACTATAAGGAAAGTATCCACCACCTGTGGTCCAACTAACACCTTCTTTGTTCTCTTCCTACAGAACTGTCCCTCCTCAGGGCATATTGTGGCCTGTGGGTGTCCCTAGCAACATGTGCCTCTGCAGGCTGGGGAGTCCTAGCTTCATACAGTAGCCTTACTGCTCCATAGCAGAGATTGTAGGTCTGTCTGTTTCTCTCCATCCATCACCCTCTCTACGGTTCCATCACAGATAATTTTTAATATCCCTCATATTGGGTCTTTGTTACACAATGTATCTCACATTCTGACAGGTTAAAAAAATGCTCTCCCACAGCTCCAGTGCAACTATGCACCATCCTTTATGTAGGGCTGTATACAATTTGAATTAACTGTCCCTGAGAAAACTAATGAAGTTGGTTTCAAGAGATTTTAACAGGCCAGAATAGGTTGTTGGTGAAAACTAGTTTTACTGCATGAAAGAGGAAAATGGAAATGCAAAGTTCAGACAGAATGCAATGTACTGTCAACTCAGGATCAATTAGTTACTTGACAAAATTAATATGGAATTGCCTAAAAGGGTATGAATTGCAATCTGTGAAAGTAAATGCCTATTTGCTATCAGTTAAAGTTTAAATGAATAATAAAGCAACCTTAAAGCTTAAAAGTATCTCTTAATCAGGGAACACTTTAGATTTGCATATATTTCTTCTCTGGAGAATTAGGTCCCACATGAGGCGCTGCAGTCCACACCCCTGCTCTGAGCAGACCAGCGTGAGTTCACTTCTAGCTGCCAAGCACTAGTAGCTCTTCATAACCACATAGCTCAGCGCCACTTTGTCTTTCCACCTTTGGAGGACACTTTATTAGAGGCTCTTTTCGTCCAGAAGCAGCCTCCAGCCAGTTCTCACCTACACAAGCCTAAGGAAAGACTTCTATTTCATTTCCCATTCCTGGCTGTCCCTAACCAACAAGGATATGGACAACAGCATTTCCCATCATCCACATGGGCCACTGTCGCATTCCAGGGTGCAATCCAGATGAGTATCATCACCTGCCCTACAGCTTTGGGTGCCTCACAATACTTTGCTGTTGTAGCTCTCAATCTGGGCCACACCTTGAGTGTCTATGTATAGCTAGAGCCCTAACCCAACAGCTCTGATCCCAGCAGCCTGTCAACAACTCCAGTCACACTCTGGTTTCCACCAGCCCTAGTTATCACTTGCAGAGTGGCCCCAACATAATCCCAATCCTGATTTTTTTCCCCAAAATGTGTGTTCTTTACTGTCCAGCCATCTCTGGGCCATTCAGATATTAGAGGTCCCTTTCCCCTGTAAGATTCAACAGTTTGCTACTTTAACTGGAGTTACCAAACAACTCAGTTTAAGCACAAGACTGGACTGTTTTGATTAAAGAATAAAACAAGTTTATTTAACTGCAAATAGGTAGTTTTTAAGTGAGTGCAATAATAAAGTATTAAAGTCAGGAATGGTTAAAAGAAAACTAAAGATAAAATGATTTCTGGTAGCTAAAACTTTACAAGGTAGACTTGGTTCAAAGTAAAATCCTTACTACATGTTCCTAACAACATTGCTGACCAAACTCCCAGGTCACAATCTCCCCCAAAGTCGTGTGTGTGTGTATGTGTGTGTGTGTGTGTGTGTGTGTGTCCCCGTCCAGTCAGTCTTTGCAGTGGATTCCACTGAAAATTACCCCTCAAAGCAAAGTTTATTCAAATAGCAAAGAAAGCAACCTGGAGTCTGGTGATGAAGGTTTTTCCATGCTTTTTGCTTTCCCCTGTGTATGCTGAAATGCAGATTTGCCTTGTCTCCTGACATTTCCCCTCTTGCTGTCTCAAGGACCCTGTTTACTACTTGATATAAATTGAGGTAAATATGTATTAATTTATTTACGATAGACCTGTTTAATAACTGTTGCCTACCCAGGGTTGTGTGGGTTTGAACACGTGCTAACACCAACATCTGAGGAAATTCCTAACTTTAATATAATGTTGCTACATACAATTCAAGTTATTAATTTTCAAATGATGCGTCACAAAGCATACTTTGTACAAAGGTTATTACAATAGTGAGTAGGGTGAGAATACAGGGTTTTCCTTATTTTCTGTACTTTCTGTCACAGCCACCTCCATCACCATCTCATCTGTTAAAGTCAGCCTTTACATGGCCCATGTACTGCAGCAGATCTGTCCTTTAGATACCAGAACTAGAAGGAGCCAGGGGAGAGAGTCTGGCAAAGCATCCTTTTTACTGGCCTTTCACCTTGATTGTGATATTACCTGTTGTTGCTCACTTCCAGGTTCCCTGCCCACAGCTGCATGATCTCACTCAGAAATACTGTCATCTAGACCCTCTCCTCCTTTTCCTTCTTGCCTCCATTCTCAGACCTCCATGCTCATCTTCTCCTCTTGCATTCCGTTTCCACTCCTTTATTTCCTGTTTTCCATACAGGAGCACTGTTTCTTTTTTTTTTTTATCATTATCCTAGCTCACCTTCCCACAAAGGTCCTTTGCTTACACTCCCAACTGCTTAAGCTACTCACAAGAAAACTCATAACAACAAAGGCCAAACTTTGTCAGACCTTGGTGCCTCAAGTTAGTCACCTAAATCCATTCTAAAGTTCCTAAATGAGTGGCCTAATTTTAAAAGTGCTGAATAGCCCCAGCTTCCGCTAAATCCAATAGGAACTGTCGCTATTCAGTGCTTCTGGGAATCAGGACTCGTGTGACCAGATAGCAAGTATGAAAAATTGGGACAGGAGGTGGCATGTATATATTTTAAAATGAAAGATAGAAGTGGAATATTGTTTTGATGATCATTCACTCAAAGTCCTCAGGTTAACAAGAATGGAAATGTAATCAAACAGATTTAGTAAAAAATGAATCAAATTTTATTGCCACCTTCAAACATAAACAGGCAATGATATTGCCTTTGGACCACTGGAAGAAGAAATAGCATTTACCAGACCTATCTATATTTTCACTAATTTTCCAGGTTGACTATTAGCTGGCAAATATTTTTGTTTTTACTCTGAATAAATGCAAACTGTCATTTATTAATCTTTTACAAACTTAAAAATTATTTTAATTATTATTAAATTAATTCTCAGAAATCCATTCTTATGTACATAGTTATTTTATTAGAAATTCTTGTATGATGTCTTATTGACTTTGATTGACCCCCTTATTTTCATAGAAGTAACTGTCCAATCAAATTCACTTATATAAAGAAATTCACTATATAATTATTCACTTTACTGCATTTAATACTATTCAATGATAGACATCAGTCACTGTTGGCAGCTGCAGCATTGCATGCCAGTCTGAAACATTTTCATTTTGCACCTGCCACCACATTCCTTCGTACAGATAGAGTTCAGTAACTCTCTAAGGATCTATGGGTCTCTTCTTTTTGATGTGTAATGAGCAGACCAGGAGACAGCAACATCATCAAAAACATCTTCAGCATGGTTCATTTTTATAAGCCACTTTCATTTTAAAGTCGATTGGTTGAGGTGGAGGACAGCAGCCAAAGAGCAGAGCAAACTTGGTTTATTATTTTAGGAATGAAATGGCATAATATTGGTAGTACTACCAAATGGCTGTGCAAGTATTGTACATTGAAAAGTGAGGATACAAAAGAAATATTGGACAGCTGTCTCATTCACTGAGCACTGTCCAGCCTGCAACTCGAAAGTGACAGTGGTCCTAAAGCAAAATAATAGAACCCAGTAATTAAAGAATGTTTCATAATACATATTCACAAGGACTAACACTGCATAGGTAACTCTACTTATGTCATTTCCTGATCTCACAGTGCTTAATTTTGCAACCATAATGTTCATAATGTAATAAAGTTTTTGGTGTGTAATTTCCTAGCTTGTGTTTTCTTGTTTGTTTTTTTGTTTTTCTTAAGAAAAAGTGAAAAAACAGAAATTACATCACTTGTACTTATATTTACACCCCAATCCCTCTCAGGGTCATCAGCAGGATCTGAAATTAGAACTTTTATATCTGCAACACAGTTTCTTCCTTTTCAGCTAAAGTGAGCGTGTGCAACCCCTCTCAGGGAAAAAATGCTTGCGCCCTAATTCACGTGGGTATGAAGAGTCATTCAGTAATCAGGGCTGTGAAGCACACAGCATTATTAATACTGCCAGTAGAACTATTGACTTGAGAGCTTGTGTTTCCTCCTTGGGATTCCATTGTAGCATGACATTCCTTAGGGTAGAGAAACAGCTAATGCTAGCACTGTTTCTCATGGGATGTCTTGAAACATGCTCTGAGCAGATGAAGGCAGGGAAACTCAATGAAAATGATATATTCCAAGAATTTAGAAGCAAACATCTTCAAAACCTCTATTAAGCATCTGTAAATGGTGATTTTCAGAGGTTTGTGATTTGATGAAACTTGGGTGAATTTTTATGGCAACAGCAAACGGTACATCTTTGTCCTTAGAGCTACTGCCTGCTACATTTGAAGCCTCTGTTCCAAAGCATGAAAGCACTAAATCTCCAAATAAAAGTGGTTGTAAGAAGTTTTCATCACTGGCAGTACTTCCTCTTTTCCCTAACCTTCTTCTCAGGCTTCCCCCTCCCTCAAACATTAAAAAAATAAGCAATCAACCAAACAAAACCGTCTGAGGGTGTGACCAAGCATGGAAAAATTGAGCCAAATGGTTAACATTTGAAAAAACTATAAGCAATGGATAAGGAAATCTATAATGTAAAGTGGGCCACCTTACCATTACTGCCAGCTCCAGCTATAATATTCCTTTTTATAATTTGTTTTAAAAACCCCTAGAAATAATTAGATTATTCATATATGTGGCAACCTGCCGGCTTCCCCCTGGTGGGTCTCATGCTTTTACCTCTCTTCATGGGCCAGGGCACCCCAGCTACCCTGTCTTCCCTGGTTGCAGAGGAGCTTTGTCTCCCTAGGGGGTTGGGCTTCTTGGGTCGCACAACAGCACACCCGTAACAGGCTTTCCACTTGCTTCTCCCACCACATCTTCTGTTGTTTCCCCATGCCAGGAAACAGGACCCGGGCAGAATCAGTGAACCCAGGGGGAGTACAAACTATGGAGGCCTCCCTACTCAGATGAGGGTCGCCACTCATCAGGGAATCTCCCATGGGCAGTAGGGACCCAAACCCTGGGAAGTCCCTACCTATGAGAACTGGGTAGGGAAGTTTTGGGGTGATGCCCACTGTTACCCTCACCGTTCTCCCCTGAATCCGAACCTGGACTGGAGTGGTCAGATACAAATTGACAGCTCCATTCACACAGGCTATCCCTGTGCATTTGGCTCGGGACAGCTGGTCCTAGCCCACCAGTTTCCCTGAGACCAGACTGATAGCACTCCCTGAGTCTACTAGGACCATGGTCCTGATACTGTTCACTCTTACTGGCCTTGTATATCTTTGGGTGGTCTCCGCCACCCCCACTGGGTAGACCAGGCTGCAGGGACCGGCAAACTCACCCAGCCCACACTGCATGGGCTCCCCTGCATTTGGGCATTGGGCAGCTATGTGTCCTAGCTCCCCACAGGCATAACACCTGTACCCTCATCGCAACAGCCACCCATCTTTTTGGCTGCCAGGCTTCAGGCCAGAGCCCCCTCCTCGGGATCTCTAAACCCCTTGGTGGGCTCAGGCCACTCTCCAGCCCCCCTTCTCCCCAGCATGGGGTTGCCCGCTGTCTTTGAAGTCTGGGCCCTTGGGCCAGGGAACAACCCCTTGTTCCAGCGCCCTTCTTCCCTGGCAGTTTGTGAAAACCCCCTGGCTGCCAACTGTCTCTTGCAGAGGGTGACCAAGTCATCATATGAGGTGGGGTCAGTCTGGCTAACCTCCCCCACAGGTTGGCAGCAGCCCCCTCATATGATGGGGCATCTCATATTGAGGCGAGGGTCTCAATAATTCATTCTGCTCTGTGGACCTCTGGGCGTAGCCATTTCCGCGCCAGGTGTACCAGGTCAAAAAGCTGGGACCTCAGTGCCTGGCCCTGCCAGTACCTCCACTCATAGAACCTCTGGGCCCATGTGGCTGTCGTCACCCCCAACCTGGTGAGGTCCTCTGCCTTCAGCTGGGGGTAGTCCACAGCAGCTTTTGCTACCATATCATAATAGGCCTTCTGGGCCTCCCCCCTAGGAACAGGGCAAGGATACCAGCCCATTGCTATCAGGGCCAGACTTCCCCCTGGGCCATCCTCTCAAAGGCCAGAAAGTATGACTCTTTATCATCTCCCTGCATCATCTTCTGCAGGTAGTTGCTGGCCCATATTGGCTGCGCCCCCTCTTGGTGCCTGCCTCATGCCACCAGGACTCTCAACTGGCCTACTACATCCTGCAATAGGGCATTGTCCTGGGCCCCCCGGCTCATCAGCAGGTGGTCGGTTTTCTGCTGCAGCATTGTGGCCTCCTGGATCTGGGTAGCTTCCTGCTGGGCAGTTGTGGCTTGCACCAGGGCTTTCACCATGTCCTCCATCTTGGGAGTGCTTTGGGGTAGAACTGCCCTGGTTTAAGTCCACTGCACAATAAAATCCCACTCTGACACCATGTGTGGCAACCTGTCAGCTTCCCCCTGGTGGGTCTCGTTGATTTACTTCTCTTCCTGGGCCAGGGCACCCCAGCTACCCTGTATTCCCTGGCTTCAGAGGAGCTTTGTCTCCTTTGTCTCCACAGGCCTTCTGGCAGCTTCCTCATCATTTGTTCCCTCCCCTCCCTTTAGGGGAGGAAGGGATTAAGTAAACCTGGCATAGCCCTTCATTGGGTCCAGGTGTCTCTAACTGCCCTGCTGTAATCTCTCCTCTGCCTGCAGGACAAAAGGCCTTTAAGTCTTTCAGGCCCACATACTGGCCCTGGTATATGCTTTGGTAGCCCTCTGGCCTGACTTTACCACATATACTAATAAGAAACCAAACAACTTCCAGCTGTAGGGAGATCTTTAAACTTCATCCTAATGTTTTGTTTAAGTAGCAAAGTAATAAAATGGCAGCTATCCAAGTGTTACATATTAAATCTGGAGCTCCGATTTTTTTTTTCATTGTGCAAATAAAGGCTTAATCATCTAAAGCACAACTCTTTCTACATTCAGAAGCCTTTAAGTTACAAACACAATCATCATTTTATACAGTCCTACAGCAGAGCAGCATTAGTTCTAAAAGAGCCGCTTTCATTGTTTCTAATATCTCTTAAGCATTATGTTTATTGTTGTCTTTTTCCATGTGCTACACATATTGCCATTCTGAGAATTGTGTTCATATGATTGGAGTCTCCCCTGCTACATTATACAGAGACATGATACTTGTCTTTAACTGCAGCAGTTTCTGACAGGGCTTTAATAGCAGTGTCCAGTGGTTTTAAGTAAGTGTTGTGACATTCTGTCTGGTGATTAGAATGATGCTAGGCACACACTCTTCAGCTGAAATTAATTAAAGAAATTTTCTAACTACATGCCGATAAATTTCTATCAGCCATTCTGATTTTGTCTTTCTTTCTTGAAACTCAAGTTATAATTTAGATGTGCCTTGAACTAGGGAAATTTTGCAACTCTTAACTAAAAATAACAAACACAAAGCTACGTAACCAACACCAGAAACTTTGACCAACTATGGTGAAAAGTTCCAGAGGGATAGCTGTGTTAGTCTGGGTACAGCAAAACCAATGAGAGTCCTGTAGCACTTTAAAGACTAACAACTTTAATTTCTGCAGGCATAAGCTTTCATGGGCTGCAGAAATTACATTTGTTAGTCTTTAAAGTGCTTCAGAACTCTCATTGTTTTAGACCAATTAATAAACTCTGAGTAGTAATAATAAGGGTATTATACCCTAGAAAGTAAGTGTGTAAAATCACATTATGGGATTCCATGTTAGTTGTGTCTTTATGATCCCAGAACAAATTTACTCATTAATATTTTTTTCCAATTGCCAGACCTGTAGCCTCATCCTAGGATCTGCATGTCAAACTGAACTATTTCCTTCTCCTTCATCACTATTAATAAATGTTCAAATATTAATAAATGACAAATGAGAGCCTTATTCACATACGAGCCCAGTTTCACCTGTTAGATTTCAGTGGAATTGCAACTGTAAGCGAAGGCCTTATTCTAAAACACAGTGAAACTGTACGGATGTGCCAGTAAATGTGGCTGCGTCACCCTCATCTCCACCAGCTCATGTCTGCTCCTTGTTCTGCCATGTGTTTGTCTATCCCAGCCCTTCAGGTTATATCTTAATGGGAGATGACAACTCTGTACATATTCCATTTGACTAAAATCATGAGTGCAAGGCGAAGTGGGGTGGGAGAGTGGGAGGAATTTGGCTTCAGAAACTCTTTACCTTTTAGCACTTCTGTTGAGAAGTGGAGGGATATTCATCTCTTTTTGGCAGCTGTCTGTGTGAAATTACAGAGTAAAACAGTAGTCTTTGTAAAAAAAATGTTTAATTAAAAATAGAGATATAAAGGTAGGAAAACAAAATAAACTGAATAACATATGTCATCTGAATACTCTGTGAATCCTAGTGAGGTAGGTTCCCCCTAGTTTCAAAGAAAAGAAAATTCTACATCTCTGGAAATGAGTGCTCATCAATGTTGTCCCCTATACATGGACTATTGTCCCCTAATCATCCTCTGGGAGGTTCCCCTACCTTCATGTTTCCTAGTCCAGCATTTTACAGGCCACTTTACTCTCCACTTCCTTAGATGCTATTTTATCTATTTTAGGGGTTCATACTGCCACGCATCACAGTAGTATCTGAGCACCTGCCACACCAAATTAATAGCATTAGCAAAGCCCCTTGTGGACTTCATGGAATCTCCAGCACTTTTGCCTTTTTAAGGTAAAAATTCTGTTGGGGTAGGGTGTGTTTTGTGGATATATGTACTGTGGGGTTTGAGGAGTAGAGGGCATTATGGGCATCATCCTTATGAAGGAAAGATTTATTAGATAAGGAAGGTTTCTCAGCATTTTTTAAGATGATCTGGATTCATCTGCTCACCTTTGAGGAAAGTTTGTTTCATCGCCAAATCCCCTCCACTGAGAATGCTTTGTCCTCACCTCCCTCACACTTCATTCTGAGCTTTGTGAAGTACATTGGCCCATAAGAGCACAGCTGACATATTGACTGGTTCATAGACAGAAATTTAGTCATTGATGTGGCTGGGGCTTGATCATTTAATTGCTTTGAAGAAGACAGCCTCAGTCAAGTTGATTGACTTTTCACATGAGTATCCATGTTTCTTAAGTATAAGAGTCAGATCACTTCTTCTAGCTAAACATATACAGTTTCTATCTCAGCTGATCACAGAAGTAGTGTAGATTTTTCATTCTCCCATTAAATTACTAATATTCCTCACGCCCTCTGCCAGAGGATGGACAGGGGTAAATGAGGGTGTACACTGAACTGCTGAACCTTTAAAACTAGATGATGATGTGGAAGGAAGAAAAAACAAAGCTTGGTTTTCAGACTGTTGGTTGAGTTTGCAGTCCTGGCAGTTAGGAAAAAATATCCAAATCAACATTTTTACTTGTAAAGAGATAATAAATACAAAAGTACATGATATTTTAAAAGTAACTCTCCAGGGAAGAACAAGACTTCAGGAAGAAAGTTTGGCTACCAACTTAATTTTCAGTGCTTGTGAAAGGTGCCAATTGGACTGAAGTGGTACAGATTAGGCAGAGGCAATGAGATTTTCATTCTTACTTGGAAAAGAATGGTACTATCCTTCAAAGTATATAAAAAAAGAACCAACTACATTAAAAAAATCAGAAATCTCATCAGCAACTTAACCTATCTTGGAAACTTTCTGGATATTCCTAAATATTAATAGCTTAGCACTTTCAAGAGGGACACTCAGCTCACACATTTGATAGAATACACACTGACCCACCAGTTCCAGGACTACTCTAATACTCAACATGCAATCTCCTTTTAACATCACCTCAGAAAGTAATTTATCATATTACTAAAACTAAAATGACAGCATGATTCCTTATAGACTATTGACAGCTGATAGTTAACTGTTTCTGAGAAACTGATAATTTCCATATAAAAAATGATGTGAGACAATGTGTTTGAAATAATCAGATTTTCTTGAACAGAGTCATGCTGCAGGGATGTGTGAGAAAGACAAAGCACAAATGGTGCTGATCCTCCTGAAAAGAGAAAACATATAAAAGATAAGTGATTACAATGATTGTGTATGAATTCAGTTTTGGTTTAACTGATCCTTGTTTATCACATTCCTGTGTAAAATTCATAGCTGTCTATCCTTAAGCTATGGCTCTGAGATGCAAGGGTTTGTGAGATTTTTTTCAAACCCTCAAGAATGCATCACAAAACTGAGGATTTCAGCAGTGCTATAAAGGTAAGCAATACATTAGTCTATGTAACAGAGTAGCATATTGTTGAGATGGAAGTATTAAGCAATTTTACATTTTTGAACATTTTTTCCAGGATATATGCCTAGCAGTGCTGCAGTTGTGGCCTAAATTTTCAGAAATCACTAGTGATTTGGGGTGCCTTGATTTTTGGGTGCCCAGCATGACACGTCTTACAGGGGATGGATCTTCAGTTGGGCCACCAAAAATTTAAGCATCCAAAATCACCAGTCACTTTTGAAAATTTAGGCAGAGAGACTCTGATTAAGAACTTTTTTCAGGTATATAAAGTATATTTCCTGTTTTAAAAGTCCAAAATACTGTAAACATACTAAAGAGCTTATCTGAATGTAATGAACTTCAGAAATATACATAGGAAACAAGAGTCAAAAGGAACTGATCATCTTGAGAAATATTATACCAGAGCTATGAAGCGGAAAATATAATGCTAAAACCTATGCATGTCACTACTCCAATTAGACAAAAATTAAATCTACATTAGTGAGTAAAACAGCAACGGAAAAAATAGTGAAAATTAAAGGATGCTTGAGAAAAGAGAATTGCTCTAGTGTAAACAATTTTTGTGGAGCTAGTTGAAAAATGTCTGTTGAAAATGAAATTTCAACCCAAAACATTTGTGAAAATGTGTGGGAAATGTTTTACATTTTCTGACTGGCTCTAAACTACAGCTTTCTTCAGTGTCTTTTCTTCTAACATTGTATTTTAACCAATAACTACTGGTGCAACAAAATTTTAAATTATGGCAGACAAGCACTTCACAGTGTTCTAATTTTAGTTCACAAGCTTGCAGCCACAAGACCTTCAGGCTTATTCTTCATCTAGAGTCTGAACATTTCTATTAGGATTGAGATAAAGAGTCTTAAAAATGTGAAAAATCAGAGCACTGAGCTGGCCAGGAATAAAATCACACTAAAAGAGCAGCTAAAATATGAGAAAAAGAGACCTACTTCATGAGTTCATCTGCTTATGGGATTTCTTTTCTTGATATTATTGATGTTTGGTTGACCAGGAAAATCTGAGTTTTGATCATAAGACAACATATGAAAAGAGGAAAAAGAGTAACATGAATTGGCCTTGTAAAGCACAAACGATTCTTTCTCCAAGAATCAGGCAGAACAGACAGTACTGAAGAGGTTTATTCACGATACCGGAAAGTCTGATAAATCAGCTTCAACTACATGGTGTTACAGTTGTCAATTATATACACTTTCTTATTGATTACATAGTACATTTTAAATTCTTTATCTATTCACTTACAAATAGGTGTCCCATCCAGAGAGAACAACAGTAATAATGGTTGTTACATACATGAAGAGACACTTTTAATCACTCTATTCACCTCAAGGATGCTAAGACTACGCTCGAGGTAGGGTTAGGGTGGAGGAAGAAGGTGGGGGGGTCCTTCCAGATAGGTGGTGGATGAGACAGAAATTCTAAAAGCAAAAGTGCTGTTCACATTGGAATTAGAATCACTAAGAGGACATCTGGCTTCCCAAGCCACTGGATGCTTACACTAGCCATTGTCCTAGATCAGGTATGCTCATTAGCCATTCAAAAGAGTTTCAACCTACAACTTGTTAGCTGAAAATAACCTCAAATCTTACAGCCTGACGGCAGTGATATACAGTCCTACACCTCACAAAAGTATTCTGGAAACAATCTCAGGTGACATTTTCAAGGAGTTACAGGGATTATTTTAGCCACATGACTGTTATTGGCTCTAAAGTTAACAAAATAGATAAACTGAGCACACACATACAACAAAAATGGGAAGAATATGGATTTGTCCCTGAAGTATTGTTCTGTTTCAAAAGTATTCAAGTGATTAAGGGCCTGATTCAAAGTTCATTGAAGTCAATGGAAAGATTCCTATTGAAAAAAAAAGAGAGGGAAAGGGGAACTGCACTGAATATGAAATCCCAGTTCTCTTTGGGAGCTGAGCATTTTGTACTGGGCTTTGGGTGGGCAATGTTATTACTAGTCCTCCCTGGACGAGGGAAGGATTAAGAGCTGGATAGGTGTGTTGCTGCTAGTGCTCCCTGGAGGTGGAGGAACCTATCTAGGTTTTGAGCATGATGCGGTAAAGTGCAACAGGCTGGCAGTTTCTAAGATACTAGAATAAGCATGCCAGGCTTTTCTGTCAAGTTATCTCAAATAAGGTCGTGAACACTTCATAGAAATGCACTGGTGTTTTTTGCTTAGTCATATTGTGATTACATCAGCTATGTCCAGTTAACAACAATCAGAATGACTTAAATGTGAGAATCTATATATTAACAAAAGAAATAATGATAAAGAAGCGTCTCTTACCGAAGTGATTATTAGATATTTAAGATGGTAACTTTTTCAATAAACTCTCTATTAATGTAGACGTACTTTCTATCCCATGAGGAATCTTTCAATTTTGGGGATGATTAGGGAAAAGGTTGAGGTTTAACAAACTCCAACAATATCCAGAAGCCACAGGTCTCTGACTCCTGTCAGTTTGGTTTTAGGCTAAGTTATAGTGTCAAAACTGCACAAGTGCTGTTAGTGGGTGCTCATCTCCTGGAAAAGGATGAAGATGATGTGTCTGTATAGATTTTTTGCTCTATCAGCTGTCACTGGGTGCTGCTGAAACTGCAGATACAAGCAGAAATTTAAATGATTACTTCTGAATAGCCTGACTTTTTATTTCTGAGAGATTTTAGATCATGGTATGGGTCAATTGTTCTTCTATCCCAGAGGTTTTCTCATAAGTGATTCTAATGTTTCTATTTATATTAAGCCTTTTTAATCTCTTGTCATATGGAAGTTGTTCCATACTCTTAATCATTTTTGTTGCCCTTCTCTGTACCTTTTTCCATTTCTAATATAACTTTTTTGGCCAGAACTCCATTGAGTATTCAAGGGACGCCTGTACCATGGATTTATATAGTGACATTATGATATTTACTGCTGCACTATCTATCCCTTTCCTAATGAATCCTAACATTCTATTAGCTTTTTTTTTTTTTTTTTTTACTGCTGCTGCACATTGAGAGGATGTTTTCAGAGAACTATTCACAATGACTCCAAGATCTCTTTCTTGACTGCTAAAAACTACATTAAACCCCGTCACTTTGTATGTAGAGTTGGGATAACGTCTTCCAATATGCATTGCTTTGCATTTATCAACATTGAAAGTCATCTGCCATTTTGTTGCCCATTCACGCAGTTTGTGAGATCCCTTTGTAACTCTTCACAGTGTGCTTTGGACTTAACTATAGTGAGTAACATCTTCAAATTTTCCAGTCTTACTGATTACTCCTTCTTTTTCCAGATCACTTATGAATATGTTGCACACTAACTGGCCCCAGTACAAATCCCTGGAGGACACCACTATTTCTCTCACTCCATTCAGAAAACTAACTATTTATATCTGCCTTTTGTTTCCAGTATTTTAACCAGTTACTGATCCATGATAGGGTCTTTTCCCATCACTGCTTAATTTGCTTTGGTGAAGGGAACTTGTCAAAGGCTTTCTGAAAGTCCAGATACTCTAATGATTTCCTATGGTCCTTATCTGTGGAGAGAGCTATGTAATGAAGTATATAGTACAGCAGGTCAAAATTTGGAATTTCTGTTTCAGGAAATGTTGACATTTCAAAACGAAAGCAAATAATTTTGAATATCCTGTGAAATGGAAATTCTGAAAAAAACATGGCTTGGAAAATGTTTGATTTGGAATCTTGAAATTTGTGGTGGAATATCAAAATTGCTATCTGGAATTTTGAAAGTCTATTTTAATTTTTATTTCATGTGGGTTTTCTCTTTGTTTTAATATTATTTTTATTATTTTTACATTTGCAACCCTTTCTAAAAAAACATAAGAATGGCTATATTGGGTCAGACCAATGGCATATCTAGCCTAATATCCTGTTTTCTGACAGTGGCTGGTATCAGATGCTTCAGAGGGAGTGAATGGAAGAGGCCAATGTATTGAGTGATTCCATCCCCTGTCGTCCAGTACCAGCTTCTGGCAGTCAAACGTTTAGGGATAGGCAGAACACAGTGTTGGTTCCTACCCATCTTGGTAATAGTCATTCATGGACTTATCCTGAAATTTGCTAGATCCTGGAGCTCCAGACTGAACCTTTAGGAGACCCTACCAAAAGGAATACAAATAAGATGGCTACCAGAGCCATTCCTTCCCCTCCCCCACATATCCCGCTCCTCACCTGGAGTCAGAAATGGAGACAGAAGGAACTAAAATTTCCTGCCAAGGCTAATGCTTCTGCATGGGATGGGCTGGACAAACAATCACTGGACCAACAACAAGCCAGGGTTGCAAATTCCTCAGTGAGGAGACAGCATGACTCAGACATAAAGCAGAAAACAAAATTAGTTTCAGTTTTAGTCTGGAAGCTGGGAGAGAGACAGCAGAGCTCAGGAGTATGTGCTCGGCCCCCCCAAACACACATACACTACCACCAACAACAACTCTGACGGGAGATTGTGTACTGCTCTGAGACTTTAACTGCATTGACCAGGCAGTTCCTGCTCTGCAGTGATCAGCATCCAATGTAGATAGATCCAATCCAGTACTGGCTCCAAGAGCCAGCCAAGCCCTTAGGTGGATTCCTGACAAGCGAACCAGTTAACTCGATTCGTTTCAAGAGATGACCCTGGACCACTGAGGTGTGAAGTTAAACTAAAGGAACTTTTATTTAAACTGGCCAGTGGCATAGCACAACAAAAATCAAAATCTCAGCATACCATCTGCCTCAAGAATTTGGCAAGAACAGACAGGTGCTGATGGAAATGGAGTGTTAAGAAGTGAAGAGTTGGCTTTTTTTATAAATCTATTAGTTATCCTTCACCTTTATGTCCCCAGCTCCTATTTTCTGTTCCCTATAAAGTCCCCCATTTGTTACTTTTTTATTTAAAGGATGTTGTGCCTTTGCTGTGGTTTGTTTTATTTTCTCTGTTTTTCCCTTGTGTACTGTGTTTTACACTTCTTCCAGCTTGTAGTATTTTTTTTTTCAGGGGAAAGCACCCCTGTCTGTATGGTACAGTGAGGAGTCGCACTGGGTGGAGGCACCAGGTGCTAGCAATGAGCACAGAACCCAACCTACATGAGTACAAAGGAGATGCCGCTGCAAATATTGGTAATAGCAAGCACCAGGCCAAGGAGAAGGAAAGTAGTAGGGTAGAGCTATGCCTGAAGAGAGAGGCTACTCATTACTTATTTATGTAATAATAAGTCATGACTTCACCCTGACCCAGTGGCATCTCTTTTAGGAAGCCTTTCAAATCAGCCCACAGTTTACGTCTTCAGGGATTAATTCCCAGCTAGTGTGCAGAGGCAACACAAGGAGGCCTTACCTACCAGTCGGGAACTAAGTGTAGTTGCAAGTATTTAAATTGAGGAATATAAAAGAAAAATATGATACTCTGAAAAGAGAGGGATAATGGCATTGTACTGAGCAGACGGTAGAGAGGAGTGTGTTAAGAAAACATGAAAGGTGTCTGGAATCTTAGTTATAGAAAAGATTATTTAAAAAAGGCCTATTTTTGTGGGACCAAAAAGAATAAAACTATGTAGTCCCTTTGCAATAATGTCACAAAAGGAAAGTGTGGGGTGGATCTCAAGGGCTTTTCAGGTATGGCCTCTTTTTGCCCTTTGAATAGAAATTGTCACACATAAGTGTATAAGATACTGTATACACTGGGGAATAAAGACAGGTTTTTTTTAGATATATGATATTTGCCTGCACATTTGAGGCATAAGTTGACAGTAAAAGGAGCTTTTGAGCCATCTAATATAGTTTAGAACTTCTGCTTATGTTTTGTTAATACAGAAATAGCAATCATACAATTTCAATCTGAATTATTTAATATAGATTAAGAAAAACAACAAGATGTAGAAATAGAAGCAAAACACAATAGACTTGTGAAGTCAAATATGGAGTCCTAAATTCCATGGGAAGGGCTTATTTATTCTGGTGATGGGCACTACAGAAAATTGATAGAATATGCATGAGTTTCCTCTGAAATAGGGTCTGGCAACTCTGAGGTCAAAATGGCTGCTTGCCTCGGCCACCAGGCAAAGCTCTTAGAAATGTAAAAGTGAAATATACAGTTGCATACATCACACCATCAATAACTGACTTTTTCTGTCATTTGATGACATCAGAGTATCCTGTCCACCTCAGAATCATTGACTTCAAGGAGCGTTCTTTTACAGCTCCCATGCCCACCAAGGGATACCATATTGCTCTCGATCTAAAACTGTTTAACAAGTTTTTATGTGCTTTGCTGTTTGCCATGGATTGTCTCAAGGTCACTGTTCACAAAGGAGATTTTCTAGTTAAGCAAAGTATTCTCAGTGTCCATGTGTATCTAATTTACAAGAAATTTTCAAAGTTCTTCTGCAAAGGAGCTTTGTATCAAAGGAGGGTAATGGCGTTTAAATTGTATATTTGTATAAATTGTATATGTCTCTACCATGGTGATGACACTAGTTGTCCATCACTTAAGAGGTCTAGGAATAAAAGTGTTCATTGACTTAGATAATATCTGATTGCTGCAGAGTTAGGACAAATCATTAGCCTGCATAGTTTAGCCAGAGTTCACTTATTTAAAGCCTGCTTGATTTTTATTCTGATAGATATAGAAAAATCTATTGAAGCGTTTCTCCCAATCTGGAAGTTGTAGGATTTTAGTGTAGAGTCAATGATTCTGACACAAAATGGAATCTCTACCAAAATGATTGTCAACAACTGTCTTCTTCTTCCCTCATCCAGATACACTTAGTAAATCTACTAGTGTGGGCTATTTATTTTATTTATTTGTTTCTAAGTAATAAAGGAAATCAGGTATTGGAATTAGGACATGACCGTAGAACTGAGACTATGAGGAAATATTGAAATAAGAATCTAAGAGCCTGCAGATAGGTCTGAAGCTCCTTATTAATTACAGGGAAATTTTCTGGTCCAAAGAGGCTTCTTGCCACAGAATCTTGCCCCACAGTGAGGTAGTAGCTATCACATACTCTGTATTATGTCTTGGATTCAGAAATACTTTGAGAAGTCTATGGATAGAAAATTGGTATGGATACCACCTTTGCTGTAACTGCAGGTCTCTGTAAAACTTGTCTTAACCAAAAAAGTAGTGACTTGGTAGATGAAGTACCTGGCCTTTGTGACTCCCTTCAGGGGGCCCTACAGAAAAGAAAGCAGCAAAGGTGAGCCCCAGAAAAGAAGTAGCCAAGGTGAGTCTTCCAGGCATACCTAGAGAGACCTCAAGGAAGCAACCAATCACAGACCAGACGGCTCCGATAAAAGGAGCTGAAGTCAATTCATGGCTGGGACCAGAGTGGCAAGGCATTGTGCTCCTCTTTGGCTAAAGGTGCTTGAGGGGTAACCAATTTGTTTATGGCTGCATCTGCTTAAGCTGGGTTTGCATAAAGAGACAGGACCTAAGAACTTTATCCCTGAGGTCAGAGTGAACCTGGAAGGGGCCAAATAGGAAGAGGTGCAGGGAAAAAGCAGCAATGAATTGAAATTTAGCAGCATGTAGCTGCTCTTTATAGAGTCTGTGGGTTGGAACCTGAAGTAGTAGGCAAGACTAGCTTCCCCTACTGGCAACAGTTTCATAAATCCCAAGAAGGAGACAGGGCTTATTTGAGAGCCCAACTGAGGGGCTGAATTAGAAGGGCCCAGAGCTGGGAATGAAGATGCTAGTCAGGGCAATTGTACTGTTCATTTATTGGACATTTTACTACCCCAGAAGGAGTTCATTTGGACTTTGTGACTTGGCTGGAGGGCCAAGCCCTGGAAGATTCACCAAGGTCAGCTGGCAGCCTGCAGAGGGCTTGAGAGGTGTGAAAATGACTGAACTATCACACCCACCTGATAGAAGGTGCTCAAAAGATGAGTTTCCTGCATTCAAGTTGGCATCAATTCCAATAGGGAATGTAGATTTGAAAATTATGGATAAGGAACCCAGAGAAAATAGCTGTATTTGTAGCAGTCAACAGGGCTTGTATGACATCTCCCCAGCAACGTCTGTAATCCATTAATCTAGAGATAGAGTTTCTATTAAGTATCACTGGAGACCCTCAGACAAGTACAATTTGACAGCTATGAGTCATAGATACTGAAAGCTGTTGCTTACTATGAAGAACATATAAAAATAATGTAGCATTCCCAATGGATAAAACAGATTACCATTCATTTTAAAAATAAGTAGTTCTGGGAACATAGGAATTGTGATACTGGATCAGGCCAGTCATTCAGTGGTAAAAAGTGTAGCAGACTAAAG
Source organism: Mesoclemmys tuberculata (assembly GCA_007922155.1). Taxonomy (NCBI): domain Eukaryota; kingdom Metazoa; phylum Chordata; order Testudines; family Chelidae; genus Mesoclemmys; species Mesoclemmys tuberculata. The sequence continues at coordinate 81,342,089 of ML675604.1, read as the reverse complement.
AATTAAAAGCTGGACAAATGGTCAGGCCTAAATTACAGGGAACGGGGTCATGGCAAACCTTGTTTCTGTTAATTGGTGTGAATTCTACTTAGAGTCTGTTATCTCTCTTCTTTTCCTCCCTCCCTGGCCATTGAGCAGGGGATGAGGCTAACAAAATAACTATTCCTTCTCTTGCTCAAAGCCTTTGGTGGGAAGAAAGCATTATCTTCCTTCCCCCCGGCATACCTTTACTTCAAAGAATGTTAGTGTAAAATTAATAGGTTTTAAGGTTATGTTCCTGCCCTCTGTATGGTAATTTTGTAAACAACAAACAGGGGCTGGTATAATTGTATTCATCATGTAGTTGTTAATATTCATTTTATAGGTGTCAATGTAACCAAATAAGGGTCTATGGAGAGTTGCTGGAAATTTATACATTTACATACTGTTATGGATAAAAGAATTGTAAAGTAACCTCCTCATTGCTCACTCGCGGTGGCGAGGTGGAATGAACAGGCATTAAAGGGTTCCATCTCCCCAATCCACCTCACGGACAACCTGTCTGGTAATTTCTAACAAAAACCCGGTCCAGTATCTAGTCTCCAATAATGGCCGGTACCAGCTATTTCAAAGGGAAGTGCAAGAAAACCTAAATAAGACAGTTATAGGATAACTTGCTTACAGAGAAAATTTTTTTCCTAACCCCCAATAGTTAAAGGTAAACTTTATTCCCTGAAATTGAGCTAGCTGAAGAATCAGCAAATTATTACTCATGAGTCTCTTGAAATTGTTTACTGTTTTGGTTCTTTTTTGAAAATTGAAAAAGTCAAAATTTCATTGCAACATTTCAAAAAATACAGGAACACTGCAAATAACAAGTAAAGGTAAACAATATGGAGCAGGGAATGACCATTTTTAATGGCTTATATTGTCACTTTGAAAAGTACTAGCAGCAGAGCTTAGTCCCAGTAGAAAAATTACAACCAGTTTGCTTTATTTGATAGAATTATAAAATGAGTGTAATTTTGTGCCTCTTTAAAAAACCTGGGGAAAAGGAATGGGGAAGATTCATGGCAGAGCAGGGGATTGGAGAAAAGTTAATGCAGATTCAGCACAGGCTGCTTATGGGACTTGGGACAATACGTGTAGCCTGTACCTACAAGCAAACTGGAATCAACAGCACCCCTCTATGGTGTCTCACTGAAATTCAGCTGGTGATTGAAAAGTGCATAAAGAAAACTGAACTGTATATAGTTCTCATTAAGGACACCACTTTCCCCAGCCCGAGAAGAAAATTGGAAGGTCAGAAATGCACAAAATTAGTTCAATAAAGGAATACAGTACTTTTACAGGACAAGGGAAAATCAAAATTTACCAATTACCATTTAAACATTCCCCTAAACATAAGCTAAATCAATACTAAATGTGACTACCCTTTTCCCTAACACCAGTGGCATAATATAAATTAACAAGAGATTGAATTAGAAATTGTTCCTTGGTTTCATTATTAAGTTCAGGCAGTTGTTAATTCAGTTTCTTTCCTCGGTTGCCTAGCAAAGACTTTAAAAGGTTTACAATATACTCGCTGAGATAATGATCCTGAAGAGATGGAATGATAGCAGTAGCAGTTCCTGATGGTGATCATTCTGAGGATACTTAGAAGTGTGAATACCTAAAATCTTGGTATTTTTTCTTTCCTGATTTTCTCTCTTTTTAACAGGTTCACCATTCAAATTTTAACACTTGCCAATAGGTACCATGGAGTTACCACACTTTTTGTTCCAAGAGCCAGCATAGACAAAACCACGATATCTCAAATATCAGTGTGTGATAAATGCTGACTTTGTAGTAGTGATTAATGTATCTAGTAGCAATACACACTTCGGTGCTCATGTTTATATTGTGGTGTGGTTTTTTGGGGCTAAGTTGTTCTGCTAGTAATTTCCAAAGTGACAATAGAAACTGCTCCATTTTGTTTACCTTTACCTGTATATGTGCAATGTTCTAGTCTTTTAGTTCAGAAATTTGACTAGTTTAGGAGGTTAATGTGACCCATCCGTGCCCAGGGTAGCCAACTGATAACGCCAAGGTCAGGGCAGGCTGTAAAAGGAGAGCAGATTCTCCCAATGCTGGTGGGTGACACTGAAGTCAGACTTCCCAACCAGCCACAGACAGTGTTTCTGATTCCCCCACACTGATTATCAAGAAGCCACTATGCAAATACACACAACCCCCTTCAATGTATTTCAGTCTCTGGCTCCCAAACTGCCACTAGGTCCAGTAAAGAGACCAGTTATTTAAACTCTATGCTCTTTACTGAAAAGGTTCCCTCTGATTTCAAAAGACCATCCACAGTACCAGATCAAAATAAGTTTGAATCTTACCTAAAATACGACGCTGCCAGCCAATCCTTTAGTAACTAAAACTAAAGGTTTATTATAAAAAGAAAAACAATAAGAGAAATGTTAAAGGATTAAAGCAATCAGATACATACAAATGATTTGAAAGTCCATATACATCAGGTTTCTAGGAGAATTGTGGTGTTGCAGGCTTCTATAGTCCCTCTGGTATACATCCAGTACCTGTATGGGTCTAAGTCCTTCAGTTGCGTTGCAAAATGAATTAATCCAGAGGTGTGTGTCTGCAGCTGGACAGGAACAAAGACAAAATGGTTTCTGTGGTTTGATCTTATATACCCTCTGCCTCTGGCCATGCAGCTTGTGGACACTTACAGGAACTAAAATGGAGTCTGGAGTCACATAGGCCAATCCTGGTAACTCTTCAGGTATGCCTTTAGTTCAGCAGTTCTCAAACTTCATTGCACAGCGACCCCCTTCAGACAACAAAAATTACTACATGACCCCCAGGAAGGGGATGGGGGTGAAGCCAGAGTCTTGCTGCCCCAGGTGGGGGAGGCCAAAGCTGAAATCTGAGGGCTTCAGCCCTAGACAGGGGTGGGGGAGACCTGAGATCCGCCACCCAGGGCTCAGAGCGGTGGAGCTCAGGCTTTGGGTTCAGCGCCCGGCCCCAGCAAGTCTAATGGCAGCCCTGGTGACCCCATTAAAGCGGGATCGCGACCCACTTTGGGGTCCCGACCCACAGGTTGAGAACCGCTGCTTTAGTTCCTTCCTGGGCCTTTTGCTTCTGTAAACGTCTTGATGGTCCATTAAGTGGGCTATTGTCCTGCTGCCTCTCTGTCTGAGGTGTGTCTTATACAGCACAGTTTGAAATACAGTGATATCAAAGATATCCATAACTTCCATTACAGATGGAACACATGAACATAAGCATTATCATCTTACTCAGCACATTATAACCTTTCTAACAGTACCTAACATGGCATGTCTCACATGAATCATTATGATTTTGACATACTGATGTCAAACAATATAAGGAATGCCCCCCCCACCAATCCATCCAGTGTGACACCCCCAACGCAAGACTGGTGTAGAAGGAAGTAATCGGAGGTCCTGGATAAATCTCAAGGGCCCCCCACATTCTAGTCAGCATGACACTTAATTTCCACTTCTAGTGGTCCCCACTCCACATTTGGTGGCAACACATTTTCACCAAGCAAACAGGTTTACCCACTCCATATTTATTTAGATAATTATTAGTTTTGATTTGTTTTTAACTCTACCTTTCCTTATTCACCACTATTTTCTTGTCTTCTTTATCCACTTCTTATCTGTTCTTGTCCTTACCTAAACAATGTGCCTGGAAGACGCCTTCTTCAAGATCTTCATATTTACGAACTAATCTAAATGTCAATGCTTGAGTCATCTCTCAGACAATGTACTGTATTTTAGACTCTCTCTCTCTGAACTTAGGGTCAAACTATTTTCCTCATCATTGACAGGAGGGTCAATGGACTGTGCCACTAAATTAATCAGTATGGATTTAATGCTGTGCATGCTCTGCAGTGGGTTATCAGCAGGCTGAGCCTGAGGTGCAAGGCAAGGACTTGGCAGATTTCCCCTTTGCTTCCATGTTAGTGTGTCAGCGCTCTTATTCAAACAGAGACACTAACAAATTATACTAGTACTGACAGCTGCTTCTGCCCACTGCTAGGCATGTCAGACTCTGTTACATCAGTGTCAGAGAAAAGAAATGTACAGTTTCCATAAAGTTTCATCCAGATAGAAACCATCCACAATCTCCCACTCCTTGTTTCCCTACTTCTCCCTCACAAACACGGTGAACAGGCATACATACATATCTGTATGATAGCTAGGTTGAGGCTGAGGGTTTTTTTCTGAGCCAGTCAGTGTTACTGAGAATGAGTTTATCCTTCTTAGAAAATGGAAGATTTTGGAAGAACACTATCTGACTTTTATCCAACTTGAAGAGCAGGAGAGCGTGTGTGTGTCTGTGTGAGGGAAAGAGAGGGTGCAACACAGACAGAAGTTAAAAAAGAACTGTATGTGCTTCACAAAATAAGATTTTTAAGATGAATAGTAAATTTAGTGCTTTTGAAAACAGAAAAGACAGAAGCCTTTCCTTTTACATACCCCACAAGTCTTTTTAAAAAAAAATATTTTATTGCCGTGTGTGGCAAGCTATTCTTTTTATCCTTTAGAATTTCAGAATCTGTTTTATCAGACCATTAGTGAAACATCTGAGGTTTTAGGTATATTTTCATCCTAAATTCTACTGAAACCTTGCCTTAAAAGCAGTCATTTAAAAGTTCCTGCAGATCTGAATTACATTTGTGAATTGTATAGAAATAATCTTCTAGTGAATGGGACAGATGGCCTGGGAAAATGATTTGTAATTTCTAAGGGCCAGATTCTGGCACTCTTACTCATGTCAGCTATCAGCTTTCACGGTGGGTAGTCCTGAATTCAGTGGTTCAGTGATGCTATTTATGGAGTAAGGGACTTCTCATTGAGCATAAGGATAAAGATAGCAGAATCTGGGTTTAGGTAAGACTTTTTTTTTTTAATTCTCTCCCCAGGTTGTGCTAAGAAGAACTTGTGTATCCTTTCATTCAATTAAATGTGAAACAGGTGTTCATACTAATTTTTTCTTTGCTTTCCACATTTACAGTCTTGTTTTTATGAGTCAGGTTCTTTAATTTCCTTGAGGACAAGGTAGGCAATAAGATCAGCCTAGTCCCATTAATGATTTTTAGCTTGGTTGCTAGTTTCAAATATCTTTGACAATCTGATCAATCTCCTAGAGCAAACACTAGCAGGAAAAGAAAATACACCTGTTGAGAAGCTAGTACTGGACAAGATACTGTGTACCTTCTCGCCAAGCATAAGAATAGCAAAGCGGGAAGTCCAGTGTACTTGGCAATGTTTGAAGAACAAGAGCCTGTTTCCTTGAAAAAATAAAAATAAACAAAATAAATATAAAAAAATTGATGTTCTTGTATCAGTGTTCAAAACAGACCTATTTTTTCTTTTTTTAAAAAATGTTCATGCATATTGTATATAAAACATATGAGAATGTTATCACAATGGTTGAGACAAGGTGGGTGAGGTAATAGCTTTTATTGGACCAACAAGAGACAAGCTTTTGAGATTCACAGAGCTCTTCAGGTCTGTAACCAGAAGGTAACCAGAGAGTTATAGTTAAAAACAAAATGGGACAGATTGTTAAGCATAAGGGGTTAAGACATGTTGCAAGAAAACACTTGAAATTAAGTGGACAATTAACACCTCTGCAGTCATGGAACAAAGGAGGATTAGTTGGTTACAAATTGTTGTAACAAGTTATAAAATCAGTGTCTGAAGCCACAATTTTTATCATCTAGCAGACTCATGAATTTAAGTTCCCAGGCTCGTCTTTTGAAGGTACAATGCAGGTTTCCCTTGAGGATAAGGACTGATAGGTCAGATATAGAGTGATTTCTTTGTGTAAAGTATTCTCCCATGGGTGATAGGGTGTTTTTGTCTTATCATTTTTCTGTGTGCATTCATTTGAGAGCTTAATGATTATCTGGCTTCACCCAGTGTACATTGAGGTACATCATGTTGTGATAGGCAAGTGTAGGACACAAGTATCTTGAAAGGTCTGTTGTGGAGATATTGATCATCATAGCAGAAGTCCGGGGGGCAGCGGGGGGATTTGAAGGCCAGACAAACGAATTCAGGAAAGATTTCTTTCCAGGATGTGATCTCCATCAAATATGGGTTGTAATTGTTTGAGACTCCACAGGGGTTCCAGTGTGGGGTGGTAGGTGACAACTAGAGGAGTGCAGTCCCTGAGGTTTCTTTTTTGTGTGACAATTTTTGGATCCCACCCCAAAAAAATTTCATTGAACATTGTATTTGGAAATCTTACAGTAGCCATCAACTCCTTAATGTTTTATTAATAGCAATTATGCTATGTTTCATTTGCTTGGTGCTCTTTTAGTAGCTTTTAAGAGTATGCCGTTTTACTCATCCTTGCTCCTTTTCTTCTCTTATTCTAATGTATGGTCTGCAACTTATATATATATTTATATATTTTTATTTGTAAGAAGTGATTTTTAAGGAGTGTCCTTGAATATATATATATATTTAAAATATTAAAAATCACTTCTTACAAATAAAAATCTTTGTGATTAGGAAATTCACAAAATATTTGCATTCCTAAATTTTGAATGTTTCTGCAGATAAGAAATTCGGGTTCCATGCTTGTTAAGTAATTAACAACTAATAAAAATGTCCAAGGTTTATCGCCATAAAACTTACTTATACTTCAGTATGTTTTGTGTATTTTGTGTATTGTTGTTCTGTGATTTCGTTAACTGAACAGCAGGGTAATGAATAATAATTAGAGAGAATTATGTTCAAATAGGAGCAAATGCCCTTTTATTAATCAAGAAGCCTTATTCTTGGAAGGAAACATGATACAGTTCTGTCTTGGATGGTATCAAACAGGCTGTGAAACATTAACCATTTTAGGAGTTTTTTCAGCAGAAATGTATGTAATCCACAGAGGTTTACATAGATTGGTAATCAGGAAAAATAATGTTTATTATGTTGCTCATGCACACCAAAAAGTAATAACTTGTAGTTACAAGGTTCCATTTGGGGACAATTTGTATTTGCAATGTAATATAAAAGTTTACTCTCAAGAAATTAAAATCTTGGTTTATCTCCCTTTCCAACACACACACACACACACACACACACAAAACTGCTACATCATAAACTGAAGATTCATTCATTGATTTATTTTATTTACCTTCCCTGCCAGTATTCAGATATGCTGTCAAGCATGTCAGCATAACAATAAGAGGCTTTCCAAGAATCAGTTTCACTCCTATGCATAGAAAACACTTGTCTGTGTCATGGGCTCATTTCTCCATTGCCCTACTTCTTACATAGTCATTTACACCACTGCAAATTAGGTGTGAAGTGGGTATCAAAGAAACCACATCAAAATGGTAGTCTTTTGTTGTTGTGTATTTTGCTTCTTGCTTTATTGCCTAGATTACCATAGCAACAGAGCTTAGTTTGTTGCCATAGCAATAGAGTTAGACTATTAGGGGATACCTCAGCCAGTCCTGGCTGGTTTTAGCTTAGTTCAATAAAGAGTTTTCAGGGGTTTGCATCTCTTTGTGTTCTTTGTATTTCTCTGAATACAAGTCTTTTACCAGGATTTAACATAACAAAAGTGGCAACGGAGGATGGGATAGACCTGTGATGCACCAGCAAAGTAAAAGTCAATGTAAGAAAAAAACATTTTTGCTGTTTTGGGGGCTGGGCTGTTTACACTTTTGGTTCAAACTGAAACTAAAACAGGTTCTGCTTTGTTCTGAGGGAAGTGAAGCAGATAGACTGGGAACAGTGCTAGTGAATGGAAATCATCAGCAATTGTGTGTGAATGCCCCCAACACACATGAATAAAAGACACTAAGGCCGGGTCTACACTTACCTTTGTGATTCGGCAGCAGTCGACAGGAGATACGCAAGTGACGTGAAGGTGGTTTTCCTGCATCGCTTGCTGAATTGACTGAGCGGGTCTACACAGACCGCTCAGTCAATCCAGAGCAGTCGATCTGATGGCAGCGAATTTGCCGCTGTCAGTGTGGACCCAGCCTAAAAGACAAAAGAAAGAAAGGAAGGGAGGAAAAAAGGCAGTAATGGCTACATTTACAGGGCCCCTGGGACCTTCTGATGAGACTATACAGGAATGGAACTCCTATATGGAGCATTTTCAGCTTTTTGTTCTTGAAAATGAAATTACAGATGCAAAGAAGGCGCCCATTTTCTTTAGTGTTGTAGGAGCTAAAACCTATACTTTATTGCACAGCTTAGTGCACCCTGATAAGCCAGAGACTCTTACAGTGACATTGTGAAAATCCTGGAGGCACATTTTTCTCCAAAACCACTGGTAATTACAGAAAGATTTATGGAGTGGGAGTGGTCATGTCACACATTATGCCTTCGGAAGAGAAAAGACCCATTGCTTTTGCTTCACACAGCTTAAGCAAAGCAGAAGCTAACTATGCCCAAATCGAATGTGAAGCACTGGGAATCGTTTTTGGAATTAGGAAATTTCACCAGTACCTTTTGGACAGAAGTTCACACTTCTCACCGACCATCAGCCTCTAACATCAACTCTTGGACCATGCATAGGCATTCCACCATTGGCTGCTAGTCATATGCTACAAAGGGCATTGTTGCTTTCTGCACACACATACGAGATAAAATATTGGAAATCCACTCTGCACTGAAATGCAGATTGTCTCTCAAGGCTGCCTTTACCCATTAAACATCAAGATATTGGCCAGAAAGAAATCTTTTACTTTGAACAGTTAGAGAACACACCCATCACTGCTACTCAATTAAAGAAGGCAACTTATGATGAGCCAGTACTGTCCCAAGTTATGGACCTAGTGATGCATGGAACATCTCTATGGGACTCTGAGTTCTTACCCCACCTTCTTCCCTACATGTCCAGGAGGATGGAGTTATCAGTCCATTCTGGTTGCTTGTTGTGGGGGGACGCGCGTCATTACTCCACCACTACTAACATCACAGATGTTAGAACAGCTACGTTCAAGTCACTGTGGAATAATGTGCATGAAAGAAATTGCATGAAACTAATTTTGGTGGCCTGACCTGGAGAGTGCCATTGAAGAGAAGGCAAGAGGTGGTGCCCCTACACCCATGGGACTGGCCTGAAAATCCATGGAAGCGTATACACATTGATTTTGCTGGCCGATTTGAAAGAAGCATATTCCTGGTTGTTGTAGATGCCCAGAAGTCTCTGTAATGCCGTCCACTACTGCTGGAAGTACTATCCAGAAACTGCATGAAATCTTTAGTTGTTTTGATCTGCCAGAAAAGTTGTGAGCGACAACGGACCGCAGTTTGTCTCTCAGGAGTTTAAAAATTTTATGAAAGCAAATGGGATACATCACATCACTTCAGCACCTTATCATCCATCCACCAATGGATTAGCTGAAAGGTTTGTGCAGACCATGAAACAAGCTTTAAGATCTGCAAAGGGAAAATTCATCCATTCAAAAGCATCTGGATATTTCTTACTATCCTACAGAAACACACCTCATGCTACGACCAAAGTGTCCCTGGCATTTCTAATGATGGGACGACAGCTGTGCACTTGCTGAAACCCACCAAAGCATGACAAGTTGTGCAATGTCAATAGCAAAACCAAGTCATCAGATGTGCACACACAGCAAAAGACCGAATCTTTAGTCCTAGACAGCCTCTCCTAGCTCAGAACTATGGCTCTGGAGCTAAATAGGTACCTGCTACGGTCATTGCGCAAACAAGACCTGTTTCCTACACTGTCCAGATTGCAGATGATTTCACCTGGGAGAAGCATGTAGCTCAGTTGTTGCCAGGTCATAAATGTCCCAAGGACACATCTCCAGTTGAACTGCCTGACCTGACTGTTACAGGTGAGATATCATAAAGTCAAGAGTCACCCATTCCTTACTCCCCTTCTCCATCTGCAGCCGATACAGCCCCCTCCCCTGTTTGAGCAAATACAACATCCTCACCTGTTAGAGCTACGAGTCCTGAGCCCAGTGTAAGACCCACATCAATAACACCTTCTGGTGCAAGAACACCAGAAGTCCACCATAATCCACTTAGAGAGAGAAGGCCTCCTCAATGGTTGGATCTTTAGCTAGTGCAAACCCATATTATGGGGCAGAATAATCTCTGGGGTTTAGCCAAGAAATGAGGCAGTCTACCCTCATTCCCTAGTTTAGTGATTGTTCTGATAAATGGGTGTTTTCATTAAGGGAAGAGAAATATGCTGTGTATTTTTGCATCTTGCCTTATTGCCTAGGTTGTTGTAGCAACAGAGCTTAGTTTGTTGCTAAGCAATAGAGTTAGACTATTAGGGGAAAGCTCAGTCAGTCCTGGCTGGTTTTAGTGTAGTCAGTAAAGACTTTTCATGGGTTTGCATCTCTTTGTGGTCTGTGCTGATTTCTGTCTGAATACAAGTACTTTCCCAGGGTTTAACATAACATTTTTACTCATTTTGCACTGGTTTAAATGACAATTTCAGGGCAATGAACTTTTATTAGCATGAGTAGAGCTAGTTGGGAATTTTTCAATAAAAAAAAATTTCATGGGAAAATCTGGATTTGTCAAAACCTAACTTTTTCATAGAAATGCACTCTAGGGGAACTGCCCTAAAGCCTGCTGTCCTAACTAAGGGACTGGATAGTGAAAGATCCTGATAAGGGAAATGTCCAGTGGAATAACCCTGGAGCCTACTGCCCTGTGTAAAGACAGGATACTGGAAAAAGCCCTGATTAGACTTAAAGAGGAGCTCAAGAGGGGTGGATACTAAATGTGTAGGACTTCTTTAACCTTAGGTGGGGGATGATGATCAGGGGACACTAGAAAATTGAGTTGTCTTTTACCCAGAAGGGGAAACTGCATGAACTCTGGGAAGAATCTGGGTGGACAGTAAACAAATAGAGTCACATGAGAACTTTTAAGTTGTGGCATTTGGACTTTTCTTGAAGTCTATGGTCTGGGCAGATTTGACACCTGTATGTAAACAAAGGAGTCCTCAACGAGAAAGTGTGTGTTTTGTTTTGTTTTTTAAAGATGAGAATATAAGAACAGCCATAATGGACCAGAACAATGATCCATCTGGCCCAGTGTCATTTCTTCTGACAGTGGCCAATGCCAGGTGCTTCAAAGGGAATTAATAGAACAGGTAATCATTAAGTGAACCATCCCATCTGCTATTCCCTGCCCATCTGGCTAGTAGCCATTGATGGACCTACCCTCCGTGAATTTATCTAGTTATTTTTTTAGCCCTGTTATAGTCTTGGCCTTCACTCTGGTAAGGAGTTCCATAGGTTGACTGTGTGTTGTGTGAAGAAATACTTCCTTTTATTTATTTTAAACCTGCTACCTATTAATTTTAGATGGTGACCACTAGTTCTTGTGTAAATAACAAGAAGAAGTAAATAACACTTCCTTATTTACTTTCTCCACACCAATCATGATTTTATAGACCTCAGTCATATCCCCCAACATCATCTCTTTTCAAAGCTGAAAAGTCCCAATCTTATTAAACTCTCCTCATATGGAAGCTTTTCCATACCCCTAATAGTTTTTGTTGTCCTTTCTGTAACTTTTCTAATTCCAGTATATCTTTTTTGAGATGTGGCAACCAGATCTGCAAGAGGTATTCAAGCTGTGGGCATATCATGGATTTATAAAGAGGCAATAAGCTGTTAACAGAGTCTTTCTATGTTGTGATCCTGAGAACTATTAAACCCTTCTGACTTCCACTGTTGCTTTGAATCGCTTCTGACTGCAAGGCAGGGTTCATGGCCCATTTGGGGGCATGTAGGGCTCCCCAGAGACCTGGCCAGGAGGGATTCATAGGGAGAGCTCAAGCGGTGCTAAATGCTGTGAGGCCAGAGTCAGAAGGCAGCTGTATTGGGTGTGTGGAGACCCGAGGGGCAGACTCTGAAGCACCAGAGCCCTGACTGGCTGCATCCTGAGTGGTTCCAGAGCATTGTTCCTGGTGGACTCCATCAGAGCTTATTGACCCCCTTAGAGAATTCTAGTGGATTAGCGAAGATGATAGCTCTTTTTCAAAATCCAGGCTGACTCTTCCCCAGCATATCATGTTTGTATGTGTGTCTGATAATTCTGTTCTTTACTATAGTTTCAACCAATTTACCTGGTACTGAAGTTATGCTTACTGGCCTGTAGCTGTGAGAATTGCCCCTGGAGCCTTTCTTTAAAAATTGACATCACTTTTGTTGAAAGTGTGATTGGTTATACCTGCAGGGGCACTGTCCGACCACAAGGGGCATCAGGTGGCCTTGACCCCTTCCCTTTCCACATCTGAAAAGCAGAGCAGAGGGAAAAGGAGCCAATCCTCTCCACCCATTTCAGGTACCCAACTCCTGCAAGGAACACTGGCAGGAAGAAAGAAGTATTCCTTTTAACAGGATTCTGGACAGTTCTTGCACATAGTAGAACTGTGTATAAGTTGTTGCAGCCTCTCCCTTGCAAAACTGTACAGAGGCTGATCAGAATCTGATTTAAAATAAGTATGCTCTGGACCTACTGGTGTGTACGCAGAGATGAAGTACCTTATGGGTATCACTTAGGCAAAGAGAAAGCCAATAAACAAATTCATGATGTGCTTTAGGAAAGTTAAATTCTCATCCACTGAGTGAAGAACAGGTTTCAAACAAACAAACAAAAACACCCTCACTATATATAGATGATGCAATGCGATTAGGAACCCTATTATTTTGTTCAATTGTCTAGTGCGAAGTCTTCACATTTTCCAAAATGTCTCTGCACAAATATAGTCATCAACTTTTAGGCCCAGCAACTTCAATCTAATAGGAAAAGAAACTGAGCAATATACCAAAGTAAGTGTAGGGCTTTAACAGCTGATTCTCATAACACTTCATGACAATTATTCCTGTTTCCTGCAGAGGGAGAACAAGGCCCTAAGACTCTAAACTCAACATAAATCAGCTAGCGTAGCAGCAGCAGGGAGTTAGCGCAGACATGGCAACAGGTATGGAGACTGTCATCCTAACCCCATAAGCCACACCCTCAACCTCACTGCCATCCCTGACAGCAACATGCCCTCTGCATTCAGCACAGTTGCAAGGGCAAATGTTTAGGTAGCTCATTAGAATGCATTGCAGTAATCCAGCCTCCATCCAGCCTCCATCTCTAATGTTCTGACTGGATAAATGATATTATACAAGTGGAATGTGTTTGGCAATTTCCTTTTTAAGTCTATATTTAAGCAGCATCTTCTGTTGTGTTATTATTCCAGTGGTCATAATGATCCAGACCCTCAGCTGATGTAACTCACTGTCATTATTGTTTAATAATTACATCAATTGACACCAGAAAGGAATCTGGCCTATAATTTCCAGCTGCTTCCTTAGCATATGAGATATTGTAGTCTTATCTCTTTCCAATTTACAGTTGTCCCTCCACTCTTGGGGAAGTAAAGCCATATTAATGTATCAGTTTGCCAACACTCTCTCACTATCAGATGCTATGTGTCAGTAAAGTTTTCAGAAGAAAGGGAATGCTGCAAGTGAACATTTCAGTCTAGTTTGAAGCCTAGTCATAGCACCAAGGGGAATCTCAATGGTGTTTGTAATGACTTGGGGCTTCATGCTGATTTTGTGGCTCATGAAGCTTTGATTTTGCTGATCTACTACTACATTTGCTTCTGTTGATCACTAAGGATGATCCAGCCCTGTTTATCTTCTAATATTCTATCCTAACTCAATTATGCTAAAGTCCATTTTAGTAATAGTTTTAATTGTGAAATTATCTTTGCAAGATCTGGACTCTGTGCCTTCTATAGTACAAGTTACCTCTTTTTTTAACCAATGACTTTTAATCAGTGAGTTTACACATAATTTTGCAGACAGAAACATTACTTCTTGTTCCTAAACTGATTTCCAGCTGTGGTGCTGTTGATAAATTTTCCCTGCTTTAGTAGTAAGAATCCTGGGAATTGCAGTAAATTATGCTCTATCTTTTATGGATATATCTGTTTTCTAATTCCCTCTTCATGACCCTAGTTCTGTGTATAAGGACTACTGTCTGTATTAATTTCCATCTTAATTACAACTTTCTGCCCATGGCTCTGTCATTTCGCTGATGTTCAAGTGGACCAGATCAGCTCAGTTCATGAGAGAACCAAACAGCTACTCAGTTTTTTCTCCCTTTGAAACATGACTGAAGAAATTCAAGAAGAATACCCATCCATAACATGCATTAGCTTTGTCCACTAACATTTTTTCATATATGCACGCCTCATAGTCTGAAATGATCTTTGGTGCTCAGCTAAAGTGCATACTTGCAGGAGGGTCTACTATGAAAATGACATTAGCATGGAACAAATAGTACCTTCTTACTCATTCAGTTGGCTTCTTGTACTATTAAGTTCAGTAGCTCGCAAAATCTCCTAGGTGGTGTAAAGGGAATATAGAAAAATACAGACCCTGCCCTAATATATTACAATCTAAACAGTCACACGTTTCTACTTCAGTGACAAAATATTTTACTATCATTTGCTTCTGAGCCAACAAGAGTTTATAACAGAGGGAATAAATTGGATTGTAGTCCTCTCTCAACATCAGCAGCAGTATAGTTTACTAAATTCTAATTAGAAGGCAAATCACTTACACTTGTGCGAATCCATTATGGAATCCATCCAATCATGGTAGCCATAATCTGAAGACCATATGGTTGCACAGGTGCCATTGAAGGTGTTACTGGGCTTACAGAAGGTTTGTTACTGCTGATGGTGGGTAAGAGGGAGTGACACAGCTTGACTCTCACCCCTAGGTTTATTTTGCAGGGCTGAAAGATAAAAGAGACATCTTTTTACCTGGAAATTATTATTATTGAGATATTAAACTTGCTCACTTTTCAGTCAGAACTGCATTCTAACAAACCTGCAGATAACTACAACTTCTTGGTAGCTGGCTCTAACAAAAAGACCTAAATATTAGTGAGCATGGAAAGCAGCCACTAATTTCTTCATGGAAAACAGACATCTGCCTGCTCCAGAAAGAATTTGTATGACTGCTTGTCCAAAATGTAATATTCAAAGTTAGGAATCAAATCCAGGAGTATGTATAAACTGGAGAAAGCTCTATCTAGTGTAGAAGTTGGCCAGATGCTAGGTGTAACTGTGAAAGTAAGCTATGTTCGGGCATCAGTGAGTGTGCAAAATGATCATGATATACATGTCAAAAGGCAAAAAAGGAAGAGGGTGTTTCAGGATGAGCAACTAATAGGTGGGCATAAGATACTGTCGCATGAGTAATTTAGTGTAACAGAAGATTGTAAGGAGTATTGGGAATGGTGCCAAAATTCATTTAAGTACAAAGGACCTTTAGCTTCGCTCTCTTCTTAGTTGCTTTTTGCTGTCCAGCCGTCCCTTTACCTCCCCTTATGTGTATATTAGTCATTTTACAAAATCCCTGAATTCTAGATGATTACCAATCTTGATACTTTAACCATTTAACCATGCACCCTTTTTTTTAGCAATTTACACATGACTTGTGATACTGCATTCCTACTATGAATGCCACGGTATGCCTAACTAGGCAAAAGGAAGAAATAACAAGATTTTAATGGTGACCACCACACTGTTCAATTGTGCGTATCACTGATCCATTGGGCTAAGGTCTTCCAAGGGACATCAATCTATTTGTTCATGTTGAATTTGTCAGACATTCTCACACTACTGTAAACTATAAGTACTCCATGGCCTCCATCTTTTATACTGCACTGACTTTTAATGGTTGTGAGTAATAGCTGAGGTCTGCAGAGATAAATATATTGGCTTTTCCAAGGCTTTTCTGTAAGCTTAAAGTGATAATAGATGTAGCTGATACTCTGCTGGTCTATGAAATAGTCTCCATTTGGGAATTCTGTTCATGAAACTCTGCCTTCTAGTGTCTTGAAATAAAGGTTAAAATCTCACCATTTTTATTTTGCTTGTATTAAAGTACTGTAACCTGCTCACATATCAAGATTATATGGTCTAACATTTTATAACTCTATCTGTAAAGTGGTCTATGATGTGTAGCAAAGAGAAGTGCTGCAAAATGACTTTGGGAAAAGTCTAAAGCTAAACTTTACAAATAAAACAAGAATTCCAAATTCTGTTGTGTTACACACACTGACTTCAGTGGAATTCAATAGGTGTAACTGATAATAAATGCTGGTCCCATGTTCCCATTAATATTTACAGTAGCATGCATGATAAGCTAGATATTTTCCAGAAATTCAAGAAGGAATGGGCTCTGCTCTTAAGAGCTCAAAGACAAAAATTAGAAAGACAATGAATCAGATATTAGGGGGAGAAAAAAATCACCTCAATTCACTGTAAACAATATGGCAGCATATGTCAGAGGAAATTAAATGTGGACTGAGTTGGAGCTATGTAAATAAGCTCAGGGCGTACCATAAAAGCTTTGCCACTTCACCATTTACCCATGTTTCAAATCATTTAAGAGCAGTATGGTTTACAACTTTTGTCATTCTCAATTCCTATTTCCATTAGGAGATAACTTTTTGTGCACTTCCACCAACAATGATGAATATTCTGCCTTTTAAATCACAGATCCCTCTAGGTCCACCCAGATATCAGATATCCATAAGAGGCAAGGGGTCCACATGAATGTCCTTTGCCTTAATTCTGCTACCTAGTCCTGGGAGTCATGTTTCCAAACTTGCGTATCTACTGCTGAATACCCTCACCTAAACAAGAGGCTTCCTAACAAACAGGAAAACAGGGTAGTGTATGAGAACCTAAGAACCCATGCAACTCCCCAGCACCATCCTCTTCACCTCTCTAGATCTGGAAGATCAATGGAACCACCTGGAGAGGTTTCTGTAATCCATGCCTGCTTGGTGTGGTGCTCTGTCCCCCCCTAGTGGCACCTGGCCATCCAGAGTTTGATGAATCTGCTACAGTCTTAGCTATGAGGCAGATGGTTTTTAGCTCATTTAGTAGAAGCTCATACATTTCAGAGATCCCAGATTCAATTCTACCTCCTGATGACCCAGTTCTGTGAGTGTTACATTTCCACATGATGGAACATATTGCAGAGAAAAAGCTCCCCTAGCTGCAAGCGTGGTCTCCAATCAGTCTTGTTATGTACTCTAGATGAGTGCATGGTTACAAGCTTGAGCACTAGAACGTTTTACTTAAAGACAAAAATACTCATATCATCTCATGGATGACAAATTTAACTTTCCATGAAATGTAGTATTGTCCACAAAGGCAGATATATGCTAAAATACTGCTGTCTTTTCTTGATGAATACCATGAGTTTTTGTGGGTTTTGATATCAATTTATCAACTCACATATTATTGATAATGCACCACATGTAAAATGATTAATCAATTTGCAATTATGAGAATATATTTTAACGTTCATATTATTTCAATGATATACTCCTATCAGCTGTCCACTGATCATAAATTATTGCTTGGCCAGAGCCAATTAAGTTACCCTAATCTATTTTGGAGTGAAATCCTATCCTACTCTGTTTTCAAAAGTATATTTCTACAATATAGATGTAGAATAAATTGGTGAGATTTTATTGATTATTCTGAACACAAGTGAAGAGGAAGGAAAGGTAGGAGAAAAAAAAGCAGCTGGTCAATAGCTGATGACCTCATTCTTCAAGCTCTCTCTTCCCAGGAATGAATTTACTGCTACATTTGCAAAGGAGACTGGGAAAGAGTAACAAAGGAGAGTGAAATTAATTGGGATGGAATGATATCATCCCTACCTCTCAATTATCTGGGCTAGGCTGGAACTGCCACAGCTCCCTTATACCTACCAGTGGGATAGTAGGACTATTAATGTTTCCCTAGTACCTTTATCAAGCTACATAATTAAAGATAGATTCACAAAGGGACTTGGGTGCCTATGTGCTACTCTAAGTACCTAACTCCAAGGTTTAGTTGCCACTGGTAATCATAAAACCTCCACTCACCTGAGGCCTAATGCTGTAGGTGCGTAAACTCACTCAGCACTTAAGATTTTGTAGTAAAGTTCCCTAGCCGCCTGTGTTTCTGCCTCTTGGCATGTACACTTCTGCCTCGCTGTAGGCACCCAGGTATCTAAGCTCCAGTAAGATTAATGAACCAGGGGAAATAGGCAGTGCACTGCCTAGCTGACCTGCAGAGCCCGATCTGGTGGGTGTTGTCAGAGGCCACCTAATGCCACACAAAACAGTTTAGGGAGGGTACTACGACCTCTTTTGTAACTTTTAGACCAGTGGCTAAGGTACTCACCAGGATGATGTAGGAATTGCCGGTTCAACTCCCACTTCCGGCTGAAGAGAAGGTATTTGAAATGGGTGCCCTATGGGATAAATTGATGGGGAGCTCCCTCAGTTTTTCCTCTTGAATCTCTTTGTAACATCTATGGAGCAAGCCCTTCATCTGGTGTTTATCCTCATTCTAAGGAAATATAGGGATCCTGTCTTAGTTGGGAAGGAGCAATCTGAGGGAAATGTTTCCCTTTCATGTTCCACTTAAACAAGAAAAGAATTAAAAGACAATTACTTAAAGGAAGCAAATGTGACAATTGTAGAATGCTCATAAGGGAAGTAAGAGGGAGTCAGATGGATAGATCTACAAAAATGTTTCAGAGGACCCCAAGACACAGGGAATGCTCCATACCTCTGAAACAGAAAAATCAATTTGATATACCATGCAGAGAGACTACGCACAGGGGGAAAAGGCAAAATATTCCTGTTTTACACAGAGGGACAAAGATACACCAACATCTCTGTCATCAGGTGCAGTTTGAGGCAAACCCACACAAATCATTCCAAAGACAATCATATCTTTGTGGACCCTTGCATGACTTTCAATAAATTCAAAACTCAAGATTTCAGACTGTGAAATGAAGGTGTTCTTGGCAGCCTTCAACTGCCTTTACTCATGAACTACAGAAAGATATTTCATACATGTGGAGGAGGAGGTAAAGGTAACTAGGTCAAGGCAGGCAGAAAAATCACAAGCTTGATACCAGGCAGAATTCTGTTTAAGTCATTTTCGTGCTTTGAAATCTAATCCTATCAGGCCTGTGATTGCCCTAAGACTAAAAATGGACAAAAATCTGCTAGATTGTGGCTCATTCAGACTCATTGTAGAGCTGCGTGAGCAATTTGCAATTATTTTAGTTAGTGAATTTAGCATGCTTTTATGTTCATAAATTATATGCAAGTAAGTGCTTTGAAATCTAACTTTTAATAAGGTATGGCATAAAGATACATTGCCCCAAGAAGAGCCCAAGAAAGAAATTGTGCCTTCTTGCTTTTGGGGAATAATAATCTACTACTGGTCCTGCCCATTTGCTCTCTCGGGTATAACGCGTCCTGGATCTCCTGAAGATGTGGGGTGGGAGGGGATGCAGATCACATTTTGCCCAGAATGGGTCTCTACTTTGTAGACACTATTGTACTTTATATATTCTTCAGGAGGGGGGCAACACAGCGTGGGATATTCAAAAGAGCCAATGGGAGTTAAATGCCTAATTCTCATTGGAAATCACTATGGGATCTGATGCTTAACTTCCTATTTTTGCCTTTGAAAATCTCCCTCTTAATATAGTTAGGGCAGTATATAAATATGAATTATTAATGGTAATAGCTTTTGGCTCAGTTGCACATATATACAATGCATTAGGAAATATACAGCAGGGAACAATTCTGTACTGGCAGGATAATAGACTAGGTTACTTTCTAGGTCCTTTTTTCTCTAATTTATATGATAATATGCTACATAATAGGTACAAAAATATACTTTTAGCTGATCTGTGAATCTAATTGGTGTCTAAGTGGCCTCCAATATTAATGACCATATTTTCCCTGGTCATAATAATAATAATAATGATAACACATAGCACTTATTGAAAGCAGAGAGTTATATTTTCAAGTAAATTACAACATTAGCTAATTAATTACTAAAAGGAAATGTTTTGCTTTACTAGACCTAATAACAAACTCATTTTCCATTGTCCTTTTCCTTCTTTGGCATATGTTATATACATGTTTCTTATAGTTCTAGCTGGGTGACTGGGCAATTTCTTTTTGAGACAGATACCGTTCATCTATTAGGCAGGCATCTGAAAAATAGACAATAGTATCAATACTGAGAATTAGGCAATGAAGGTACTCAGTACCTTTCAGGATAAAGCCAAAATGGAGCATAATAATAATAATGGTAGTGGAGGTCAGACACAAAAAACTTTTGTTTTCTATCTTTTTATATTTTTTCTATCAACACATACGAAGTCTTTATAGTGTCTTTTTGTCAAATAAATGACCTAATGTGGATTTTTGCAAGTAATTTGAGTTGACCTGCCAGCTGTGAATAAACATTCAGTACCTGCTTTGCAGAAGAGGTTATTTCTATACCTGCACAGCTGTAGTTTGCAGCATGAGTTAGACGTAATGTGGCAGTTGGCTAGAGTAACCAGGGTATGATTATTTAATGACTTCCTAGATAAGTAGGAGCATAACATCACGTATAAATAAGGGGATTAGTTACGGCAGCTCCAAGCTGCAGAAACTTTTGTAACCAACTTTTGTCATGATTTTTTTTTCACATACTGTATGTGGGAGGGAGAGCTTCATCCGTATGTGGTATTTCACAATCACATGTTTCATAGATGACAAGTGAGTATATGATCTGCATAACCAGTGAAGCTAATTACATTCTGAACTCTGATAAATAATGAAAGGATCAAACATATGGTTTTAATGATTCACACTTTATGCCTTATTCAATTAAATAAGTATGATTCACCAAAAACACCTAATTAAATTAAATGTTTACAAAAATGTTCACATTATATGTGAGGTTCCTTTCAATCTGTTTGGCACTGAATTCTGCCTGAAAATGAATGATATCTGTTGTCAAGATGCACTCCAAAACTAAACTGCCATAAAAAGAAACCCAAACAGCGATAATACTGGCTTGATTGCAGACTTGCACTGGAACTGTGGGTATTCTCTTGCCCTTTGACTCCCTATCAGGAAGAGGTCCAAAGAACATCAGATGTTGAGTATTGTCTTTCATTCCTTTCGTTTAGTTGTCCAGACTGGTTGTGAATCTATTTTGGATGCAGCCTTGGATTGTAGTTTGTCCTCTGCTGTTTTAGATTGGATGAGGGGGAAAGGCAGGGGGAAGCTTCCATTTTTCCATGTTTAGTTGTTTCCCAATTTGCATTGTCCCAAGCTCTAAATGCAATTGTGCACTATCAAAGCTACCTTGTTCATGGGGAGGAATGAAATCTAGCAAGGAAACCTATTTTATGAAGAAGCTTCCTGAAGGCATGTCCAGAAAGTTGACTCGTGCATTTCCATTGTTTACCTTGGAAGTAAATAAAGAAAAGCACACCCGCAAAGTATAGAGTGGGACTTGAGATAGAGAAGTCAGTAGTTCTGACTCTCTCTATAAGTGCTAGCCTTTTAAACAGCTGTTTCCAGTGCCCAGCACATTGTGAATTTACTGTAAAGAATATTATGCTTTCAAAGCAAAGTTCAGGAATTAGTGACATTAAGGTAGTGTGTTCAACATTATCTCTGCGCCCTTGGGACATGTGCAGTATATACACTATGAGCTCGGAATGGGATTCCCCTGCTTGCGTACAAAGACTGATGCTAGCTTGAGGGTGGCTAGCATGTGTATAAATAGTAGTGTAGCCACAGTAGCCCAGGCAACAGCAAAGGAGGCACGGGGCTTAGCTGCGCTGAAGCTGTGCCTCTGCTGCTGCTATCCACGCTACTATGGCTACACGGCTATTTATACTCACATTAGCTCCATGAGAGCTGACATGAGTGTGGAAACACACACGTATACACAAGCAGGGAGATCAAGTCCCAGCTTGTAGTGTACACAGAGCATTAGCTCTTCATTATATGGGTACACACTGTTTCTCAAACATTACCAGATAATATCATACGGTTTTAAATAAAACCCTTGACAAACATTTGAGTGGGAGATATGTTCACAGCCTGCTTCAGAAATCGTAGATTATGGTATATCCTCCTCCTTCTCCTGTCTCCCCGTCTCTATGAAGGTTTCATTGGGTCT
The DNA here is from genome assembly GCA_007922155.1 of Mesoclemmys tuberculata. NCBI lineage: Eukaryota > Metazoa > Chordata > Testudines > Chelidae > Mesoclemmys > Mesoclemmys tuberculata. Next base: position 81,320,033 of record ML675604.1, on the reverse strand, counting down.
CAGTTGCTTCCCCTCGTTAATGATTTCATTTTTTCAGATGGTTTCAGCTACCGTCTCTGTGTTGATGACTCACATTTCTACCCTCCTGGTCCTCACCTGTCTCCGTCTAACCAAGCCTACCTCTCAACCTGTCTTTCTGAAATTGTCTCCTGCCTGACTCACTGTCAGCTCGAGCGGTATATGGCCCAAATGTTACTGCTTATTCTTCCTTGGAAATACTTTACACTCACTGCCACTGTTCCCTGCCACCTGGAAGTCACCTTTGCTATAAACTTCCAGACTGTGTCCAAATCCTGAAACGTCTTTCTCCACATGTCTAGGAGCCTACCTTTTTTCTTTCTCTTCAAACAGCCTTGCCTTGTCCAGGCCCTTTACATGTTCATTTGGAGTACTGAAACCTCCCCTAATATCCACATCACCCACTATTCTATCAGTATAAAGAAAGCAGCTGCTAGGATTTTGTGCCTGGTCCATCATTCTGACCCCATTTTGGATTGGCTCCACTGTCTCTACCACATCCAATTTCAAATTCATTTCCCTGCTTTTCGGCCCCTGTGTAACTCTGCCTCTCCTACTTAGGCCACCGTGGCCATCATTGTGTTGCTTCCCACATGCCCTTTGCTCCGCAGAGATTTCAGCCTTGTCATTCTGCTTGTAATTTTCTCCAACAAAGATTTGTGGCTTTTTTCCATGCCAGTGAATGTCTTTCCTGGTCTGGGGATTGTTTAGAGTGCCTCTGTGGCACTTAGAAAACAGGAGTACAGTTTTTTGCTCTGCCACAGGCTTCCTCATATAACCACAGACAAGTCATTTATTCTCTTTATACCTGTCTGTAAAATGGGGATGAATAGTTCTTCCCTACCTCACAGGAGTGTTGTGCCATGTTGGGAGGATAAATACATTAAAGGTTCTCAGGCAATCATATACTATGGGGATGTGGGCCATATACGAGTACTTTACTTTTCTATGTTTGTATTTTAGATTGACAGATTATCTTCACTTCACTCAAATCCCTCTTTAAGACCCTTGTCTGCCATGACATATACTCCAAATGTGTTAACAACATATTCCCATACTGATTTATACCTAAACAAACTAAAATTACCATCACCCTATCCATGTTGCTGGTTTGTTCCTGGTATTCTCCTTCCACAACTTTAGTCTTGTTGTCTGTTTTAATCTTTACACAATAGACTGCAGTGGAATGGCAGGGCACTGGCTGTTTCTCTGTTTATGTCTGTACACTTCCTAGACAATTTTGGGTGCTACTGCAAGATAATTAATACCGTTCTTCCCATCCACATGGACACTTGTGTGGTGAGCTTGGTCTGTGTGTGACTGTCTTTCAGCGCCTTTTATGTTTGAAAAGCTGCAAGGATCATTACTTGTTTTTTTTGTTTTGTTTTATTTTTCTGTTTTTCTCTCAGTTTACCTACCTATGACCACCATATTTATACATTTATGATTAACTTCTTGCTGACTGTGTTGGCCAAGACATCTTGTCCATCACTCATGTTTTTGTCTCCCACTCACCCAATGTACAAAGGGGAAGATGCCTCTGCCCCATTATAGAGTCATAGACTCTAAGGTCAGAAGGGACCCATATGATCATCTAGTGTGACCTCCTGCACAATGAAGGCCACAGAACCTCACCCACCCATTCCTATAATAAACCTCTAACCTAGTTATTAAAGTCCTCAAATCATAGTTTAAAGACTTTAAGGTACAGAGAATCCACCAGCAAGTGACCCATGCCCCATGCTACAGAGGAAGGTAAAAAACCGCCAGAGCCTTTGCCAATCTGCCCTGGGGGGAAATTCCTTCCTGACCTCAAATATGGTGATCAGTTAAACCCTGTGCATTGGGCAAGACTCAGTCGTCAGACACCCAAGAAAGAATTCTCTGTAATAACTTAGAACCCACCCCATCAAATTTTCCATCACAGGCCATTGGCACATCTATCACCAGTAGTCAAAGATCAATCAATTGCCAAACTAGGCTGTCCCATCATACCACCCCCTCCATATATTTATCAAGCTCAGTTTTGAAGCCAGATAGGATTTTTACCCCCACTGCTCCCCTTGGAAGGTTATTCCAGAACTTCACTCCTCTGATGTTAGAAACCTGCATCTAATTTCAAGTCTAAACTTCCTAAAGGCCAGTTTATATCCATTAATTCTTGGATCCAGATTGGCGTTGAACTTAAATAATTCCTCTCCCTCCCTGGTATTTATCCCTCTGTTATATTTATAGAGAGAAATCATATCTCCCCATAACCTTCTTTTGGTTAGGCTAAACAAGCCAAGCTTTTTAACAGTATGTCTACACTGCGGAGTAAAGTTGATTTATTTTAATTGAATTTTAGAAGTTGGAGGAGTGTGATCACACCATGCTCATTGTGTCGGGCAATTGCATCCCCACTAGCCATGGTCGACAATCAAAGCAGTGCACTATAGGTAGCTATCCCACAGTGCAACTAGCTACAGAGGCTTTTGGTAAGATTGTCATCTTCCCATGATGCAATGTACCCCCCCTCCTTCTTGTCCCAGGCCAAAACAAATAGATGATCTCATTTTTGTGTTATTTCTTCAAACCCTTCACTCTCTGATGTGCGCATGTCAATGCCAAAGAGGAATGGAGCGCGCTGAGCTCTGCACTATTATTGTGAGCATCACAAACACCTCGTGACTTATTCTGCAGTATTTTCAGGGGGGAGACAGGAGGTGCAGTGCTGAAAATTGCAATGTTACAGAGGCCACCTTGCAACAAGTCATAGAATGACATAATTCCTGTTTGCTGCAGGCTGTCACACACCATCTGCAGTCAGTGAAAGTGCTGCTTCTGGTCCCAGGAAACTAGCAGTGACTGGTGGGATCACATCATTGTGAAGGTGTGAGATGATGAGCAGTGGCTGCAGAATGTTCAAATGCAAAAGACCAATTTCTTTGAATTTTATGGAAAACCCTCCCCAGCACTGAAATGCATGAATACTCACTTGATACCAGCTCTGACAGTGGAGAAGAGATTGGCCATCACTCTGTGGAGGGTAGCAAAGCCACACTGCTACTGGTCAGTTGGGAATCAATTCAGAGTCAATAAATCTACCATGGGAGCAACTGTGATTCAAGTGTGCTGGTCCATTAGTAGACTTCTGCTAAGAAGGACAGTGGCTTTGGGAAATGTGGAGGACATAGTGGAAGGCTGTTCCACAATGTGGTTCCCAAACTGGGGGGGAGGGTGTAGCAGATGGCGTGCACATCCCTATTTTAACCTCAGACCACCTTGTCAAAGAATACATAAAGCGAAAGGGATACTTCGCAATGGTGTTGGAGGCCCTTGTGGATCACAGGGGACGCTTAAATGACATCACTGTGGGGTGGTCTGGAAAGGTGCATGATGCGCATATCTTTTGGAACTCAGGTCTGTTCAAAGAGATGCATGTGGGCACTTTCTTCCCTGACCAAAAAATAAATATCAGCAATGTTGAAATGCCAGTAGTGATCCTTGATGACTCTGCTAACACCTTGCTCCCCTGGCTAATGACACCTGGAAAGCGTGAAGGAGTGCTTTAATAATAGGCTCAGCAAGTGCAGAATGCTGGTGGAATGTGCATTTGGATGTTTAAAGGTGCGCTGGCAAAGTCTGCTTACTAGGTTAGATCTCAGTAAAAAAAACATCGCAATAGTTGTCTCTGCCTGCTGTGTGCTCCATAATGTCTGTGAGACAAAGGGGAGAAATTCCCATTGTGTTGGACTGTGGAGGCAAATAGGCTGGCAGCAAATTTTGAGCAGCCAGATGCCACTGCAATGCTGAGAGCCAATCACAGAGCGCTGCGCCTCAGGGAAGCATAGAAAAACTGCTTTTCCAATGAGACACAACAGTAATGTGCATTGGTTATCTGTGCTATACTTTCACTTTGCACCTGCTACCCATCCCCCACCAAGCCACTTCCCCCCCTTTCCCCTCACCCACCGTTCCAGTCCCTCCCTTTCTTCCCCCTCCCTTTATTCCCTTCTTATCAGTAATGAAATGTGAAGCAGTATGTTCCCCCACAACCTTACCCCTTCCACTCTGATCAATTCCTCCCCCCACTTTCTCCTCCCTTTGTTCCCTTTTTATCAATAAATAAAGACTGATGAATTGTAAAGCAATACTTTCTTTATTGGTGATCCTTCATAGAGGGGGGAAATGGAAGGTAATAGAAAGTTCCACATGCATTGCATGGGGCCTGAGTGGGAATACAGAGCCCATTTTGGCTGTGAACACATGAAAGAATCACACATCCCCACTCCTTAAAGGGGACATCACTTTTTTATGATCACCTTAACCAGCAAGAAGTGCAGCATGTACTACATCCTGTTCAACCTCCTCCTAGACTGCTTTGGGTTGGGGGCTAGTAAAGAATGCATTAGCTCAGAGTTTTGCAGGGGCTGCGGAGGGAGTCTGTCTTGCTGCTGTGCTTCCTAAAGTTCAGCCAGACACCTCAACATGTCTGACTGATCACACATTATATGCAGCATCTCTGCTTGTGTTGAATTCTCATACTCTGTGCTGCCTTCCTGTTGTCCATGTCCATATTCAGTTTGTCAGATAATGAAATCCTCCACACTCTGAGATCTGTGTCAGCAGCCACGGAGGCATTCATTAGCTCATTAAACATGTCATCCCAGGGTTTTTTTTTCCACTTTCTTATCTCTGGCAGGTGCTCTGCAGCAGTATGAGATGGTGATGTGTGAAGGCCATGTTGTACACTGTGAGGGAAGCAAAGAACAAGGTACCCATTATTAATTCATTTCACGGATGAAAAGCAATGTTACAATGTAAAAATAAGTCCCCTGAACAATCCCAAGGGAAGTCTACAACTGCATACCATTGTTTGACTATTACAGGGGTCAGAGTGCTGTTTCAGCCCTGGTAAGTAAGGGGCAAGTGCATCTATGTTAGGGAAATCCCTGGGGCCCATGCTGCACATGTCCATGATCCCTAGAACAGCATGGATGGTGGGCTCCCAATTGACCAGGCTTCTAACAGGCCGTAGAAAAGGTGAGGGGTGGGTACTAGTTAACAGTCTCTGGAGGAAAAAAACAAGAATCTATTTGCAGATGGCCTAAGGCTGGAGTGTGTTTGGGGCATTCAGTTGCCATGATTAGTTGTGTTGGCAAGCTCTCTCCATGCTGATCAAGCAGGAAATGGGAATTCAAAATTTCCCGGGGCTTGCAGGGAGGAGCCATTTCCTGTTTACGTGGCCACAGTGCCACAGACTGCAAATGTGCAGAGCAGTCAGAACAGAGCATTATGAGATACCTCATGGAGGCCAATGACGTTGATTTATGTTGTACTCTGCATACACTGACACTTATTTGACTCACAGAATTCTACTTCAGTGCTATGCCACTTGTGGAAGTGGTTTTATTAAGCTGAATTTTACCATGATTCAGGTCGGCAGAACTGACATGCCAGTGGAGATGCATACGTTAGGTGGTCAACGTAAGCCACATTACATCAATCTCCACTGTCAGTGTAGACCAGGCCTAAGTCTCCTCATAAGGCAGGTTTTCCATTCGGTGGTCCACTCTAGTAGCCCTTCTCTGCATCTGTTCCAGTTTGAATTCACCTTTCCTAAACATGGGAGACCAGAACTGCACAGTATTCCAGATGAGGTCTTACCAGCACCTTGTATAACAGTACTAACACCTCCCTGTCTCTACTGGAAATACCTCATCTTATGCATCCTAGGACTATATTAGCCTTTTTCATGGGCACATCACATTGGTGGCTCATAGTCATCCTTTGATCAACCAATACACCCAGGTCCTTCTCTTCTGTCACTTCTAACTGATGCATCTCTAGCTTATAGCAAAAAATTCTTGTTATTAGTCCCTAAACGCATGACCTTGAACTTTCCACTATTAAATTTCATCCTATTTCTATTACTCCAGTTTACAAGGTAATCCAGATCTCCTGTATGATATTCCAATCCTTCTCTGTTTGGCAACACCTCTCAACTTTCTATCATCTGTAAACTTTATTAGCACATTCCCACTTTTTGTGCCAAGGTCAATAATAAAAAGGTTAAATAAAATCAATCCCAAGACCAATCCCTAAGTGACTCCATTAGTAACCTATCTGCAGCCTGACAATTCACCTTTCAGCATGACCTGTTGTAGTCTCCCCTTTACCCAATTCTTTATCCACCTTCCAATTTTCATATTAATCCCCATTTTTTCCAATTTAACTAATAATTCCCCATGTGGAACCATATCAAAAGTCTTACTGAAATCTAGGTAAATTAGATCCGTTGCATTCCCTTTGTCTAAAAAATCTGTTGTAGTCTCAAAAAAGAAGATCAGGTTGTTCTGGCATGATCTATCTTTGGTAAAGCCATGTTGTATTTTATCCCAATTACTGTTAACCTTGATAGCCTTAACTACTTTCTCTTTCAAATTTATTTCCAATACCATGCATACTACTGAGGTCAAAATAACAGGGCTGTAGTTACCTGGATCACTTTTTCCCCCCCTTTCCTAAGAACAGGAATTATGTTAGCAATTCTCCAGTCATACGGTATAGCCCTGAGTTTACAGATTCATTAAAAATCCATGCTTATGGATTTCCAATTTCACATGCCAGTTCCTTTAATATTCTTGGATGGAGATTATCAGGCCCCTACAATTTAGTCCCATTAAGGTGTTCGAGTTTGGTTTCTACCTCAGATGTGGTGATTACTACCTCCATATCCTCATTCCCATTAACCACCGTACCACTATCCCCAAGATCATAATTAGCCTCATTAAAATTAGAGGCAAAGTATTTGTTTAGGTATTCGGCCATGCCTAGATTATCCTTAACCTCCACCTCATTCTCAGCGTTTAGCAGTCTCACTTCTTTCTTTGTTTTTTTCCTATTCATATGGCTATAGAACCTTTTACTATTGTTTTCAATTCCCTTTGCAAGGTCCAACTCCACTTGGCTTTTGGCCTTTCTCACCTTATCTCTACATTTTATGACCTCCAAGAGGTAGCTTTCCTTGCTGATCTCTCCCATCTTCCACTCCTTTTAGGCTTTCTGCTTTCTCTTAATCACCTGTCTGAGATGCTTGCTCATCCAGTTTGGTTTACAACCCTTGCCTATGATTTTTTTCCCTTCGTTGGGATGCGGGCTTTAAATAGTCCTGCAACTGTGACTTAAAGTAATTCCAAGCCTCCTCCACCTTTAGATCCATGAGTTCTTCAGTCCAGTCCACTTCCTCAACTAATTCACTTAATTATTTTAAGTTAGCCTTTTTGAAGTCAAAGACCCTAGTCACAAATCTATTTTTTTTTATCTTTTCATTTAGTTTGAACTGAATTAACTCACGGTTGCTCAAACCAAGGTCGTCCTCTTCAACCAGTTCTTCTATGAGGTCCTCAGCACTCAACAATACCAAATCTAAAATGGCATCCCCTCTTGTTGGTTCAGTAACTATTTGGTGAAAGAATCTGTCAGCTATCACATCCAGGAAAATCTGGGTCCTATTATTACTACTCCAGTCTATATCTGGGAAGTTAATGTCTCTCATAATCACACAGTTCCTAGTAGTATTTACTTCATTAAAAGGCTTACAGAGATCTCTATCTATGTCCAAATCAAATCCTGGTAGTCTGTAGCACACCCAAAGCATAATCCCAGGGGAAAATCTAGTAGTTTTCTTTCCCAGTGTGATTTTTACCCAGGAAGACTGTGTCTTATCTATTCCATCACTTCTATTTTCTTTACAGTTTACATCATCATTGAAATACAATGCTATTCCACCACATTTGCCTTTATATGTCTTTCCTAAACAGCACATACCCTTCAATACTTATACACCAGTTGTGACTACTATTCCACCATATTTCTGTTATCCCTAAATATCTGGTTTCACTTCATCTATCAGTAACTCTAGTTCCTCCATTTTGTTACCTAGGCTCCTCACATTGGTATATACACATCTTAATTTTTGCAGTTTGGCTTTGCTCATGTTCCTTATCTGATTTGGCACAATCATTCTATTGCCAATATCACCTATTAGACCTGTATCTATTCTTAATGTACATTCTTCTCCCTACTGTTGTGTTCTTTCTTACTTCATTTTCCTCCCTCTCAATGCGAAAATCAGGCATGGAGATTACCTGGGTATCTGTCAACCATATCCTGCACCTCCCTAGTTTAAAGCTCTCTTAATCAGTTGTGCCAGCCTCCATCCTAGAAATGCATTTCCCTTCCTACTTAGGTGAAGTCCATCCCAATAGAATAGTTCTCTGTCCATGAATGCCTCCCAGTGACCATACATCCCAATGCCTCTCCTTATGGCACCACTGCCTGAGCCATCTGTTGATCATTAGAATCTTGTCACACCTTTGTTGTCCTCCTCTAGGGACAGTCAGAATCCCACTGAAAATCACCTAAGCCTCGATTTCCTTAAGAGTCTTCCCCAGCCTGGTATAATTTCCCATGATACGTTCCAGTGAGAATCTAGCTATATCATTTGTACCCACATGAAGAACAATCAGTGTCTTCTTTCCCATTCCCATTAGGATCCTCTTCAGCTTCAGGTCCACATCTCTTATCTTAGCACTCAGCAGAGAGCACACCCTTCTGTTCTCCAGATCAGTTCTGGTTACAGGCCTGTCTGTGCTTCTCAGCAGGGGGTCCTCAATCACACAGACCTGCTTTTTCCTGATAATGGTGAGATTCTCCAGCCTATCCCCTGTTCTTTCTGTCTGCAAGTCATCTTGTCTACTTTTGTCCTTTGAAATCCTCTGAAACCATTCCTGTATCCTCCTGGGGCTCTTATTTGGTGATATCTCCACTGGCTTATCCACTCTTTGTATAGGACTAGCTGCTCTTCTCTTCTTCCTTGCCCTCCCACCTTCAGTAACCACTGCTGTTCCCTTTCTTCATTTTCCAACTCTGGAAACCTGTTTCTGAACTTTATTTCTCCTTCACTAGCCCATCTTTTCCTCTGCTGGGTTCTTGTATTCACATGTTTCCATTGGCCACTTTCCTCACCCAGAAGTCTCCCCTCAGAGTTCCTTGGTCCTGGTTCCATATGCAGGTCTGGGTTTTTTCCATCAGCCTCCTCATTCCTTTGCACCATCATATGTTCGACCTCCTTCAAAACGCAACCAGAGTTTCCACCTGCATCTCCAACCTCAAATCTTCTCTTCCATCAGCTCTATGAAGCGACACTTCATACAAATGAAGCGCTTTTGAGGTACCCCCTTCAGGATTATGTACATCCCACAACTTCCACATCCAGTCATCTTCATTGTCTCTTCCACTGCTTGAGTGACTACTATTACCACTTCTGTATCTGTCATAGCCCTGTCATACCCCTACTTCCTATCAGTAAGAGACACAAAAAGAAACAAAAAACTCCACCAAAACAACTGTCAATGAGCAACCCAATAATACCAGTACTCCCTTCCCAAATACCATACTCCCTTCCCAAAATCCCATTACAAACTCCCCTGTTTTCAGCTCTGTTTGCTGACTCCTGTGCTGCTGCAGCTGTGCTGCTGTCCGATTGAGTGGCTGCCTTTATAGGTCCCCTAATTAGAGAAGCCCCACCCCCTAATTAGTGTCAGCTGATCTCAGTACACCATCCAGTACCAGTAACTGCTCCTTTTGCACTTAACAGCCAAATCCCCTACTGGGGACTTCCCCAGTGTGGGGCCCTGCACTCTAGCTAAACCTGCTGGTGTACAGCCTCTTGGGATATAGACAGCTGATGCAATTTAAAGAACAGCCCTCAAGCCTGGACCAAAAAGTTCTCCTACTCTGCTGAAGCTGGGTGCAGTATGGAATCTAGCGTCTGGACCAAATAGCTGTAAAAAGCAAAAAATAAGACATTACAGAATTTTAGCATCTCTTTACATGGAAAAAAAAATTACTAAATTACACTTCCTGGGAAACGTAATGAGCTGGTCACCTGATCTAGTGTAGAGCATCCATGCACATATGACTTTTCACAGAACTGTAAAAAGGTGAATGAGTAAGTTCTCAGAAAGAAATAAGGACAATTCAATAAATGCTAATTTGCTAATAAGAAAAAATATTTCCAATTATTGTCCTAGATTTTCAAGACTTCTTCTGGGAATACTTCAAAACAGAAATTTTCTGACATTTGTATAATTGTTCTTGACATTTAGCCTTTACTGGCAAGCTGCTTCAAAGGAATGAAATGGGCATTTTCATTCCTTAAGACTTTCTTAATCTGCCATTATTTAGTATATAAGCTAAATGGGTTTTAGTTACTGCATTTGCTCTCAAAAATTAGATAATTAATTCTACAATGAAACAACTTATTGTAAGATGGCAAAAAAATCAGTATAAAATGTACCCAATACTTTATTACACAAGGGAAAACATGGTTGGAGTTATCAGCATATTATATAGCTATTATATTTTGTCCTACTTTTTAGTGCTAGTACATCTGCATAAATCATACTGCACAGACAGCCTTAAGAACAGACCTGAATTATATTAGGAACAAAGGATGTTTCAGATCTCGGGGAGTTATAATTTTCCTTTTAAACTATTATCTGATATATAAATATAGGAGGAAAAATGTGTCCCTCTCTATTCCTCCCCCCCCGCACCCCCTCCACACACTATAAATTATTACTGCAGAGAGTTAAAATCCATGTTTTCATATAATTGTTCAGTTAATTCAGTAATGATTCCCACCTCCAATCTTCCACTCTTGCCTTTTTCCATCTACCATCTTCTATCAAAGCCCTCATTGTAACTCGCTCCTCCTACAAAGCCCACAAACACTCATTCTCTAGAATACCAGAGGGAGAAAAAAGAAGAGCTTTTTAGAAAGGGTTTGAATCTGAAAGTGCAAACAGGTCCACATGAGTGACACCTCATTGATTTGAGTGGGCCTTCATGTATGTGTAAATGTCTACCCAACTGGATTCAGCTGAAGGAGCAAGGTCTGCCTTTGGGTCACCCTATGTGTTCTGTGCTTTCATCTTTTTAGGTTGCGAGCTCCTTCAGACAAGGATTGTGGACAGCACAGAGCATATTTTTCATCCCTCAACAAATAACTCATAATAATAACAGGAAACATTAACCCTTCCAGTCCAATAGTGAGATTCTGCATTCTCCTGATGAGAATGCTAGCATAATGATAAATCTTCCTATAACAGCCAACAATAAAGCAATGAGATGACAACCCTTAATTTACATTAGTCTGTCATCAGCGGTAGTATTTTAATAACTTGATGACATTTAGAGAGCAAGTTTACTGTGCAGTGATAAATGATTGTGTAATATCTTCCCAGCAGAACCACTGTAGAGTCTAATGGTTTCAGATTGCTTATCAGAAATCTCTGTGGGTTTTCCCACAGTGTATATGTAGTAGTATCAGGCATATTAGTTTTAAAAAACAATCACTTTTGTTTGTCTGGGTGGAGGAAAAGAGGAGGAAAAAGGGTAATGGCATGCCAAGAAATAGTTCTGATACTGCATCTGAAAGAAACAAGCATACCAGAAGCAGAAATTCAACAAAGTAGTACATTTTAAATCCATTAAGGAAACCACTGTCTGCATTTTTTAAGTTACATATTATTTCAGTATATGGAATGAAAATGTGCTTTTGTTTTAGTTAATCTCCGCTGGTATGCAGGCCTGTTCTTTTTTCCTTTCTGTTCTTTGTTTGTCTTCACTCTTGTCTGTCAAACAGTGTCAGAGTCCATTCTGATGACCCGTTTCCAGATGGTCCTTTGCTTGGCAGATTTGATATGCCACGTCACATAAAAAGCTCATAAAACTGAAGTGGCATTCATGCCATACAATGCTTTGATTATCAGCACGCATCCAGGGAATGGCACAGCATCTCGCTGCCAAGCACTTAGTGCCCATTGGTTTGATCACTAAAGTTCAGGTCAACAGTCTAACATTTTAAGCCTTTTGTCACTCATGGAGCTGCTTGACTTCTCTGAATCTGAGGCTATATATTTTCAGATAAATGTTTAATGTGAAACTAGTCGCAAGAGGAATATGTATCGAAGTTACCCAGTTTTAAAAAGAGTCAGAAATTGAGATTTCAAATGAACAAGTTTTTGCTGCCACAATTTTGACATTATTTTAAATCTTTAGGGGCAACATTCCATGATATTCATATTTTAGTAAACCCATATAAAATCTGTCTGCTGCAAACTTTAGTAAAGAACAAGCTATCTTTATTAAAGAATTTATCATTTTTACAGCTGAAACTGGTATTAATATTTCAACAAACTATAACAGTAAGTCTTACTTTCTTTTTGTTGACTTAAGCACCATCAGCACTAGGCTGGTCAGAGCAGCCTGAAATTGTTTAAGTAGAATAATTCACTTCAGATACTTTAAAAATGTAAGCTTACTTTCATATGCATAAGCAATATTCTGAATCTGAATCTGTTTAAGGACTACAACAGATTTATCTTAAACAGTCTTAATACAATCAACATCATCTGTACTTGCTTTGGCAAAGCACACAATAATTAGAATGGCTCTGAAGAGCTTGTCCTGCTAGCAAGTACCTTTCTGCATGTGAGCTTTCTTTGTCTCATCTGCTAGGCTTGCTCTATGTAGATTCAACCAAAAAAGCAAGACTGAAGAAAAAGTGTCCATATAAAGTACAAGGGATGCCAGCTAGGTAGGTAAATGGAGACTTCAAAGAGAAGAAAATGTAATGCTTGGGTATATAGGGCTAGATCCACAAAGGAATAGATGCCTAAATGCTATTTTAGGGGCCTATGTCCAAAATTTAGATCCTCACTACTGCTAAACTGCCATCTAATCCTTAAGCCTCCACCAGTAAAGTCCCTAGTCACTTACATTTCTGCAGGTGCATGTGAGCAAAGTGGTTTAAGTCTTGTCAGTGAGCTGCTTCTTGCTTAATGCAGCAGGGGTCCCATCACTAGGTGCTCCCTCACGTAGGCATGATAGGCATTCGCAAAGCACTCCTAATCCACTGAAGAGGAAGAAGGAAGTACCCAATAGCCCAGTGGTTAGATCATTTACCTGAGATATGGTGAACTGTATTCAAATTTCCAGTTTGCCTGATTTGGAGGAGGGAATTTTTACCCAGATCTCCTGCCTCCTTGGCGAGTGCCTGTCACTGAGCTATGCGGTATTCTGGGTTAAGGTTCTCTCAGCCTCTCCTGTTGAAGTTATTCTGCTGTGTATGAAATACTTAGGTAGTCTCTGGGCCAGAGAGAGTGAGAATGGCTCTATAGCCCAATGGTTAGCAAGCTTTTGGAAGACCTAGGTTCTACTCTCTGCTCTAATATTTTAATATTTAATACAAAGTGTGTCATAAGGGATCTGTCTCACAGCCATAATGAAAGTAAATTAAAAGACTTAGCAAATAAGTAACCCTTATGTTTTGTCCAGCTCCCATTACAAATGGGCTCCACCAGATCATTTGTAGCAAGTATGTTCCACAGGTTTGCGCTTCTATGAGGAGAAGCGGCTATCAGCCTGGAAAGAAAAAACTGGAGTCCAGACTACAGGTTAAAAACAACATGAAAGCAGGAATCTAAACATGGAACCAAATCCGTCAGTGCTTTCTCAGACAAAACTCCCACTGAAATTAATGGGACTGTTTCTGCTAGAGTTGCTGAACTCAGCCCATGAGTTTTGCTTGGTTAAGTCCCGAGTAAGCACTGCAGGTTGAAACATAATGAAAAAGGGAATAACTACAAAAAAGAAAGCTCATCACAAGCAGTTTAAGGCTCTAAAAGTTTTGTAACAACAAACTTGCGATAGTCTTTAATCTTCCACCTCAACTGCTGGTGTCCTTACTTCTGTGTTCTTATAGAGATGTCTACTATAGTGTTTGTGCTGAATATCGTCCTGAGAAAACAACTGACACAATAAATTAGCACCACTAAGGATACACTGTCTGTTTCTCTTCCTCTTTTGTTATTGAATAAATTGCAAAAGATCCTAAACTGTTGGAGGACCAGCAAGAATGAAAGACTGGTCAGGTGGTGGTACCTGTAGCCGATAGGGCAGTTTCCTGGGAGTTTTCTGTGGGAGATCAAAATAGTATAGTGAAAATTTACCAGAGAATTATGGAGTTTGAGGACAATAAATGTTAAGTGGATTTCCTGGGAAATCCCTGGGGAGAGGTTAATGCAAATTTCCCAACTCCAGTTATGCAAAAAAAAACCCCAAACCCTCCAAAACCCAAAAAATACAGGTTTTTTAAACTGTACCCTGAGGAGAGTCTGCTAATTCTTTGTTACAGAAGGCCAAGATCAAAGACCCAAGATGTATAAAGAAATGATTGCTCTGCCAGAACCTTGTTCTGGTTCTGGATCTAAGACACATGAACTTGTAATTGTGAGGAACACCTATCCATTGTGGGTTTGGAAGCACTAAAACCTACCAGAGAAGTAGGTTAGAGCTGGGTGTTGACCTCTGGTAAGATTTTTAGCATCTGTGTAGGATCTTTTATTGATTTAATATATTACGTTTTCTCTGCTATTCTTTTACCTTAAGAATAAATGTGCTTACTTAAAAGGAGCTGTGTGATAATACACAGGTCACAGCCCTCAGAGAGAAAGCAAAGGGCAGGCACTGGCCTGTTAGGCAGTCTGGATTGTTGTGGATATCAGAGAGTAAATTCAGGGAGCTGTGCAGCCTTAAAATCCCTGATCAGGAGAGAGGGATAACAGAAACCTTTAATTCAGTACCTTTGAGGGAACACAGAGGGGGAATATAGGTGCAGTTGCCTTGAAACTGTGACAGTACCATCTCTATCCATCAGCTTCCAGCCTGACGAAATCTTTTCCTAAGATTCTCTAGTTGTGAATAATAGAAGGCCATCTGATAGTGATGCAGAGTCAGATGCAGAGCGTAGAGCAGTTGGCTCAAGAACACAGCTTGTTGTTGATGAAAATTATTACAGTTACTGTCAGTAGACATGGCTTGTACTCTCTATTTTTCTCTGCAACAGCTCCGCCTTCAAAATTTGGCTGCATAACGAGTTGAAAATCAAACAACTATATGCCAAATACTTACAGCTATATGAATTCCACTGCTGATCCATCTGTAGATCCAGCAATGTGCCAATTGCTTTATATAGTATGGGATCAGGAGCCATAAGAGAAATTCAAAAGACCAATTAACAAACAAGTTTTTCTCTTTTTTATCCATGAATTATTATTTTTGCATTAGGTGCATCTAGTGGCTGACTTGCTGTACCTTCTTATGCTGATAGTTCCAATTGTAAGAGACAATTATGGCCAAACTGAACTATGCAATCATAATAGACTGGGTTCTTTTTCTGCATTTCTTCTTCTCATTGACTATAGATCAAATTTAGCATTAATAAAGGGTAGTCCAAGAATAAAGTGAGAGAATACTCTTGTTAGCCAAGTTGGCAGATGAGGCATTCCTACCAGTGATATCAATCAGCAAGGGAAACACTTAAGCAGATCCACAATTGTTTACTTGGCTGTTAGAAGGTAGGCAACCACATTCCTTTACTGGCTCATTATAATTCCCTCATGACCTTACCTATCTTTAGTATATCCTTTGCCTTGCATCAATAATGACTATCTTTAGATACTTCAGGCTTTTCTTGGACTGCTTTGAACTGCTCTTATTTTCTTTTTACTATTCTGAATTTTTCATGACTTTCGAATTATCCAATGACCGTAATTCAGTATGATTAGGTTAATGAGGAAAAGCATTTTTGTGTTGTATATACTACAACATAGTGCACCAGAATACTCCTGTCAACATTTCCTTTACAAATCTGCACAGAAGAAAGAATATGCAGTAGATTCAAGCAACCTGTATGTTGCGAGACATTTCCTTAGAGAATGATACTGTATGTGAAATAAGTATCAGACCTTTCAACGTCAATTCAACCAAGAGGAGAAGGAGCCAACAATGAACTCTTAAAGACTACATCGAACAACATGCAAAGGAAAGTACAGCACATCTGAAGGATCATCACATATGATGACAGTTCATTTTCACACTTATAAGCAATAATCTAAAAGGAAACAAGACGTGACAAAAGGCAACTAGAAACACTACATCAGCAATGTTTACCAAAGCCTTTTAGATGTAGACATGTCCACTATATATGTAGGGAAGAGACTGAGCTCTGTTTTAGGATATATATTTCTGCCTATATTTAAGAGTATGTTCACCCATGAAATTATGGGGAAGTTATGCAAGTAACTGTCATGACCATGTCTTGATGAAGGAATTACTGCATGAAATTCCATGGCCTGTACCATATAATTAGTTGATCATAATGGTCCTTCCTAGTTTTACAGTGTATGAAAATAGAGTCCTATTTATCCTGTTGTTGTTTCACTTAGATCATAAAAGGAATCTGTGGAAAATAATCAATAAAGGAAATCAAGTCAATCAAGTCAATGCAACCTCACCCCAATATTATTACTATTAATTTGTACTATGATACTATCTAAAGGACTCAGTTGAGTATCAGAGCCCCATGGTGCTAGACACTGTGCATACATATGAGAATATAGTCCATGTCTCAAAGAAATAAGAATTTAAGAATACAAAATAAAGATTGGGATTATAAAAGAAACAGGTGGTAAAATCACTAGTTATTGGTGAGACAATTATGATTAAGGTAAGAAGCAAAGGTCGCATCAATCTAGCTGCATAGCCATAGTTATACAAATATTATTTCCATTCAATCTCCTTCTCTATCTTTTATTAATTAAAAATAAATAGCCTGTTATAGGGTAGCTGGTCCCTGTGGATAGACTAAGCCCAGCTCTCCTGGACCAGAGCAGGTGATCCCAATCCAGCCAATTAAAGAGGACTGGACTACACCTGGGCCTATAAAGATGGGCAGGTGGGAAAGGAGGAACTGAAACAGGCTGATTCCTGGGGAGGGAAAATATAATTATAGTCTAGCCCCTTCTCAAGGTTGCCTTATGCCCTATTTCTGGCACATGGTTATACTTTATACCTTGACTTTGAACTAAATTAAATTTAAAACATTTAGGGATGTTCAACCAATTAGATTGCTAACTTGCTGAACACTCTTAATACGATAATTTTGCATATCTGGTGCCTCATGTTGTGGAACTAACTGTTAGATTCTTTGACTGCTTCAATTTAACATTACACTGACAGGGATAAAACAGTCTTCATTTTAAAAAAATTGTTTTATTTTATCAGGGTTCTACTTATTAATGTTTTATATTTCCTTGTGTAATATGTATGGTGCCTTGAGTCTCCATATACTCTATTAGTATCTAGAATCTACAGATGCATATTTAAATATCAGGATTGTCACCTATGCTTTGTTTTCATGTTAATTGATATTAAAGTATCTATTTTATCTGTATAGCATTATCTCAGCTACTTGATGGCCATTTAAGAAAATTAAATAAATAGTATTTATTTTTTCATTGTCTAGGGAAAGCTGAGTACTGTGTGCCTTTAGTATCTATAATTAAGGAAAGATCAGGTTTCTCCATGGACTTTAATTGAAAAATATGCAAATCAATGGCATACATGGTTTGATCCCGTGATATTTAAGGCTAAGGGGAAAATGTCCGTTTTTAATATCAGCTGTCCCAAACTGCTGGAAAGTATGTTTATTCAATAGTTTTTTATAGTGGCCAGAAAATTAAGTGAAGTCAGTCAAATGAGCATAAGTGACCATATAACTTTAGTTTTAATTATAATCAAACTTTATACAATGTTCTCTATTCAGATATTAAATGTCATGTTATGCCAGCTCTCATTACATATTTGAATTTTTCTTTTTTCATCTTAACTCCAAACAGGATATGTTGAAAAGGTCAGAGAAACCAGCTGATCAGCATTACCAAAGGCCAATTTAATTCCTTTTGCAGTCAAATGAACTTAGAAAAGGATGGTATTTAAAGCCTAAATCCAATTGTAATTCTTCAGCCATCTAAAATGAACATCAACTGCTTTTCATCCAGCAAATAGTGGAGTCTTAGCCAGAATTTTAAAAATTCTTGGTGCAACAGATTGAATATTCCTTTGAACAAAATATCAGAAATCCAGACTAGGTCACAAATAAATTAAAACTATATTTTCCATCTCATGTCTTAATTAGTAATAAGAATAGATGACACTGAGTTCACTTTGATTCATAAATCATAATACAATGATAGTTGCCCTAGAACAGCAAGGATAGGTGGACATTTTTATGGTAGACCCTAAAATTTCCATAGGACTCATCCTGATATAATTGTATTTTACCAGCTTCAGCCTTTTACATCCCCCAACTCCCATGAAAAAATAAATGATGATTAACAAGTGGGAGGAATTGGCATTCTATTACACTATGCTATAGCTGTGTCTGAAAAGTAAACTGGAGAGTATTTAATAAAAACTAAATTATAACAAAAAGGATATATGGTTTAGACACATTATTCTTGAGCATTGGTGTGATGAAGTCCTTGGAATGGCAAATAGATTATTGATGGATGGGGAACTGCCATCAGTCATCACCTTCTGCAGATATCTTTAGTAATTTGAAATACAAACAGATAATACAGAGAGGTATATTTTCTCACTATGTTACCTTGCTTTGATGATTATATGGAGAGGGTTCCCCCTACATTTAAAACTCTCCCTCCTCCTATGTCATGGTCCCTGTGAGTTTGGAAATAGTATGTGGGCCGAGGGTGGATCAAGCTAGGAGTGGGGATACTGAGGCAGCACCAGTGAGTTGACACATAGTGTCAGCACCCAAACTTTTATGCACAATACAATACTAGCTTTCCTGAAGAGCAGTCACGTCTCTGCAGTTCAATGGAGTCAGCTTCCTAGGATGATGGGATGAAGCAGGTGGGGGACTCAAAGGACTAAATTCCCAAAAGAAGTTAGACACAGCAGTTAGACACATCATTGGTATAACACGACATTTTAAATGGATAGGAGACTAGTGCTATATTGCAACTGTGCATTTGACTCTTGTATCTTTTCTTGCTGGAAATTTGAAATGCAGTAATTATAAAATTAGAAACTAAATCAGGATTTGAACATATGCAGAGTGTTTGGAATGCATAAGGTTCTGGCTGCATCATTTGTTTATTAGCTCTTCCAGTTTGATTAGGGATGTGGACTTGCACTAAACTTCAGTATTTAAAATTACTGGAGTGTGTCAAATTCTGAACGGTGTTATAATTTGGAAGATTTATATGTACAATGCAGCACCAGTATTTCACTGTAGATCTTAATGTGTTTTGAATGGACTAAATTAGGACTCAGGCCAAATAGTTTAGAAGAACAATTAACAAAGTAGTGACTGAGCTGTACTAAATAAGCAGGGACCATGGTACTAGCTCTCAGATTTCACTTAATAGAACCTAGCATGCCTTATTCCTGGAATCTTCTTCTTTGAACCAAATATGGAGAAAACCTCATATGTTCACTATTCTCCACTTGCGGCTTTGTTATCCCACTCCTATGTCCATGGGAGAGAGGGTTCCCATCGTGCCCTGCCTTGCCTTTTGACATTGCTCTGCAGCCTCCTTAATGGGTCAATGCTCTTCCTTTCCCATAATGGGCATTTAAACTGAAATTAAGCAAAGATAAGGATTGAATTTATATGATGATTAAATATAGTTGGCCCTTGTAGCACAAACCCACTGTGCAACAGAGTTGTTTAACTCTACCCTTCCACCAGAGATAATATGGAAGAGCAGGCAGAAACAGCAAGTGCCACCAAAATCATCCTAGAATGGAGATATAGGATGATCTCCCTGGGGGAGAGTCCAGTCCCTAATAGCTCAATCTTCCATGTATCTAGGAAAATATTTTAAATAGAGTCTTGCTTGGGAAGAACTTGGTATAAAGGAAAAGAAAAAAAACTTGTCTGATGACAAGATCAGCAGCTCCCTTCTGCAGCCAGCAGGAGGGGACCAGGGGCCATTTTGAAAGCTCCAGTGCCCCACAGGTAGGGAACCACTGTATTAGGTAATATTCAAATAGACTTCACACCCTGACAAAGAGCAGCGAACGTAGTCATAATTACAAGGTATTCACATTATACCAGTGCTCGTGTTTACCACAGTAATACACACCCATAGATAACATTAAAAATTTCAGGCACAACAACAGCAGAAAGTAACAACATCTGAGTGAATATTAGAGCTGGTTGGAAAAACTTCTTTCTTCAGAGAATACAATTCCCTTGTTAAAAAGTTTAATAAGATCCTGATATTTTGCTGAAATTTTGTTTTGGAAGAAAAAAGGGAGCAAAATATTCCAACAATGTTGAAACTTCACATCCCAGTATTTTCAGAATACAACTTTTGGATTTGTCTTTTTGAAAAACCTTCCTTTTTGGGATGTTTTTATTTTATATTTTCCGTACTATGAAATAAAATTTTTAAAAAAATAAAGCAAAAGGAAACAATTTTGTCTAAACTAAATATTCTGGTTCACCTACAACAAATATTGGCTGGTATTTTCTTTCACAGAGAATTTTAAAAGGTTTGGGTTTCATTCCAAAGCACAAAGAAAACAAATTTTGAAATCTCAAAATCCTTTGAAATTGGAATGTCCATTTTCCTCACAACTCTAGTGAATACCTTGATGTGAGAAATTATAAAATGCCTTTGAAGTGCCATCTCCCCCATTATGCAGTAAGATTGCAAATCAAGAGTAATCATGAAAATATGACAAGAGGATTTCACTGTTATGTCTGTTTCTCCAAATTTTGTTTTAATTTACAATGATTGTTCTCCTTTTTTTGCAATCTCTCAGTTGGATAATGTGGTAATGGGGTATTAGTTTACCAGTGTTAAAGACAGTGTAAAGATTGCAGTATCATCACATTGCAAAATGAAAGAATTTCCCAACAGCTATCCTTCATCTGTTTTTCTCTTTCATAAACTAGTTATTTGTTGTCAAATGTTTCAGGCATGTCTTGAATTTCTATTAATCCCAATGTGACTTTGATATACATTATCTTTAATGGAATTACAGAAAAATCCTCAACACAAAGACCTGCTATGCCTTTCACCACCAGTTGTCCTAGAGTATGTCTACACTACAATAAAAGGTTGGCCTGGATCAGCAGACTTGGGTTTGCAGGGCTCAAACTGTGGTGCTATAATATTACAGAGCAGATGTTTGGGCTCTGGCTTCAGCCCAGTGTCTGGGACCTTCTCCACTCGTTGGGACTCAGCCACACAGCCCAAAACCCATGAGCCCAAGTAAGCTGACCTGGGCCAGCTGTGGCTTTTATCACAGTACAGTCATATCACTAGGCTGTATATCAGGCACTCTGAGACCAATATTTTATTTGAATGGTTGCATATAAAATGTCTCATTATAGCAGTTGGGTAAATTGTGCAGATGTTTTTCTTTAGTCCTGCTGTACTTATTCAAATTTCACGTTGAAGCTGTCTGACCTGTCTTCTTAGTTACCTTTCATTCCAGAAATAGTATTGTATCAGTTTCCTGTTGTCATGCCTAAACATGGCCTGTCTTTCAAGACTGCCCCTCATCTTGTATTCCTGAAACTGGCACACTTGGTCCAAGCTCCCTATTCATGTCTTTATGCATGCACGGGAACAGGCCTTCCAAGGTCTTCCTTTTGCTGTCCTTCATGTTTGTCAGCAGCTCTACTTCTGTAGCTCTTATATACCTGTCCCCACACCTGTTCTCGGACATCCATAGATCTTCAGTGGCTTCTGCAATGGAATAGAAGAAATGATGGAATTGATAATCCTAGTAATTTCCTACCTAATTCTTGCAATATCAAGGAATACAACAAAAGTAATATTTTCAGTTCCATTTAGACTTTCTCCAGTGTAGACTAGGCCAGAGGCTTATACATATTATTCAGCCTCTGGTAAAAGTTAACATAAGCACATGTGATATGCATCTGTGAAAATGTATCTTTTGCACCAAAAGAAAAAGGCAAAGATGAGAGGTGTTCAAAAGGGCAACAATATCTTTGCTTGGTTTATTTTGGATTAAGATGTACATTTTTATGTATTTGGAGGACTTTGAACTGAGTGCTATTATATTTCCTCTTTTTTCTTGTTATTTTCCAGTTTTCTGTTCTATTTAACTGAATAGCAGGACAACTCTGAGAACTTTTCTCATTAGTGTCATAATCAATAACCAGATCATTTTTTGTAGAAGGGTAACTCTTAGTGCTGCTATGCTTATGAATGCAGAAATTCCTGAATGTAGCTGAAAGGTATATATGCTGTCAACAAGAGTGGTTACTTTTTGGACTCTTTGCCGGAATCTTTAGCTTTTAGTATCAGGCTGATATTGTAAATGAGACCGTGATGTCTGCAGTTTGCTCAATTTAGTTTCTGTTATCAAGTTGAGGCAACTATAAAGCTTTCAAGATTTGATGATGATCATAAATGATTATGATATGGCAGAGATTAAATCAATACTGTACTGTGCCACTGTCTAGTTTGTCTTAAAGTTATTGGCTTCAGTTGGTTTCATTTATTTACTTCTACACTTTGGTCAAATTATACTCCCGTACCAGTAGCCCCTAATATTTTTCATATTCTTTTTCTCTAATATTTCCCTTGTGCCTCTCATGAGCAAGCACTCTTGTGAAAGATAGTCCTCGTGCAGCTCGTGCACCATTCTGGTTTCTAATGTCTGGAAGGTTCCTGAATCTTTGTGAGTTCTTCCTTTTATTCACATCATTTAATGGCTTTCTGCTGAGTGACTGGGGCCAAGAGCAGGAAAAGGCAACAAGTGCTATGAACTCCTTTAATAACTGTCTTATAAATATTCCCCAGGCTGAGCAAAAATCTAAAATATGAGTGCCCATCCAGAGCTGGGGGCAATTTTTAAAATTAATATTGATCAACCTCATCGTTAAAAATTCTCCAAATTTCCAGAGTGCACTCCCAGTTTTCCTTCTTTTAGAATCCCTCTGATGAAATACTAACTCTTGCAATCCTGGAAATCAGGGAAAGACAACACCAATTACTTGGGCCTCTTATGCTTCATTATTTTGTCAGCATTGAGTTACTAAAGTGATGGATGCATTACAAATACCTAAAACAATGTATTAGAGAGACAAAGTGAGTGAGGAAATATCTTTTATTGGACCAACTTCTGTTAATGAGGGAGACAAATTTTTGAGCTTACACATTCCTGAAGAAGAACTCCGTGTAAGCTCTAAAGTTTGTCTCTGACCAACAGAAATTGGCCCAATAAACTATATTACTTCACCCACCTTATCCTTCTAATATCCTGAGACAACATGACTATCACATCACTGCATAAAATAATGTATGTCTGGAATATATTTGACAGCAAGCAAGGGTCTGTAAAAACACACGCTGGCAATGAAGAGTGAGAGTACACATCACTCTGGCCTGATATCATCTGGTAGTAGATATTTTTGTCACATGCTTGTCACATATTTTCCCACTGATGTGTATTTAATTATATTAATTAAATGTAGACACGGTATGGGAGTGAGTCTGATCTCACGCTAATTTTTCAAACTGGCATCAGTGGAATTCCTCCTAATCTACATTGCTAGGAGAGGAGGTGCAGAGTCACAGAATCCAGGCTGAGATTTTTCCTGCCTAACTTTAGAATCATTGTAATGTACCCAGCTTTGTTACTGTTGCTCCTGCTTTGCCCCCACTTCTTTAATGTTAGCTTCCCTGCTGCACAACAGAATGAATGCTCTCTTTAAGTTCTGCTTACCACCTTATCTGCAAATTTTTGCAAATGTTAAAACTTTTTTTGATTCCATGGTTTCCAAAATAATAATCTCATTTTAAACAAGTTGAACAACAGTGATCATTAATGTACAGAACCAAGAATTGCTATTCCATTTTACCAAGAACTCAAAGTGAAGAATTAATACTGTTTCTTGGATTTCTTGAAGAGTTCCTACAAGATGATGGAATGATTTTTTGCACAGCTTCTAAAATATCAAGCTGTGTGTATTATTGAATCTGAGAGCTGCAATACTTTGCACAATTTTCTAGTCTGAAAAACACTAGAGTGTTCTTTTATCTGTTGTTTCACCTTACTACTTTTCAGAATACAAACCATATTTTAACTAACATCATCAGTTCATAGAGAATTAATCTGAGGACATTATAAATCCCAATGAATACATTGCCCCACAAAGCTAATGCCAAATACTTGAATGATGTCCAACACTTACTTACTTTATATTGACCCCCAAATGTTCCAAAACATTTA
This sequence comes from Mesoclemmys tuberculata, assembly GCA_007922155.1. Lineage (NCBI taxonomy): Eukaryota > Metazoa > Chordata > Testudines > Chelidae > Mesoclemmys > Mesoclemmys tuberculata. The sequence continues at coordinate 81,295,817 of ML675604.1, read as the reverse complement.
TTCTTAGTGAAACATTTGTTTTCAGATAGCTACTCACAGTGAGTTATTATAGTGAGGCTCATTAATGCTGATAAAGTAAAAGGTCAGTTTGTCATTTCCATTATGAAGCCTGCTTTTCAAAAGTTTATAACCTGGCTATTTTCATTTCATATCAAAGAAGTTGTCAGCTATTCCCAAACATGAATGAAAATGGGTAAAGCATTTTGTAGACATGAAGCAATAAACTGTTTTTCTACCAGTATTTTTTTAAATTCATATAAACAAAAGAGAGGTCTTTGTTTGTTTTTAAAAAAAATCAGATTTCAGCTATTTACTCATGTAATATTAACCTCTGCCTTTTACCTTTAAAATAATTTAAAAGGCTGTTGTGTTGCTTTGAAAACCAGCTACTGGGCAAATAGAGAAGTTACTTTTTATTTATGCTTCTGATTTTGCTTTAATGGTGATAACACATCAAAATGAAATTGAAATAATTCCATTGACACTGTATTGTGTTAAAATTACACATTCACTCAGACCCTCAATGGAAAAAAATATTGTCATTTTAAGGTGCCATATATGAAATGGTTGCACTGACAGGCTGATTATGCTGTCAATAGAAACACAGCATATTGACATGTTGGTTGAGTAGGAACCATTATTTTAACAATAAGCAGAACTTATTTTTTATGCTGATATGTTAATAGAGGTACTGCAAGAACTTCCGTGATGTGGAATACTCCTTTAATTTCTGTATCCGTTTTATAGTTCTGTACCTTTTAAAGGCAGATGAAATTAAATTAAAAAACACAGTTGTGGAATAAGGTTGCATGTATTTGAAAGGAAATGAAGAAAAATATTCAGGGTAACCTGTTTAACTCCCTATCTGACACTGCAGTCCTTAGGCACAGATGCCTAGATACCATTATGACTGGTGCCTTAGCAAAACCTTAGCGAGGCAGTCCAGCACATTAGTGTTCGATCTGTTTTGGTTTTTTTAAATTTTCGCTCTTTTCCCACAATTCTTTTCTGTCTATTGAAAATGGAAAAGTTCCCTACATCATTTACTGGTATTATAGCCCATCTCATTATAGTTCTCAACCTCCTTATCTTCTTGCAGCACTTACAGAAGTCAAACTGTGAAGATATTTTCCCTTAGCCAACACTTTTGGCTCCCCAGCAGAAATCTCAGGCATCTGCGCTGGCAGTTTCAGACTTGTCACTCAGACTGCCATGTAGATACACTGCTAATGAGTTCTCTGAGTTGCCGTATCCACCTACGTGTCACTGTCATTTGATTCATACATGTCGTTTTTCTTTGAGTGTAACTTGTGTGCTTTCATTCCCTGGGGAATGTTTCCTTGCAATCACACCCTCGTATGCAAGATCATTTGTATTTCGTCCTTTAAAAGCTTCATAACAGCCAAATTTTAATACATGGGTCATTTGCCCACCTGGTTTTCTTTGTGAGTCAGAAGTGAACAAGTGCTCCACTGTGCACTGAAATGCCCATTTATTCATGTGTGCATGAAAAATCCTTCCTGTTGTGACTAGAATCCCAATAGTTAATAGATGTTCGTATTTAAATTCATATCTGGGACTGGATGAATAGTTTGATATGACTCTGAACTCATCCAGTTGTGTTTTAAACCTGTTAATATTTGGCTTTGATTTTTTTAATTTGTAGAGAAAGACTGATACCATACTGAAGAGTGTAAAGAAAGAAGCCCTCCGAGTCTAAGTGCCATCACTAAGAGAGATTATCAGATTGTATTGCATTAAAAAGGAAACTATTGCAAGGAAAATAATCAAAATATTGTTTTCTTGATTTTCCCTTGAATTCTCAGGTGTCTCAGTCATTCATCTAACTAGGTTAGGTCACTCACAGTCTTCTCTATTCTTCATTCATTTAAATAATTTTGTGTGATCCACAAATATTGCCACTTCACCATTCCCCTTCCTTTAATAAATATATTACAACTGAACTGATAACAACTAGCCCTGACTAACGGGTGACACAGACCTGCTGCTACAGGAACAACCTAACAAAGAAATGTCAGCAGTAAACTGTTACTTCCCTTCCAGCTCCCAGGCAGCAGTAATCTGTGACTGGTAATACTAGTATCCAGTTATGACACATCCATTACTAATTCAGATGACAGAGCAGCAACTTAATAGAAGAAGGTGGGTGCCTTTGCAAAGCTGAGCAGATGCAACAATGGTGGGAAAGCAGAGGAGGCTGGACCCCATGCACCTCATTCCCTCACTTAAAAATGCCCCCCTTCCCTCTCTATATTATGTCCCACCTGTGATCCCCAAATAGCTGCAAGTACCAGCATAACAATTAGAGCTGGTCAAAAAATCAAAAGGTCCATCATGAGGGATAGTCTAATATAATGACAGATGGTAGGGAGGCATTGTCAAGGAGAAGGCAAAATAATGGTCTGCTGAGAGTGTAATGCAAGGATGTGAGAGAGGGGGCTCAGCCAGCAAACCACAGCTGATTCATCAGGCTAGGACAAGGGAACAGTGTTTTGTGGCAGGGGAGAGCATAGTCTATGGAAGATAATGTAAGGAGACATAACCAGGATGGCATGGCTAAAGGGGGCTCTTTCAGATGGAAATAATTCTTTTGGCTCCCAGGTCCTCCATATTATCTGGATTGCTTAGTAAACTGGGCCCATTGAAATAAAATGTGTTTAATAAAGCCAAAAGCAAAATCATGTATCTAGGTACAAAGAATCCTGGGAATGCCAACAGAATGGGGGACAGTATCCTGGAAAGCATTATGGTATAGCAAGGGCAGAGGGCAGTAGGAAAGTTCTACTCTTTGTAAACCGGGACATGGGTGCACGTAAGCCTAAGGGGAGGAATCACTGAGCCGGGATACAACTGATTCCTTGGGACAACTAATGAAAAAACAGAGAGGGTCATGGAGGTCACGGGGTCAAACGGAGAGAGCCAGAACGGGACACCGAGCAGAGAACCCCAGACAGTGCCCACTGCTCCCAGAAGGTGTCAAGGGAACCAGTGGACATCACCCAGAGGAACTCTGCCCAGATGCATGAAAGGATGGAGGAACAGAAATAGGCCCCACAGTCTCAGAGCACCCCCTCAGCCAACCTCCTCTCCCTGGTCTTGTAGATGGCCACTTTGGCCAGGGCCAGGAGGAGGTTGATGAGGAGGTCCTGCGACTTCATGGAGCTCCGGATAGGGCATACATAAAGAAACAGGTGAAGGGAAAAGTGCAACCAGAACCTCAACAGGAGGTTCTGGAGGAGCTGGAACAGGGGCTGCAGCCTGGCGCACTCCAGGTAGGCGTACACCAGGGTCTCCCTCACGCTGCAAAAGGGGCAGATGTGGGGTGAGGAGTGAACCATGCCAGGTATACGCCAGTGCTCATGGCTCCATGAAGGAGCCGCCAACTGATGTCCCCAGCGGGCCGTGGGGTTAAGGTGCCATATAGACTGGCCCACCAGGGTTCCTTGCCCTCCACAGGTAGCATTAGGTTCTGCCATTTGGTGTCTGGGTGGGACATGAGGGTGAGGAAATGACGGGTGTGCAGCACGAGTATGTACAGATGGCGCCTGGGTGCAGTTTGAAAAAGGACCGGCTGCAAATCGTGCAGCTAGCTCGGTGAGTGGGGGTGGAGAAGCCGGGGGGCTCGGGGTGTGGGGCCCAAAGATGAGCACCAGAGGGCTGAGGCTGAGGGGGGGCAGAGGGAGTACCCTCTCACAGAAACTGCTCGAGGTAAGTCTGAGCAGCGGGGGACAAAGCTGCCCTCACCTCCTGGAGTATGCGTTGGGTGGTTTGAAGGTTGGAGAGCCCCATGCACCAAGCTAGAGCATGGGGATTCACCTAGTCCCCCCAGGGATAGTCCAGGAGGTCTCTGATCCTGGTGATTCCTGCCAGGACCAACCTCCATCACACCTAGGGGGTCTCCAATGCCTGCACACATAGCTGGGGGTTGTGTAGCAGGGTCTCCATGAGAAGATCCTCCCCCTCGGTGACTGCAAGGGGTCTGGAGGCCAAGACGAGCCTCCAGGTCTGGAGGAGGTCCTGGTAGAAGACAGGCAGCTCAGAGAGATGACTAAGGTGCACCCCGTCTCCCCACTCCAGCCACCAGCTGGCCTCGGTGGCTGGGTCCATGTGGGTCTCCTGCAGGAACACGATAGAGTACCCCCTCTCCCGAAGGAAGGAGAGCACCTAGTTTCTGTGGAGACCCATCCTGCAGCCCCTTGTATTTAAGGTGACGATGGTAACAGACATTACGAGGAGGACTGGAGGGGATCCTCGCGGGCAGAGGTGCCAGCGACCTTCGTCGGGCTCCACAGCAATCCGTGGATGGTGCCATAGGCCATCAGGGTGTCATGGAAGCTGTGGGCCCTCTGATAGGCTGCCGCTTCCTGCCGCCTGGTCCCTTTCCCCTCCTTCATGGTGGCCCTCACGGCCCAGAGGATGCAGAGAAAGTCCCCCTAGCGCTGCAGAGTGAGCCACATTTGGTTCCGGGCACCATGTGTGTCCCAGAGAAAAACACAGAGCTTTTCACGCAGTGCCTCAGGGGGGTAGTCCTCCGGCTCGGCCTCCACAACTGCCCTGTGGCCCATTGGGATGGGGGCTAGGGGTGGTGACGGTGATGGCAGAGGGAAGACAGCAGCCCCGAGTGGGCTGGGAGTGCTAAACACAAAGGCCACCTCCTGGGAGCTCTTCAGAGGGAAGGAGACAACACCAGGGGCAGCAGATGTAGAGGCAGTGGGAGGAAAAGAGGAAAGTACAGGGAGGGGCATGGGGATCGAGGGAAGGTAGGGAGCAGGGAGGGCAGTAGGAGTTGGGGTACGGGAAAGGTCAGGGCAGGGAGTGGGAGAGGGGTCAGGGTTAGAATTTGGGATGGGTCTCACAGCCATAATGGTCAGGCAGACGGGGTGTATAGCCTCTTGGTCAGGGCCGGAAGCTAAGGAGGCGGGAACGAAGCGAGTGGTCTCCACGGGGGTGGCCTGTGGGGTCGTAGAGTCCGTGGCTCCAGGCCCTCATGAGGGGGCGGCCGGGCAAGCATCATTGGGAAGGATAGTTAGTGGCTGGCTTGCAACAAGGGGCGGCCTCGGCCAGCACCCCAGGGGCTGCGATGGCGATGATGGATTCCCCTTCTGCAGTGTGGTGGATGGAAGGGTCGAGGGGGGCCCCAGTAGTGGGATCAGGGGTGGCAGCTGAGGATGGAAGGGAGGGGAGAGGCCACTCAATATTGCCCTGCTCTAAGCCCTCTGCGCGGGGGGCAGGGTCTTCTTCCTCCGGGCAGGCCAGGGTCAACCCCAGGGCGTCAATCTCCTCCATAAGGTACCCCTGGGGCCCGAGCACAGGTGACTACCTCTGACGGAGGGGGGTGAGCCACAGGGACCGGACGTCTGTGGGGGGGCACCACCACTAGTCTGGCTGGTGCCCTCCTGGGTCTCAGGGGTCCCAGGCCTCCCTTCATGCTGGGCTAGGGGACAGTCCCTCCGTACGTGCCCTGCCGCCCGGCAGAGGTAGCACCAGGCCTCCCCCATCATGTAGTGGACCCAGTACTGGGCCCCTTGATGGGGCACCAGAAATAACCCCTCGAGCGCCTCTTTGCCACGCACCACTGCCGGCAGCAGCTGCAGCTGTACCTGCTGGCGGAATGAGAGGATGTGGTGAAGGGCGGGGTCCTTGCAGCCAAGGGGAAGTGGGCTGATGGTGGAGAGGGGCTTCCCCAGGATGGTGAGGAAAGACAGAAGGGTGGCATTGGGGAGGAAAGGCGGGAAGGAGGAGAAGACCACCCGTACACCCAGGTTCTCCAGGGGCTCCACAGGGATGTGGATGCCCCCACCACCAGACCCATCTCCTGGGTGTAGATGCCAGAAATTAGATTATCTTGCCTTACATGCGGGAGGCCGCCTCCACAGCCCCACCACCAACGCCATTGCCTGCAAATAGGTTTCTACATGGGGAGAGGCAGGCACCAGGAGGCACCAAACCCCATGCCTCCTGGTAAGGGTGGGGAAGGGTCCCTGCCCCCTGGGATGGTGCTGGAGGCAGCAGTCGGTGCAGGTAACTTGGTGACGGCAGGTGGGTTGCCTGCGGCCTCCTGGGCATACACCTGGGGGCGCCGCCGTCCCCAGAGCTGGTGGAAGGGACAGCGGGAGAGGGGAGAGGGGGAAGAGGAGGGGCCTCAGCTGTGGGAGGCATTGCTTTCCAGGCAGGGCCTTTGCCCTTTTTTTTACCTCCCTGGATTTTCCTCCTGGCTGAGGGCACAACCCCCGAATCAGGGGGGACAGGAGCCGTGATGGCAGCAGAGTCCCTAGTGTCTCTACCTGCGTTGTCCACTGCAGGCGCCTGGGGACAGACACCCAGCAGCTCAGTGGGGGCAGCGGGACTAGCTGTTGCGGGCCGGGACAGGACTTCGGGATGAGAGGGAAGGGCAGGAGCATTTAGGGAGGGGGTCCCAGCCCCAGTCACACCTGCCATCTTGGGAGGGGGTAGGGGTGGGTTTGGCAAGGGGGGGGGTTGAAAAGGGGGGGGGAGAGGAAGGGGATGGGGAATGGAAAGGGAGAGGGGGAAGGGAAGGGAGGGAAAGAAGGGGAGAGGAGGCAACCACTCCTCCCCGCTAGGCTGAAAGCAGAGGAGGAGGGCACTAGCACAAGGGAGTATGCGGGGACAAGCTGGGCAGGGGCACAAGGGCAGTGCACTCACCAGCCCAAGATGAGATACCGGCTCCTCCGGCTGCACGGGGGAAGGGGCAGGGTTAAAGTAACATGGGGGGGTGCAGTGTAGGGGGGGCAACAAAAACAGGGGAGATCAATTAAGGGGGGCCATGGATACTGCCGGGGTCAGAACATGGGGGCTGGATCAGGGGGAGGCGGCAGTGGGCAGGGAAAAGGGTGGGTGGTTCAGAGCCACAACAGGGCTGGAAGGCCCAGCAGCAAGCTGCTAGGGCTGAGCGGGGCAGGACATAAACCAAGGCAGGGGCTGGGCAAACACACAGACAAACAAGCAAAATAAAGGAATAAGGGGACAAACCACGGAGGCAGCAACAGGGGAAGGGGGTGAACGGGCCAACAGCGACAGCAACAGGGAAAGGGAAGAAAAGGGGAAGGGCAGGGGTGCCCCAAATGTGGGGGCAGGAGGGGCAGTGGCAGCAGGGAAGGGCTGCTCACAGCAGCAGGAGCCTGGAAGCAACAGGGGTGGTGGCAATGGCAGTGTCGTGGCCACCCACTCACCCCCTCCCCACTAGGTGGGGTCAGCCATCAGAGCCCCCAAGAGCAAGGAGGAGCAGCAGGAGGAGCAGCAAGAAAAGTAGGAAACTTCTAGAAGGGTGGTATGTAAGTTCTAGAATGATCTGGGCTTTATTCCCTGTAGACTAGCCAGGGTCATTAGAAACCCCACCCAGGTGCCGATAAAAACCCTCTACTTCTCAGAGACAGTGCAGGAGTTGAAGGAGTAGGTGTGTGGTGTTACTGAGCAGAGGAGTGTGTGGAGTGTGAGGAAGAGCAGAACGGAGTACAGTGGTGTGTGGAAGAGAGGCAGAGTCCAGAGGAAGGTACTGGGCTCACTAAGCCAGAAGGACAGAGGGGGGAAAATAGCCCAGGGGAAAAGTCTGCAGCTACAAGTATGGTGCCAGCAGCACATAGCTGCTACTCATAGGGCCCCTAGGCTGGGACCTGGGGGAGCGGGCAGGCCCAGGTCTCTACCCCCCCTCCCTGGGGAGATGGGGAACCAGTGACACCTTGGCCCACTATGAGAGGCAAAAGTGCGAGACCTACTAGGGAGAAGCCGGCTGTTTGCCAAAGCAATGAAAATGATTTCAGGTTCATAATGGACAAGCAATACCCAGTGTAATTTTGTGACAAAAAGGGCTAATGTGATCTTGGACGTATAAACAGGGAAGTAAAGACTAGGAGAGGAGAGGTGATTTTGCCTCTGTATATGGCATTGGTGAGACTGATCTTGAAATACTACATATAACTCCAGTATCCACATTTTTACAACGATATTAAGAAATTGAAGCTGGTGCAGAAAAGAGCCACAAAAATGATTTGAGGGCTGGAGAAAATGTCTTATAGTGAGAAACTTAAAGATGAATGAGATGTGACTTGATGATTTACCTTCACAGGGAGAAAATACTGGTTATTAAAGTGTCTTTAATCTAGTGGAGAATGACTTAGCGAGAACCCACGCTGGAAGCTGAAGCCAGACAAATTCAAGTTAGAAATAAAGCACATTTTTTAACAGTGAGGAGGATTATCCATTGGAACACGTTACCAAGAGAAATGATAGATTTTCTATCCCTTTGTGTCTTCAGTTCAATCTTTTTAAAAGATATGCTTTAGTCAAACACCAATCATTGGGCTTAGTGCAGGAGTAGTTGGGTGAAATTCTACGCCCTGTAATACAGTAGATAAGACTAGATGATCTAATGGTTCCTTTGGGCTTTAAAGCTCTGACAATATATATACACACATACATGTCCTGCATAATCTACTCTGAATCTGTCTGAATAAAGAACAATTGAGGATTAATTCATTACTTTGTCAAATTAATCTTGATTATAAATTTTTACCTCTTCTCAATTAACCTGGAAATACAATCCAGAAATATACTAATGATTGACTATTAATATTTAGCTCTTAACACTGCTTTTCATCTTTAGAACTCAGTGTTTTACCAATGATGTCAGTATAATTACCCACATTTTACATGTGAAGAAACTGCAGCACAGTTATCTTTCTAAAGATTCATGTTTATCATTTTAAAATCCAATCATTTTGGGTTCTTACTGCTTTCAGTATTTTCACCTAAATATACTTTTGCACATAATTAAAAAAGTTATGTGACTTCAAGTAGTCAGATCATTTTTGATAGGGATCCTCCTACATAAATTAATTCGTATGATGTCTTCTGAGGTACCTATTAATATAATTCACCTCAGCTTGCCCTGAAACAAATGAATTTTCTAAATTTCTAATTCTAGTGATTTTCTTGTGAATCATGCCCATTGAATACCTTTCTATTTTACTTCAAAACTTCTACTTCTTTGATGGCTTCATACCCTCGAGCAATCCAAATCAGCCACCCTCTTTTGCACCTTTTAACCTTTTCATTAGTAGGTGTGCTGATTGAAGCATATGTCAAAATGCTTGTGCAGCATCTCTAAAGTTGTGTGTCACTACTGCCGCAAAAATAAAAAGCATGTTTTTTAAAAAAGTATTGCAAGCCCCAGAGAACAGGATAAGGCAAATGGCCAGGTACCATTTTTGAATTCTATTGAGTGTGGTTTTAAAAATAACTCCTGAAAAATATGGATTTAGAACAGAATGTCCTGGCACCAAAAGGTCTGTAAAACAAGATCTAAACTACTCCAAGTCTCTAACAGGCAAAAGAACTAACAGAATTTGCAGCCCAGAGCCCCAAGAAGATGTGTGCTGCTCTACCTACATATCCAGGTCGTGAGGGGGAATGTCAGGAATGTGGTGGGAGGGAGTAGGAAAAAGGAACTAAAGGGATGAGAAATACTCACAGCTTGCCATCTGCTTAGTTATGATTGACAGGATGGGTTTAGTAGGCATCACAATTTAGGTGAGTCTTAAGGAGAGATTTGAAAGAGGATATTACCATTTGTATAACTGGATTTAATCAGGGATATTTCCCTATGCATTTCTTTCTTTAAAATTACTGGGGAAGTGAGGGGCTACCCTGAAGCTATAGGTACTTATCAAGATATATTTTAAAATACATTACTAGTCCAAACTAAAGTAACTAACTTGTCCAGATAGGCCCTCAACCATTAACACTGAAAATATCAACCAGCTACATAAAAAACTTTCCCATGGACAGCCAGATGCTTCAATTCACTTTTTCAGCAAAAGCCCAAGAATACAGATGAAACTTGTAACAGTCCCCAAAGGGTAGGAAATTCTAGCTATTTTTTCCAGAGTTGAACACCCCACAAATTAGGGCCTTAGAGTCTAAATCCTGTAAACTAGAGACGAAGTGTAAAATTTTTAAATTCCATAATGATTTATGAGTCGAAATTCCACTGCCGTCATGAGACTGAGGCCAAATCTACGCCACAGACTGCTGTTGGCATAATTATGTCGGTCATGAGTGTGAAGAGGCACAATTTCCGACTGAAATACATATGCCAGCAAAAATATCTAGTAAAGATTTAGTTATACCAGCAAAACAGCTCTTTTACTGGTTCCGCTAGTTTTGCTCATGGGAGGTGGTTTTATTCTCCTTGTACAAATAGTTGTTTTGCTGGCATAGCTGCATTCACACTAGGAGCACTTTGCCGATATATTATACAGGTATTTCTATATTAGTAAAGTGCTCATAGTGCAGACATAGTCTTCTAAGAGCCAGATTTTGAAAGATAATTAGGCAGATAGGTGGGATGTTGTAAATCAGTTGAAATGAATGTGAGTTAGGTGCCTTGCTTGCTTAGGCTCTTTTTAAAATCCTACTAAGTGCCTGTCTGCCTCTTGAGGCCCATAAACACCTCTGAAAATCTTGCCATCAGTATCTAAGTACTCATCTGGGAGGTGGGAGACACAGGTTCTTCTTTGACTGATGGTTCCTATGTATATTCCACACATGGGTAAGCCTGCACACTATGTGCCTCAGTTCAGAGACTTTTAGTAAGCAGTGTCCATTGGGCCACATGAGCAGTTGTTCTCCTTGTACTTTGGACTAAAGGTATAAAATTCTGTGTGGACCGATGCCTCTCCAGTTCGTTCTTATCACTGCATGGCCTGAGTCAGAATTATCTGTGTTCTCTTTGATTTTCCTCTATTTTATATCTGTAAATACAATTTGGAAATAGTTTGTAATAGTTTAGTCTTAGTGTTCTAGTTTAGTTTTTTAATTATAATAGTTAGCTTACTTTTCCCAAACTCTGGAGCTTCTCCCTGTGAAGAACGGCTATCCCAATAGTCACAGAGTTAAAGAATGTGTCTCCACCACTGTTCCTTCCCATCAGTGACCAGAACCAGTACTATCTTTTAGGGGAGGCTCACATTACCACCAAGCGCATTATTTTCCACCCCTTTCCTCCCCAAACTCATGGAAGTACCTCAGGTGGAAGTACCTCAGGGAGCAAATTATTGAGGCCCCATTTGGATCCAGGCTTCAGACTGTGAACAGTGGCCCTCCAAGTGTGATCTCTGTAGCAAAGGTTAAAACTTTTAAGCCTAGAAACCCTCTCACAAGACCACAGGCATAAAGAGAGATCCCTATCCAGATCTGCCTCTAAGAAAAATTATCCCTCATCATCATCGTCTTCATCATGTTGGTTAAGTCTCTTGTGTGGGTCCTAAGAAGCTAGTGTGAAAATCTGTACTATTATGGTCACCACTCTTACAAAACCATGACAAATGTTGTATAAAATATGCTTTGTGAGGTATCATTTGAAAAGTCAGAATCTGCTGAATATCATTATCCAGTTAAAATATATATAATGGCACTACATGTGAAGTTATAAGATGACTGTATGATGGTTACCAAAATATGTTTTAATTCTGGGTAACACTCACAAACCAGTGTTTCAAAGAAAAAGACACATTAGCGCCTCAGACAAGTGTTAAAGGACCATCATTTACTTAAGTGGTGGGAGGGGAATATATAAACAAGATATTTACATTTCATCACAAGGACAATTCAAATAGCATGTATCACCATGACTCAGCAAGGATATTTCTAGCACAAGGAATTGGATTATAAAGAAGAGGAAAATGCTTGACTTCATCTCTCCTCCCATCTCTCTGTTTATGACACCAACTCTCAAACAACTAAACTAAGGAGGAATGGTTCCAGGCTGAAAGGAAACTCAGACCATGAAATTTACAACAGTGTATGATGAGACAAAACTTTTGCTTTCAAGTTCACTTAGCTTGTTGTTAGGTATTATCTTGTGTATAACTCTTTTATTTTCTTTTGTAATCAATCCTGATTTTAGGCATTGTCACCTGTAATCACTTAAAATCTATCTTTATGTGGTTAATAATTTTATCTATTTACTTCAGATTAATCAGTGTGTTTGGGTTAGAGCGTGTAGAAAACTCCATTTGGGATAACAAGGCTGGTGCATATATCATTTTCCTTTAATGAAATGACAGACTTTCTATGAGTTTGCATTGTTTGGTAGTGTGCTGCACAGTACAAGATGCACATTTCTGGGTGCAAGACTGGTTATAAGGATTTGCAGGTCTCACCTTGTATGTAATTCATGAGTGACTGGTCAGACTGGTCAGAGTGCTTATGTTTTTAGCTGGGAGTGAATTTGCATACCGAAGGCTGTGTGAGCAGGCCAGGAGTGGCTGTTCTGACAGTAAATCAGTGTAAAAGGCACCACAGGCTAGAGAGTTAAGGTGACACAGCTGCTTACCAGTTTAGGTTGTACCCAGGGGAATGTCACAGTTAGGTCAGCATAAACCTTCCATTCAAGACGGTAAAGGATGAAGGAAGAATGATCTGATGGTACTGTTTCGGACTCCATCCCACAGGCCAAAGGATTGGTACCCATCAGTCCCATTTGACAATTCAACCCTCTCTGGAGGACAGCACATGCATGGTTCAAGGGTCTTGATATGAACGCTGATTATTTTCATATAGATATTCACCCATCCCACAGAAGGTTCCTCAAGTTCCTCAGTGGTCATACTCTACATACCAGAAGAACCAAAATCTTTACTTCACCAAAAGATATTCTTGTGCTGGCCTACATTTACAATCTACTCTATTATGGGCCCAGTATTACTTAGAGACATCTCTACACCAGAAGAAATCACCTAAAGAAGACAAGAATCCTCCCCGATTGCGTTCACAATGCCGAGCATGCTCCCACCAGTACCAATGGCATCACCAGTAGAGCAGGAAGCTATTATTTGATTGAGCAAATCTGAGGCTCCAATCAGTCTTCCCTCCTGGGGGAACGAAACTTTGGCAGAATCCACAATGGGTATTGGACTCATCTGCTCCTATCAGGATTGTTGGTACCCTATACCTTGAGGTCCTGCCCCACCAGTCAATACTTCTTACTGGCCTTACAAAACCCTGTGGAATCTATACAACCGACATCCTGGAATGGTGGAAGAATCACACTGATCTTCCTCACCCAGTCAATACCAACTAGCTCTGTTGGAGTTTTCAAAGGAAAAAGCCAAGCTGACTCGATAAGTGTCATCCTCCTCACCTCATCAGATATAGTTGAGCCACCATTCCCCTCCATTACCCTCTCCAATGACAACATGAGGTACCAGGAGCCATTACAGAGAGTAGCAACTGAGGACAGTCACCATGATCCACTGGACAGCCTTCAGCCCCCTGGCCATTCTAGGCTTACGTTTCCTGTCAACCAGGCCATTTTGGAACCCATCTTTGTGCCCCTGCCCAGAAGAGAGCTGAAAAGCAATATTTTGTGTGAGCTAAAGGGACAGAGTTTTTATTTACTCATTCAGCACCCAACTCCTTATTGGTACAAGAACCTACAGAAAGTTACAAGACACAGCATCCTAAGACTACACCAACCTAAAAGGGCAGTACATGTCTCAACCTTTTGAGCAGAAAAATATTTTCATTGGCTAGTCTACAGTTCAGAATTACTAACTACTAGGAGCTATAAACTAAATACGACTTCTTGAATTTTCAAAATTTCTAGACTTTAAAGATGAACTTCCTAAGGAAGATAGGACCCAATTCTAATTCCTCATTGACAAAGGCAGGCTGGTGGTCAAGACATCACTCCAAGTGATAGTAGATGCTGCTGACACTGCCTCTAGACCCATCACCAGAGCTATAGTCATGAGTTGTGAATAATGCTTGTAATCTTCGGGGTTCCCCTGTGAGGTCCAGAATATTATGGAGGACCTTCCCTTTATGAGTCTAACCTGTTTAATGAAAAGCCAGATTGGTTTCTACACTCTCTTAAGGAGATTCTTCATCAGAAGGTGAATTCTCTCCTCCAGAAAGGAACCACAGAATGAGTGCTGTGTCAACATCAAGGGAAGGGATTCTAGTCCTCATATTTCTAGGTCCCCGAGAAGTCCAGTGGATGGAGATCAATTCTCAATCTATGCCAACTAACTATATTAATCAGAAAACTAATTTTGCATGGTCACATTGGCATCAGCAATTCCCTCTCTGGAGGACAACACATGGTTCGGGGATCTTGACATGAAAGTTGGTTATTTTCATTTAGAGAAGTTCCTCCTGTTCCTCATTGGGCAAGACCACTTCTATTTCAGAGACCTCTTATTTGGGCTACGTATGGCACCTACAGTCTTTAAGAAAATCCTTTCAGTGGTGGTTGCTTGGATGAGAAGACATGGCTTTATTGTCTTCCAATATCTTGATGACTCACTCCTGATAGATGGATCCAGCAGAGAAGTTCAACTGGTGATCCGATATCTACTTCATCTTCTATCTTACCTGGGAATCTGTGTCAATCAAGGTAAGTCCACTTTTAATTCCCATGAGGTCCATTGATTTCTTAGGCACAACCATGGACTCAACTAGAGTAAGAGCCAATTTTCCTATCGAGAGTTTCCACACCATGGGGGATTTGATAAAATATGTCACCTTCAGACCTTAGACTACAGTGAGGACCCATCTTTCTGTCCTTGGATAAATGGCCTCATGCACCCATTTAATGCCATTTGCCAGGCTTCATCTCCATTGCCTAGAAACCTGGCTTCAGTCAATAACAGAATAACAATCTGGCCAAAGTTATGGCCTCTCTTGTCTGGTGGACAAATCCAAAGGATATTTGGTACAATCAGGAACCCCAGCACAGGACCACTGTGTCTCAAGAACTGATATCAGATGTAGAGCACAACTGCTCAGTGTTGCTTCACTCCATTCTCAACCAAAACAGGAAGTTTTCTAACAAGAAATGCTATCTGGCCAAATTAAAGTGTTTCCTTTCTGGTCAAAACACCACCAGTCATCTTTAGAGTCCACAGGGATTCCTGTTATTCTAGAATTCTTGTCCTTAAAGCTTCTCTGTCAATTTTCCATGGATCCACATTGCAGCAATCAGTGCCCTTCATTTTCCAGTGGAGAACCATACTACTTTTACTCATCCTACAATGACTAGATTACTAAAAGGACCTATTAGAACTTTCCCTCTTATGGTGAAACCAACACCACAATGGGATCTCAATCTCTCTTTTTTGTTTGTTTGTTTTGTTTTCAGGGGGGTATTCACCAATCGTCCCTGCAAACCATTAGCCACATGTTCTATGTCCTATCTCTCAATAAAAGTCACTTCCTAGTCACCATCACATCATCTAGGAGCTGGGAGCACTCAGGGAAAATCTGCCATACACCATCTTTCAGAAGAAGAAGGTCTCTCTTTTCCTTTATCTGAAATTCATCCCTAAAATAATTTTAGAGTTTCACATGAATCAAATCATCCAGTTACTAGTACTTTTTCCAAAACCTCATGCCTCTGATGAGGAGAGATGGGTTCAGTCTCTAGACATCTGATAGGCACTGACATTTTATCTACAGACAACCAAAACAGTTAGAAAAACACTTAGACTTTTCATCACTTTACCAGAGTGATCAAGGAGTCAAGCTTTATTTGTGCAGAGGCTCTCTGACTGGATCTTGGGTTGCATCATCTGTTGTTACCAACTAGCTCACTCTCCCTGCCCCCAGAGGGGGGTGAAGCCCCATTTCACTAGAGCACAAGCACTGTTTGCATCATCTCTGTAAGATGTACCATTACTAGATACATGTAGAGTGTCTGCCTGGAGCTTCATACGAAACTTTACAAGACATTACCCATTGGTCCAGGCTTCTACTGCAGATATAACTGTGGGTGTGGTAGTACTACAGATATCCATACCATCTGCATCCTCACACCAGCCTTTTGATTGACTGCTGCTTATTAAACTCCTACATATGGAATACTCATAGGGACCATTAGCTAAAGAAAAAATGGAGGTTACTTACATGTAACTGAAGTTTCTTTGAGATGTGTCATTCCTATCCATGTTCCACTACCTGCCCTCCATCACCTCTGGTCTGTATCATGACCAGATTTGTGGTATGAAAAGGAACTGGAGAGACTTCAGTCCATACTGACTTTTATGCCTTGGTTTGGAACATGAAGAGAAGAACTGCACATGCGAATCAACAGACACTGCTTACTAAAAATCTATGAACTCAGGTGCATGGTGCGCTTGCACATCCATGTGTGAAATACAGATAGGAGTCACGCACCTTGAAGAACATCCAGTTACAGGTAAGTAAGCATCATTTCAATTCCCCGTCCATCTGAGGGAGAGAAAGGATTTGAAAAGGGGTCTCCTACCTCTCAGGAAAGTGCCCCAACCACTGGTCTGTGGGATAGTCTCTCAGGCCCGATCTACACTTACCTTTGTGAAATGGCAGCAGTCAAGGGGAGATATGCAGTGACGTAAAACACTTGCATATCTCCCATCGACTTCGCAGCATCTCCTCCACGTGGCGTCCATACTGCTCTGCGTTGAAGGGAACAGTGTTCCCTTCGACGCAGCGCTATGCCACTTACCAGGGTGGTTTTTCTGCGTCACTTGCTGGATCGACTGAGCAGGTTTACACAGACCGCTCAGTTGATCCAGAGCAATCGATCTGACAGCGGCAAATTTGCCACCGTCAGTGTAGACCCAGCCTCAGTCGCTACTGTTGAAGCTTTTTAACTATGGATATGGTCATTGGAGCAGGGGGACTGGACCCTAGGTCTCCCCTTCCCAGGTGGGTGCCTAACCACTGGTCTATGAGAGTCATTCTTACTACCACTCTGTAGCTCAATGACTAGTTAAATATTTATACACAGCAGAACAATTTCAAGAGGAGAGACTGAGGGTGTCCCATGTCAAACTATCCCAGAGCACAGCACTTAGAAAACTTTCCCCAGTGGTGTGGCAAAGCCATGTTCAATTCCTTTCTCTTCCTTAGGCACTGGGGGAACTAAACCTTGTTCTCCCACATCCTAGGTGTGTTTTCTAATTACTTGGTTAAATGTTCTAAGGTGGGTGGCACCAACTCCTTTGCAAATTTGGCATGTGATCTATCTGGTAGGTTGCCTCTTAGTATGCCCAGCAGATTTGGCCTCATGGGAAGATAGGTGCTCTTCCACTTGTCTTTCCATGCTTCATGGAACATGTTGGGGCTTATGGTACAGATAGGTGCTCAGATGCCTAGGGAAATGCAGCAGTGTGCATGCCCAGAGACAGAAACATAGGCCCACAGGGAACTTTTACAGCAGAATAAGGGAGTGTAATTCCAGAGCAGAATAAAATTAATAAATACAACTGATTTTAGGACCAATCGTACAATGAATTCCATGAGTGAAATTTATTGTAACATCATGGCCTTAAGTAGCAAATTATGTAATTAAAAAAAGGAAAAATGCAACACAAGACCTGCAGGGAGCCTGCACCCAGAGAGAGATCTATCATATAGACTCATAGACTTTAAGGTTGGAAGGGACCATTATGATAATCTAGTCTGACTTCCTGGGACATTGCAGCTGCATATGGCTTTCAATAATTGATAAAGGAAACAAAATAAAAGAGTCAGGACCCAAGACAGGAATTCCCACTGCAGTCTTTGATTCCTGGGCTGGCCATAAAGCTGATCCCAAGCACTGGACTCCTAATTCTGATTCTTCCTGCTTCATATTGCACCTTCATCTTAAAGCACTCTTCCAGCCCTTTTTGTCTCTTCTCCATAATGATGTGTTTCTTTATAATGTCACCACCCCTCACTGCTCCAGAGGTTCTTAACATCCATGCTTAAATGGGCAAATGACATGAGTAAGATACTAGCTCTCAACCCAATGAAAGAGTTCATTCAACTTCCTTATCTTTTGTGATTGGACTCTTTGTCCAGTACATGCACTGGGTCCCAAGAGGATAAAAGACAAGGCTTCTTGCACCCTTTCTCGTCACTTACATGATTGTTCAGCACAGGGCATAATCATTACTAGTACACAGTGAGGTATGTAACCGTTCAGGAAACACTGTTCTACTACTTTTTTCAATGCACCTGCTTGTTCCTCAGTCCCAATTTTAAAATAAATTGGAAATAAAAAAAAGTGACATGTATCAGATTATCTACAAATACACATTTCCATCTGCTGTGGTTAGAGTCCACCTCCCAGAGGGAGAAGAATGCATCTAACTCCAAAGTAAGCACATCAGTCAAAATTTATGACTATGGTTAATATTTATCTTTATTTATTTATTTATTTAAATATACAAAACAGAAATAATAAAGGCAAACATAAAGGGAATGGGCGGCAGGTGGATTAAAGAAGCAGAATTTGTGATAAGGGTCCTAATTCTGAATGCATTTAACTAAATGAAAGATTTACCCACGTCTTCAATGGATGCATGATTAGGTAAAAGCAATTTACCATTTACTGATTTAATATGTTCTAAAATATTTCCAAATACTATGAAATATTTTTGTTTATCTTGTGATCTGCAAGCTACCCTCTCCTAAGCAGCAGTTTCTGATAAAACTAATATCCATTCCTATTGAGGAAGTAAAAATAGGTCTTGCCAGGGTCTAAGAATTATTTTTTTTGCTGTCAGGAAGCTTATTTTTGATCAGTTTTATCTCCCCACTTACAACTGTTTTCAAAGTTGTATCGCCTGCTACACAGAGGGACTATGACATGCATATGTTTGAGTTCTCATTTTATCTGGCAAATTGTCCCAGAAATTATTTACTTCCTTACAAGATCAAAATGTATAACTATGTTCTGGGGTTTTAGGAGTAATGTCAGCACAAATTGATAATTCTAAACCCCAATTTACTCATCTTCTCAGGTGTCCAGTGTAATATAATCAGCTCAGTCTCAAAGTGTGTCAGCATACAGTTTGCATCCCAAACAGCTTTATAGTTCACATTTAATAGGTTGCTCCATTCTGAGTAGGAGGAATTTAAATCACCATCATAAAACTGTCTTGTGCAATGTGGTAACTTGAGTTAAGATCTAATAACAAGTTATACAAAAATGATGCTTTATATGATTTTCCTTATAGTATCTGCAGTATAGATCCTGGCTAGACTCTTTTGAGCAAGGAAGTCAAGAATTAAAAGGTCCTTTCAAGCATTTTCAAAGACTGTTATAGACCCACTTAGTTAAATTTTGCTGCTTCTAAGTCTGTGAAGGTCACAAATATGATACCTTTTCAGATATAAGAAATAGCTATAGGCCTTTAATTATCCATTGCTTCCAAACAATTTTCTTTCTTGAAATGTTCAAATTTATTCATGTTTGAGAGTGTAGATTAATTTCCATGCTACTTTTAATAAATGATGGAATTTATTCTATGTTTTCTAGGGTCGGTAGATTAGTCTAGAAGCCCATATAAGAGCCATCTCAGTTTTCATTGTCTTTTTTGACCCCAGGTAAATGGGTTAAATTATGATATCACCAACTGTGATCTTGCAGTGGATTAAAGACCACTTGACCTACATGAATTTAAGATGAGAGATTGTTTGTATACTGGTACAAAGCTCTGAGATTGGCATTCTTGTTGTTTTATAATTTGACAAGGAAGTCTAAAGTTTGTCTAGGTGTTTAAAATATGCTGACAGAATGTGTCAGCATTTGGAATAGAACAGACGTTATCAAGCTGTGGTCCATGTGTCATCAGTGCTCTAATGAGCTTTTCTTAATAGTCACAGGATGAAGTACTTTGGGAACCAACCAGTGCAAGGGGAGGCAATACATAAAATGATCTTTCCTTTATGAAATAGTCTGCAGAATCAGAACCATTGGAACAGATATTTAGATATGGAGCTACAACCATCTTCAGTTCACTGATTCATCTATAAAGGCTAAGATTCAATACATGACCTCAGGTCTAGCTCTAAACCAAATGGCACCCCAGGCAAGGACCATCTTCGATGCTACCCTCCAGTTGTTAAACTTTTGAATAGATTATTTTTAGCACATTTGTAGCCCATTTCACAGAATACCTGAAACATTTTTACTTCAAACTTCATTCTATTTTCCCTTTTGTTGCTAGCAGCAAAAACAACATCCCCAGCCTGGCACCCCAAAAACTAGCACCCCAGGCAGTCACCTGGGTCACCTGCCCCTAAATACGGCCCTGCATTCATGAGAACCTCTTTACATTTTGGGATATCTGGGCCCACACTACCTTTGCTTATTTCCTTTAGAATGTTCAGTTTAACTCCTTAATAAGTCATAATTGTATTTTCCAGCTCATTTTCCAGTTCTCAAAGGATTATAGTCTGAACCTTTGCCAAGGTCTGTTGCTACTAAGGGCCCTATAAAACTGTTTATTTGGGTACAAGAAAGTATTTAGTTGGGTAAATGTGTGAGTGTGATATATGTAGTAATAATGGTTTTGGGCTCAGTTCCCACCTTTGCACTGACCTGGAAAAAATACGGTTAAATGGTAAGGTTAGAAGAGTTCTCTCATACCTTCAGAATGTCCATATTCAAATCCAAGGATGCTAGTAAAAATACACTATGGTAGTTAAAAGATAAAATAGAAATTAAGAGGGCTAGAGACAATTTGAAAAGCAAATAACAAAAGACATAAAACAAGGAACATATTCTTTATGTATATCAAAAGTTGGTAGCCTGAGGCAGAATCTGTTGTTCATTTAGGCTACCAGGAAGTAAAATGAACAATCAGACTTTAAGGATATTATAGAGAAGATAAACAATCTGTTGGCATCACCCGGGTTTCCCACTTGAGTGTTCTAAGCACCAAGCTACAGAGTCAGTGTCTCTCTCTCTGGTCCAATTAATATTTAGCTATTCAATACAAAGTGGAATAGCTTCAACTGGAGGAATTATGAATGCTCTGTTCTAGAACACCCAATAATCTGGTGACTAGGGCAGTCACTTGTAACGGGGATTCACCCTGTGCTCCAGATCACACAGAGTAGGGATTCGAATCTAGGTTTACCCCATCCTAGGTGAATGCCTTAATCACTGGTCTGCTGGCTATAATTAGGCTTCAAAGGATTAGGTTTTGATTCTGTAAATGTCAGGAAATGCTGATTTCACTGTAATGCAAACCAATGAAAAAATATTTTCATTGTCAGTCAAAATTTATTGGATAAGCACAATAAGAAAAATGCTGTTTGAGAGTTTGAGAATTTACCAGGGTTTGAGTTAAGGATATTTATTTTGTATATTTTGACATGTGATATTGACAATTTGTGTTTTAAATATTATAAAGCTTTATCTCTTTGAATGTCAACATCTACTGTCAGTTATCATTGCCTGACCCCCGTTATTGTCTGACCTCCTCCATAATCGCCCACAACTATGAAAATTTCAGTTGATAAAATAGGGGGGAATGCTTAAAATCCATAATTTTGTGCAACTATAACATTTAAATTGATAAAAATAGAAAAAAATGCTTAAAATAAATAACAATATTATCAGTCAAAATTATTTTAAAAATAAAAATTGAATTCTGCAAAGCCTGGCTATAATGGGGACAGGGTGGCTCTCTGTTTTTTCATGAAAAAAGGCTGCCCTAGTTTAGGTCCTACTCTAGGAGAGGGTTCATGGCTGAGAACATGGAGTAGATGTAAGTGCCCAAGGTCGATGAGTTAGACACCTAAGAACCTTTGTGAATCTGGGCCTTAAGCTCTATTCCTTTCCGCAAACCAAGCCTACCTTAGGTGGCCCTCTGCTCAGTTTGCTGGTTTCTAAGAATCCCTTTTTTCATACCTAACTCTTTCCATGTACTCTATGGGGAGCCTGGGCACCTAACTCAGGGCTGTGAATTCTGCTGGGAGTTAGGCGATGCAGTGCTGAGCTTTGCAATGCCTAAAGTTCCTCTGTGTCCTTTAGAACTGATGCCACTCTGGCTGACTTCACACTTGGGGTTACATGTCCAATGGTTGTTATTTCAGATGACACAAAGGACTTTGCCTGAACACAGATGGTCCCACAAGGAAGTCCTTCTTGGAAGGGTGAGCAAGTGAAGAACATTGTATTTAGGATGTGCATTGTTTTCTAAATGATTTGTATTCTCTTATGCGTTATCTGTTAAAGAATGAACAATGTGTTAGATTCTGTGCAAAGTGTCTTTGTGTGTTACACATTTCCCAACTATCAAGTGCCTTCTGAGAGAGTTGAATTGCAAATTAAAAGGCTCAGACCTTTGGTGTGGAGTTCTGGGAGAGGGAGGGTTTAAGCTGTAGGGAAGTCTGAAGGGTCAGCAGTGAACCTGGGGACTAAGCAGGCAGGCATCAAGTTCTAGGTCTCAGCAGGATAGAAGGTCTGCTCCCCAAGAGTGTACTTTGGGGCCCCAAAGACTGAGGCAGTAGCTGGGATCTGTTCAGGCTTCAGAGGCTTAAAATACTTAGGGACCCAGTGCCTAAGTTTCCTCACAGCAGTCTGAGTTGACAACAGGGGACTCGCCACTGGGATCTGTGACACACACACACAGCCCTGTTCTTCATTTCTCTTGTATACCTAGTTTCTATAAAACCAAATAAGGGATCCCGAGTTCATGTATCTGAAATAAAGTTAACCAGCTGGGCTTTTTTCAGTTTACAGTACAATTTAATTTGTGTATTGGACTGTTAACTTTTCCACACAGACACACACTTTTGTAAGCTACATGGACTCAGTGTATTCCATCCCCAAAGGTATTGCATTTAATGGGAAATAATTTATTTTGTTCCAGACAGCCATGCCGACTAGAAGTAAACCACTCAGGATGCTTGCTGCAAAGGTTTTCATCTAAGTATATTGATTTTAATGCTTGCAGAGATTTTTTTCCCAAATTAACCTTTTATTATCTTTAGTTATATTAAAAAAGTTGTAAGGGAAAGAGAGTAAAACTGCAAGGAGGCAAACCAACAGAACTGCTTTGAGATCTCCAGCAGAATTGCTCTGAGATCTCCAGCAGAATTGCTCTGAGATCTCTTCATGGAATAAACACTTCTAAGGCTGTGCATCTCATTTTTCTGCTCGAACTGTCAGTTTTACTGATTTCAATAATATGAATCTGACCAAAATCTAACAAAAATAAAAAGAGAAAGAGCTTACATAATATATGTGTGCATTAATAAACATATATCCTTCTCAGTTGGAAATCTTTCATTTTGATATAAATCTATGATATTCCTTAAGGTGTTCATGTCAAATGTGAAACTGATGCAGAATTTATGATTAAAAGGTGTAAACCATTCCTTCCATGTCCTCTGATATATCCTTAAAATAACTGGTTAGCAAAATATAATCTTGGAATATTCACTGGCATGTAAACAATCTACTCAGTGCTGTGGCTAGGTGATGTGGCAAATTCTAGCCATGAAGGAGAATGTAGATTTACATTCAATAATAGAAGCAAAATTATAAATTCCCAGAGGTCAAATAGAGTTGATATGGCCTTGATGTCTTAGTGGCACATTTGCAAGCAAACCAGCAAAATTACACCTGTCACTTTCCCTTACTTGTGTGATGGCTCCACAGCTCCTGTCACCTCCCACTGGAATTCTCAGCTCCCCTGCCTCCTTACACAATTCTTCATCCCTTCTCTTATAAGAGAGCCACCTAATCAGCCGCTGTCTTCTCTTTCTTTTTTCTTGAGGGAGAAGTGAGGTGTGTTACTGCAAGGAAGTATAACACATAAGCTAAGGTAGCCTATATTTCCCTGTTAAAATGCGGCTTGGTAGAAAGATGAAAGGCACTTTCAGAGCTGTCAGTGCACTATGCAACTCTGTTGTAAGTAAGGGGAGGAAGATACTGAAAGACTAGAAAAGATAGCTTCCTCTGACTCCACCCAACTATGTTAATCTTCTACAAAGGTATGGCAAGGAACAGGGAATGGGAAGGGCAGGGGGAAAAATATTGCACCAGATAAAAGCAAGCTATCTAGAGGCCGCCTTAGTGGGAAATAGGAGAACAAGGGCAATTACGGAGAGAAAGAAAGATGGGGTAGCTGATAAAGAGAAAGAGTGAGATAGGGAGGCTGATTACCCAAGACTTTCTCATGACCTTTTTTTTTTTTTTTTTAATCCCATCTCTCCCCACATCCAGCCTGGCATCCACCAATTATATCTGATCTATATACTCCTTTGGGGCAGGGGCTATAATTTTCTATAGGTTTGTGCAATACCTCGCACAATGGCCTCAACTGGCTGGTTTGGTTGGCACAAAAAGATTGTTTTAGTTTCTCAGTAATGTCTTTATGCTCTGTGATTGGTCCTTTTAGCCCTGATAAAGAACAGCTATTGGGAAAAGCAAGATAATATCAGACTGTAAGGGAGGAAAGCACAGGTGCTGGAACTAGGTGTGCTAGGGGTGCTGCCTCATTCCTGGCTTGAAGTGTATTTCCTTATATACAAGGTTTACACTTTAGTGCAATGGCTCTCAGCAACCCCACTATACAAATTATTCAAACACCTCTGGAGGGAAGGGTACAAGAAAACAGAGATTGAAGAGAGGATGAGAAAGGAGAAAAACATGAAGGAAAAGAAAAGATGTTGGAAGGAAGTTTTTTCTAGAGACAGTGTTTTGAAAATGTTCCTCTTAATATACTATCAACACTTCTTTTAATTACCTTCTGACATCAACAGCTGCATGGCAACTTTAATAAAGATGGGACCTATTTTGTATATTTATGTTTTGTACAAATAGAACATTGCTTTCAACAGGGCTGTTTACTATTCTGACTTGTAATATAAACATGATGCATTCTGTATCCTAGTGTAGAAATTCTGTTGTGGGCCTTCATTCTTTAATATGCCAGATTGCTTTGAACATTAAATAGCATGGGATTAATTCACTGGCTCTTGTGTAAACTGAAGCATGCTTGAATTGCATGTTCACAGTAGGCCTCTTATCCTGATCGATGTCTAAAATTATAAATAAAATGTGAAACTGCAGTAAAAGGCCTTCCATGCATTGACATGATGTTTTCAAAACACTGCTGGGCTAGCCCCAGAAACTGCTAAAATGATAAATCATATCAGCTTGTACACCTTTTATTTGTTAGTATGCACAGTCAATCAAGCATCATGCTAGTATAAAAAGATCTGAAATACTTCCAGTACCAATAACTATCTCAAGATAAGACATGGCTGTATTTAATATTAAATACATTTTTATAATGATTGCAGAGAACAAGCTGACTCAGTAATGGTTGTTGCTTTTCTGACATTTGATTGGCTACTCATCAGCATATTTCAAACAAGGGGAATGATGATGTGGTGGAGCAAAGAAATCTCACACCAGCAGAAAAGGGAGCCTGTGGACCCAGCTAGTCCCAGATTGCTATGCAGGCAGCCAATGCCAGGCCTGGAGGTAGAGGAAAAAAGGAGAACATGGCATGTTGCTAGGCAGATTATATTGCTTGTATAGACTGATCTCCTATATACAGACTGATTGCTTCTCAGCTCCTGAACTCTCACAGCCTGTGAAGAGGACAAATTAAGAACAAAATGTTCGGACAGCCCTTTGGGCCTGATTCGTATTAGTAAGGGCCCTCTCTGGCAATGTTAAGCAGCCTTGAGGTGGGCATAAATGGTATTTTTAACTACCAGTTTTGAAAGATATACTAACGGGGAAATCCTGCCCCTCTTTCGCAAAGGAGGCCCTGGACACAGAGGAACCTGTGTGCTGCCACTAATCAGGCAAAGAACTTCAGCATCCTGATCTGCAGGAGCTTCCTATGTGCTGTCATGCAGGGAAGATATAAGAAGAGGCTGGTAGATCCGCTAGTACAGACCTTCACCAGACCTGGAAGGTGGTGAATTTCTCTATATTAGCAAAGATGGCTCATTTGCAGACTCCTAAATGATTCCCTGCTGAGATTCTTAGGTATGAAGACTCACACTGACAATTATTAATTTTATTTACAATGACAACAATTGATCCTCTAAGCACACTGCTTCAGCAAGCAAAACAACTGAAAGCAAAAGAGAGGATCAAGTCTAGATTGTGAATGGGACTTGTGCATGAGAATGTGAACTGGACTTTGCCTAAAGGAGGGTAAACAACTAATAAGTCTCGTAGTGGATGACATAGATTTGAACACCTAGTTTATTATACTTTCCAGACCTTCCAGAGACTCTACAGATATTAAGTAATTAATTCTGTCACAAGCAGCCTCATATTATAGATAAGCAAACTTGATAGAGAGAGCAGTCAGTATCCAGGCCAGGATTAAGAACTAAGTAGTGTCTCTCTCTTCTCTTCTAGGCATGAGTTAGGTGCCATGCCAGTGGGCACTATCATGACTAAGGTAACTGTCTCATTGTCTGCTTCCTAAATTTAAGAACATCTTTAACGGTGGAAACATAGGCATCTAGGGACTTTAGGCACCTACAGGTTAGCTGAGTGGTGGTTTTGAAATGCCAGTCACACCTAAATGTTGGATTTGGCCACCTAAAGTGGTAGCTAGGTGACTATGTTCCCCTTGTGAATTCCACCTTTGATACCTCTCTGTGACTCATTTCCCCCTCTGTAAATTGAGGACAATAGTATTTTGCCTAACACACAGACTTTCTGTGTGGGTAAATACATTACAGAGCATGAAGAGCTCAGATACTATGGTCACTAAGATGGTGGGGTCATTCCTAACATAAACAGGCTTCACAGATCTTCCACAGACTGACTCTGAGGGTTTAGGTAAGTTATTTTGGTCCTGATTCAATGAGGTGTTTAAGCATATGTGGTTAAAGTTAGGCATGAATTGTTAATTGAAATCAATAGGTTATTCACATGCTTAAAATGAGCCATGCACTGAAATACCTTACTGAATTGGAACCTGTCTTTCTCAGTGCCTCAGTTCCCATATGTTGAATTGCCATCATGCTACCTTCCTGGTGCAGAGTGACGTTGTTACTAGAAAATGAGCAACACAATTCCAAACACGCACAAGTATGTTTTGATACTTTTATGACTCTTTTATATTGCAGGTTAGTAAAATGGGAAAACTTCCTTTGTTCTCATGTTGTATCTTTGTACGCTTAGCCCTCTTCCAGAAATGCCATTAAAATGCTTTTGAATATTTTAATTAACGCCACATGTCAGCCTTGGTGTCTTGCTGCTGCTCTTGCTCTTTACCTGATGACTGCTGAGCTTATATTTAAAGAAGACATTTTAAGATTCATGCCCTAATGCTGTCCTTTGCTATCCACCTCTATCAACCATGCTTCATTAAATAAAATGTTTTGAGGGGGTGCCAATATCCCTATGATAAGATAGCTGCTGCCATTTCTCCCCTTTACAGAGTATTCTTGTGTGAGTAAGGTCAAGACATCATTAAATTAGAAATGTGCTCAAAATTGTCTAGTACTTTTCAAAGACTGGAGCAAATAGAAAGTTGTGTGGGAGGAGCAATTATAGACTCACTGAGTGCTGAGACACCCAAGCCTGTTTCATTTCTAAGTCATACTCTAATATATAAGAAACAACTCTTTTTAAGTCAATTAAGTTACCTAGTATAAAACCCATGTAAAATGAAGAGAGAATGGGGTCCCATTTTTTAATCCTCTCATGATATATGATGCCTTAACAACAAAAGGAGATACTACATTTTTCTCCCTGATTTTGAGAACAGTAATACAGCCTCTGATGTGTTAGTCAGAAGAATCACTCAAGCCCTTCCTCAGAGTTTAAAGACTTATTAATCACATCACAAAATCCTCTTAGAAAGTATCATTTATACTCTTGGCTGCTATAAGATGTGTGACTCTAATGGAATAAAGATAAGGTGGGTTTCTTTCTTTTTTTTTTTCAGTATTACAATGTCAACTACATTTTCACAGATTTCTTTAAATTATTTTTTTGTCCTCTTCATTTTTGCAGTACCATATGTCCAACCCCTGGAGCTTAAATAACATTTCACTCACACTCACTCCTTCAGCAAGTTCTGCTTTCACTAAACATTTTAATTGGCTGTTGCAATAGAGCTGCTGCATCCAAAAATAAGTCTTTTTCCTCCAATCTGTGAACAGCCTATGACTTCATCAGTGATGCTAACCACTCTGGAAATCTCTTTGTGTGCCAAAAATACTAGATGCACTCTATTCAAGGGTGGGGTTCTTAGTTAATTGCTGCTGATAGAATGAAATTCATTCCTTTGCCAGCAGGTCAGTGCAAGGCCAGTACACAGCCCTCAAAATAGGTCTAATGGAAGACTTAAGTGGTGCAACCAGCTGTGTGCTAGTTGTAGCGGGGTGGTTGTAGAGCTCTGTAGAGTGGTGAATTTATCCCTCACCTGAAAAGGACAATTCAGAAGACAGCTATTTTGTATGTCAGACGCAAATGATAGCAATGTAAAACAAAAACATTTAATTGATCAAACTGATTTTACAATACAGATATTTAGACTTGGGACAATACACCCAAGTGAATAACAATATCTCAAGATGGACCAAATGTTGGCTTCCCTAGCTATATAACTTCAGAACCACAGAAGGAAGGAAGAGTACAGTAGCCAATACTGGCTCTCCCAAAATGTGATGAACTGATACATTGCAGGGACTTCACATATTAAGCCATAAAGGATGGTACTTAGGGATCTGAGGACATGATGTGGACCATACATTTTAATACTGGTGACCTGCTCTCTCTGCGGCCATTGCACACCCTACTCTTCTCAGATATGATTTGGTAAGTGGGGAATATATGACCAGCCAGTAATCTGAGTGATAATTATATTGTTTATATAGTGTTCGTATTCTCCTGGGGAAAATTGAAGAGATCATTTGAACCTTGGAGCACAGTCAGTTGGGGACCTTCAGAATCCCCTTAAGAGGTTTTTAACATAATTCAGTAGGGGTTTCTGGGCTGAGTTTGCCTAATTGGCTACGTCTAACTTGACTGTAAGTAGCCCAGAGCTATGACTGAAAAGAACAGTATTCAAATCCTGCATGTTGGAGTATAGCAAAGACACTTTGGGAGGGAGGAAAAAGTATTAGACCAGGAAAATATATGTAAAAAATGTGTGATTGTTAAGTGCAAAACTGTCCACAGAGAAAAAAAGAGGGTAGGAAGAATTGCAAATCTAAGTTTATAGTACAAAGTTCCAAGAGAGGTGAGAGAAGCTTATTTGTAACATGCAACTTCCTGACCATTCTGGTGGTCCTCCAATAACATTAAATCATGGATTATAAGGTGCTTCCATTTACCCTAGAAATATCTCACACAGGAACTATTCCCCTGGCACTCAGCATCTGGTCTGACAGCTGCTAGTATCTGGGTACACAAATATGTGAGTGGATTTTCAGAAAATCCTTTGAAGTTCCAACCCAAGACGATTCATGGATATTTAGATGCTAATCAGCTAGTTTAGGCACTGAGCGTATGGGGTCTGAAAATCTGGCTGCTAGTTCTAAACTATCCTCAGATTGCAGAATTAGTGTAACGCTTGGAGTGGAAGAATATATGTTGGCAATATTACTTGGAGGACAGAATTTATATCCGATATTCACCTCATTTATTGATCATTTGAAATATGTTCTTTTAAACCAAGTAGAAGCATCTTATCCCCCTGGTCTTTCTCTGAAGCTTTCAAGTCAAATCCACCTCATAAAACAAAATACCCTGTAGGAAAATTAGGGAGGGTAAAATAGACTAGTGAAACATAACTTCACTGAAACCATACAAATCTGTGGGAGCATCAGAAGCAACAATAACTTAGTGCTTCCAGGAGAATTCCGATGAGTTTTAGAGAGCATATGGATAGCTTAAGGGTATTGCAGTATCTCACAAGGGGACAAAACTACCTAGACAAATTACAACTGTTTCTAAGCTCTGTCAGTAGTTCCGTAATGAACAAAAGGGCTAAAAAGTGTCAGGGATAGCCCTATGAATTGGAAGTTAAAAAGCTGGCTATGAGCCATTTGACAATGGCTGTTACTCTGCTTGAGTGAGCCACTAACCAGCAGCTACTCAGCATGTCTCATCAATGCTGGTAAAGGCAATTCAGTTCTCTTTTGTCACAAGTGTTGTGTCTCACTTTCCAGAAGAAAAATTCTGGAAAACTTCCTGAGCAATCCCACATGTGTCCTGCCAGTCTGCACATCATAAGATGAAACAAACAGGTAGTCCATTAAAATAATTGGTGCTCAAATTGACCTGGCTGGCAAATTTTTGATAAAATGTGTGTTTTGGGGGTTATGGGTTTTTCCTTTTTTCCATAAAATGGTGAAACTTTTTGTGGAAATACATTGGTTTCAATAAAACTTTAATCAGGAAGGCCTCTCAGGTCCAGGATAGAATCTCTGGCAAAAAACAGAGAACAGCTCATCCCAAAATAGCCAATAATCTAATGGCTAAGGCACTCCCACAGGATGCAAAAGCACTAGGTTCAAGTCCCTACTCTGAACTGGATAAAGGAGGAACTTGAACCTGGATCTCCCAGTTCCATGCCCTCATTTTTTGGGTATGTAGTCAGTCTCTTGTTCTGTGGTCCAATAACTATTTATGTATTTATATAAAGTAGAACAGTTCCAACTGCAGATCTTAAGAGAGATGCTGATTCAACAGCCTGATGTTGAGGATATGCACATCGAATATGCAGGTTCCATTATCTGCTCTGTCTGATGTTGAGCAGGGATGTGAATATGAGTCTCCTACACTCAGGAGAGTGCCCTAACCAGCAGGGTAGTGGCTATTCTGTGGTGGGACCTTTTTAGCTCCCTGAAAAGTGCTCAGTTTTGTTCCACATTGTGATGAAAAAATTCCAAATCCTCAAATTTTTTCATGAAATGGAAAAATTGTGTTGTCTCCAGCATTATGCTCTTATCTCCATCTGTAGATGATCTCCTCCAACACATGGAAATCAAGATTTTCTGTAGCTAAGATATGGTTGGGGCAGACTTTATAACTCTATTACATTATAGGTGCCTCTACCAATATGTCTGTAGAGTATGCTGTGGTATGTGTCACTTGCTTGACTTAGAATAAAGGGTGTATGTGGAGGGGGGAAATAAGAGAGAGATCCATAAATGTAGTTGAAATTCTCCTTTCTTAGGGTTATTTTTGTTTCCTTGGCTGATTTTTCTCTTTCATCCTTTGGAGTTTGGCTGAAGTTGATGACACAAATGGAGGCTAGGTCTTTAAACGGAAATTTTGCTGATAAAAAAAAATGTTAGTTAGAGGTGTAATTCTTTGACACTTTTATATCAGTAAAATGCCCTGCTACAGAAACAGTTATAATATTATAAAAATAAATATTTTGATGATATAGTTTTTGTTTAGGGAACTGGTATAGGCTACACAGGCAAAATAACCAACCCTTTGTCAGTATAAGCTATATCTCTACCAGCAGGGTTTGCCTGTATATCTATGCAGGCAAGCCCTTTCTAATGTAGACCTGGCCTTAAACCCCAGTCCTGCAAATACATATGCCCATGTGTAACTTTATAGGGATAGTCCTGTTGAACTCAATGAGACTTCTCATGCATATGAATACTTTTATGTGTGCTAGTGTTTGCAGGATTGAGACTTCAGAGAGCATTTCAGTACTCATTTTTGTTCTTTTTGGGTAACAGTTATAAAACACCAATAGATAATTTTTGACACTTGGATGGATTAGATATTTCAGTATACATCTACCACCATTACAAATGGGAAAAAAATCATAGATAATATCTCACTCTTACAGAAAAGTCCTGCCCACTATCCATTGGCCCTGTATTTTGTTGTGGTGTTGTGATTAATAATTTGCACAAATTAATTCCAATCCCCACAGAGATCACATAGAGTCCAGTTCACTTTTAAACTCTTAAACAATAGAATGTGCACATGGGTAACCAGTATAAAGTAAGGAACCGCCAACAACACTTCGGGGATTGTATCAAAGCAGTGTGTGTCATGATGGCCGCAATCTTGTATACAACCACAACTAAACAATTAATATCCTTCCAAAAGTTTTTACAATTTTTGTGTTTAAATATTAACCTTCACCCACTGTTTCCTCACTCGGAGATGAACTGAGTCATTTTCCTATTCTACTTAGAACATGGCTGTCTTGCATGAAGAATGGACCCATTTTATTTATTTTTTCTATGCAAAATCCCAGTCTTTGATAAATAGTTTATCATTCTGACATAGTCAATCTTTATTTTATATACTCATAAACAATATAGGTTTTAAAATATTCTTCATCTCATATAATTAACGATGTGAGGGTGTGAAGTGCATTAAGTCTTTATAGTCAATGTCACTTATTAATGACATTTTGGGAAAGAGTCATCTTTGCTTCAATAAGTTTATGAATGGAAAAATACATTAAAATGCCACTTGTGTTTAATATAAACGATAAACTGTTTACAAAACACTAAAATGAAGCCAATATTTAAGATCTTAAGATTACTATTCTTTTATTCATCCTCTTTTTCCCTAAGTAATGTAACAGCTTCTCAATTGTTTATGGCTTTATATGCCATCTGTGCTCCATTACCTGGTCCAAAGGAATAAATAAATAAAAGTAAATAGTTCATGTATCCACTTCCGTGCAAAAATGCATGGAATGGGAAATATTAATACTGCAACTTCATGAGTTGAATCTTGCAGAGTACTTACTTCCATTAAATGACAATAATAAAAGGCTAGAAGACATGACCTCGTAACCACATGGCACCTGAAAATATGTGCTACAATACTATAGATCTCTGGGCCTGCCCTTTGCATGCTGTGTTAAGCTTAGCCATAGTTGGCTCTGTGGCCAAGCTGCTATTGTTTTCAGATCTTAGGACATTCAGAGGCAGTCGTGAATCCAAAATCACCCCTTTCATTATGGTGTTTTAACTAGGTTCCTCTGCCATGGCACAGGAACCATTTTTCTAGGTGAGCCTCAGCAGGCTTGAGAGTCAAGTTGGACAAAGTGTAGAGACAGCAGACCACATTGCAGGACTTTTTCAATGAGTTTCTCTTAGCTTTGATATAAAAGTGTTAATTTCCCTTTTTTGTATATACAATGCCAGCAGGAGGGCAGTGAGAAGAAAGACAGGGAGAAGGAAAAGTTAACATTTTCGGAAGACATGACCTGACTCTGTAGCCACATTCAGGAAAATTCTTGCTGAAACCGATGTGATGCATGCCTCAAAACACAGGCTGCAAACTCAGTGCCATCAGAAGACAGAAGGAGGAGCTGCCAATATTACCTGGCATGAATATTCAAACTCAGGTGATTGCTTCAGAAACAATTGCTTCTCCCTGCACAAACAAATAAAAACAAGCATTAGAAAGCCATTCAAAGACTCCACGCATTCTATGTAAAGACACACATCTACTATATTCAAAATATACTTCATATCCCATCAAAGACAGAGCCATCTTCAAATTATTCTAAATATACTTACTATTGATTAAGTCTCAGATCACAATGGTCAGGTCCCAGACACACTGGTGGAATGAAATCTGCTTCCCAGGTGCTTCCACAACCATGGAAAGGGAAAGTAGGAAAGCCTGAATGATTTGAGCTTTCATGAATTTCTTGACCTATTGGAAAAATGCACAAGACAGGAAAACTGTTACCACAACAAACAATGACTAAGATTGCAATCCGAACAAGGTCCAGTGCTGTTGTTTTCAAGGAGATATAGGCCTGAGTACATTGCCAGATGTGAATGAGAGTATTTCTGAGAGAGAAAAATGAATAGAAAAAACATTAAAATAAATTCAGTTTGATACAATGAACAATAAAAATGGACCATCATGAGAAAAAAAATTATTTGCCTTACCTACTCAACAACAATGACTTTGTATGCTAGGCCTGTTCCAAAGCTGGAAAACACCAATATGTTATATCTTTTTATTCAAAGTAATTTCAATAAATAGGATTACATGGTAAACAGAACTACCCAGCAAGTCAGTTTGCCAATATTATTTGATTTGAATATGCTATATGTTTTTCATTAAATGTTATTCACCCATGCTTGAAAAATCCTTTTAGGTCCCAATTCAGCAAAGCACTTAAGTGTGTGCTTAATTTTAAGCTCAAGCATTATTCATTAAAGTCAATGTGCTGCTATGCAGAATCAAATTTTGCCCAATCTATTTTTTTCTACTGTCCTTGTTGTCCAGTAGAGAGAGTTTTTCTACTCTTCTAAAGAACACATCCCTGAGAATCCTCAAGATTCAATGAGAGAACTTTTTTTCCTATAAAACCTACCGAATAAAACTTTCTGTCCCAAACACTGTGCAGGCAGGATCCATCTAGAAATGTTTATTGTGTATTTGTCTAGGTGTCCTGGAATGCATTATTCAGCTGTTCTCCCCACTCAGCACAGATGTGGTTATGTTTAATGTTCTTTAACATTTTGCCCCTTTCCTAAATATCTCTAAAAACGCAGGCTGGGGAGCTGAAAACAGAATTAAGTTTCTCTGTGATCTGTTACAAATATTGAGCTTTGCCTGGTGGAATCAACTAAATCTGTGCCATGTGAACCACCATGTGACTATATTCTCTGAAGCTTTGCCACCAGATGGGACTAGAACCATGAAGTCAGGAGATGGTAAGGGATGACTTTGTCAGATCACCCAATTTATTCCACTGTCTGAAGGCCTGTTTACTAAATATTTATATTTTGCTTTACAGTACATGCAAAATTTATACTAAATTAACTTATACCCTGCACCATATGTCTGTAGTCCTTTGCATCCATATTCAGTATGCTAATAATGCAAGATTGTTAAAAATATATCATGACTTACAGTCACAGACATGCGGAAAGCAGTTCTTGCCATTAATTGTAAGAGACAAAGGTGAGTCATTAGCCTCATGTTGCTACCCATGGTTCTATCATGGTTTTATGTGTCTGTAAAATACTGCTGTAAACATAAAACTGTCAGGAATTAAACTGTATATCTATCAATATTTCCTGAGATATTTTATTAAAGCTAAAAGATACTATATGAGCTGTTTGCTCTTCTCCACCAGGTACTTAGTCCTAATTATGTATTTTCATCTGTAAATATTATGTGTTAATAAGTCTTTAAATATAATGAAATTATTAGCATTGTAATATCTCCATATCCCATTCACTATCACACACACACACACACACAAAATCACATAAACTAACAACAGCCTGATTCAGTAATATATTTGTAATGTCTAGATGTAAAAAAAATAAGCGATTGATCCTTTTGACATTTTTACCCAGCCTTTAATGACAGCCCTTTACGTGTTCAGCCACTGAGAACCCTTTCTCTCTGTCTCTCTTCCCCTTACTTTGACTATATAGTGCTGTCTCTATGGACCTGCCTGACCCAAAACCTATTGAAATCAAATAGAAATACTCCCACTGACTACAGACAACTTTGGATCAGGCTCCATGCAGTCCAGATATAGAAAAATAGTTGATATTTTTTTAAAAAACATAAAATTTGTAATAATTCTCATGTGTCATTCAAAAGGGAAATGGCTGTATAAATCTAGCAAAACAATATTTCTTTTCCATGTTTGTATAAAATACATTTCGCCAGGTAGTTAATTGAGGAAGTGGATTCGACCCCCTTCCAAACCTATCTCTCACTTTTGAGAGTTCATGGTCTGTTTGATAAATTATCCCATCCTATCCACCAAACTTTGAAATTCTCTGCCACGGGCACTACTGGAAAAAGTTACTGCATGTCGAGCAGCTGATCTGTTCAATTGTTGGACTGAATATTGCAGTCAGCTGACTACAGCACCCAATTAGTTCAAAAATTGAATAGTTCAGCTGCTCAGTATACTTTGTAGTTGGGATGTTGTTGGATTGTTTTTAATTAAACTTTTTGCTGTAAACTTAAAAAAAATATGCTGAGAGCACCACAGCCAGGAGGTAAATATATCAGACTAATATTCTCCTAAAACATTCTTTTGTGCATATTCAGCATTTGTTTAGTCAAAGGATGTAAACGTTATTTTAAAAAATTATTCCCCTGCCATTTGTCACCGGTACTAAAGAAAGAGACAAATTATCAGAGGAGAATGCTGCCAACCCTGCACAATGTACTGAACAAATGGCAGCAGAAAAACTTTACTGTAAAGCATTAGTCAGACCCCTGGTTCTTATAAACTCTGGCAAAACACAATTTTTCATGCCATGACACTGATATACTGTCTTTATTTTTAGATCTTGTGCTGTAACAACAAGGCACAAATGTTAAAAGTGCCCTGCCTGATATTTGGGTGTCTGCAGGTTTGATTTAGATTACTATGGACACAAGTCAGGCAGTAGAGTAGACCTGGGTCAGGTCATCCAGTCAGCTGGCCTCTTTCTTACCCTTATACGCTAAAGAAATATGAACCAATTCAGACCATGCTGTATTGTGATGGAAATCATTTCTAATGGACTGTGGTTACAAGATGTTGCCGAATATATACATCATTCAGCACCAGTAATACATCTTCTTTCCATATAGCAAACAGTGCCCCATTTAACGAGAATGGCTACATTCATCATGCTCTGCCTGTACTTCATACATCACATGGCTGCAGTACTGATTTGCTATCAGAAAATAGCAGAACACTGAAAAGGGGTGTCTGAAAATGCCCCCAAAAAACTGGATTCTCACTTATAGAAAAGATCGAATGTCAGGGCTCATCCTTTCAATTCAAGTATCTGATGGTTGTAGGAAGTGTGTGCAGAGGAGGATATTTTTTTAAGGCAGCTATGAAAGATTATAGCATCTGTACAAATTGAGCTAATGTGATAACTAAACTGGCTAGAATTATATCTATAAAATTCCCAACTAATCTGTTTACATTGCACTTTGATTAGTGTCTACCCTTTGTGCCAAGCAGGATTGTAAAACTGTCTTTCCTTCAAGTCATCCTGACATGCTGATGTGAGTGATAAGAAAATACATGCCATTTTGTTCACTGAAGAATAGTTCTGTGTATGGCTATCTTCATCAGGATTTATTTCCCTCTCGAATCTACAGGCTGTTGACAACATTCCACACTATAACCCCTCAGTAAGCTCTGCAATTTGGAACAGTAAAAAACATTTTTTTTCAGCATGATCTGATAACTTGACCTTTATTTGAAAAGAAATTTACATGCTGCTTCATGGATGACCTCGATATTTTGGATTTTCATTTATTCCCACAGTTCCTATACAGATTTCTGAACATGACTAATTCATTTCCCAGTTATTTTCCAAATGGCATTAAACTTTTCTGTAGCTTGAAGTCCTATAGAAAAATCAATTTGCTTAAACTAAAGCAAAAGACAAATATAAATTAGTTTGAAGAATTGCAATGATCAGAGATTTAAAACCAATATTGAAAAAGACTATGATTAATTGTGATGTCTGATTCAGTATGAATTGTAAAAATATGTTAGGCAACAATATTTTTGCAATCTGAAAGTTCTTCATCAAGTGCTAGTCCATATACTTATTCCAGTTAGTGAAAACACATGCAGTATAGACACATAAAATGATCTAGTCAGCAGTATCTGTCAGGACAGCACATGCACCTTTCTTTTCCTTGTGCACCTCCAACAGGTATAAAGAATGGAGCCCTGCTGCTGCACTCAGTTCCTTCTCTACTGCTCATGGTATGTACTTGAGCAATTCTCTTTAGGATTTATCTCTACTTTAGTGTTATTTAGTTAGCAGTTCAATTTCATTACTTAGTTAGGTCTATGGAACACTGCAGAGGAAAAGGGCTTTTTCCCTCCATGGTCACCAGCAGTGCCATGGGTGACCATGACAAGTCACCAGGCTTTAAGAACTGCTGATCCTGCAACGTGGTTATGCCTTGAATGATGGACATATGAGGTGTCTGTTCCGCCTCAGCAAGGAGCAAGTGCTGGAGTGCTGTGAAATCTACAAGCTGAGGGGAGGTGCATCCTCATGAAACAGGTGATGAGGCTAGTGTCCGACCATGGAATCTAGGCACCTGATTCCTTGGGAGATTGGAGGCTGTTGAAATCTGCTCCTGCTTCAATGTCAAAACCAGCTGAAGGGTCACTCAGGCCTGCAGTTTCTTTGTCTGTGAAGCACAGACAAAAAATTTGGATTCAGATAACAAGCCCTTGAAGGAGAAGAGGCAAAGGTCGCCTTCTCCAGATCCATCTTTGAGGCTTCACAAGATTGTCAAGCTGTTAGACTATAAAGGTACCTCAAAACTTAGGAAAAGTTCCTGATCACTGGGGGCTGCTCAGTGCAATTGGCCATAATAGATGCCCCCTGAGATGCCAACCTGACTGTTTTAATAGCGTCTGTACTAAGGCAATTTGAGAAACAGCTAGCTAGTGCTGTACTGAGTAGAAGCTTGCCTCTGGTATTAGCTTTTCTATTGCCTCTGTCATCAACGTCATGGAACGTCAATCAGGAGAAAGCCAGAGTAATCCTCATAGTCCTTGCCTGGCCAAGGCGAACATAGCTCAGGGGTCTCCACAACCTCTCTGCAGTATCACCAATCTCCTTACCCTTGATCCCTGACCTCCTAGTTCAGAATGGGGGATCAGTCTTGCACCTGAATTAGCTCCATTTGACAGCATGGATGCTCATGGGTTGACAGCAGTGTACAGGACCAGCTTGTGAGATGTTCAGCGGATACTTATTAGTTGCAGGAAAAATTCTACTATCTCTGTAAATGGATGAGGTTCACAAACTGGGTGCCACAACACCTGGTATTGCCATACATTCTGGAATACAAGAAGCCTATTGCACGTGAAGCACTCCGGCCTCTGACTGAGCTCATTTCAGTTTCATCTGGCAGCCATTTCAATGATCTACCTACCAATTCACCAATCCTTGGTCTTCTCCTGCCCCATAACAAAGATGTTCCTGAAGGGCATCTCAAGACTGTATCCATTAGTCAGGGATCTGGACCCAGTGTGTGACCTTAACCTGGTCATCTCAAAACTGATGGATGCTCCTTTAGAACCTATGGCTACCTGCTCATTGCCCTATTTCTCCATAAAAGTGGCCTCTGTCTTGGCAATCACATCTTCAATGACAGCCAGGATTCTCTGATGGAGAAGCAACCTTATGCAGTCATTCATGGAGCCCACATCCCAGATTGTTTTTCATGGTGGTGTCAGAATTATCAAACCTCATATTCAGAGAACAGAAAAAAGCTTCATATGCTGAAAGTGTAATGAGCCATATTTTTCTACTTGGACAGGACGAGACCCTTCTAGAAATCTCCCCAGCTGTTTCTGGCTTACATGGAGAGTATCAAGGGACAAGCTGTGTTTATGCAAAGAATATTGAATTGGGTTACTCAGTGCATCAGGTCATGTTACTGGCTAGTGGACAGGCAGCCATCTGACAGAGTCTGAGCCCACTTCAGTCCACTTCCATGATCTCTCTAGAGAATCTACAAATCCAAGACATTTGCAAAGCAGTGACCTGGCTGGCCATACACTCATTCACAAAGCACTATGTTTTGGTACAAGCAGACAGGGTCGATGCAAGATACGGAAGATGTTTCTTACAATCCATATTTACAGAGACTCCTCATACCTGCCCCCAATGTGGGCTATTGCTTAGGTGTCACCAGCTATGGAATATGACACAGGATAGCACTCAAAGAAGAAAAATAGATTATTTACCTGTACAGTAACAGATGTGCTTCGAGATGTATAGTCCACATACATATACCACAACCCATCTGCTATCTCTTCTACTTCAGAGTCCTGATGACACACAATGGTGAAGGAACTGAGTGTGGCTGGTTGGCTCAGCCCTTCATACCCTCTCAAAGTGCACAAGGAAAACAAGGAGACTTTAAAGAAGTTTCATGAAATTAGTAACAGAATTGAACTCTTTAGAGGTTAACCTTTGCAAGTTTGGAGGTTTGCTTCACCTTTAGAAGGGCATACAAATTTTTCAAATAGCTAAACTGTAAGTTGTCTGCCCTAATTCTCAAACTTTTAAATCCTTCAAATGAATGCATAAGGACCAATTGAGAGAACTAATGTGGTACATATCTATGAAGCATTATGGTCCCAAGCAAAGGGGTCTGTCCCCAGTCAAATTTTTCTCAAGGAACAAGAAAATGGAATATTTTGCTTGTTTTCCCCAAGCGCCCATGATAATAGGGGAATTGACTATAAGAGCTAGGCCTGAAATTATGCAAGGCCTAGCAAAATATAAAGAATTGACCAAATTGACCAAACAGAGCAAGGACTGAGCAAAAGCAGTTGAGCAAGAATAGAACAAAAATACACTCAACAACAGAGATAAGCTCAACTGACGGGAGCGAGCAACCACAGAACACCGGATGCGCTTAGGCAGGCTTCCGCAGGTTTCCACATGATAGCTAAACCACGTAAAATTGTTCGACCACAGAGTGCTCGGAAAAGTAAATAAATACTCAGAGCAGATGGGGTTCAGTGGACTGCAGCCCAGCTCAAGAGGGGAGTGTCTACTCTTGAGCCTATCAAGAAGACACCAGCCCTAAGAAGCATGTGAGCTCCAGATCCCAGTGACCACCTGTTGAGGATGAGGGTTTTGAAGCAAGAATCCAGACCAGAGGCTGAGGCAAAGTCTGGCCGTGAGTATAGCATCCAGATACAGGAGTCTGTGGACTCAGGGAATCGGGGGGATTTAATTGAGATCTGTGAAGCACGTCTCCCTTAGGCAATTCCTAGTGCGCTTATAAGGAATAAAGGTTAATAGGAAATTAAGGGAAACAGTTAGGTTTGTTTAGGTTTAAGGATCAAGCATAAGTTGTGTTTAAGTTAAAGGACATGTCCCAGTAACTATCTGTCGAGGATAAGGATAATCAATAAAGAAGCTTCCATAAACAGTACAAATCAGTGTAAGTGTTAATTGTCAAATTGTTTGATTCTAAGAAGTATTGTCAATTGTCCTGTTTGTCTGTTATCATCAATTGTTATCATCAATTGTTTATCATCAATAAAGAACACCTGGGGTGTTCTTTCCCATCAGTCTCAGAATCCTCGTAAAAGAACCTAGGTGTCTTGCTACCCGTCTAAGTCGGCCTTTTCCCTACTAAATTTTAAAAGCAGCAAGGCACTCAGAATTCCCTTCTCAGGTATAGGGTAGGGGATCAGCCTCCAGAGAGTTTGAGAAGGAAGCACTTTCCAAGCATTCGCCATTTCTTTTGCGTAGGACGATCTGGTGCATATCTGCACCTAACTTAAGGCATCTTGGAACAGTATTAAAGTAGAGTCTGTCCCTGAACCACCTGTTTCCTCCACAGGAGC
This sequence comes from Mesoclemmys tuberculata, assembly GCA_007922155.1. Classification (NCBI taxonomy): domain Eukaryota; kingdom Metazoa; phylum Chordata; order Testudines; family Chelidae; genus Mesoclemmys; species Mesoclemmys tuberculata. The sequence continues at coordinate 81,254,688 of ML675604.1, read as the reverse complement.
AGGTACCTGGGTCAGTGGAATCAAGGCTCCTTTAGGCCTGTTCATCTACTCCAGGTAACTTCAAAATCTTCCACTTCAAATTGGTGTCTGCCCATTTTCTGAACTGAGCTATCAGTAGGCTCTTTTCAAAGCAGTTCTTGCCTTGACACTTGTAGTATCCATCATGGAACTAGGTGTATCTACATCGGCCCTCAACTCCTTCAGAGTCCCATGTCCTTTTGAGGTTGGTATACTTGTAAGATATGACAAACTGAGTAGTCTTTTCTTGTTCAAAAGACTTCAGATGTGCCTTTGAATTCTTCATTTTTGTTGAACATCACTGGGAAAAATAATCTGTCTGAGTAAATCTTCAAGTGGAATATAATTGAGATGGAATTGAGTCTTCACTTAACATATCCCTGAAGTATTATTGCTTGCATCACCAAAATAGACCCCCTCCTATACAGAGTGCTGCCTGGTTGTACGTGTGATGATGTTTTGATTTAGGCATAAGAGGGAATAAGAATAACTAAACAGCAAGCAACTGTACATAGGTGCATGTAATAAACAACTTACATCACTGATTCTTTATTTTCACTAATAAATCTCTTTAAAAACAAAACTATTGAAATAAGTACACTTATGATGAATTGGCAAGAGCCAAAAAAGTCAACGTCAAGGCTACCATTTCATCTTTCACACAATTTTACTATCAATTAATTTTATTAGTTGTTTTTTTTAGTAACATTCACAAGGAGCTTTGCAAACACAAAAAAGCTGCAGTTCCTGTTATGAAGAATTCACTTTCTATGCGAACAACAAAAGGAAGGAGAAAGTGCAGTAAACTATGAGTACAGTTACCAAGGTGATTGATCATTTGTTAAGGTTACAATCTGACTGAATTAGTGCATAAATTGCACAGTCCCAGGAGGTATTTTGACTCAGAAATATCCTTGTGTCCAAATTCCTCTTAGTCTTCCTCCTTGCTCTCAAGGGCTAGTAATTTACTACAGGCCTATACCAACAGTAAATTACTGAGAACATTCTAATATCACCAGAGCATCCTCCACACACAGAAAATATGCAGCCCAAATCAGAGTCTAGCCTTTTGGTAACATTGTATTTTACTGACACCGTACATATTCTGAGTGTAATATATATAGATTATCTCCAAGTATAACCATAATCAGCTTTTAGCTGTGGACTTTCCAGCAGTAAAATTTCTTACTTTGGTGCTATATGAAGGAATGGCAGTAAGAACATAAGAAAATAAGAACATAAGAGCTTCCATACTGAGTCAGACCATAGTCCATCTTTCCCAATATCCCATTGTAACATGCTGTACTCCACGTACACCCTTAGGGTGTGATTTGTGTATCATTCATGTTGACTCTTATAGTGTAACTGTTTATTGTTTAATGCAAAGTGTGTCATGTAGGGTGTTTTTGAATGCTCATAACATGCTGAGAATTATTGTTATAGTAGTATGTTTCTTGCAATGTCATATGTATGGTTATAAAACTGTCCTATGTAATATTCCCAAATATTTGTCTCACATGGCTTACACAAATCCAGGCAACACTTCTGGTAGTCAGTTTTAGGGTCACCCTAAGCATGGGGCTGCCTCTTGGCTAACAGCAATTGATGGATGAATCGATCCATGAATTTATCTAATTCTTTTTTTTTCTTTAACTCAATTATACTTTTGGCTAACACAACATCGCATGGCAGTGAGTTCCACAGTTAGTTGTGTGTTGTGTGAAAAAGCACTTCCTCTTCTTTCTATTAAAGCTGCTACCTGTTAATTTCACTGGATGGCCCCTGTTTTTTATATTGTGTGAAAGGGTAAATAACACTATTCTATTCACTTTCTCAACATCATTCATGATTTTACAGACCTGTATCATATCTCCCCTTGGTCTTCTCTTTTGTAAGCTGAACAGTCTGAATCTTTTTAGAATATCATTGTATGGAAGCTGTTCCATACCCCTGAACATCTTCGTTGCACTTCTCTGAACCTTTTCCAGTTCCATAGTATCCTCTTTGTGACCAGAACTGGACACCATACTCACAGTGTGGGAACACCATGAATTTATACATTATGATATTTTTATCTTATTATCTATCCCTTTCCCAATAGTTCCTAATATTCTGTTAGCCTTTTTGACTGCTGCTGTGCATTGATTGGAGGTTTTTAGAGAACTATCCATGATGACTCCAAAATCTTTTTTGAATAGTAACAATAGCTAAGATGTCATCATCTTGTATGTTTAGTTGGCATTATTTTTTCCAATGTTCATTACTTTGTATTTCCCAACATTGAATTTCTTCTGTCATTATGTTGCCCAGTTGCCCAGTTTTGTGAGATGACTTTGTAACTCTTCACAGTCTGATTTTGATTTTACTGTCCTGAATAAGTTTATATTGTCTGCAAATTTTTGCCACTTCACTATTCACATCCTTTTCCAGATCATTAATGAATATGTTGAACAGCACAGATCTCAGTACTGATTCTTGAGGTGGGAGGGACAAGACTGTTCACTTCTCTCTATTGTGAAAACTATTTATTCCTATCCTTTGTTTCCTATCTTTCAACCAGTAACTGACCTGCCCTCTAACCCAATAGCTCCTTAATTTCCTTAAGCCTTTGGGAAAGGCCTTTGTCAAAGAGTTTCTGAAAATCCAAGTATGTTATATTGACTGGATCATCCTTATCTACATGACTGTTGACACCCTCAAATAATTGTAATAGATTGGTGAGGCATGACTTCCCTTTCCAAAAGCAGTGTTGACTCTTCCCCAACATATCATGATTATTTATGAGTCTGATAATTCTGTTCTTTTCTATAGTTTCTACCTGTTATACTAAAGGTAGGGTCACTGGCCTGTAATTGCCAAGATCTCCTCTGGAGTACTTTTTAAAAAAATTGGTTTTACATTAGCTACCTTCCAGTCATCTGAGACAGAGGATAATTTCACTAGTAGGTTACATACTATAATAAGTAGTTCTGCAATTTCATATCTCAGTTGCTTCAGAACTCTTGGGTGAATATTTGATCCTGATGACTTTATCAGTTTATCAGTTTATTTTAAATCCTCTTTTATTGGCACAACAATTTGGGTCAGTACTTCAAATTTTTCACCCAAAAAGAATAGCTCTGATGTGGGTATATTTATGCGTACTCTTTTACCAGGAATGGATGAATAGATTCAGACACAGTAAATACTTTGTCCACCACCTGAATGGAAGCCAACCCTTTGTTGAGGCTAGCATGTATGATCTTACTCAGTCCCAACTTATTTCCTTGTTCCATTCATGACCTCATTCCTGAACTCCCCCTTTTACTTCTTATCCCCTGCCTCTATCTGTAATGATGGCCAGTCAACAGATCTATTGGCTACTCTTCTCAGCTAGGCCCCAGCATACCACTCACTCTAAATGTTTTAGCACTTAGGGAATTAACAATTACTTCTGCCCAAGATTATACCAAGTCCTACACTAGTAAGAATCCCCGGACTGTGAAATCTTGTGCAAAGTAGAATTCTCTGTCAGAAGCAAACTTATGTTCTGTGCGGATTTGTTATTAGGGAATTTAGAGTTCCAGGAGATTGGCAGTGAGTAGCACACTTGAGCTCAGGTGAGAAACTCCCCAACTTGTTAGGCCCCTATTTTATCAGTGTGAGGAATGATGAACAGGTGGGAACAAGACCAGGAGGAAAGTTATGCAAGCCTTGCAAGAGGCAGACAAAGGAGAAGTTTCACATGTCCTGAGGTCTGAATTCACTGCATTAGTTATGTTCCTTAGGATAAATAGCATATGAGAAGTTTGGCCCATCTAAACTTCATGTGATGTTTCAGCTTGGAGAGAATATTTACGGGTGAGTTACAAACCTCAGAAAAACAGCGTTTACATAAGGAAAGTGCTGACACAAATGTAACAATAGCAAAACAAAAAGATGTTATTTATAATATTACTTTAAAGCCAGTTGTTAGTTTTGTTTCCCAATTCATTCAGCGAACTCATTTTTCATGATAAAGAAAAACTGTCAGCAATATGTCATTTGAAAGAATTATAGACATATTGTAGAAGGGCATTTAATAGTTCTAATCCCATATCTTGTATTTGATTCCTATCCTTCTTTGATAGCTGACACTGCATTATACAGAGATCACTCAAAGAAAGATCTCTCTCAAAGGCTCAATTTCTGCTCCAGAGAGTTCGTTCTCCCCTTGATGCACATGCATAATTCCTATTAATGTTAATGTTTCTTATATGCACATGTTGATGGAGAATGTAATTTGAGGAGACTAAATATTTCTGTTCTATATAAATAAATAACCACATCCCACTGCGTCTTATTCAGATCTATGTTCAAAGGTGTCATGGACTTTAGCAGTTTTGAACATTTAGATTCATTATTCAATCAGAGAAACAAATTCTTAATTTCACATGCTTAGGACATCTAAGTTGCCTCAGCAAAGAGTCAGCCAGACGTGAAATCATCATCATCTTTCAGATATATTTTTAACTTTATAATGCTGGGCCAGATTCTCAGTTGGTGTAAATCATAGTAGAGTTCAATGTAGCTATGATATTTACATTGACTGAGGATTTAGACTTATAAATTTTAAAGTCAGAAGGGACCATCATGATCAAATAGTCTGACCTCTTACAAATTGCAGGCCACAGAATCTCATCCACTCACTCCTATAATAGACCCCTTACTTCTGACTGAGTTACTGAAGTTCTTGAATCATGATTTAAAGACTTCAAGTTACTGTGTCCACCATTTACATGGTGGATTTGGCCCATTATTTCCAATTTCAGAATGAAGGAGTGATGAATTCATCTGAAATGCTCTAAGTTACTTTCAATCCTTCCTAAAAAAACTCTGGGGCCAAACTTCTTTCTTTAGATGAACACTCATAACTCCTGTCAAATTTAATGAGTCATATCCACTGGATCTAACTCTACTGAGGTAATTGAAGTTAAGCCAGCAGAAAATTTGGCCCAATAGGAGTTGCAGTTTATGTCTGGGAACAGAATATCCATCTGTCTTCCAATGCACCCATCACAGTAGCATTTGTGAGCCAATTTACCCCCTAGTTTTTTGTGAAATTGTCACTATTACTCTTTTTCCATGAAAGAATGACACAGCAGTAAGAAGGATTATTTTTTTACCATATGGTTTAAAAATTTAAAAGGAAAACATGCAAAGATATCTTTTGATAGCCATGACAGACTCCTTTATGATGTGCATTATCTCCACCCACCCCGAAGACTTTTCTTCCCTGACGCCTTACCATTCCATCTCATACTTTCTCATGTTGTGTTTTTGGACCTCTCTCTTCCTTTTCCAATATTCCTTCCCCTATTATTGCAACAGAAATCACTCTCATCTACTTTTTAAAGTCACCAAATTTAAAGGTCCAATTCTTTCTGAGCAAATACCCTTGCAGCAACCCTGTGTATTATGTTTTCCCATTTGCAGCAACACTGTCACTGTTGTACTCACATGCCAAAAAGACTGTGAGTCAAGAATGTGATGCTGTTCTGTGGTGTATTAACAGGAGTGTCATATGTAAGGCACGGGAGGTAATTGTGGAGTACTGGATCCAGTTCTGGTCACTTCACTTTAAGAAAGATGAGAACAATTTGGAATTAGAGAGAGTCCAGAGGAGAGCAACAAAAATAAGAGGTTTAGGAAACCTGACAAATGAAGAAAGGTTGAAAGAATTGGGCATGTAGAGAAGAGAAGGCCAAGGGGAACATAACAGTCTTCAAATGTATGAAAGTTTGTTATACTGAAAATGGTGATCAAAGATAGGACAAGAAATTATCATCTTAGTTTGCAGAAAGGGTCATTTAGGTTAAACATTAGGAAAAACTTTCTAACTATTGGATAATTAAGCTCTGGAACAGGTTACCTAGAGAGGTTGTGGAATCGCTGTCTTTGGAAGTTTTTAAGCACAGGTTAGACAAACACCTCTGAGGGATGGTCTAGGTATACCTAATCCTCAGTGCAGGAGGCTGGCCTAGGTGAGCTCCTGAGGTCCCTTTCAGCCATTCCTTTCTGTTATTCTATGTACAAAATACCCCTATTATTTCAATCAATTTGTTTATGCATCTGTACCTGTCTCACAAATTCTAGCTGTGAAGAATGACCCTTCCCTTGTATGTTCATGACACTTTTCTGTGGGTATTGAGTCTGAATACCAAACACTTTTTTTAAGCATTAGGTGAGCAAGGTTACTTGATCAGTTATTTCAGTAATATACATATGTGATTGAGAAAACCTGGTTTTTCAACTGAATCTTTTTCCTTTATGTAAACATTTATGGACCTGCTTCTCCATTGATCTGCATCTTGTGCACTCATTTACAACAGTGCAAAGTGAAAGAGAAGTGGATGTTAAATTCCATTAAATCAGAATGGCAATAATTTACATCCACCTTGCACACAAGCTGTAGGGAAATGGAGAATCAGGTTCTCTGTGTTCAAGTTTTGTTACAGTAATTATGAGCCAACTTGCCATTCATTTTAATGACAGTGAGTAGTTTTTTCAGCTATTATGTTGCTAATAATTGTTACAAGAGAGACCCCTAGCAACATTTGCACATATTAAAGCATTAAGCATCTGGGAGTCATTCCTAGTAAACAGGTGTATCTCAAGTTGTCCAAAGACATTTGTTTCTGAAAGAAAGCATTACTTGACTAATGTTTTCATAGCACTATTGCAGTGAAAGCAGTAGCTCTTCCAAAAACATATTAATTCATAATACAATGTTTGCGGTTATAAAGGGTGTGGTGTCTTCCAACATAAATCTTATAGTGCTTATATTCTGTGGTGATAGGTACTGTACAAACCCTGAGATGGACAAGTCAATTGCACTCTTCCAGTCTGAATCAAGATATACTATGGTCAAAGGAAGAAAGAAGGGGGGAAGATTCATTCCTGGAAAAGTAATGTATTCAGAAAATATATATTGTGTAAATGAGTTTATGTTACCATTGCAACACATATGCTTTAAAGAATGTCTAGGATTTCCGACCTCTATGTACAGAATAATACAGACATTCTGATCTATTTTTAAAAAAAGGTGTATGCCTCTTAAAATAGTTGTGTTGCATAATCTTTCAGTAGGGCTCAGGTCTGCCAAAAGCTAAGCTGTTGCACACGATGGAAAGAAAAACACAGGCAACATCTTCTCACATTTAATGGGTACTTTTCTGCCTTTATTTTATCCCATAATTGATAGTCTATCACAGCTTTGATATTCCTTTCTATTTTTGGATAATTATTCTTGTATTAAAAACCGAAGGACAACCAATTGCCCCCATCATAGCACTCCACATATACCTTTTGCTTCTCACAAGGAGGCAACCCCCAAACTTATGTAAAAACAAAACAGAGAATGGTGTGGACTACAGCTATATTTATTTGTAAACAGAATGAAGTATATACATTAAATGTAGGTAGTGGAGCCAGTGTTGCAATGTTCAGGACTATCTCTGGGGTATTTCTCAAAGCTCTTAGGAAGCATCCATTCTTTCCCTTCCCACACTATTTCAACTGTGAATGTGGGTGATTCTGATAGGTGTGTATGATTCTGCTCAAGAAAATGTGTGGATAACAAGTGGAATTTCTCTTTTGACTTTCAGTCCCATCATCTTCTTGCTATGAGGCACAAGTTTTGAGTTTGCAAAGCAGAAATAGCAATTTGTGCAGGCACAGGAAATATACAATGTACACGCTTAGACCACCACCCTGTAAACATTTATGCATATGCTTAAAATGTATATGCTTAAATTTTAAGCATGTGAGTAGTTCCACTGACTTCAATGAGACTACTCACATGATTCAATTTAAGCATATGAACACAAGTTTGCAGCTTTAAGACCTTATATTCCACTTCCCAAATAATGCAATATAAGGCTTCATCTTGCATATCTGTTTGTTATTTGTAATGTGTATTTATCATCCACATTTTTCTAAATGCATACTAAGGCTGGTCGTATTTCACATTACATCCACCTACAAAAATAGACCTATTGCAACTATCAGAATGGCTAGAATTATTTTTTAAAGATAAGGGTTGTAGAAAAGTGGCTGTTTGAGAGTTGCTCTTATATTGCAATAAAATTATCCTCCTCCCTACTATTCTTTTGTCATATCCTGGTGTGGGGATTATTATCGTTTGTGAGACATGGTGATAGAAACAATATAAAATGCAAATGTGTAGCACAATCATTATTATCCATAAATCAAACCGTTAGTGAGATTTTGTGTTACTCAATAGAGGTACATTACATAGTAAAGTCCTAGAACTGAGAATATTATAATACATTGCAGTCTTTGTTAATTATAGGATTTTAAAGTTCTCTTGTGATGCATTCTTCTACACAAAACACTCTTTATCTTGATGCCCATTAGCACTGCTGAATTGCAGGGTCTTTCAGTCTTGCCATCATAAACCAACATCCTTCATAGGGTTTGTGACTCAGCTGTATAAATTCATTCCAAGTTCAAACTTGGCATAGAGAGCCTCAGTATGCACAGAAATTGTGGGAGGTTTTTTGGTATTTTTTTGTCAATTTTACTAAAACTGATTAAAATTTCCTAGTGTAGGGCTCAATCCAGCCACCCTTAGACATCTTAAGTAGTATCTTCCTATATGAGTAGTCCCATTGATTTCAATTTAATTTTAGGCTGTTGGAAGGAATTAATTTTGTTGTTGCATCCACTTCCTTGGTGCTTTGTAACATGAAAATGACTGATGTAAAACACAGAATGTTTCTGGACCTTATATAATCCTCTCTCCTAATGACACTACCTTTCTTGGCCACTGTTGTGTTTGTATCACTTTATCACAAGAAACCTTTCAACAAACCTGTCTTTAACAAAGACTGTTAAATATTGTAATGAGACAACACTGTAAACCCCTTCCCCAGTCTTGGCTCCCTGAGCCCATAAACAAAAGAGGAAGCTGAACAAATTACTGAAGACTTGGTTGTGCTCCACTGTGTTTGTAAGGGCCAGATTCATCTGGCAGAGAATGGTCAGCCCCAGGCTCCCTCATACCCTCACCAGGCATGGAGTGACCACAGAGGTGCTTCCACAGGAAATAAGCAGTGGACCCTTTTACTGGCCTCTCCAGAGGGGCTGGAAATGGAGAGTTGCCTCACAGAGGGGAAAGGGAAGGTCATTGGGACCCATTGTCTCAGGAAGCCTCTGACAGCTGTTGCCTGATTTTTAGGAGTTTACTATTATTGTTTATATAATATGGGATAGAGACTTGTCAATTAGTCTTATCAGAATATAATAAAGTTCTTGTCCCCGTTTCAGACTATGCAGAGTTTTGCAAGGATCCTCAGGATGTACGACAAGGACACTCACACTGAGAACAAAATACAGCCTTAAAGACTTTTATAGAGAAAATGGAATAGTAATCAAATGGAAAAAATAATCTATCAGAATTACAAATGAAATAATATTGTTCTAGAGGTACTTGTGATATTATATACTATAAAGCTTCCTAAATTAACATACTCATATCCTTCCTTGGTAACCTGGTGGTGAGAGACAAAGGGACCAGCCTCACCTCTGGCATGCCAAAAGAGTCCGATGGTCTAGGTTCCTTAATTCTCAGGTGGAAGATGAAAAATTTAGAAGAAGCTAGTGAGCTAGAAAACTATAGAACTTAACTAATAAACTTAATTTCCTCACCCACAAAATATCAGGGTATGCTTACTCTGTAGGCTAGAATGTTTATACATAGTCATGACCATCAGCTCATTCTCACATCTATTATTTCTGACCTAACCAGTTATTTCCATGTTCTTTGTGGTGTACCTGTTAAGTTTACAGAAAGTCTGAAATTAGGTAGTCATCTATCTATGCTGAAGGTCTGACTTGCTTGAACTCATCCTCACTTATCTATGCTAAAGGTCCGGGACATATATATGCTAACTTTATGCTTTAGCCCATCATCACTTATCTGGGCTAAAGATCACAAACATATGTATGCTAACTTGCTTTAGCTCATCATACAGGATGTGGTCTGTATATTCCTGGCATTACTGCCAAAAATATTCTAGTACAAATCTACAAATCTTTTATAATAAAACAATTAAACTCATAAAAAAAGAATACAAGCAAGCAAGCAGGCTAGCCATATAAGCTACACAACTCCATTTAGTGAAGTAAAAAAGAGGACTTGGTTAACTCAGTTCTCTCCCCCCAGCTACCTCTGCTCTTTGCGGTTGGGTAACTTAATAATTCCTCTGTATATACTGCATCGTGCAATATACTATATTGTATGTAGTATACTGATTACATATTGTACTGCTTTAAAATATGCAGTCTTCAATTGACAAAATGCTGTATTATGTAAATGATTTGTAGATTACAGGTTTCTCACACTGTGCCTTTGGAAATCTTTTTTTAAAACTACTATTAACAACCCTCCATATGAACATGCATATTCTGTTCCACTAAGACTGAGATCCTGAATCCACAAAGTTAAGATGGCAACATTTTCAAATTCCCATTACATCCTTACTCCATCATTTTGTGTCTGGCAATTACACTACAAAGTCAAATACCTTTGCTCTGGTGTATTTCCGCCAGACCTATTCTGTTTCTTCAGAAAAGTTTTTTGTTGTGATAATAATATTCAATTTTATATAGTTTAAACCTGGTCATTCTTTGTTCCTTTCTGCCTGATGTGTTTTATAGATGGCTGTCAAAAATTGCACACTTTCTTACTGTGAGTCTGCTTTTGTTAATGTGAACTACTGCTTCCAGGTTTAGCACATTTGTAAATTCTACTTGGTAATTTTCTTCAGTATGAAAACTCTTCAATGAAATCTATTGACTGAACACTAATGGAGTAACTACAAGAGAATATTTATCAATAGTTAAAATTCAACAGCCTTTTGAATCCAAGAGTGTAATTCTGATAAGGCCATCAATGAGTCTTCCCATAAAGGGAAGATCCAGTAATGAGATCATAATTAGCAACATGTGTCTTAAATAGTAATGGCTAGATGGCAGTAGGAAATTAGGGTTTGGTTTAAATGACCTGCAGAAAATGTGAATGCTGATCCAATGTTTATCTAATTATTTTGTGGTCTTCTTTCCACTCCCTGTATCCTGACCTTTCTCTCACTATTAATGAGGGTGGGTGAATCAGAAGAGATTTAGGATCTCGTAGCTCCTGTATTGACAATAAAGAAAAATATTATGCAAAAATTAGAAATTAAAGAAGCAATTAAATCTATTTCAAAATTTATAATATTAAAAAAGCACTTCTTCTCCTTCCTCTTTCTCTTTCTTTCTCTCTCTCTGTTTGTTTCCCTTCCTTGCTGTTCATCCTCTTTTTTCCCATCCCCCTTCTGTCATTGCTCTCTATTCCTTTTGTCCTTCAGTAATAAAAGCCATACTGAGAAAAATGCCCTGTTTTTAGTAGTTTTATGGTTCCACTACTCACAGGTACTGGAAGCTGAATGCTCCTGTTTTACTGCTGAGTCAGCTTCCTGCAACTCTTTAAAGCTATCACATTATTGGGTGGATATTTCTCTGAATCTTCTCTCATTGGACTCTCAGGTAGCAAACTTCTCACGGCTACTTCCCCATGATGAAGCCTCACTACTTCCTGCTTTCCTATGGATATTGTCCTGGAGCATGGATAGTTCCTCCATGGGCACCCTAACTCCCCTTCTGATCCCAGCCCCCAAATCAAAAAATGTAGGCTTCGCTGATTTGAATGTCACTAGTTTTAGCTAGACTAATCTAATGACTAATGATCCAACCTAATCATTTGTCCATAATTCCATATCAAATAATTTTTCCTTTCTCCAATCCCAATTTTCCCTTCACCTCTTATACATATGACCTTATAGTTAGTCACCTAACCATTCTGACTCCTTCCTTCAATACAGTTAGTTCTCTGTCTAATCTCCAAAACCACAGACTCCCATTTTCTTTTTGTTCCATCACACATACCCTTCTTCATGCCCGTTCTTTTCCTAGGTTCCAAAAACTCCTTCTCTCCAATATGTACTGATATTCTTATCATCATGTATTAGCAAATATTCAAATCACAATCAAATGATAACAGCCGTGCTAGCAATTTGTCTTTAAATTTTGAGTTGACCCTTAGTGGAATAACCTGTCATATTTAATTGAGCTTCTTTTCAGAGAGATTCCCAAAGATTGCTATAGTCTGAGTTAAGTGACTACTTAATATGCCCTGAATATAATCTTGAAGTACTTCAAACAGCTGGAGCAAGGGCTTTTTTGTAAATATGCCCATCAGCTGTGGAACAGACTTCTCCTATTATCTATAATTTCCAGTCTGTGTTAGAATTTGAAAGTAGAATGATATGTTTGCTATTGCATTTAAGTGTTCTTGATCACTGACAATTTACATTATACAGAGCTCGAAGGCAGAAAATGTGAGTGGCACTTTATACATTAAATGTTGTTGTTGTATTTCATGGCCAGATGTGAGATTAGTATAAAACCGATAATCCAGCAAACACTGACAGACATGCTGAAACAGCAGAGATTACAGAGGCCAAGGAGACTGTGGTTGGATTTGGGGTGAATGCCAATCTGTCTTTAATTCCTGTTTACATAGATTTACCTCCTTACTATATGCCCTCTACTGGCCATCCTGAGTAGTGGCTCTAGCATCACAGAAATAGTCAGGTCAGACTACATGGTCACAATGGTCTTTTCTGGAATTGGAGACTATGAATTATAGTATATGAAGAGAATAAAATGAGAAATTTCAAAGATGATGGAGGAATTATGGGAGTTGAAATTATTAGCCAACCACCTAGAAGATAATAAAGTGTTGAGTAACAGTCAGCATGGATTTGTCGAGAATAAATCATACCAAACAAACCTAATATCTTTCTTTCACAGGGTAGCATGCCTTGTGGATGGGGTGGGGGAGTCGTAGTTGTGGTATATCTTGACTTTAGTAAGGTTTTTAATTCTGTCTCACATGATCATCTCATAAACAAACTATGGAAATAAAATTTGATTTATAAGATGGGTGTATAACTGGTTGGAAAACCCATTCCCAGAGAGTAGTTATCAGTGGTTCAGACAAGCTGGAAGGGCATATCAACCAGGGTCCTGCAGGGATCAGTTCTGGGTTTTGTTCAATAGCTTCATCAATTATTTAGATAATGACATATTATAAAGTTTGTAGCTGATACCAAGCTGGGAGGGTAGCAAGTTCTTTTGAGGATAGGATTAAAATTAAAAATGATATAGACAACTGGAGAAATGTTCTGAAATAAATAAGGTAAAATTTAATAAGGACAAATGCAAAGTACTCCAATTGCATACATACAAAATGGGAAATGACAACTTAGGAAGGAGTATGATGGAAAGGGATCTGGGGGTCACAATGGAGCACAAGTTAAATGTGAGTCAACAATGTAACGCAGTTGTGTCAGTTCTGTGCCACATTTCAGAAAAGATGTGGACAAAATGGAGAAAGTCCAGAGAAGAGCAAAGAAAAAAAAATTAAAGATCTAGAAAACATGACTTATGAAGGAAGATTGAAAAAAAATCGGTTTGTTTAGACTGGAGAAGAGAAGACTGAGAGGGGACATGATAACAGTTTTCAAGTACATAAAAGGTTCTTACAAGGAAGGTGAAAAATTGTTCTCATTAACCTCTGACAATAGGACAAAAGGCAATGGAATCAAATTATAGAAAGGGTGGTTTAGATTGGACATTACAAAAAACTGGATAAATTGTCTAGGGAGGTTATGGAATCTTCATCATTGAAGATTTTTAAGAGCAGGTTGGACATACACATGTCAGGGATAGTCTAGATAATTGTTGGCCCAGTGTTGTGTGCAGGGGACTAGACTAGAAGCCCTCTTGAGGTCACTTCCAGTCTTATGATTCTATTATTCTATACATTTAATTTTGTCTAATCCAATTCACAAAATAATTGTTTGTGCACATGTGGTCTCAGCTATGAGGGTGCAGTTGGATTTAATTGCTTATTTAATTTCTTCTTTCTTTCTCATAAAATAATTTCATGTAGATATACTGCCTGAGCTGTGAAGGTCACGGTAAGATTCCTCTCTGGTTCATTTACTGATCTGTTTCAAATGGATCTCTTTAAAAAATATTCACATGTGCAAATGTGTGATTTGCTTACTGGTAATATATGGGTAAGAAGAACTTGATCTCCTGAATGTTCATGGAAATTTAGCATGCTTGGAACACAAACACAGTCAAAGTGAATTCACTTTTATTTTTAGATGAAATTTTACTGAACTAACTTTCATTAGGAATCCATGGATGAGGGCCGCTAAAGCAACAGATTTGCCAATAAAAATATCCTGGCATCACTTCTTACCAGTCATGGGGATCAGATTGCTTTATATCCCCCCCCCTTCATTTGTGTACAGTCAGTGTCTGTAGTTTGGCATGTGTTTTAGTTCATAGGTTTTTGACTCCAGCTTCAACTTTTCTGGCTTGCACCAGTCATTTTGATGTGTTTTTTTTAACAGCAGCCAAAAAAACAGGAAGAGATATGAAAAACAGCATTGACTTGGAGGAAACCTTGATGGTAGTGAGCATTCAAAGGCTTCATAATATAGGTTGTTATAGTTAATAATACAGCCATGTTAAAATGTAATAATATTTATCATTTACATAAAATTTACATATTTAAAACACTTAGTAGATGTTAATTAACTAACTGACTAATCAGCACCAAAACTGACTGATATTTATGATTCCTTTAGAATAACAAAACATTCAAAAGCATTCTTTCAGTTTAGAGTATACTGGGGATCCCAACATCATCTTAAATTACATAGAAAAAAGGGAAATAACAAATGCACCTTGACTCTGAATACCCCAGTCTTCCTAAGGATAGATCAAAGCAGACACAAAAGTCCCAATTCAGACCTACTATGTATTAGTGGAGTTGCATCTGATTACATCATGTTTGAATCTGGTCTGCAATACAAGAGACTACTCAAAGTGTCTCAATTGGTGCATCTATTTTGGCTGGAATTTTTAAAGGAGCCTAAAGGAACTCAATGCCTCATTCCAACGGAATTTCAAAGAAACTGGGTGCCTAATTACAGTAAGCTGTTTTGGAAACCCCAGCCTTCCCCACAGAGGAAGGATGGTCCAGTGGTTAGAGTACCAGCCTAGAACTTGGGAGACTCCTAGGCCCTGTTCTGCTACACACTTCCTTAGGCCTAACTCAATGGGAGTTTCGCACCTAAACACTTTGGAGGATCTGGACCTTAGTTTATGTGTGTATCAGTTCTCCATCTGTAAAATGGAAGTAACAGTACTTTCCTTCTTCACAGAAGTATTGTGAGGCATTGAAATATTCTGGCACTGGGGATTACATAGGAAGATGGCATTTGTGCCTAACTATCAGCTACCATTTATTGCAAAGAAGTGAATCAAAGACTAAAACATGGTGTCTAGCCACACATACTGTACAAACTATTGCATACTTCAACCACCAACATAACTTTCAAAGCACAGGAAAAGAGAGCTCACTCTGCATGCAGGCATACCCACATCTTTCCGGTTTATTTTCAGAAATCCTAGGCTAGATCCTGAGACACTTCTAAGGTTCCTTTGTGCCACTAGGGCTGCTGAAGATTCCTCCGCTATGGGAGTTAATTGCAACAATCAAGATGATTTATAGCATGTTTAAACAGCTAGCTCCCTATCTATTTATCTGAGCATTCTTATAACTATTTCTGGGATTCCCGTCTAGTTGGATATCATCAGGTGGGGATACAATAAGGTACCATAAAGCAATAACCATTTACTTAGAATCATTTGTCACTTGCCTATACTTCTTATAGTGTTCTCTTCCTCAGCAATTATTTATTATTATACGTATTATTTGTATTATCATATAACCTAGAAGCCCTTGTCATGACCAGGACCCCCTTGTGTTAAGTGCTGCATAAATACAAAACAAAAAGATGGTCCCTACCTCAAGGAGCTTACAATCTCAGTATAAGACAAGAATAATGAATGAAGGCAGATGGACAGGAAAGTATAAGGAAATAATGAGACAGTATTAATCAACATGAAAAGCAGTGATCTCAGCACACTAGTGACATCTTGGCAAATGAGTTTTGTCGAAGGTATTGAAGGAGAATAATGAGTGAATTTCACAGATGTCTATAGAAAGCTCTTCACAAGCATGAGTAACAACATGGGAGAAAGCACAAAAGTGCTTGTTTGAAAATGTAATGAGTGGGAGATAGTCTGGCATCACAGGCAAGAGTTGACATCTTGATATCCAAGGAGAGGTGATAGGTAAAAGTGGTGACAGAGTGTGAAGGCCCTTGAAAGTGAAGACAAGCAGTCTGATGCAACAGAGAAAGGGAAGCCAGTGAAGGGATGCAAAGAGAGGGATGACATGGTCAAAGTGGTGTGTTGGGAAAATGATCACTGCAAACTGCACTCTGAATGGATATCAGCAGGGCAAGACTGCTTTTGTCAAGGTCAGAGAGAAGGATGTTGAAGTAATTGAGATGCAAGATGATGAGATCTTAGATGAGAGACTTAGTTGGGTGAATAGTTAATAAGGGCTGTACCTTAGAAATGTTATGCAGAAAATATTGGCATGATTTACACAGCCTGGATGTGAGGACCTACTTCGATACAGAATATTGGTATAGAATCTATGTGTAAGATAATATACAAAATAAATTGTACTGTATGGTATAGTGTGGGCCTGATTCATATTTGTATTGCATTAGTATAAATCAGGTATAACTTGTCTGAAGCTAGAGCAGAGAATCAGTTGAAATCAGAATCTGTCACAAAGGGAACAAGCCTCTTCTCTGATCCACACGGCATTTCTTGTTCCTAGAATAAGTGTATAGAGCACAGTCTATGCTAATTCTGAAAATACACTTTTAGTCAATGCCTGCAGGGTTACTATTTTTGGGATGTTAGTAGGATAATGGACACTCCACTGATGTCTGTGGGAGTTATAAGCTTGGAATAAGTAAAGAACATGCAAGAGGAAAATTTGGCCATGACTTAGATGCAGATGTGCTTTTTATTATGAAAAAAACTGTATACAGTAAAATGTATTGTGTATGTAATGTAATGAAAACTCTCAACAGTTATAATCCACCTATCCATAACATCAGACAGAAGGCCAGGTTTTCTGCTACCTATGTCTATACGATTTAGCTCTATGGTGATTGTTACAGGAGTGCTCTACAGCTGTATTTATGTAAATAGCTAAATTGCCAATAGATGAGGCTCAAAAAGATGTAGTATTTGTTCCAGAGGTTGATAGGGCTAATATACCTTGTGTGGTACGCCAGCCCCCCTTTTCTGGCGCTCACCCACTGGCAACAGTCTCTGTAGGCCAGGGGCCTAAGGTAGTCCCGGGGCCTAAGGTAGTCCCAGCCCAGTCCGGGTAAATTTCTAGGACTTCCCCTCTTCTTTGGCCCCTCCCCACGGGCAAGCAGGTGCAGGCCTCACTATAGGCCTGAGGGCTGTCTCCCCAATCTCACTGGGGAGGGCAGCTAGCCCGTTTGGGCTGGTGGCCCAGTAGGGGTACCTGTTCTTCCCATAGACTGGGGACCAGGATCAGGGTCTCCTCTGCTCTGTTTCCCCAACAGTAGAAAACTTCTGGCTCTAACTCACTCTCTAATAGCTCCTTCCTCTTCTCCTCCCTGTCTTTAGTGCAGGGCAGGGTTTAAGTACACCTGGTGTGGTTCTTAATTGGTTCCAGGTGCTCCTGATTGGCCAGTGTGGGTTTAAGCACACCTGGGTTGGTTCTTAATTGGTTCCAGGTGCCCCTGATTGCCCAGCTGTAACCTCTCTCCTGCCTGTAGGGCGGACGGGCTTTTCGAGCTCTCCGGTCTGGCCTTGGCTTTTTTTTCCCCTTTTTTCCTTTCTTTCGCCTTTCACAGCTGCTTTTTTGGGGGACCCTGCTGCTACCACCGCTTCAGGACTCTGCCGGGAGGGAGGGGGTGAGTGTGTGTCCCTTCCACCTTCTCCACATCCACCCCCATCGCCCAGCCGCTATCTCCACCCTCCCCCGCGGCTGCTTCTCCCAAGGCCAGCACCGGCAGCCGAAAGGCTCCTTCCCCCTCCCTTGGCAGGCTGCCTCTTCTCCCTCTTTTGCTGCCGTGAGCCCCCCTTCCCCTGTTGCTGCCGCCCTTGCTCTGCCCCCTGTACTTGGGGGCACCCCTGCCCCTTCTTTCCCCCTTCCTGCCGCTGCCCCCTTCCCGGGGCCCTGACCCTTCCCTCCTTCTCCCCCACTGCTGCAGCTCCCCCCCCACTTTGACCCCTGTGCTCCGGCAGCACCCATGGCCCTCCCCCCTTTAATTGACCCCCCCTGATTTCGTTAACCCCCCCCTTCACACACTGCACCTCCCCTCCCGAGTTCATTTAACTCCGCCCCTCCCCCAGTGCAGCCGGAGGAGACGCCGAGGTTCCATCTTGGGCTGGTGAGTGCACAGCCCCTGCGCCCCCGCCTCGCTTGACCCCCTGTCTCTCCCCTCTGCTGGTGCCCTCCTCCCCTGCTTCCAGCCTAGCGAGGAGGAGCAGTTACTCCCCCCCTTCTTCTTCCCCTTCCTACCCCCCTTTCCACTCCCCTCCCCCTTACTCTCCCTCCCTTTCCTTTACCACCCCCCCCGGACAAACCGTTCCCACCCCTTCCCAAGATGGCGGGTGTGCCTGGGACCGGGACCCCCTTCGTGGATGCCCCCACCCCAATTTAGAGGCTGCACACACCGCCGACCCGGCTGTTCTGGCTGAGGCTCCCATCCCCAAGCCCGACCCTGACCCCCTTCCCACTCCCTCCCCCAACCCCACCCCTACCCCAAATCCCAACCCCTTCCCCGCTCTCAACCCCTCCCCGGCCCTCACCGCTCCTGTCCCCGTACCTTCTTCCCCTCACCCCGCTGCCTGTACATCCGCCGCCCCTGGGGTTATCTCTTTCCCCCTGAAGAGCTCCCTGGAGGCGGCCTTTGTCTTCAGCACTCCCAGCCCACTTGGGGCTGCTGTCTTCCCTCCACCGCCATCCCCCCCAGCCCCTGTCCCAAAGGGCCGTAGGGCCGCCACGGGGACTGAACCGGAGGACGTCCCCCCCGAGGCACTGTGTGAGGAGCTGCGCATCTTTCTCCAGGACACGCGTGGTGCCCGGAACCGGGTGCAGCTCGCTCTGCAGTGCTGGGGAGACTTCCACCGCGTCCTCCGGACCGTGAGGGCCACTATAAAGGAGGGAAGAGGGACCAGGCGGCAGAGCGCGGCAGCCTACCAGCAGGCCCGCAGCTTCCGCGACGCCCTGTTAGTCTATGGGCATCCTGGGAAGTGGCCTGGGGCTGCTGCGGAGCCCGACGAGGACCGCTAGCACTCCCCCCCAGCCCTCCTCGTAATGCCTCTTTCCATCTGCACGTTGAACACGAGGGGCTGCAGGACGGGTCTCCTCAGGAACCAGGTGCTCTCCTTCCTTCAGGAGGGGGGGTACTCTGTAGCGTTCCTGCAGGAGACCCACATGGACCCAGCCACCGAAGCCAGCTGGCGGCTGGAGTGGGGAGACGGGGTGCACCTTAGTCATCTATCCGCCCGCGCGGGCGGAGTGGCCACCCTATTCTCCCCTGCCCTGCAGCCCGAGGTGCTGGGGATTGCTGAGGTCGTGCCAGGCCGCCCGCTGCACCTCTGGGTCCATGTGGAGAGGCTGGCGTTGAGTCTTGACATCGTCTACGCCCCGAACGCGGGCCCGGAGCGGGTGCAGTTCTTTCAACAGGCGGCTGATTTCCTCGGCACACTGGATCCGCAAGAGTGCCTGGTCCTGGGCGGGGACTTTAACACCACCCTCGAGGAGCGAGACTGCACGGGGACCGAGCAGTGCCCAGCCGCCGCGGACGTCCTCAGGGAGATTATTGACCATCACTCCCTGGTGGACATCTGGCGCGACCACCACCCGGACGATGACGTTACCTTTACTTTTGTCTGGGTGGGGGAAGATCGGTTGTGCCACTCCCGGTTGGACCGTATCTACATCTCCCGGCACCACCTTGCGCGGGCCCACTCCTCCAGCGTCCGGCCGGCCCTGTTCTCGGATCACCATATAGTGACTGTGACGGCCTCTCTCACTGCGGAGAGGCTGGGACCGGCCTACTGGCATTTTAACAACAGCCTGCTGGAGGACGTGGGCTTCGTGGCGTCCTTCTGGGAGTTCTGGCTGGCCTGGCGGGGGCAGAGGGGCGCCTTTCCCTCGGCGCAGCGATGGTGGGATGTGGGGAAGGTGCGCGCCCGGCTCTTCTGCCGTGACTACACTTGGGGAGCCAGCCGGCGGCGGGATGTGGGGATAGAGCAGCTGAAGCGGGAGGTTTTGGAGCTGGAGAGGTGACTGGCCACCAGCCCCGATGATCCGTCCCTCTGAGGAGCGTGCCGGGAGAAGCGGGAGGAGCTTAGGGCCCTCAAAGACCTTCAAGCCCGAGGTGCCTTTGTCCGGTCCCGCATCCATCTCCTTCTGGAGATGGATCGCGGCTCCCACTTCTTCTACACCCTCGAGAAAAGGAGGGGGGCCCGAAAGCATGTCATCTGCCTTTTGGCTGCCAACGGCACCCCACTCACGGACCCGGAGGAGATGCGTGGAAGGGCCAGGGCCTTCTATGCAGACCTTTTCTCCCCGGAGCTGACCGACATCGTCGCCTGTAGGGTGCTCTGGAACGAACTCCCCGCGGTCAGCACGGGCGACCGGGACCAGCTGGAGAAACCTCTCACTCTGGCCGAGTTCTCGGAAGCCCTCCGCCTCATGCCTACCAATAAATCCCCGGGAATGGACGGGCTGACCGCAGAGTTCTACCGCGTGTTTTGGGATGTCCTCGGCCCGGACCTTGTCACCGTCTGGGCGGAGTCTGAGGTTAGCGGAGTGCTCCCCCTGTCGTACAGGCGGGCAGTGCTCACCCTACTGCCAAAGAAGGGGGACCTCCGCGACCTCTGGAACTGGCGTCCCCTCTCGCTCCTTGGCACGGACTACAAAATAGTGGCTAGGGCCGCCTCGCTGCGGCTGAAGTCCGTGCTGCAGGGTGTGGTCCACCCTGACCAGACCTACACTATTCCGGGCCGCACCATCTTCAATAATCTGTATCTGGTCTGGGACCTCTTGGAACTAGGGCGTAGGGATGGTCTGTCGTTCGCCCTCCTGTCTCTGGACCAGGAGATGGCGTTCGACAGGATGGACCACGGGTATTTCCTGGGCACCCTGCGGGCGTTCAGCTTTGGTCCCCGTTTTGTGGGATTTCTCCAGGTGCTGTATGCCTCCGCAGAATGCTTGGTCAAGCTCAACTGGACCCTGACCGAACCGGTCAGCTTCGGGCACGGAGTACGCCAGGGCTGTCTGCTGTCCGGCCAGCTGTACGCTCTGGCCATTGAGCCCTTTCTCTGTCTCCTCCACTGGAGGTTGACAGGCTTGGTGCTCCATGAGCCAGAGCTGAAGCTGGTGCTGTCGGCGTACGCTGATGACGTGCTCCTCGTGGTCCAGGACCCCGGCGACCTGGTGCGTCTGGAGGACTGCCTGGCTATTTACTCGGCAGCCTCCTCCGCCTGGGTCAACTGGGCCAAGAGCTCTGCCCTGATGGTAGGGGCCGGGTGGCAGGCGAGCTCCCTCCCACCCGCGCCTCAAGCCATCCGGTGGAGCGCAGGCCCGCTGCTCTATCTGGGCATCGACTTCTCCGCCACCCATCCCTCCCCGGCAGAGAACTGGCAGGATTTGGAGGGCAGGGTGTCTGAGCGGCTGCGGAGATGGACAGGATTGCTCCGGTGCCTCTCCCTCTGGGGGAGGGCACTAGTGATCAATCAGCTGGTCCTGTCCATGCTCTCGCACCGGCTTAACACTCTGGTCCCGACCCTGAGTTTCCTGGTCCACCTCCAGAAGACAATTCTGGAGTTCTTTTGGCCGGGACTGCACTGGGTCTCTGCAGGGAATCTGAGTCTTCCCCTGGAGGAGGGAGGGCAGGGCCTGTGCTGCATCCGCAGCCAGGTCCACACCTTCCGCCTCCAGGCCCTGCAGAGACTCCTCTATGGTGCAGGTAGTCCGGCGTGGAGCCACTTGGCGCACGTCTTCCTCCGCCACTTCCGAGGGCTCCGATACGACCGGCACCTCCTTTTTCTCCACCCGAGAAGTCTTCCGTGAGACCTCTCCGAGCTGCCGGTCTTCTACCAGGACCTCCTCCGGACCTGGAGGCTCGTCTCGGCCTCCAGGCCCCTTGCGGTCACTGAGGGGGAGGATCTCCTCGCGGAGCCCCTGCTACACAATCCACAGCTACGTGTGCAGGTGGTGGAGACCCCCTCGGTGCGATGGCGGTTGGTCCTGGCAAGAGTCACCAGGGTCGGAGACCTCCTGGACTATGTCCGGGGGGCCTGGGTGGACCCCTATGTGCTGGCTTAGCGTATGGGGCTCTCCACCCCTCGAACCCCCCAACACATACTCCAGAAGGTGAGGGCAGTCTTACCCCCTACTGCTTTGATCTACCTTGAGTGGGTCTTGCAGGAGGGTACTCCCCGCCCCCCCCTCAGCCCCGGCCCTCCAGTGCTTACCATCGGGCCTCGGCCCCGCGAACCCCCTTGGCCCCCCCATCCTCACGCCCCAAGCCGGCTGCTCGATCTGCAGCCAGTCCTTTTCCAGACCGCGCCTTGGAAACATCTGTACGCGCTCGTGCTCCACACCCTTCACTTCCTCTCCCTTGCGTTCCCCCTGGACACCAAGTGGCAGGACCTCTTAACACTCTTGGAGGGCAAGGACCCCCGGTGGACCAGTCTGTATTCCACCTTGACCCCACGGCCCGCCGGGGACATCAGTTAGCAGCTCCTTCACGGAGCCGTGAGCACGGGCGTGTACTTGGCGCAGTTCACATCCCACCCTGACACCTGCCCCTTCTGCGGCATGAGGGAGACCCTGGAGCACGTTTATCTGGAGTGCACCAAGTTGCAGCCCCTCTTCCGGCTCCTCCAGAACCTCTTGTTGAAGTTCTGGCTGCACTTCTCCCCGCACCTGTTCATCCATGCACACCCCATCCGTGGCCCCAAGAAGTCGTGGGACCTCCTCGTCAACCTTCTCCTAGCCTTGGCCAAATTAACCATCTACAAGTCCAGGGAGAGGAGGTTGTCAGGGGAGGCTCCCTGCAGCTGTGGGGCCTATTTCCGTTCCCTTGCTAATTCATGCCTCCGGCGGAGTTCCTCTGGGCAGTGTCCGCTGGCTCCCTGGACACCTTGGAGGAGCAGTGGGCGCTGTCCGGGGTTCTCTGCTCGGTGTCCCCTTCTGCTCTCCTACGTTTGACCCTGTGACCTTCACGCCCTTTCCTGTTTTATTCATCTGTTGTCCCCCGTAATTTGTTGGACCTGGGTTCAGTGGTTCCTCCCCTAGGCTGGGAAAGGAACCTTTAGTGGTGGGTGGGCTTGCGCCCACCCACGTCCCCCGGTTTCAAATAGTGGGAAAAGGGCTTTGATCATTCTAGGGCTTACATATCGGCCCTGAAGTACCCTGCCGTAGCCCTCTGGCTTGGCTTTACCACACTTGTTGTGCATTGCAAATGGCTTCCTATGGGCAACTCTTTGTATGGAGCTCATAATAGGATGGGAAATCAAACTTCAAAAGTCTGAACTGCAGTTTTCAAAAATGTAAACCAACTTCACCTAATTCTGCCATCCGTCACACAAATACACTGATGAGCCAAAACATCTGCCTATGTTATGGTTAAATATATTAGTTTTGGCAGTTTTATATATATTATAAAGTAGTCTGTCAACCAAATTTGTAATTAGATCATCTTTGGCAGTTAATAGAGTACTGCTATAAATTACATAAATCAGGATACTTTCTGCCAGTAATACAAATAAACCAAAAACATTTTTCATACACTGTATGTGCTTATCTTGACTTTATCACTCTGATTATAATCAAATTTAACCCAAATTAAATCAGGAGTAAATCCACTGAATTCAGTAATTAATATCAGAATCAGACTCTGTAAGGGTGGGTGGGTATGGACACATATTGCCAGTATTGTCTGGTATGAAATGTACTTTAACAGAATGATAGTCTTCCCTCTTGGAAAACCAAATTTATCTAAATAATAACGGCTTTAAAAGGGTTTTAAATAGGGAAAGCATTTTTGTTTGTTTAATTTTGACTGTATCTATGTTTCTTTTCTTTGTCTGAAAAAACCCCCTAAATATAGTCATTCAGCTTGTTAAATAAATTGTCCTTTCACATTGTTGGACCAGAAACATAACATGTGACTTATCAAAACTAACCAATGAAGCCTTAATTTTTAATATGATCAAAATTTAAATCTTTATTAAAATCTATAATAAATAGAATATAATACAATTATTAGGCATTTTGAATAATGTATACATTTGTTACAAGCTGCGGATGGACAGTTTGAAAATAGAAAAAGAAGGAAATGTCATGAAATAAATGATTCATTATGAAATATTTATCCAGCTGTACCTGTGAAGCACCTTAGTAATGGGGCATCTCCACAGTGAGTTGTAATTAGCTAATCCATTTAATTTCTACCCTTTCACAATTTGTTGGTTTTTACTATGGGAAATCTTCACACTTAAATTTAATAACAAACCAATTCTGTATCACAGGTGACTAAGTATTGGAACCATCAGTGATATTGTGCATAAATGGCCATTCATTTATTATGCTTTAGGAGAAAAATAATGTTTTCAGTATTATGCAGATGAGAAAGATTGGAGCAGATTCTACTCTCAGTTACATCAGTGTAAATCTGGAGTAAATCCATTTCAAATGACTAATTCCAGATTTACCCCAGAAAGGGAAATCCTCTTACAGAAGATAGTGCAAATTAATTTCCATCCTTGACAACTAAATTTTATTTTTTTACCAAACTTATAATAATTTTCTAATAGCCTTACAAAAACTTAGGGAAAGTTAGGAAACTCAACATCACTTTAGAACCAAAAAGAAAAAAGAGGAGGAGGAATGGTTTTGTGAAACACACATTCCATGGGTCAACTAACTACTACCATAATACTTCTTTACATGCAGGACTGTTTGTACCCCTGATAAGATGGCTAATGTATGGAGATGATCTGCTTATATGTTGTTCCTGCTAAAAAGAGCCTGGTATATTGTTATATGCTTCTCAATTGCCTTTTGGTATTTTTTTTTTCATCTTGAAACTATTCTAAAATGAGTTCTATAATTGGATTTCTGTTGGTGTCTTTCCTCTCCTCCCTTATTCTAAAATCATTAACCTTAGACACCTAAACTGACTCTCATATAAAGTAGCTATGGAAAGCCATCTACTAGAAGTTATATATACTATCTAGTAAAAATTTGATGTTTCCTTACTTCTCTTTTCAGAGATCCATAGTGTGGCTTTGAGAGTAGAACCAAGCAGCAAGTAAGGTCATCAAAAAACACTGGATAAACTACCACTACGGTAAAGTGTATTGCATGGAACTGTGTGAAGCAATTGAATGTCTCCAAAAATGCATTAGCATTCATGAGTCATGTAGGACAACAGCAATAGCATCTTGCAACATTTTGATTATGGAAAACAGACAACTATGCATCACTAAATGAAATAAATGTATACTATGAATGATAATTGCTTATCAAGGAAGCATTTATTCTTATCCTTGTTCTTTGGTAACACTTCACTTTCTGATCAATATTTTTCTTCATGTTGTACTTGCATCAAGCTTTTTTTATAAACTGGGGTTTTGCAACACGTTTTCCTTGTTCAAACAGATTATAAATCAATCCTGAATCATCTAAAAGCTATCGTCACATCAAAGTCCGACTTACTCACAAAAATTCAAAATCTCACCTCCCAGTTTCTGAAATCATACTAATATTTTCTTGTTAGAGCAAAACCATACACTTTTACAGATTCTTCAAGCATTTCTTCCTTTCTAGGTTTCTTTTGACCAAGATTTCCTTTTGACAGTCTTTGTCACAATTCCCAATTTAAAGACTTAGAGAAAAAAATAACTAAAATAGTGCAAAAGTGTAACTTTGCCACTGAGTAAATGACATTTACAGCACACATTGTTGGCGCTCTACAAACAATAAACATTAACAGGAACATACAATTGCTTTTTAATATAATGACTTAACACAGTTGATCTTAGAAAGGCAGTTATCCCAAAGTAGACGTATTGAGTGTAGGCGTGTACTAGTTTACTGTCTCCACAGAGCAATTAGTAAAGCGATCACATTTTCCTCAAGTCACCATTTCCCAAAAATGTGATGTGCCTTTCACTGGGAAGCTCATAATCTCACAATGTAGTCAATTGTAAATTAATAGAATTGGGTGCATATCCAACAATATCTTCTGTGAGTATTAGCATACATTTTTAAACATTCAGTGCAACAGTCTTCCTGCCCCTTTTTGAAGGAATATGTTCAGGAATAGGGAATTTTAAGCAACTATTAAATATTGTGCAAGGAAAGTGAATACTGAATTCATCAGTTTGTGTTTGCAATGGAAACTCCCTTCTAAGAGTTATACTTATCAGATCAGGGAAGAGAAATATGCCACTTGACCTATGTGCATCAAATTCTGAGTACTGAACTGAGTGCAAATGATCTACAGCCCCAAGAATTATTCACCAGAATTATTCAGTGCATTTCAAATAGCACATATATTTGAGAAAATAAGAAGCTAATTGTAGACAACTCAAAACCAAAAATATGGTGAAAATCATATATGTTCTGAATAGTTTACTCAGCCATGAAAATTAATCAATGGCCCTTTGTTCCACAGCAACTTTAAATATTATTGACATATATGAATGCAGAAAAGAAAACACATGGTATATCCTGCATGTCTGATCTGAGCTACTCATTGTTAATGGACTGTTTTGATACTGAAAATGTCTGTCCAAAAACAACAAAGAGAAGTGATCTGAAGATTATAATTCAGAAGTTTGACGATGGCTGACTGTCTTTGTGATAAACAAAATTAAACTATTCTTCAGCTACTGTATAAGCCAAGAAGTATGCCTATAAATATAGATGCACTGGGATATCATGCAAGACAAGGCAGTCTTAAGAGACAAATCACCAAGGTGCTTTGACTTTGTGAATATTGAAAGATTTTGGATTCCTTGTAGATGCACAGACAGTCTGTTTTCTTCCATCAATGAAGTAAGATATCTTAGTAAACTAGCTTTAAACGAATTCCTTGATCAACTGTTCAAGAAAGAATCTACATTGGATGATGTCATCCTAAATGATTTCTCATTTGTCTTTTGCCATGAATTAAAAGTGATTAACAAACAATGACCACATATTATTTTATTCTCAGTGAGCAAGGAGAAATTACATAAAAATTGCAAGATATTTGATCTCTGACTGTTAAATAAACTCAACTGAATATTCATCCATGGTGTGACAAGAAGAAAAAATTAGCTTTTTAGACATTTATAGTGTGTGATTACAGGTGAGACACTTATATCTCCTACATTTTTTTATAGTCAGTCTAGCTACTCTTTGTAATAGATCTGGTTGAAATTCTAAGGGTTATATTCACACATTAGGATGAGAAAAAATAAACTCTCTCACCTTATTCTGTTCACCATTACTCCAGTGGAATTTACAATAAAGTCAGTTTCTTCAGGTTTACATGATTTTAAGTAAGAGCACAATTTGGTCTTATAATATATTAACACAGAGAAAGTTAATAGCCAAATTCTGGTCTCACTTATACTCGTGTAAACCTAGAGGAACTACATTCTTTTGAGTTGTCAACACCTTATAACTTTGCTGTACCTCAGTAACTCTTTAATTTTACAGAATCCTTAAGCTAAACATTTTGCTTAGCGATATATTTAATAACACATGTTCCCACTGTGAATGCCCACATTCATTAATTCATCATTCACTTTCATTGACTGGCCTTTGTTTTCCTGGAATTAAATAGTATTGGAAGGATTCATATGATAATTGTCTGTTGAAAATCAGGTTTCTAATGAGTGACACTACTTTGGCAATAGGGGACTATTATCTACATGCTACTCCCAGAAATGGAAGAAAAATACATAGGGATAAACATTGGTTTATACAGTATCACAATTATCTCCCTCCTTTCTTCACTAATTTATTTTAAATCAAAATGAAATAGAAATGAATGAATACATGGTATAAAGGAGATGAAAAACAGAGCAATCAGGAGATGACAAGGTATTGTACATATTTCAGTGTCCAGTGAGGGATCACTGTGACCTGTCTTGAGATGAAGAAAGGAAGAGTGCCTCTCAAAAGATGTTGAATTTGATTGATTGATTGATTGTTATAGTGAAAGTGATGATATAGTTACCTTTACAGATAGAAATCAGCAAAACCCCAGATGAAAGCGTTGATTACAAGTTTTGGGGAAGTGACTAGTTAATAGAACAAAGAAAATCAGTTTAGAAGGTCACAAGTAGCTTTTTAGCTAATGATGACTAAAACAGTCAATTACCTCTAAGGTATATATAAAAGATATAAGAAGCAAATGTTTTTACATATATAATTTTTAATGAGCTGAGTATGGATAAATTATTTAGTAAGCTAAATTACTGACAATCTTTAACTCATGATTTACTCTCCATTTACTTTATTGTAACAATACTGAAAGACCACAACAGCTTGGCCCTATGGTGATGGCACTGGAGTATGTGTTATTCAGAGATTATCTGTTCTGCTCTCTATAGACATTATTTAGTATTACTTTTCTGAGACAACCATCAACACTATATTTGAGAAAATGCAAATAAATATTAATAATGCCTCTAAAAGTAAATATTGACCCAATCCAGTAACATTAAAGTTAATGGGAGTTTAATTGTCTTCAGAGGGAGCAGGATTGGGTTTATCTGAGGAATAGTGACTTGACTCCACTGGAAACAGCTTTTTTATATTTTTTTAATTGTTAGGGTGTTAGCTGTGTTAAAAAATTAGGCTCAGCAGCTAGTGACCAGTAGTTTTTAGTTATTTTGTAAGGTTACAAATAAGATATTTTAATAATGAGTTCAAGCAATTTTAGTATAGCCGCAGATGAAAGTATTCAAGTTTGTGTTGAGAACTTTATATGGAAATGATCTCGGTTAATATCTTGCAATATTAGTTTGCCATTAAACATGTTTATTGTTCCTTGAGTATTACTGAGCCAGCCAATGGGTAAGTAAGCTGATAGAAAGATATTTATATTGGTAAAACAGGGTATTTCATGATGTAAATATAGCAGTTGCTAAATCAATGAATTTAAATTAGTACAGAAACTATGTGTAGAGCTTCCCTAACTCAACAGGAGACCCTGAAATGTGATTTATTTTTACTGCATGGTGCTTAGACGATGGCTTGATGTTTATTTTCTTCCTTTTACTTATCCCATCCTTCTTACGTCTCCACTAGCATGACTATGTCTAGCACTGTCTCTAGAAAAAGTAGATG
Source organism: Mesoclemmys tuberculata (assembly GCA_007922155.1). Classification (NCBI taxonomy): domain Eukaryota; kingdom Metazoa; phylum Chordata; order Testudines; family Chelidae; genus Mesoclemmys; species Mesoclemmys tuberculata. The sequence continues at coordinate 81,225,227 of ML675604.1, read as the reverse complement.
AAATTTCTGATTTTGGTGATTAAACAGGAAGTTCCCTTTCGTCTTGCCTGTGCTGGGCATTATATAAGACACATATTTTATAATCGGATGAATTTGACATTGCTTTGAATTAAGTGGAATGTAAGCAGAAGCAGAATTATTGAAGCTAGCCAATTTGATTGTTGAAGGTTCTCTCTGCTTTTGGCTAGTGCCCTGACTCATCAGAAAGAGAGCACAAAGCATTTACTTGTGACTCTTTTTCTATGTGTTAGCAACTGTATCAATCAACGGGACTAATAGATGATTTAAAAAAAAGTTTGGGCTGCAGTAATGAGGAAAGGGATGTGTCAGATACTAAGGCAATAAAAGTGAAAGAAAGGATAGAAAACCTGTCACATCCATTTACATGATCTGTTAGATAAGTGAGAAGAGAAAACCTGAGATATAACAGTAGTTAAACAGTGATTGCCCCCCTACTATTTTCTTTTCATAATTTTTCAAAAAACAAATGCTATAGATTTTTAACAGCAAAAGCAGCCAAAACCCAGAATTTTTTCCCCTTCCTCTCTGAGTCTGATCTGTCGCTCCAGTTCAACTGTTGAGAGGGACAACACATTCCTAAGTAAGTTTAATTTTCACTGTCTAAAGTGCATCCAGTGTGTTTTTCCCTTATGGGAAAAAAATCAACGTACAAAGCACTGGTGAGCACAATGACTTTAAATTCAGTTACATATGAAGTTCACTGATGAGGGTGAATGGCCAAACTGGAATATAACCCACTTTGTTTCTAATTCAACCTAGCTATTGAGTTCATCAGAGCTTTGCAAATACCCTCTTTGAATTTTAAATTTCACTTATTGGGTTGAGCCAATACCTGCTGGGATCGGTATTAGCAGCATCTCACTGGGAGTCTCATTCTGGTGTCCCCAGCTGTTCACACACTGATCTTCTCTGTGAGTGTAGCACAGTGGAGGCACTTTCCATGGCTAGCAGGTAGGCAGGAAGCTAGCTGATAGTCTCAGTTCATATGAAAATCTGGCTTTTCTATTTCCATGTTTTGTAGAGCGCTAAACCTTATATTCCAGGAACAGAGGAATTGGGAAGCATGTGATCCTCTGTACAAAAAAGGGTTGGAGGAAACTAAACATCAGCAGAAAGGAGATGTGACTGTGCCCCTGCAGATGAGCAAGAAAAAAGAGATAAAACAGGCTAACCATGAACCAGCAGTGCGTTGGCAATGGGGAAAAGAAAGGAAATTATATTGTTATCACAAGCTTTACATTATCTGGGACCAAAATTGCCTGGGAACATCAGAGCAATGTTTATTTATTATTATTTATATACAGAATTCTCCATTGTCCAGCTACACCGAAAGAAGGACAGGAGACATTTGGTATGGTTTTAATCAGGCTGCAATTTTATTATTAGATGTCTGGGACTACCCGGTAGATAAAAGCATACAGTGGAGGTAACCTCAAGTTCTTTCAATAATTACCTGGCGGGCTTCCACCAGTTCGCCCTTTTTTTCCATTCAGGTGCTCCAGCCAATCCACTGCTGGGATCTTACCATCCACCCCCTCTCGTAGGAGAGATGGGTGGGCTGTAAGAAAGGGGGATTAGCTCCCTACGTACCATACATAGGAGCCCCCAACCCCCCCCCTTTGAGTTCCTTTAACAAACACATCCTTTTAAAGTCCTTTTCCAAGCCATTTATCTGGTCATTGTATACCTTCCCTATGGAGTATCTGCACTGGACATCCGCCCCACACTTACATAATGATTTGTGACATACAGCCTACCTCACTCCATGCCACACATGAACAAAGGCCTGAACCTGCTGTGGAGAAGGCCAAAAAACCCCAACTGCACCTTAGTCAGTCTGGTGGTGAGGGAAAAATTATTTCCCAACAACCCCTAAAAAAGGGATGGCTAGTGCAATGCCCACATCAGGTCTTGACCAAACCTAGTATTTCACCACCTAAAGGAGAGGGAAGGTTTGTGCTGCCCAGCCTGCTCCATGTAAAAGGGGGCTTCAGACACAGGGCTGCCCCTTTTAAACTCTTCTACCCATCCGGTTCCTAGGGGATGAGTTAGTGTCACATGCTGGCCCCTTGTCCCTTTTTACATCAGTTTTACTTCTCTTGTCTCTCCTCTCTCCAGACATAAAGCACTGCTCCTTCATTTGGCCAGCCAGCCAAAGCTCGCCCACATAAAGGTGTGGTTTGTCAATGTTATAAAATCATCTTAGGGCAGCTTCCAGTAAAGAATTTGGGTAAAAATTTCCCTAAAATTTTCTGGTATAATTTAAGTAAATCAAGCGCTCTGGAAGACAGCAATTCCCAAACTGTGCATGTGACAAAAGGGGGAAAGAAAATAGAATAGCTGAGACATTTTGCTGTCCAGTACTGGGGCATTTCTGTTTTCTGTAAGCATTACATTGATTGCACTGACATCTTTGTCCAATTTCATGCTTCACTGTCCTGCCTAAAAGAAGCCCAGTTCCAAATTCATTGTCCCATACAAAATAACAATTTACCTTTCCCAACATGACAAATGACCATTAGCATTTGCTGTGAGCACAGGCAGTAAAGATACTGGCTGGTGTGTATTTGTGGAGTAACACACACCAATTAGTCATCTCCTAAAGTGGGTTGTGTGTACTTGCGAAACGTGCATATATTATGAAAGTCAATCCCAGTTCTCTTAGGCCATTGGTGTGCCATGACCACTGTCTATCATGCTGACCAATGTTGTTTTACTGTTTCCTTGTACTTGTCAATCTGTCTGTATCCATATGTTGTCTCCTGTCTTATACTTAAATTCAGGGCCCAAGAATAATTTTTTGGGCCCAGTATAAACTTTTAACACAGAGCCCTCCCCATAACGGGGGTTGCAGCCTGGGCCAGCCCCCCCCTAGGGCCTCCAGGATCCAGTAAAGTGAACCTCTCCCCCCATCCACGTGGGGATCCTGCTTACATTACAAGCTCTGTGGGAGCAGGATTTATCATTTTGTTCTGTGTTTGCACACCACTTAGCACAGTGAGGTTATAGTCCATGACCATGGCTCCTAAGGGCTCCAAGTATGCAAATTATTATTATAATTATTATTAATAATAATTAATAGCAATGACAGTGACAACTGTTTAAAATGAAATCTGGCTCAAGTTCAGATATACCAACAAGGAACAGGATCCTGTGAAACATAAGGAAAAATAAGGAAAATGTGAGGATTCCAGTTGCTTGGGAATATCTCTTACATCATATAGATTAGAGCTAGTCAGGGATTTTTTTTTACTACAATTTTTTTATTTTTTGTTCAGATGAAGGCAATTTATTGAAACTGAAACTCTTAGTGGAAATAGATTAGTTTCAATAAAACTTTATTCCAGAATATTTTCTCAGTTTTAGGATTGAATTTCTGGTCAAAACTACAGAGAAGAGACACCCTAGTATATCCTGGCTATACAGTCAGTCTTTCTCTCTCTGGTCTCATGAATATTTATTTATTCAAAGTGGAACTACTGGACCAGGAGCAGTTAAGACTGCTGTTTTATACCCTTGTGGATTGGACATTCACCTGGGATGAAGTCCCTGCTCTGAATCAGACAGAGCAAGGACTGGAACATGTGTTTCCAACATAGTAGGTGAGTACCCTTACCACTAAATGCTCTCATACGTATATAATTTTTAAAGAGGGATTTTTCATTCCAATGGAAACAAATGTCAAAATCTCAAAAAAATGTATGAGAAACAAAATTTTTATTTTCCAATCAACACTAGTGCAGTTGTAACTCATTACAGAACTCAAGTAGGATTACAATTCATGTCCAACAAAACCATCAGTGATGACAGCAGTTCTACACAGTGACTCCCATTGATCACCACGTACAACATCAAAGGAGTGGTGAGAAGAAAACAGTTATGCCACTGACATGCAAAGAAATTTCTATTATCTTTATTAATCTGATCCATGCTCTGATACATGCAGTAGGTGAAATACAGCCTGATCCAAACCCCATTGGAGTCAATGTGAGTCTTTTTATTGACTTCAATACTCTTTGAGCAGGGCCTGGGTCAGTAAGGGAACACTCCACCTTTAATCTATCATCTTGGGCAAGTGTTTACAAGCACATGGAAGAGACAAAAGAAGTTACATAGAGGGGGGAGCAGAGGAAGGTGCAGTACCAGTCTGGCAAGTTGTCTTGTGTTGATATCAAAACTTTTCTTGCCACTTAGACGTGGTGAGTGGGTGATACAGCAGCCACAAGACCACATCTGTTTCTTCTGCTGCTAGTTCACAAGTAGTCCTCACACAACCTCTTCTGTCACTTCTTAAGGTCTTACCAACCTTGAATGAACTAATACCCAGTAGAGGTACTATCATAAAGACAGAGCAGCTAACTCTGAAAATGTCCAGAAGAGGAAGGATAGATGACCTAAACTATTCTTTCAAGAACAAATTACACTATTCAAGGATAAGAGAAAATAAACTGTTTATTTTTACTTCTTGTGTGTACCCAGCATACACAAGCATTTTTTCACTTTAGTGAATCCAAGAATCCTATCTTGGCACCAGTTCACATGTGCAAATTCCATCAATTTCAGTGAATGGTCACGAAAGCAGTAGAGGCCAATGTAGTCTATTTCAGTCTAAATAGCTTTAGCCGAAGTCAGCTTGTAACTCCAGGGACAGATGAGCCTCCTCACAAATAAGCATGCAGCCATGAGATTGCCTTTTAAATTGCTATTTTTAAGTAAAGGAAATAATGTAAACTGAGGTCTGAGTGAGAGGCAGAGGAAAAAATCTGGGTGAACCACAGCATGGTGAAAAGGTTCCAGATTGTAAGTTTCCATAAACCAAAACATTTGTGGTTCAGGAAACCCAAATATTTCATATCACTTGTCCCCTGTAACAATACACCACAGTAATTATGCAAAATGTTAAAGTACTGCTATGAAAGATTTAGAATATTGGACCATTACTGTATATGGCTGTGGCACTTCCTCTATTAGGACAGAGATCTGGAAATACCTACATATATGGGTAAAGCAGTTTTATTTCCTAATGAGTGTTTGAAGTCTTACCTAGCAAATAGGGAAATGATGATTTGTATGAGGAACTGTGAAGAACTCAATGTGACACTGTTACCCAGAGTTTCTTGACCCAGTAACTTTTAGTCTCTGCGAGTTGGTATGAGGAAATAAACAAAAGGAAATGCAGTACCTCCACCTGCTGTATAGCTAACAGAGGCAAATCAAAACCAAGTGCTTTTAACCGTAAAGCTTTACTTTTTTGGCCTCCAGCAATTCCCATCTGAATTCCTTTGCCAAAGTCTCCACTTATTAGTCTTAAGCATATACAAATAAAATAAATATTAGAGCACCCCAAAACTTAGTAGTTACCCCCACAAGTCTGATGCAGTCTTTGGGATTCAGCCACAGATTTCCGGATGGCTGGTTCTTCCATCTGTGCCTGGAGACCTTTTAATGTGTCCACAAAGTGATCCGTCTGACTCAGACTCACTACTTCCCTCTTACACCCCAAACGCTACAGAGAAATATCAATCAAGAAAATGTTCCATAGCTGACCAAACAAATCAATCACTGGGCAGAAGCAGGAGTTACAGAGACATGTCACTAAAAAAAATATTGTTAAGCAAGCATTCGTAAGTTGTCAGTCTGATAACTAAATTTCCCTATACTGACAATTCTAAACTATATCCAGACTTCCTGTTTTTCACACACATCTGCCCCAGCATATTCAGAGAGAAACGCATAGAGCCAGGCTCACTTCACGTGCTCACTGCCTAAGCTCCCCTCTCTCGGTTTGTCTAGTTATGCTAAGTTCCTGCAAAGGCCTGAAAATAGCTAAAGGGAGCAAGCAGAATAATTGGTAGTCCAACCCAGTAATTGGCAGTGGCTTGGACACCTGGCTTTTGATAAAATGCCCTTGTTCAACACAACATAGGGAACCATGTACTAGGGAAACTAAATTAATTAATATCTGGCCAGTAAAAAGCAGAAAAAAAAGAGAGAGGGAGGCATGTAGGGGAATGAACTACAAATGGCATGGGAATGCATAGGCTGGGTTAATACTGTGAGAACTTGTTTGAATTTTTAAATGAATTTACTTTGATATTCCCTTTTTTGTGTTCACATTTTTGCAAATGCTCACAGAAACAGTGAACTCCATTGTGGTCAGTTTCACCAACTTCAGCCTTTGCCCTCCTCCCCAAAGTGTTACATTGACACAACCATTTACTTAAGGATGGCTGAAATGTTGGCAGAAGAGCAAACATTTTGTTAAAAATATTTGTTATCAAAATTCAAGTAGTTTTAACAGAAATTTTGCCATTTGAATATTTTTAAACTAGCACTTTCTTTGAAACATGGCCAGAAAAAGGCATTAAATGTCAAGTTTTGTTATATTCAGAAATTTCAATGAAAATTTTCATTAGAATTGCAAATTTGGCAGGCGGGAGGAATTCCCAGGTCTTTGTTTACATCACTACAGAATTTGGACCAGAGACTTCCATCAGAGATGTGCCAATTCACACAAGGGCAGAATTCAATGCCCTGTCTAGACGGTCCTATTTTGGTACTCTGGGTCAAATTTGCTCTTCTCACTACACTATGGTGAAGGATCCTTCTTCATCATGGAATAACATATAAAATATATGATTTACATGCAAAATGTATGTGTTTAAAAAAGTATTTCATGATTGTAATTCATATATGAGTCTACATTCCACCAAAGCCTGCCAACAGAGCTGTACACTGCCCACACAGTTTTTTGATTTTTTCTTGATCAATATTACGGAGCCAATACACCAATCTGTTGTGTAAAAGAAAAATGGCATGATATGAAGATATGTTTGAATAAATATTGAGAGATCAAATTCACAGTGGGTCAGATATTGTATAATATTCCACACTCAGCCCTGCCAATGCACTCAGTTCTTCTAACCTATTAGCAAATGTTATTCAGTTTGTGGAGCTCAAATGAATGATGATTGACAGTCATGCTAAACTGCATGTGCCAGAAGGTAGTTCTGTAATCAGATTACAACCATCACATTGAGTTCTACGTTCATTATGAGTTTTGCTGTATTTCATCATTTCAGTGACATAAAACATTCTTTTGTTTCAGCAGTGTACCATAATATTGGTAGGCTAATTTTCAACAGGGAGCTATTTGGTATACTTTTTAAGTATAGGTCATTAGTGTCATTCAGTAACTAGCCGAGTTTAGTGCGCTGTACAAACATTTATAAAAATTCAATCCTGCAAGGCATATAAAGTCAATATTGACTCACAGCTCATTGAACTCATTGGCGTTTGTCCATGGGTCATTGCTAGTAAAGCGATTTACATCTAGCCTGTGACTTTAGACACATTTTTGTATTTAATAGGAGTTTATTGTTACAATTAAATACAAACTTGCATTAAAATTATATAGAGTCTAACTAAAACTGCCACTGGTTAGGAAATTCAGAGTAAAAAGCTAAAATTCCATCCTTAATCCAGCCTCACTCTGTTTATTGCTCCTCAACGGTCTCCCTACTTTGGTGTAATTCACCAGGGACCCCTTTTAAGGCTGCTTTGCCCTAAAGGTTGTCTACATGGCAATTAGACACTCATGGATGGCCTGTGCTAGCTGACTCAGGCTCACAAGACTTGGGCTAAGGAGCTGTTTAACTGCAGTGTAGATATTCCCATTTCACAAGGTTCTAGAGCCCAGGCTCCAGCCTGAGCCCAAATGTCTACATGACAATTAAACAGACCCTTAGCCCAAGCCCCATGAGTCTAAGTCAGCTGGCACAGGCCAGCTGCAGGCTTTTAATTGCAGCATAAATACAGCCTGAGAGACCAGTACAAAGAAGAGTTAGGGCTTGTCTACACTGCCCACCATTTGGACTACAGGGAACTGAATAGCAATGTGCACCAAAGTATTCTGCAGTAGCTCTCCCTTGTGGATGCTGTGGGGATGAACTAAAAAGTCCCTAGTTTGCATTAATGTCATCTTGATGTAAGAGAACTATATTAGCCTGAGAAAGGAACCTTTTACTTTTCACCCTCAGCATCCAAACAGAGGAGATACTGCACAGCAGTTCGGTGCACAATGCTGCTTGCAGTCCTGTAGTCCAAACTGCAATGCAGTGTAGACAAACATTTAATGTATAAGAAATGTGCAGCAATACTTACTTTCCTTCTTGCCACAAAAGGAGGGTTACCAAAAGTGTTTCAGTATAAGAAAGACTATGAATATTAGATTAAATTATTTGGGTCGGATTAGACTTCAAACACATAAAGGAAAGTTAATAGAAAAATCCAGCTGAAAATCTTATCCACAGCTTGAATGAGACTGGAAACTATGTGAGGACTAACATCCTGAGACTAAACCCAGAGAAAATTGAATTAATGCTCATAGGATGTGAGAATCAACCAGAAGTACAGACAGATTTTATGGTTATTTTAATAGTAACATAGCATGATATTTTTATTTTTCATATTCTCCCCTACTTTAAGAATCAATGATGCTTTGCTAACGGGGTGGGAGACAGGTTAGCCTATCTGCTGCCAACTTGTGGTAACAATGCCAGCAATATTAATATCAGCCTAAAATTCTCGTCTTCACTGGCAGTTTGCGTGGTAATTCTTCACCAATGCAACTACACCAATGGTAGTAATGGGGCCAGTTGTAGCATAAGTTAGACAACCTTAGAACTGTCTGATGAGTTGGTAAAAAAAGCACAATCACCTTGCATACAGCACAATTTTCACAATTGCTACCACTGATGGAGAACTAAGTACAGTCACAATTGTTTTCCTTGCTCTTGTTGTTCAAAATTTTGGCTTAAAGTTGCGTGGTTTCTCAACTGCCATTTGAAGCACTCCAAACACATCATGTGTCACTTATAGGTGAACCCATGGTGTGCACAGCTCTGCCCTCTTCTGTTTTCATGTGTGTGTGACTCTGTGAGTGTGAATGTAATACTTAAATGTGTGTGAAACTTCTGTGTGCTTCCTTATCTCTCCCTGTCTCTTCTTCACATGCCTAAATTGCCAAGGTTGGCTGCCATGCTAAAACTTCAAATGATCCAAATTGCTAAACCACAAAACTTCAAGCCAGATGGATATCTGGAACATTTTGGAATTGTTGGTCCCTTAAAATTCTATGGAAACAAAATGCTGAAGACTCAAAAATCATATCAAAGGAATTAGCTTTCAATCCCTACTCTCCAGCTCAGGGTCTTCATGATGGAGTATTAGACGTCTTACCCACGCTGGTATTTTTAGGTGCCACTTTCTGCATTTCTCTCCCTTGGAGGATCGTGGGGAGAAGAATGTCTCCCTAACTCCCTCCATCAGGAGAACATCCAGACTCTTTGTCTCTCTCCTAAGCGGTGTAGTGAAGTGGAGTTTGCCATCCCTTAGGGCCCCCTCAGGTGTGTCTCATCCCTCTCTAAACCTATATATTCCCTGCCCATCTCCAAGTATCATATTTATGCTCCCAATCCCCAAGAAAAAAATCCTTCTCAATTAACCCTGTTTCCCTCCCCCCAAAAAATAATCTCCTGAATTAATTCTGAATCCCTCTACTCCCCAAATTTGCCGTTTATTTGGTAGGAGTTCTGAGAGACAGAGCTCCTTCCCTTTCACCAAATCCTCCACCAGTCCTCAAGGACCCTACCTTTCCGCTGCCTGAATCAGAATGCAATTAAAGGCCTGCAAAACCTAGGAGGCACAGAATTATATATATATAAAAAAATAATCTGGCAAAAAGTAAAAATCTCTCTTTTTCTCACACTCTCTCCTGAGATTTATAGGGGAAAGCATGTCAGTATTTCCACTGTGAAGTCCTCTTTTCAAAGGTTTATTCTTTCAGAGTGAAAATTCCCCCTAGGCTGAGACTTGGCACACAGATTTTCAGTCCAGATGGGAAATTATTTTTAAAAACTAAAATATCATTCATTACAAATGAGCACAGAAAATCTTTTTTGTTTCAAAGAACTTTGTGCTTAAAATCTATAGAACAAAAAGTTCTTTTTCTCCCCAGAACCTCCAGACTCATACGCCTTTAATTCTCATGCCAGGTTGGTGCCCCTGGAGTGTTTTAAAGTTGATTTTAATAATAATGACAAGGTAATGTTGTCATGGTGGCTATTATGCCTGTGAAATTCTTACCAGAATCCAGGATGCAGACTCGAAATTCCCCTAGTCTTGCCTACATATGCAAATGTTACCATTTCTATTCATTAGTATTATTAAGTACTTAGATTGTGGTAGTACCCAGAAGCTGGAAGCACTTTGCAAACAGAGAGGTAGATACATTCCCTGCCTCAAAGTGCATGTGTGATCTATACAAATGCTAGTTTTACCACAATGCATTTGGTTTTAGGTTTGAACACCATGTCATTTTATAAACAAGAACTGACCTGGCCTCTCACGTAGCCACCTCCATGCACATAAATTGCTTCAGGGATTTAAGTGTAGCATTTTCTATTCCCAGTTTCCTACCAGCCTAAGGGCTAGATTGAGCAACCCTCACTCATGTAAGCATTTTCTATCTACTTCTCTGAGACTACCCCTGTCCTTCACTGCTTGCCAGCAGGATAAAAGTTTGGACAAGCTAGCTCATAGTGACAGTAGTTGAGTATTTCTAATATTCCAGGTGTTGTTTTTTTTTTCATGAATTCAGGGGATCCCCAGATCCATTTTATTTCGATCATTCCATTTAAAAAAAAAAAACTAATCTGGATTATTCATACTTCACTATGTAAACTGATATAAATAGAGTTTCAATTGCATTAGGAATACAAAATGAAAGCAAAAGAAGTATATTTATGAATAATAACTACATTAAGTATCTACTTAATGAAATAGAAGAAGAGCTATGAGAATAAATAAAGGATGGGAAACCATGCTTTATAGTAATATGATAAATAGATTGAGTTACTTGAGTCTAAAAAAAAAAAAAGATTAAGGGGTGACTTGATCATAGTCTAGAAGTACTTACTTCCAATATGCGATAATGGACTCTTCAGTCTAGCAGATAAAGGTGTAACAAGAATCTGAAGCTAAACAAATCCAGATTGGAAATAAGGCATACATTTATAACTGTCAGAGTAATTAACCATTGGAACAATTTACAAAAGGCTGTGGTGTATTTTCCATTACTGACTATTTAAATTAAGATTGGATATTATTCTAAAAATATGCTTGGGTTCAAAGAGGAATTCATTTGGAAATGTTCTGTGGCCTGTGTCATGAAGGAGATCAAACTACATCATCACAGTGGTCCTTTCTGGTTTTGGAATCTAAAATTATTACAATCGTATAGATATGTATATCAAGGTTGCATATTAAAATGTATATAGAAAGTGTTTATTGCTCATGCACAATACCTTTTCTCAGCAAAATATATAATGCCTTCTCTACTCTTTTATTTCCTCCCTCAAAACATTTTTATTGAAGTTGCAGTCTCAGGGGTCTGTGCTTAGAAAGCAATTTGGGAAACCAGGACCCATGTGTGTAAATATTTTTCCTTTTCTCTTTTTTTATTTCCATCTTTAATTTTTAAAAACGCTGATACCTGCTTTGAAAGCTCTTATGCATACAGCTAAACATTGTTGGAAAGAAAATTGAAACTACACAATACAGCTTTTAAAAATAATTTTTACCAAATCTGCACAGTTTGCTCTTAAAAATGTACGCAGATGAAACATTGATAGATTATATATATATATATATATATATATATATATGGTTTTTTGTTCTGAAGGCTTCCTAGTTCAAACACATCCAATTTATATTGATCTTGCCTTCGCACCTAGAGAAAACACATATGGGTTATAACATCGTTAAGCATCACAAATAAAATTAGAAAATGAGTATCATTACTTCTGTAGGTTGTAAATTAGATGATTCTCTGCATACAGAAAATTACTCCATGGTTATTGGTTTATACATAATATAAATTATAAATTGGGTGGTTTTGTCATTTTTCAGGTCACAAACTTCATCACCTGGCACTAGATTATATAGTCTTAACTCACACGAGCCTGACTTAAAGAATACATGACATTAATTTGTCTAGTGAATATAACTTGAAATCCCAGAGTTGGCTGTTCTCCAAATTGTAGCAGCATTCAGCACTGCTTTTGTTTCTATAGTATAAGGCTTTTAAGCCTTCTCATTAATATACTCCAGTGCTATAATTTGCCCACTACTGGTCACATGGCCTTATATCTGGTGCGTAGTACATGCTGCCAGACCAACTTGAGGTGTTTTTTTAATGTTTAAAATAATCAAAATTCTTTCAGTTCAAAAACTAAAAAATACAGTATTACAGAAGATATTTTTGCTATGATATCCAGAATTAACTATAAAAATGATTTTTTAAATGAACTTTTGTGGCTTATCTGGACCATTTCTGTATCACTTTTCTTCCCTAGCTCTCCGAGTTCTTTCCAAAGGCAGTAATGTATTATTGTCCCCCTTTTATAGATGGGAAAACTGTGGCATGGAGAAATGAAGTCACTTGCCGAAGGTCAAATAGCAGATCTGTGGCAGTGCTAGAACAGCACTCAGACTTCTTGGGTTCCTAATCCAGTATCTGCCTACTGGATCATTTGGAACAACTGTAAAAAACTATATTAAAAATAGACACCAGGTCTATCTAGTAAATTCTTGTAAATGAGTATCATTAGTCTGTTTAATTGTTATTATATCACATGGAAGATAAGATTAGACTACTCACTCTAGAATAATATAATTGAAATCAGAATTAAAGAGATGTAAGAGGGGAAATTCCCAGGGGCATTTTCGTCAATGTGGCCAGTATTCCACCCACTGATTTCCGTATGAATTTGACTACTATGAATTGTGGACATGAGAAGCTGTGAGGGGCAAGATGGGAGCAAGAGTAGAAAAAAAAACCCTCTATTGAATGTATTATAGGGCACAGTTTTGCATTGTCAGAGCAGGGACAGAGATGATCGAATACCGGGCTAGACTCTGTACTGACATGGACTCTGTATGAAGTCACTACATGAGGTTAGCACTTGGTATAAATCAGCACCAGATTTGGCCCAACAGGTCTTTCCCATCTCTAATTATCTTGTGCATCTCCCTACTAATGCTGTATTGTTCTCTTCAATGTATTCTGGCAGTGCTATGCACAGTCTAGTTTTAAATAACTCAAATAATTGGGCTTCCATCTCCTCCCTTGGGAGATTATTTTACAGTGTAATACATCTCTTGCTGTTCAGAAATGTTTCTTTATAGCCAGCCTAAACTTTTCTTTGCTCAGATTTATCCCATTATTCCTAGTTATAACCCCTGGGCAACTCTAAATAATTCCTTTCTCTCTTTCCCACTTTGGTGTTTATAACTTCAATTACATACCACCCTTAACTCACCATATTATGCCATGATTTCACAGCTCATGTAATATATATACAATAAAATTGCCTGCTGTTCTGATAGTCCTGTGTTAATAATATGTATCTCCAAGGCACAGTACAAATATTAATGGATTATTCCTCACAACACCCTGTGAGCTGGGTAAGTAAATACTATCCTTCTCATTTTACAGATAAGAAAACTGAAATTAAAAATTCGTCTACACGTTGCTTTCGCCAGCTCCAGACTGTTTTAAAATTTAGCCCATACTAGCATGCTGTGCATTAAGGGGCCTACGTAAACCCCACCGGTGGGCACTAAAAATTCTCTAGTGTGTGTTAACAGTACTGCATTAATGCACACTAAAGAACTTTTAGTGCACAGTAGCAGAGCTCACAAAGATCAGTTAGGACACAACATGCTAGGTCAAGCTAAAATTTACACCTTCCTGGTGCAGCTAAGGCACCGTGTAGACAAGTCCAGAGAGAGCCAAATACTGCTTTCAGTTGAACTGGTACAATGTAGTTGCTCCTAATTTAAGATGGTGTAAATGAAGTTCTCAGTCCATTAGACAATTCCCTCTTACTGAGATTATATAGAAACACCTACTGAATGGGAACTGACTTTTTGGAAGAGGGCACGGAAGGATAATGATACATTTTGCTTTACCTCCCACAAATTGATTTCCTTCCGTTCCAAAAAGCACTTATGGTTCCTTATTTCCAAAGGGCTTTGTGTGATTCATGGAGCCCAACTGATGATATATTTTCTGGTTTTCAAGTGTCCTTTTCAAGTACAAATTGGATCATAGAAAGTGTGTCAAAAACAATCCAAATTACCTTTGCTGGCTTCAGATGACTTGGAAACTGAGACAGGTTAATTGAGGAGCCTAGCAGCATGCTTAGTTAGTTAATTAGTTAGTTGTTTTCATTTTAGTTTTTGAAGTAGTTCTGCAGACAAGCACAAGTTCATCAGCTGTTGGACTTCAATTTCCAAAGGAGTTATAATGGTTCATTGTGTCAATAATTTGTAAATTAAAATGTTCCTGTGCCGGCTATGGCATTATAGATCATAACAGTTTCTTTTATTGTGCTATTGATCGGTACGTTAAGGACTCCTCAAGTGGTCCTTGTCAATGCAGACTATTCATTTGTCTACATATTAATGAGTCTCCAAATTATACTTCAGCATGATAGTACTTTGTAAATCAGTTAGACTTCCTGAAAAGAGGAAGTTGTGACCACCAGGAAGATGAGGTATACTGACACAGTGTAGGGAGGGGATCCTTCACAACAGTAGTTAAGGAGAAAGAGGAAATCCTTCAGCTGCATCTGGATCTTGAATTATAAACTGCTGAAAATTTCATCTATTCCCAGATTGACTGGCTACATGTTACCTCAGGACTGCATGCAGAGATAACATTTCTAGACACCATTATTGACTGCTTCTTGGAGCAGCTAAGTCTGTAACCTACAAGAAGAATGGCAATTCTTGATTTTGTCCTAAGTGGAGTACAGGATCTGCTCCAAGAGATGAACTGCTCTATAATAGAGACCACAATGTAATTAATATTTAACATCCTTGTAAGAGGGGGAGGGAACTCAAAGAAACTCACCACAGTAGCATTTAACTTCAAAAAGGGGAACAATACAAGAATGAGGAATCTAGATAAATGGAAATTAAGAACAGTCAGAAGAGTGAAATGCCTGCAAGCTTTGTAGAAACTATTTGAAAACAGCATAATAGAGGCTCAAACAAGATGCATACACTATAAAAAAAAAGAGTAAGAGGACCAAAAAAATGTCATCACGGTTAAATAACAGAGTGAAAGAGGTGGTTAGAGTAAAAAAGGCATCCTTTAAAAAAATGGAAATAAAATCCTACTGAAGAAAATAGAAAGCAGCATAAATTCAAGCAAGTCAAGTACAAAAGTATAATTAGGCAGGCCAAAAAAGAAAGAATTTGAAAAGCAACTTTTTAAAGATGCACAAACTCAACGAACACTAGGTGGTGCAGAAAAGCTAAATGGATTCTGCAGGGGCTGTGAGGGAGATACCCACATGTGAGCCATTCTTTTTAGGTAAGGAATCTGAGGAACTATCCCAGATTGAGATGTCAAAACAAGTGGCTTTAGAGCAAATTGATAAATTAAACAGTAATAAGTCACCAAGACCAGATGGTGTTCACGAGTTTTGAAAAAAACTCAGATATGAAACTGCAGAATTACTTGGTATGTAATCTAGCACTTAAATCAGCCTCTGTATAGCCAGTGAAACACCGATTTTTTAAAAGGCTCCAGAGGCGAGACTGATGATTACAGGCAAATAAACTTAACTGCAGTACCAGGCAAACTGGTTGAAACTGTAGTAACTTATAGAATTATAATACACATAGATGATCATGATATGTTGGGGAAGAATAAACATGGCTTTTGTAAAGAGAAATCATGGCTCACCATTAAAATTCTTCGAGGGAGTCAACAAGCATGTAGACAAGGATGATCCGGTTGATGTAGTATACTTGGACTTTCAGAATGCCTTTGAGACAGTCCAGCACCAAAGGCTCTTAAGCACACTAAGTAGTGATGGATGTGATAAGCTGGAAGGTCCTCTCATGAATCAGTAATGACTTAAAAGATAGGAAACAAAGGGTTGGAATAAATGGTCAGTTTTCACAATGGATAAAGGTAGATAGCAGGATCTCCTACAGATCTGTACTGGAACCTGTGCTGCTCAACATATTCATAAATTATCTGGGAAAGGGGATGAAGAGTGAGGTGGCAAAGTTTACAGTCAATACTAAATCACTCAACATAGTTAACCAACTAACTGACTAATAAAGCTGACTGCAAAAAGTTACAACGGGATCTCACAAAACTGGGTGACCGGGCAACAAAATGGTGGGTGAAATTCAATGTTGATAAGTGCACAGTAATGCACTTTGGAAAACCTAATCCTAACTATGCACACAGAATGAGGGGTCTAAATTAGCTGTTACCACTCAAGAAAGAGATCTTGGAGTCATTGCGGGTAGTTTTCTGAAAACATCGGTTTAATCTACACAGGTAGTCACACAAGCTAACAGAATATGGCTGTGTGAATGCAATGGAGCTCAAGCTGCTGTAAACATTAACCTTATACTTCTCCATATATAACACCCAATTTGTCCATCAAGGGAGAATTAATTAAAAAACATGCTGGGTTTTTTTTTTCAAACCAACCACTTAAAAAAGCCATTTATAAAACAATTAAGTAAACCCTGAAAGAGAATTTTTCATGCTGCAATACTTATACACAGGTACGTAATTGCACACAGGTGAACTTAAAGAGGGCGTAGCTTTTGACATGACATACAGAATGGACTGAAAAATCCACATGATGAAAAACTCCCACCAATGCACTGTTAAAAAAATTGTCTTTGTTTTTAAGAACAATAAGTCTTTTTATTTGATGGGAATAAAGAGGTTTTTTTAAAATCTGGGTAATCATCTTAGGTGAAATTTACTCCATTCTTATATTTCCAGTAATTGGCCTCTATGTGATTAGAATGCAACGGGAAGGATGGAAGTGATTGCCATTACCACCACCCCAAAAGCAAAACAATACAAAACAAAAAAGAGTGAAAGGGCTACCAAGCTCCCCTCCCCACAAGAGTTGCTAATCTAGTCCATGTGCCATAGGTGCCACAGCCCTTCTGCTGTTCAAAGAACCTGATGGCAAGACCAATGAAGTCAGTGAAAAGACTACTTTTGGATTAAAAGCTGCACTTTTTCAGTGTTAGAACCACTGCGTGGCCCCTTTGTGCTCTTCTCTGCCATCTATGCAGAGACTTTTTCACAACAGAGAAGGCATGAGAAGGCACTCCTGTAAGACATTCCACCAATCATCTCTCTCAGGTGGTGCAGAGTCCTTCTGTTGGAGAATCACACCATCGCACCACTAGACAGACCATGCTCCAACAATTAACTTCTTTGGACATCCACTGGAAATAGGTCTTTTTTACACTTTTCTCTCATTTCAAAACACATACCATGATAGACAAGAAATGGTTGAAAAAGAACGTTTCCCCAACCGTGAATTAAAATCAATGGATACATAATGTACATACCTAGAAAATGTTGTAAGAAACATAAATGTGTTAGGAAACCCAAAATATACATTTAACACACTTGTTCAGGAGAAATGTATTCAACGTGTTAAAGCCATAGCAGATAAAGGAACATTCTCCCAACTAGGTAGCTGGCACAGACAATCTGTAACAAAGTTCCAAGCAAGCAAAGCTCAGTTAATAATACCATATTAATGAGCAAAGTGGATCCTTAGTGGAAGCTTCTGGGATTCAGTACAAGAAAATATCTTACTTCTGTATTTAGCCAGAATCACAGGTTTGTCAAGGTTTTCATTTTCCTATAAGAGAATGAGTGAGGGAAAAAAAGATAAAGCATACCTTTTGCTCAGAAAAACCAAGAGAAGTAGCGATATAAACATCAGGGGATATTTATTCTATATAGGGACATATTGCATCCATAATACAGCCTAGGTGAAAAAAATGAGAAAAAGAGGTAAATAAATAAAAACAATATTAACAACTCCTATAAAAAGCACATATGTTATTTACTATCATTAGGCATTGGTGAATAACTCTACTATAGATGAAAATAATTTAGTTCAAATATTTGATGTTATTTAAAGAAAAAGTGTTTACTCATATATGGGAAGCAGTGCAGCTTTATTCCCTAGTTAATAAGAAGCATTGCATAGTGGTAATATTTTGATGCCACTGCCACTCAGTGATATATGACATTATCCTAATTCAATGTATTTTTCTTCTACTGTATGTAGTGCTACATGGACGACACCGAAGGAGAAGGTTCTAATGTATTTGTTTATGTTTAAGATTTCTAATTGTTTGCAATATTTGAAGAATTGTTAACCTGGTAGTGAAATAATCATCACTAGTGGTGCTGTAAATAGAGTTTTCAAACAGCCTTCATACATACTGTCTCCAGGAGGTATAACTTTTATGTGTAATTAAATATAGGTAGGTTCAATTTCAAAAATGCCAGACACTGCATTTTCTTATACGAATTTGGCTGTCTGGTATGTTATAGAATTTGCTGTGACTCAAATTAACTGACTTACCAAGGTCAAATATAAATTCTATGCCCTGATCTCCTATATTTCACTTCATTGTCTTAACCACAAGACCACTCTTCGTCTCCATCTCTCCTAACTTTAAATCATCCCAAACCCAGTCAATCATTTCCTAATCTATTATATACTGGTTCTTCATATATACTTGGCTTCTCAAATGGTTTAAGTAAAAGAAGCATTTCATGTTACAGTAGATTTATGAGTGGCATGACTTGACAGGAGTGGGGCCTGACTCAGCAGATCTGTTTCTTATGGTGGTCTAAGAGAGTGTCAGGATCTAGCATTAAATTCCTTTTAGCTGAAGATAGAGCACATGAGGATGGGAAAATCAAAAAAGGAGCTCTTTCCTTTGTGGGAATAATTTTTACTGCCACATTTTTAAAGGGACCTGTTGGGTTTGCAGGGTTATAATCTAATGTATATTAAATTTTATTCCTCTTTGTCCTATACACAGTACTCTGAACATTCTTCAAGGTAGACAGTGGATCCATTTAGCTTTATAACTTCATTTATTTGTTTTTAGCTCTGTATTTGAATTTCTAACACAAATAAAGTTTCGGAAGGTTCACTTTGGGGTTTTGGGGTTTCGAAAAATATTATTTTATGTAGCAGATTGATCTCCTTTCAAAAGTCAAACTTCACCCACGTTCAGAATGCTGTGGTACCTGAGTTAGCACAGATATTTAGTCTTTGGGTATGATCAACTTCTCAGTGTATCAATACCATTATGTGGTAATTCTGGGTAAATGTTGTCTTTTATCTTTGGTTTGTTTCATGTCAGAAGGTATATTTTATATGCAATGATGTATTTATCTTGCAGAATGTCTTAGTTCTGTTGTAATATGTGTTTTTAAATAATTGTCAAGGTTGCTTCCAGAATAGATTAGGTACTTTTTCTGGTTTCCTTCCTCGTCCGCTCCCCCACATGTAAATAAAACATCCCTAACACATAGAATCTGATCTAGCTCTCACTGAGCTCAATGGAAAAATCTCATTGATTTCAGGAAGGGCAGGAGAATGTCCATTTTATTTTGTCTTGTATTAAAGGTCTATACTACTCCTGTTTGTATATCTCCTGTTTTCTACTGCAGTAGCCTTCAAGAAAAATAGTGTCTGAGCTGTAGTTATCAGACATGATGGTAGGTTATTTTCCTGTTGTTGTATATAGACTTTACCAAAAAAAAAAAAGTTTTGCCTACATATTAGCTTCCTCAGAGTACTGCACTAAGCCATCTCCTTCAATAAAGGGCTCTTAAAGGAGACAGAATATGAGTTCTTATTCTCCTGGGAAGCTGATTATATAATGGTCAGACATAATTAAGATGCATGATTGTGTACCCAATCAAATGAATTTTATCTTTGTAAATTTGACATTTTTCCTATATGCTTCATGATTCTAATAGGAACAAATCAAATGCACATCTTCTTAGCAAGAGTCAGAGAGAGAGAATAAAGCACTGGGCATTGTTAAATAATTGTTAAAAGCAATGCAGCCTGCGAGCTTCCTTCTGATACAATCCTCTCTCCTTTTTCTTTTTAACATAAAATTCTTAAGGGCCAAAATCAGTCTTTTATGACTTATACATGAATTGTGCAGGAAACTTTGGCAGATCACTCTGTTCATTGAAGACAGTATAAATTCTAATAAATTGTAGCAGCTACTCTCTGTGACTCTAATAACTTGGAGAAAAGTCCAGCACCGAATGATATGATATTTGGCATCTCCTGGGGGATGCGTGAACAGTACAAAACATTTTCCACATTCATTTATTTTTTTAAAATGAAGTTTTAGCCATGTACATGCCTCTTTTGTGAACATGTTAGCAATCCAGTCCCTTGGCACCAGGCTTACAGAAAGTGAATTTCAAAGCAAATCTCAGCATTCCTGTTGAAAGTGCTTGCACACCCATCCAATGAAGAAATAAAAACTGCACCATATGATTAATGTTATCAGTCCTTACGCACAACACAGCTCAAATTTTGAATATTCACCATCACTTTATGATCTCAGATCTGTATGTTTCTATTGACTTTAGAAGAGCTATACTGATTTACACCAACCAGAGATTTGGCCCAGAGTGTTTGAAATGTGAGCGGCATCTGACTTGTTTCAACACTATAGATGCAAGATACTGGTGTCCTCTCAAAGGCACTTAGGAGTAAAGATAGACCTGAACCCTGATCTGATTGTTGTGGACCCAGAAAAAAATGACACATGGACACCATAGTATGTTAAATGTAGAGGGCACAATTTTATTTAAAACTGTTTCCTAACTGGTGTAACTACTCCAATCTACCAGGCAGGGTTGTTCCAATGCAGTTCTCAGCAGTCATCAATGGCTCCATTGGACTATAAAGCTGAGGGTGGTTATGAAGACCACGTCCTATGCACACCTGCAGGGCCCCAACCAGCTACCTTCCTTCATGCCAGAGGTAGCAAAGCTAAGGGAGCCACAAGCTGGGAGGGACAGATGGAAGAAACCCTTCCCATACAATGGGAATGCCAAGGCAGCCCACTAGATTACAGGGACCTCAGTTGGACACTTTCTATCCCAACCGCTGTGAAGCCAGCCACAATTGTGACAATTGTAACTCAAATTGGACCTCCTGGCTGCCAGGTGAAAATGCACACTGCAGTTTGTCAGGTTTGCTACAGAGGAAAATCCCTTTCAGATTTCAGAACTGGTAATAAACACAGCATCACCATAGATCCAGCAACTAGATTAAGGGTGGGGTTGAAATAGGGAGCTGGCAATGGCTACACTGTCTAGGCAGAAAACAGTATCAACCCTCCTCATCCTCCACATCCACCAAATGCTAGCCAACCACCCAGCCTCAGCACTACCCATCCCCATCCAACTGCAGCATTGGGTAAGACAAACACGAGAATCTTGGGCACAGAAGTTGCATGTCACCAGACCCCCCCCCTCCTCCCATGCCTGGAGCAGAGGAAGAAAGGGGATGGGAAAAAGCAGGAGAGAGAAAAAGCAGGCCCTACAATCAGAAGAGAAAGGAAAGGACAAGGAGACTATTGAACCTTGCCTCAAGGTTCTTAGTTAAGATTCCCAACTCCTCCTACTCAACCCTAGAAGGTGTCGCCATTGCTCCCAGACCCAGGGAAGCACAGTGAGCAATACCTACAAAGTTTGAGATTATTCCAATTTCAATTCAAGATCCGGAGCCAAATCTTGTAACTAATGAAGTGAATGAAACCTCAAAAGACAAGTTTGGGGAATTTCAGGCCAAATTCTCTGCTGGTGTAAATTGGCACATATCCATTGACTTGCACCAGGAGAGAATGTGGTCCTCACTATTTGCATCTGAATTTTGTGATTGGAGAATTCACCTCTGGAAATTTGGATTATATCTAAGTGAACTCAGTTAGTCTCTACATAGGGGTAAATCCACAATGGGATTTAAGGACCTAACCCATATTCTGCAAACAAGCCCAAAATTTAGATCTTCAAAATTCCTGCTCATCTTCCACTTAACCATGTAGAATTTGAGTTTCCACTGATAAAGTCCCCTAGGCACCTAAATTTCTTCCACTGGCATGTGCATAGCAACCTAAATCCTGACATCACCAAATCTCAGCCTCAGTCAGCCAGCTGGGATAAAGATGGTCTAGTCTATTGGTGAGAGCAGGCAACAGGAACCAAGGACTAGGATTGGAGCCAGTCAGTAGTTGAAAGCTGGAGCTAAGGGTCAAGCTGGAGATTAGGAGTTAGACAGTGAATTCACTGTCAGAAGCCAGAGCCACAGGTTAAGCTGTCAACAAAAGCCAGAGCCAGAGGTTGAACACAGTGTTCAGGAACTGGAGGCAGCAGGATAACAGGCAAGTAGGATTCAAGGCAGGAGCAAAGTTACACAAGAGCAGTCAAAGTGGAAGTGGTGGCCATTACCCTTGAGCAGCCAGCCAGTTGCTGTTGTTGTTGTTGGCTGGCCCAGTCAATCAGTTGATGTGATCTCTACTGATGAGGCTGCTGGGAGATTAGTCTGGCTGCAGGCCATGAATCCCATTGGGCTCTAAGCTATTCTGGAGTGGGTGCATCTCAATCTTTCCTGTTGAAGCTGTTCCACTTTGGTTCCGCTTTGTATGAAATATTGAAATAATTATTTGGTGAGAGGGTGAGAGAATGATTCTATAAGCCTGTAGTTAGCACATCCCTAGGGACCTTCATTCCAGCCTCTGTTCCAATGACTGACTATAAGAGTATTTAAACAAAATAGAACAGCGTCAACAAGAGAGATTGAGAGAGCCACCCCCCTAGGATATCCTATAGCCCAGTGGTTAGACCGCTTATCTGAGAGACATATAGGTTTAAGTCCTTGCTCTGAATCATGCAGAGCAGGGACTTTAACCTCAGTCTCCTATATCCCAAGGGAGCGCTTCAACCACAAGGCTGTGGGAGGGCCAGCACCACCACTGGGTTTTTTTTGTATTTTTTTAAATAAAGATAGGATTGACCTGGCCTAGTCACTTAACTCCAGGAGTGGATTCATGACTGTTAATCCCAAGTGGGCATAGGCACCTAACTGCCTTTGAGGGGTAGGGTTTAGGCAATTTGCCTTCCTGGCTTCTATGAATCCATTCTTAGGTGCCTAACTCTCCCCATGCATTGCAAAGTGCATGTGGACAACTAAGTTAGGGCTGATGATTTGACTGAGTGGCAAGATGCTAAAAGTTAGGCATTGCAATGCTGAGCTTCTGTCCTTTTTGTGGAACTAGCCCTTAGTATCTAGAGGTATTTGGTCATGTAACGCATGTTAACATGCTGTGTGGTTCTTTGTTCCCCTCTAGGAGTTACGCCATATACAGAGGTTTATGAGTCTGCTATGGCTCTCAATCTAGTATCTTTAACTGAGACAGTATTGTCTCATTGTTCTAGTTTCAATACCTGCGGATGATCCAACCAGCAGCATTGTTATAGCCACATCATAAAAACTTTCTCAGAATTACAGTCTCTACTCAGAATTGGAAAATCAGCTGCAACTAAGTTCTTTGATAGGTTGAGGAGGCCCATGGAATGACAAACAAATACTTTGAACCAGGTGTTAAGCTTACTTCAGAGGAACAACTCTCATCAAGCAGTTTCCCTTAGTCGTAAGTTTTGGCAGGATCAGGTCCAAGCTTGTACAGTGCTTCCCTGTGCAGCTTGTGCTCAGCCCCTCGCATACGTAAGCATTAAAATAAAACAGCATGAAAGTTAAAATAAAAATACAAAGACTGATATAACAGATTTAGATGCATGCATGTTTTAAAAAAAATCTTGTTATAAGAGTGATGGAAGTAAATCATGGCAAAATTGTCCCTCTCCTTACATGCCCTTGCAGAGAAATTAAGGGGACATAAAGCATCCCTTTTTTTCCCTGCATGGGTTACATGCCCCATGACTCTGAATACAGGGCAACTTTGTAGAAGCTGCAGTTAAGCTGCCACAGAGAGGAAAATAATCTACTACTGGTATATATTAGTAGCAGATTACTTCTTCCCTGGAGCAGGGGGGAGTCAGAAAATGAATTGTGACTCAGCCTACTCCAGGGGCCAGAGGCAGCACAACTAGGCTCCTAACACAAGGGAGATTGTTAGGTCACAATCTAACCCTTAGAAGGAAGATAAGGAAAAAGCAGACATTAAAGAATGGTTATATGTATGTATGTCCTGATAAAAGATAAGAATAGATATTTGACTACACCTGAAATCATATTTATGGAGATGGGTTATAAGGAATTAAGATACATACAGCTTGCATCAGACATAGTTATTAAATGGTAAACTGACTTTTAAAAATTAATAGGGCCGTGACCAAACAATGTATGGGTAAGAAGGGTTAAGGAAACAAGGATAGAAACTGAAGAAGCTTTGGCAGACATTTTTATATACTTGTGCTCTTCCGAATAGATCAAAAGAAATCTCTGAGGACTGGAGGGTAGCCAACATAATGCCATTATTTAAAAAGGGCCTAAAGAGAGACAAGGGAACTAAAGAATCACTGGAATTCTCAGAGGAGATGGCTGTCAGCCTAGACAAAGGAGATGTGCACATCACACACACACATTTTCAGAGCATGTTCAACAAAATTCTGCTTTGGAGGTTACTGTCTAAGTTGCAGAGTCAGGAAATAAATTGAAACTGAGCATATTAAATTGAATGTAGTAAAAGGGTATCATAAATGCTTTCTGAAAATAGAAAATAAAACTAATGAGGAGGTTTCTGACCAGGAAGCCTTCTCAGAAAACATATAAATGAAAAGATACACTGCTAGTCTGCTAGATATATTTCTCCCTTTAAAGATTGTTTGAGATCTGAGTGTTAATTTATTTCTTGTTCCAGTGTGTTTTTCTCATCACTCTACTGTGCTACTTGATGCTCTCACACATTTGCTCTTCCACCATTAAAAGAGGGAGTCATTGTGCTTGAGAAAGATATTGGTTCAACAGCCATAGAGTTAATTCCTGTTTATTTACAGTATGAGTAGCTAGAGGCCAAACTTCTTGGATTGTCCTTCCAAGATTTGCCTCAAGCTTGATACTGAGGATCTCTTATTTGGGTGAAGTGTAGTTCAGTTTCTACTTCTATTCAGTCATTGGCCGAGTTGTTGACACTGCCAACAAGGGTGCAAATAAGTTATAGCTTTGGAACATGGATTTGAAATGAATGAGGCCACTCATAGATATATGCCATCAAAAAGCATCAAGGGATAACATTTGGGCACCTCTCAGGCTAGATTTGAATTGATAAGTAACCAATATATGAGTGGCTCTGTAGCTAATCACCAAACACCTGAGCCTCCCAGTCCTAGAGTGGTTATATATCTATTTTTCTAGAAATACATTCATATTTTAATTGGAAATGAAATAGAAATGAACTATTGAAAACATGTATCTAAACCATCACTACCCAGCATCACTACTCCCAACACAATTCACCATGTGCTTTCAGGATGGGGAATGGAACTCATTATTCACAGTCTCCATCACCTGTAGAATTTACTAGGTCTCCTAGAACATTATGATAAACCAGTCTTGAGATTTCCATGGGAATGAGTTATGTTTGTAGCATGTCCTGATCTCAGTAGAGGCCCTGAGAAATGCCTTTAAAGTATTTGAACACTTTTTTTTCATAATTTTGTCACTTTGAACAAACAAGCCTTATGAGAAGACCTACACCAGTATCCTGATATCCCATCGCATTGATGCTTGGCTTTTAATATTGCATTTGACTTTACAAGATCTATTTTCTGATGCCATTAACAGTGTTTCATTTAAGTCACTTGTACAGCTCCATGAGAACTGTGACAAGGGCCTAGGGGGTCACTTTTTCAGGAACATTGTTTAGCACGGGAATGGCTTTATGCTGTGCCATTTCCTGAACCGGCGATAACCCTTACTGATCTTGAATTTAAGCTTGCTGAATTCTTTTTATTACAGATTGTGACAAGATCAGACTACACCACAACGTAAATCAGTTCCCTTGCCAATGATCATTCATATGTGCTTGTTCCACCCACAAAGAAGCTGTAATAAGGAACTAGTTCACTGGTGCAATGATTTGTGGAGATACTGTTTATCTTCCCCATGGAGGCCTAGTCTCTTTGGCGTTTCCAGATCTTATACCAGAAACACCTCCCCATTGAACTCTATAGAATGACCTGCAGACTTTTTCATTCCAACATGCTTTCATGGGGAAGGAAAAACTGGATCCCTGAACATTGGGCAGATATAAGTTTTTATTATGCTTAGTTAATTAGTAAGACACATTAAATATTAGACACAATACAATATTAACATATGCTTGATCTGCCACCCAGGAGGTGATGACACGCCTTCTGTCAACACCATGAGTTCACCCTTCACATATCACAGAACAAAGGGCTACTCATTCTTGAGGAGAGTGTAACTTGCCATTTAGCCAGTGTGTGGCTAAGCAGTTCTGCAAATTGAGCAGTTGAGGTGTCTCAATGAGAGTTGCTGGGTGCTGGGCACCTTGGAAAATGTGGTCATTATTTTGGTATCTAAATGGGAACAGAGTTCTTTTGAAAATTTGATCCCAGTTGTAGGTTCTGAACACAAGAATCAGGCTCTGAGCTCTTTTATGATTTAGCTTCATGGATTAATTTAATTTAAAAAGCAAAATAATAAATAAATAAAGCAGAACAATCAATAAAATAAATACAAACCAAAACTAGATATGGACAATAGCTAAATGCTACTCAAATTAATTTGTCAAACTGCTGGACTTTGATGAGAAGCTCATAAATGCCTTTGGGAGAGAGCTTGCTCAAATAATCACCTATTTGTGGCACTTGTGACCTTTAGCCATAAAGATAAATTTTAAAAGTAAACTGCTCTGCATTTTTTTCTGCATTTTTGTATGTCACCCATGACCTTGCTATGCATTTTGTATCACACAGAACACTGCACAACACAAAGTAATGCCTGATGTCATCAAAGTCCAGCAAATGCAGGAGCCACAGTTGGGTGTTTCTATTTGACTGGAATGGTATAATTGAAACAAACTGATAAAAGTAGTGCATGGTCTTGTGGTTAAAGCACTGGACTTAGAAGAGCTGAGTTCTGTTCCTAGGTCTGCCATACACTTCCTGTGTGAGCATCCTCTTCCCCTGAAGCTGAACCACTATGGCCTTCTCTTCCTAAAGTCCTACATCCAAGACCCACTTCATATATGTGTGTGTTTAGAGACTGTCACTCTGTGCGAACATAACCAGTATTTAACATAGTGTGGGTACTATTGGAATAATAAAATGAATAATCACACATGCCTCAGTTTTCCATCTTTAATATGATATAATACTTGCCTACCTGAGGAGTGTTATGAGGCTAAATTCATTAATGTAAGTGAGGTACTATATTGATGAATGCTATAAGACATACAGTAAATAATTAAATATCTTGAGGCCTATAAGAGAGAATATATACTAAATTGCAAAATTCCATAGTGTACTGACCAAGAAAGATACTTAGGAATCATTGAAAGAAAAAAGAAAAAAAAATATGAGCCCTCAGGCCCAACAGGCTGCTGCAGTCAAAAAAAATACTGCAGTTTGTGTTGTTGCTAAAGCTAAGGAATATCAGGTACAAGGGTCAATGTTGCTATAAAATTGATGGTTCCACTAAAATATGTTAAAAATACAAAGATTTCTATTTTAGTTCCATGTTCAGTCATTATCTCCCCTTAGTGACCAGAGGTATTGCTAGAGCCCCAGAGCACTGTGATTTTATTTCTCTTTTTAATACCAAGTGCTTCAAAACTTCATTATAAATGGGTGAGATCACAGTATTTGCTGACCCATGGTCAGGATGCACACTTTAACCTTGCTTTCTCACCAACCTACAGAGATGGCAGCACGTTTCTGTATCCAGTTTCCATATGTACCATCCCTGAAGACAGACTCCCTGGGCATGTTACCACACCACAGGAAGTGCTGACATGGTAATACCTTCAAGAATGTTAGATGGGAAGAGGCAAAAATTATTTAAGTTGAGAAGGAATTCATCTTTCCACTTCAAAGAGAAGATACAGTAGGACCATGGCACCTATGGGCCAGCTTGGTACTTGTATTATTATTAAAATATAGACTATTAAAAATTATTGTATTATTATTAAAATATAGACTATGTGGCATAAGAACAGAGCTTGGTCAGCTATCTTGGTCTACCTATCCCAAAGAGCTCATAATGGAGGCAGCTTAAACCTTGTCTGTTCCTCTGACCTGTATATAATTCTGTCCTCCACTCATATTTATATATCACTCAAGCATAAACACAGACTGTGCAAACACAAGAAAGAAGCAAAGTGTTCATTCCCTGTTGCATAACGTTATTTTTGGTCCATTTATTCCCATGTGTCATCTTCAAGTATTGTGAGCTTAAAATTTTACTTGGCCTTTAAAGACTGTACATTAAATAATATTGTTGCTCTTAACAAAATATTCAACTTGTCTTTTTGATATGTCATTGTACATTCTAATTGAAATCATCATTCAATGATATCAGCAACTTCATGAAAATCAAAGCACTGGATTGCAACTAAGAAATTAGAACAGAGTGAAAAGTATTATAAAGGATTTAAATCAGTTTTTCATCATTTGTATTGTGACAGTACTTTGACTGCCACAATCAGTGACTGGGTCCCCGCCTCTCTCCCCATGCTAGGCACAATACAGATACATAATGTCAAGACAAGCCTTACCCCAAAGAGTTCATAATCTAAGTACAATGTTGAGGTTTAGTTAAATAAATTAAATCAATGAAGGACAGAAAAAGTGTGATTGTGCTGCAGTTGGAGCTGAGTGATTGTCCTTTGATATA
Organism: Mesoclemmys tuberculata; assembly: GCA_007922155.1. NCBI lineage: Eukaryota > Metazoa > Chordata > Testudines > Chelidae > Mesoclemmys > Mesoclemmys tuberculata. The sequence goes on along the minus strand of ML675604.1, from coordinate 81,196,356 downwards.
CTGGGAGAAGTAGAACTTTTCAATCCATAGTAATTTATCTACACATTTGGAAGGCAATGTTCACTATGATCTCTAGCTGCCACTCTGTTTACTTTATCTGATAGAAGTAGAATTTGTAAATTGTAACTTGGAGGATTTATGCGCTTTCTCTAAGATTACAAACTGACCAGATGTTTAAATTCCACTTTGTTTTCTTTGGACCAACTTCTGGATTCAGAATAATATCCAGCATGGAGCTCCCAGGAGTTAAGCAGGCCATCAAAGCTCTGCAACCAGGATCCTGACAAGGGATGATCATACGGAATGACTGTAATGTTTGAATGGCCACCCAACCCCTCTTCAGTGCAAAAATCAGTCTAATTACGTGCTCATAGCAACATATAGCTATGAGACACTTAGCATGTGTGGGAGAAACCTCAGCAATCATAGTGGGTCCTGCAGGGTTGTGGCAAGGATAGTCTGCAGAAAATTAAATGGCCTGTGTGGTCCACAAACATTTCTTTACCTAAAAGCCCAATTTCAGAGCTCAGTCAGGGAGACAGGACAATCTCCAATGTGGCAAATGGTTGGAGAGCAGAAGGCCTTCCAGCAGCTAACTGAACTCCCTTATAAGACTTTATTTATTTTTAACAGTGAGGATAATAACAAAAAGATAAGGTTGTGGTCCCTTATGCAAGAGGTGACTGCAGTTCTAGGTGAGGAAAGAAGGTCAAGGACACATATACATTGATTTGGGTTTCCTAGCCATTGAAACTTTTCATCTCCTGCCTCCTCCATTTATGCACAAGACATTGAATCCATCTGAAAATGAAGAATACATAAAGCACAAAAGGAAAAAGGACTCAAAGATTGTGTTTGAGAAACATAAATAAAGCTATGCATTTTTATTGGAATAACATGCTAAAGCACATTTCCACAAAAACAGAATCATTTGTTCATATTCCTTTTTCCAAATTACCTACTTACCCCTCGTATTTTTATACTAATAATATGATACATTTTATTGTCAAAAAAGAGTTAATTTTGAGATATAAAGCACAAAAGCTTTGCAATGTGAATGGTAAATGTATTGATATAGAGTAACATTGGGGGAGGGGAGAATCTCTTTTCTAGAGCATTTATCATTCCAATGTATGACCACATTTAAGGTTCATGTACAGCTATTGTTACATAGTGGTCTCTGTAAAGGATTCTGCCCTTCATCTCCCCAGAATGTGTAGATTTTGTTTCTGTTGCTGTTGCTATGACCCTCTTACTGTCATTACCCTAAGACTTCTGTAAAAATGTGAGTCATTCAGTGCCAATGTTTGAGCTCAGTCTTCTTTCAGAGGGTTGGCTGTTCCACACTATCTAGTGACCTATCCCTAGCTCAGTAGAGGTTCACCTTTTGTGTTCCTCAGACACCCTCTGACATAAGCTGGAACTTGTCAAAAACCTTTCCAATGATCTATCCCTAGGGCATCAATTCTGCCATACCCTAAGAATCTGGCGTAGAACTTCAGCATACAGAGGTCTGAAAGGCAATTCCTCACCAAGCCTCTCCAGTCTCAGTTGTAAATAGGGCTAGGTGAATAATGAAAACAATGTCCAGGAACATTTGATTTGATTGTGTTGACTCCATCTGTATTCATCTACTGCAAACATGTGAGTGAACTTTTGCTGGCCCAACTATCAGAGGGAAGTGCATGCACATAAATAACGTTTTCATGTATGAAACGTGTTCATGTGAGACCAGTACATTCAATAAATGTATGAAATATGAATATATAAACGATTGCCTATTAATTTATGTACATTATAATGTGGATCTTGAAAAACCTGACACTGAAGTATATAACATGAAACTCAGCAGCCTCAATCAGTGCAGAGTGGCTCTGCACAGATTAGGCATTTTGAGTATATGTGTGTGGTTCTTAGGTATTTTATCTTTCCTGCCAAGTTTAGTTTGTTCACAGAACTTATGTACCAAGTAAATAAATGTAGATTCCATAGAAATTTCCCATTACCCACTTCAAAAATGCAGCATAGGGAAGAATGTGTATAATGGCTGTATGGTTTAAACCACAGCTATGCAGCCAGGGAGACATTCACCTCTGTGCAACTGATTAGCCCAAGGCCATTTTACCACTTATGTCATGGTTTACCAGGGTCTTAAATGGTCCTGAGGCTATGTCTATACTGCACAGTTATCCTGGGCAATTGACAACCAGGTCTAAGCACCAGGGTTAGTTTAGCCCAGGTGTGAAAGATCCTACTGCAAATCTCTACCTGCCTGCCTATGTTCTCATTGATTCTGCACTTGATTCTGTGGAGCAGAGGGAGACATATCCCATAGTACTTTGTGCTGAGACACTCTAGGATTTTTCCCAGTCGTTTGTGGCAATATCAGGAGAACTTTTCTGTCTTTCAGGGAGTATTGTGGGAAGAACATTAGAGGACTATCCACATTAGGGTGATTTTGCCAGAATCTTCACTGCAAAGTGGGTGGGGTCCAGCCCAAGTTAAAGCAGAGCCCAGGTTTTAACCTACTGCCACAGCCAGGTAAAATAGCCCAGATTAAAGCACCTCCAAACCCAGGTCTGGCAGTTTTCTGTGTGGCTAGTAGAGCAGTTAAAACTAAAACTTGGGTAACAGCCTAGATTAACTGTGCAGTGTAGACATACCCCCTGTGGGACATAAGCTACATAGCGGCAAATTCCAGCCAAACTCCACAAGCTATATAAGCCTTTATTGAAATATTTTTTAAACAATGTGCCTTTAATAAATAACTCTAAATTTCACTTTGGGGCTAGGAAAGAATCTTTTCAACTTTACCTGTTTTGTCCTGCTCATACTATGAAAAGATATGGGGAGGTAAGTAAACTAGATGCAAGTTTATTTTATCAGCAATCATAAAGAGAGTCTGTGGGGGAAATGCTGAGAAATTTGTTGTTAGAATTATTCCTATGTTGAAATTATTCAATATACTAAGTGATGATTATTAACTGTATTCTGTTGGGTGCTACATACAAGCATTTTTTTAGAAGAAATAATGATACCCACAACACACCTATCTATAAATTGCAACCAACTTAGTAAATTGTTACTTGACTTGGGAAACATGAATGCATGCTGCAATGAGAGAAATATTTTTCTTTTTATGTGTTTGCTGAAACAAAACTAAATTAGAAATATAGATGGAAATAAACTAGTCCATGATGGCTTCATCTGATGGGATTGACAAGATCCCAAAAAATCAGTGAGGGGAAGACAAAACTGGAATCTAACATCAAACATAATCTTTCAAATGTTATAATTGGCAAGAATATCCATATCTTATGTAACCCGTTGTTCAGTGTGTTACCTATTCTCCTCCGTGTCTGAGCCACATAATGGATGGGAATATGCTATAACTCCAATCTGTGCTCTTGGATCCTTTACCACAAGATGGAGAGTCTCATGCCTTAACCGGGGAGGCCCCGATCCCATCCCTGGGGTTGGCCAGATGTCTGTCGTCACATTTACAATAAGCATGGTTTTGTTTACATAACATCTGCCAATTAGTGATTTGGTGAGCAATTTAAATATTATATCTATACAATCTATGTGTTTATGATTTTCTGTTCACCACAGCGTCTGAATTCTCTATAAAAACATACTGTCATGTTATTTTCATAAGGCTTTTTTTATTTAGCCTTGGCAAAATTTCTGCCCCTGCCCCCCTTTTTCTCTTTTAAAATTTTATGTTTGTCCTTTAATAACACTTGAAATAAATCATTATTTTTTTTTGTTTATTTCTTTGGTTTTGCGTCGGAATCACTGGTGATGTCATTATTGCTCTGAGCTCTTCAGATCCAGAGAAGTGAAGATAAGCTGCCATCAAATCATGGGAAGCTTTGCCTGAATGAGCGGGGCTGAAGAGTGATCTCAGAATAATTTTTGTGATCGGTATTATGATTTTGCAATCTGCTCCGAAAGGCATAGGTGCCCTGCCCCAGGAACACACCAGAGAACAAATAATGATTCAGTAGAAATTCCTACCATGTTCCCATCTTTTTCTGTGAGTGGAATAAATTATATCACCCCTTTTCATGGAACAGTTTGTGCCACCACTATGTGATCTGCCAGGAGCTATGGCCAATCAAAAGGAGCTCCTCCCAACCCTTTCACCCACTCCCTGCCTACTAGCTCACAGGGAGGAGCATTGAGTGAAGAGTCCTAGTTTTCCCCTGAGTATCCAACGCCCAGCAAAGTAGGAACTTTACTAAAACATATTTTGAAGTCTGAGGGCATTCCCCAGCAGACTGATGTGAAAGTCTCCAGAAAGTATTATTTCAACCACTGCTTTAGAAAACAACTAACTAGTATTATGGGAATAAAATGTCAATGATTTATTGTCTGGAGCTATAAATGGAATAACAAGTAGACACTCTCCTGGGACTTAGTGTATATAGTTTGGGCACTCAAACATCAAATTTTGGCAAAAATATATAACATGAATAGGGGCCCTGTTGGCCCTGCCCCTCCAAATACAAACTGCAAACACAGGAAATCTATAGCAAACTGCTAGAGATTTGCTGTGTTCACAATTCACATTTCATAGGAGGACATTCTTCTCCAACACTCCTCTGGCATGTGTGACATTTTGATTTCCAGGGTTTGACAGGAAGCGGAGCCACAACAATTTTCAGTGGGGCTTGGAGCACTGGATTCACCACCCACGCCACAGACTGCAGCAACTTAGAGTGCTCTAATGCTTAGTGCCTTAAGCGCCCAGTGTAGACCTTGCTGGCACAGTCTGAAAGGTAACCAGAAGTTAGAACTCGACATGTTAAAGTGCTCTACAATACCCATCCAGTCCAGGCACCAACTGCAGGGATCTTCAGGGCTGGGCTGCCACAGATAAGAATGATGAAGAATTTCCTGGATGGTGTTGTAGAGCACTCTAACATGTTGAGCTCTAACTAGCAATTAGCACAGACTCCCGGGTGAACGAGTGGTTACCCAAGGACCAGAAGGGGTTTTTTTCTGATACACCTCACTTGCCCCAAAGTTCACTAGCCCCCACTGTACCAACACTGATAATGAGCATCAAGCATGGATTTTCATGCTTCTGGATATATTGTCCTCATTCACTAACAAGAAGAGTCACTTGGCACTTTGCAATTCAATACAATCATGGATTCTGCAGTTCTTAATCAGCTGTGTAATTTGCAGGCCTTCTCCACTGCTCAAATGTATCAATTCAATTTAAACCACTAAAACTCCACAAGTGACCTTTCCTTCTCTGGCATTGACTGCCTGTTCTGAAAGCTGTGTCTTTCTTCCATCACAAGTGAGCAGTCACCTGCTGAGAGATGGTGAAGCTTTTAAAAGCTGGTTCAGCACAACATTAAGAGAAGAGGAAACTGACACTGACTGTAATTGCCAGAAACTCCAGCAAAATGCTTTTAAAATTTGACAGAGACAAGCAGGAAAGAATAACAGAACAGAAGTTAGGGGAGTAGGAGTGAAATGGAAAAAGATATGAGAAACATGGCAGAAGGGGAAAAAAGAAGCCAACAGAAACACTCTCATAATAGGTTGCTAAAAAAGTGAGTCAAAAATGTTCTGTAGGCATTGCAAAAGAAGTTCTAAAGTTCAGTGGAATGGGTAGTGCCTCTAAAATCAGAATGAATTGTGAAGTGCAACCACTGCATGGGCTTGATCTAAACCTATTGAAGTCAATTGGAATCTTTCCATTTACTTTCATAATGTTTGGATCCAGTTCCTTTTCAGCATTAGAGGTGGAGCAATAAAGTAAAAACATTTCTATTGATATTCATTTGAATGGACTAATGAACTGGATTTGGACCATTTTTGTCTGAGTTTGATGAATAATCCTAGTGATCAGGTTTTACTGGCACAGAGGTTTGCATAGAAGGTAAATTTCAAAGTCATATGTGAATATCAAAACAGTGATCTATTTTTAAATATCTGAATTTTTCAACATTGTATATGTACAGTATGGTTCTCTTTTATATAGTATTTATCTAAAATGATCTCTTTGGAACAACTGAAAGAAGAATTTTTTGGCCTGAACCTTTTGTAGGCTGACATATAAAAGTGCAATTTATTTCCATGCTCCCAAGTAAAGTTTGACTTTTCATTCATTTATGTTAAAGCTCCTTAATTCCTGTAATCTAATGAAACTACTTCTATGAAACAGGAAAACTACGTTAATATGCAGACTAAAGATGAACAAGTAAGTCCTAACAAATATTCAATTTGATAAAAGCAGAAAAGGGACTACATTTGGAATATATTTGGGCAGATTCCAGCTTCCTTAGATGTATCTGTTATTCAAATTTATTTCACAAATATCATTTTGAATTTGTAAATGTGCAGCTTGACCATGAAAAATGGAACGCAAATCATGTCTACCTTGGGATTGGTCTACCACCCTAAATCCTCTCTGCCCCAGTAAAATGGTCCCATTTCTCCTACGTCAAAGTGGGTTAATAAGAAACCTACACCAGTGAGTCATTTCACACTTTCCTAGCAGGATGAATATCTGTAAACAAGGTAAGATATTTCATGTAAACATCAACTTTCTATTCTGATGATGTAAAATAATGCACCAAAAGAAAAGAAGATAATGAAGAAACAGAAATCTGTTATATTAACCCTGGAGACCTAGTAGTGATCCAATGAAACATATTTAATGCTGTATTAATAAAATATATATAATATATATATATACAGTGTATATAATACATATATGTATTAATAAAGTATGTGTATATATATATATATACAGTATATATAATACAATGTATGAATACAGCATTAAACATGTTTCATTGGATCACTTGATGATTACCTGTTCAATTCCCTCTGGAATTGGCCACTGTTGGAAGACAGGATACTGGACTAGATGGACGATTGGTCTAACTCAAGATGGCCATTCTTATGTTCTTCTGTATACCTAAATAACACCACTGAAAATACCATTCAAAATGGCCTGGTCCAGGGGCATGGCACCTGGGGAGTTAACCAAGTTATATGTAATATCTGTGTAATTTACTTACATCTGCAAAGCTTTTAGTTTGCTCTTTATCTATAATTGGTCACTGTCTCTTCTAACCTAGATTTACTATCTAGAATGGTTTCCTATACTTCCTATAGAAAGAAATAGGCACTCTGCTGCTTGATACTGGAACATTTAGTCTTATATTTTCAGTTTGATATTAAAATAAACCCTGTGTATTCTAATTGGTGGTGATTCTTTGTCACTGAGGAGAGATCAAAACACAAAACATGGGAATAGTATTTAGAAAACAAGATTAAAACGCGGGGGCAAATTCAGACCTGTTGTAAGGTGATTTGGAGACTACACTGATAGGATAGTCATATAGTCACATCATGTCTGATTTTTAAGGCTCTGGGGGTTCAAGACGGTGACTACAAAAAAGAAAATATGGAACATAACTGTTCATTCAATTAACACCATATGATAATAAAATAGAGAAAGAAAGGGGCAGATTGTGCAAGGGCACTCCTTGATCTATGCCTCCTCTGCATGTGACCCACACAGTGACTGTAATATGAGGGTTGGAACTGGAGTAGCCAGGTCATGAGGGACCTAGACTGGTGAGGATGGGACCCAGGTTTCACATTATAAACAACTGTGTAACAATGGCCCCTCAGTATGTTCAATAAAGTTCCATTTTCTGCAGCTCCAGCTCCCTGTTATGTCACTGCAAATGAAAGAACAATTGCAATATGAGCACAGGTACTGCTCCCTCTCAGAGTCTTGGGGACAAAGTCCACCCCAGAAGGACCAGAGAGGGGTTGGGATCAAAAGATCCCTTAGCCTCATTAGAAACCCTTCTCATAGAACACTGACTCTTTTGTTTGCTGTGAATTCACAGAAGCCAATGACTTCTTTAATAATCTCTTGCTTCCTTTTCCTAACAAAAAAAAAAAAAATTGCAGGTTTTAGTCCCTGAGCCCTAGCAGCTCTTCAAATCCAGATTTTTTGTTGATTAAATATTTAAGAACAGGTGAAGAGAATATTAAACAGTTACATAGAGCTTGTTTTAGTCTAATAATGCTAATTTCTGTACATGGATATTATCCTTCCCAGACATTAGTACAAATATATACCAGCTCTCAGGCTACATTAACATTTTAAGTGTGTTCTATTTCATTACTAAGAGGGAAAGCTGTTTATGAACAGACTGCATTGCACAAATTAAGGGAGTTATAGATAATAAGACAAACAAACATTTTTTGGTTAAAAAGAAATCATACTCATAAAATTCTGGCCCTATTTACAGTGAAAAAGCTAGATGATTATTAAGAAGAAATAAAGCCGACATTTCTGTTTACAGACGTTGTGGGATATTAAATATAAACCAAAATGCTAGGATTTTTCATACAGGTGTTCTTGCTGAAACAAATAAAAAAGAGAGCTCCAGACAACAATTGCTAAAGGAAACCAGATAGTAGATTATGGGAAGGTTTATTTGAAATTGTTAATGTAACAATTTAAAATGAACATGACCAAATCAATCATGACACCTTCAAAATGCTCCCAGATAACTTTCTCTGGGGAAAAGCCTGCACACTCCACATCAGGGAGGGCCCTTGATTTGTTGGAACTGTTTTTCAGGTTTATGGGGAAAGGGATGGGTCAGTATTTAAGGAGCCCGCTAGAGGGTCTGCACTCCCTGTGCACCAACCAGCTCAGTTTCAAGAGGGTTCACTGCAGCTCTGGCAGGCTGGTTGAAGTACGGCTTGAGGATCTCTGACGACAAAGATCTGTCAGCCATCCACCCCACCATAAAAGAGGGCCACGACTTATGGAGAGGCTATTGACTGTGCTACCATTCTGAGGATTTTTCACCATCAGACCTTCTTGTGATAAACTCTGCTGGGATTTGGTTATACGATTCATGATATACCAAAGACTGACCTTTGCAAGCAAAGCATATATGAGCCTGAAAAACACTCCTTAAAAGTAAAACCCACGAGAGTCCTGTAGCACCTTAAAGACTATATTGCCCTCAGAAATTTGTTAGTCTTTAAGGTGCTACAGGACTCTCGTTGTTTTTGCTGTATACAGACTAACACGGCTACCCCTCTGGAACTCTTTAAAAGTGAGTATTTTCATTTAATCAGACCTCCAGTATGCTTTAGCTGAGCTGTCTTTTTGCTCGTACATACAGTACAGGAATGGATTCCAAAATCACATAAGCACTCTACTTTTGCATCTCCTTTTAAAATCAATAGGAATTCCACACCAAGGATGCTTACAGGAGCAGGTCTGATGTTGCAGTCTTTGTGGGTGAATCAAATCTCTGTAAATACTCATTACATTGTTGCAATTTCTCAACAAGAAAACAGAGGCAAGAAAAATACAATATCAAATTGCACAGTCTATCAATAGTTATGCCCAACACCTATACTTTTCTTGTTTATGATAAATCCTCTTCATTTTTTTTCTAACAATCATATTAATTTTCCAAACAAAGACACAATTTTATTTTTATATATTAATTCTCACCTTCAGACAGCTTTACCAACATTAAATAATTAATCTTCACCACATCCTAGTGAGACAGGTCTACACTTGCACAAAGCGAAAAGGTTAGTATAAAATCAAAAACCATTTGTGTAAAAATAGGAAAATGTGTGATAATCTTCTAGGACAAACACTTCTTTTACAGTACATTATTTTTACAGATAAACATTTCAAAACCTGCATATGGTGCCTAACAAGTCTGGATGTTTCAGATATTTTGAGCCATTTGTTTTTGGTTGACAAATACAAAAATATAGAAGCTAATAATAGAAGTGCTCGCAAGCTCTGTCATGTGCTCAGATCTCATTCTTTTATTGGTTTCTCTTTGTCCCCTTCTTGTCATGCGTGGGTTTCAGAGGACCCCTCATATGCCAGGTCCACTGTGTCCATTCATCACAAAGGTTTGCTTTGGGGTCTATACATGCATTGCAGGTAAATTGCAAGCAAACAATTCTTCCTCACCTCCATTTGAAACATTTATGAGACCCAGACCTGTTAGATATTATAGGCTTTACACATCTGGAGTCAAATGAGTCCCTAGTTAAAGAAAAAAGTCTAACATGAGGGATCTTGTTCCCATTCATCCTAGATCCTTCATGATTCTGAAGATCCTCCTAAGCCCACTTTAGTAGTCCAGTAGGTCTCACAGCCAGAAGTTTAGAACAAAAACTTGTAGACATGTGGAGAAACTTAACCATCTCAAGAGTACTACATGGATTAAACTGCTTCCCTCATATCCTGAATATCTCTGGAGGTTTTGAAGTACCTTACAAGCGCAAGCCTTGAACCTGAAAAATAATTAATAATAAAAACAGAAACTTCCATTGGCTGCTCAGAATGAAGTAGGACCATCTCCTTTTTCTAATTTGTGTTGGAACACAGCCAATCTAAATCAAGTGATGATTGAATATCTGTACCAGTTTCCATGGAAAACAGCCAATAAACGTGCTAAGCATGGATAGAGTAAATTATCATTGTTTAAATTGCCTCAACCCCTGAAGTTGTAATATATTTTGAAGTATTTCTGAAAAGTTTTGCAGATTTGAATCCCAAATATACATATTTAAATGAACACTCTAATTTAGGAAACTTCATAAACCTATTTCCATTTTTCCTCTTCTCCTTTCACCCCATTCTCTTCTTTTTTTATTGTCACATTCATTTTTTGCAGCTTATCTACAATTAGATTGCAATCTCTTTAGGACATAAATGGTCTCTAACTCCTGCTACTACTAATGTAATTCCAAAATGTAACCTCCTAAATTAGACTTTATAAAGTGAAGGCAAAATCCCTGGGATCCTAAAACTTGTCCATTCATCTCTTCTTCAGTGCAAATAATCATTGTTACTACAAATGGCCATAATATGTTTATGATTAAAGATATAATAGAACCGAAAGGTGGTTTCTCCATCATTTGAAGCATTTAAATCAAGAATGGATGTTTTTCTAAAAGATATGTTCTCCTTTAACAGAAATTATGGGATTAATGTAGAAACTACTGGATGAAATTCTATGACCAGTCTACTATGCAGCGAATCAGACTAGAAGTTTGTAATGGTTCCTCTTGGTCTTAAAATCTATGACTCAATTAAAATCGGTCTTCAGCTGTAGGCAATGAATTCCAACTGCAGTTAATAAGAGTCAGATATGGTTCATAGTATTTATTTATTTAGATGTATACATTGTGCCTATTACAATTTTAGAGCCCAATTCCTCTCCTATCAAAGTCAACAGAAGAACTCTACTAACTTAAATAGATATTGGATCAGGCCCAAGTGCATAGAAAATGTAAAACATAAAAAGGTGACTGAATTATTAGATCAAAAAGACATTAGAATAGCTTTTAAAAAGGACATTCCCAATTCTGAAAACAAATACCTTCCTGTTATCCACCCCATAACCTAATCATCCCTGACCTAGGAAAAATGGTTAAGTCCATTCATATGATGTGAAGGTCACCAGATCTGGGCTGAGCCCATGCTGAGAATTGAACTTCAGAGAGGTCATTTTTCTCCAAGAACACTAGCACTCCCTCATTTTAAACAAGAGGACTGTTAGGTCCAGTGCCTCTAATTACTGCAATTACCACAATATCACACTGGGAGAGGGGCAGTTTCTCAGGTGTCTAAGACCCAACTATTGTGTTCATGGCATACACATGGAGAAGATAGGAAAAAAATAAAAAGTACCCTTACTGGAAGGTTTCAGGGTAACACTAATTTATTTCTTATCTTTTAGAAGGCTCACACACAAGAATCCAAAAACACAGAGAGAGAAGGCAGGCTGCTCTGCAAAACGGCTAGACACAACTCACCCCACCTCATTCTAGGCTGGCTCTTTCCAGACTGACTGATGCTCCCAGATCACACACTTTACTACAGAATCCCCCTTACCTCTTCAAACCTGCAAGAAGGACCCGGAAACCCAAGCATAGTCCTTAGTACACCACACCAACATATTTTAGGCTTTATAGGGCTAAGGTAACATTTTAAACTTTATCTGGAAATTAACTGATAGCCAGTGGAGACAGGCAACTGCATTCTGATTGGTTTGCAGAAATCTAATCTTGAGGTGACAAAGGTAAAGATAACTTTAGCAAAATCTCATATTTGAAAGAAAAGGTCACAACTTTCTATCCGTACAAATGATGAAAATCTCAATTGGTAACTGTCCCTACCTGATTCTCTGCAAGCTGATGAAGATCTAGCAAGATGCTCAGGTTATGAACTTTAACAATAAATGATGGACATACAGCCTCAATCAGGTATACTCATATAATCTCTGCTATTTCTTCTATTTATTTTCACCATTCTGTAAGAATTATTGTATTCCAAAGTCACCATTCCTGAGGGGTCAACAAATAAATAATGTCTCTGCAGCAGCAGGCAATAAAAAAATGACTAATTTCAGAGACATGCTGTTATCAGTGATGCTATAGTTCAAATAAAGAAATCCAATAACCATAATAGTGACTGATTTTATACCACGATTCCATGAGTTACTCTGATGAATAAATGAGAGCAGATGCAGACTTTTGGTTTGTACAAATGTTTTTGAAGGGCTAAAATCTGCATTCATGAAATGTGAATTTTATTTGATGAGATAAATTTTGCTTTCTGATGAATGTGCAAAGCAAGTCCCACTGAATTGATTGTGCACGCTTATGTGTGCACACGCACACATAGGTAACATTTCACTCAAGGGGTACATAATGGGTTTCAATGGACCATAATACAATAGCCAGTGATTAGTGTAAAAATGATCATCATAGCCTTATTCCAAGAAAATACCATTAATAAAAAAATAGATATGGATGACAGAAATGTATTTTAATACTCTGTATATTTTTTAACTGAACAAGTGAAAAAAGGGTGAAAACAGTACCCAAGAAATAAGTCCGTACTTCTGTGATGAAGCCTATGCTTAAGGTGTAATTATTGCTTATGCATCATAACTAATGATTGCTAGCTATTCATTATAAGCTTTATTTACTTTCCTTCTTTTTTCATAGCCAAACTAACCACCCACTCCTTGCTTTTGAAATAAATAATTCATGGGTTCTTCTTTTAATTATAACGTATTTCTTATGCAGTGGCTTAGGTTGTGTCAGAACTTCTATTACAGAACCCTGAACACATCTGCTTGTTGCAAAATTTTCTCCCAAATGAAATTGGACATATTACACACGGTCTAAGAGTTCGGGGGAAAAATGTGAAAAAACAGTTAAGGGTATCTGAGTGATACAAGTGTAAAATAAAAATAATGGACCAACTTCTCAGTTGATGTAGATTGGCATAGGCCCATTGACTTCTGTCCCTATAGGTCAGAATTGCAGTGTGCTTCACTTATAATTTCAGCATGTCCTGGATCGATCTGTTTCTTAAGTATTGGGATTAGCCTTTAAACTAAAATATAGGGGGATCTGTGTTTTAACAATGGGTCTGCGATTAGTGTTCTGCATTTCCACATGAGACCCACATTCAATTCCCCAGCCTGATCACTCATTCCCCAGTCCATCAGAGATTGGAAGCTTTATTGTGACAGCATATTCTGCCCTTCAGATGAAGAGAGCATCCCGACCCCACTCCTCTCTAGCATCTATAGGAGAGACTGCTGATGGAATCCAAAAGGGAGAGTCTTCCCCACCTGACCAAATGAAAGGCATCAAGATGTGAGGCCTTTAGAGTAAAAGAGGCAAAAGTGGGAAACAAGTATAAGTGTCCCCAACAAGCATGAAATGACTACCTGTCCATGGATAACAATTTGATGGTCCATGGGTTATTTACACAGCAACAAATTCTGGCCTCAATGATCAGTCCAAATAACTGCATAATGGAAGCCAGAGCCAGTGAAGATGGAAATTAAATGGAATGCTCCCCTCAGATGTGGAAGCAGCACCCTGGCCACAACATAAAGAGTTGCTGCATTCTGACCAACTCTGCAGAAGGACTAGATGGTGGACACTTATTTTGGAAAATTCTCCAGACAGTTCCCCTCCTCAAGCCCACTCCTGACCACTTGCACAGGCTCATGGGATCACGTTCCCTTTCTCCATGCAGTCAAACTGAATCATCTGTGCCCATGGAGAGTGAAGGGCAGTAATTTCTCTCTAGTATTTTGAGAGACAGAATTGATTCTGTGGACTAAAATCTATATTGCGCACTGTGTTTTAGGGAAATAGACTTCTCTTTATGTAGGCACAAAACTCTCAGCAACAATATTTGGAGTTAGATGTGCTCATCAGGAGAATAATTCCACTTTGGGAACAAAGTCTTCTATTCTTCTCTTGATAATAATGCATCATTTCCATTTACAGCAACAGAAGTCTATAGAAAACTCTGAGTTAGAAGGAACATCGGGTACAGATTGAACATACAGTCACAGTAAACTGTGAAAAACACTTGCCTGATTTTGTGTAGTTAAGTCCCTCACTCCCACCCCACTTACGCACCCAAAAAACATAGTGAGCATGGTAGTAAAGGAAAACTAATGTTTCAATAGCAAATAATACTATTATATCATGCTGTATGTTCAAAGCATAGACAGACATTACCTAATTAATCTTCAAAACAGTCTTGTGAGGTAGATGGGTAATTCCCATTTCACAGAAGTGGGAAAGCATGACAGAAAGTGTGCCACAGCAACACAGACACATCAGTGGCAGAAGCAGACATAGAAATGAGGGCCTTCTGACACCTCACCCTCTGTGTGTTGCTCCAGACCATACTGCCTTCTTGTAATTACATGCAAAGGAAATGTAAAAACATGTGGTAAACTCATTCCCATGTCAACCAGTATCCAAGCAAAGCAGACTCTCACATTAATGAATTTGTTAATGGGTCGAGTGGCATATGGGTGTTAGAAAACACATGTGGTATTGCATTCTGGCTAAATGTCCTTGTTTTTATGATACAGTTTTATCAGTCTCCCATTGTGGTTTTTTCTATGTGAATATAATTACAATCATTCTTTGTCACCTGGGTCTTTTATTTCATATTCTGTAATGCAATTCAATTTATAGTTGCTAACAGTAAGTGGTAGGTTTTCCTCAGTTGATAAGTAAAGAGGCTGATGGTGATGACTACTCCTGAGGAGGAAGGAGAAAGAGAGATAAATGATCTGATTTGCAATTCCATTTGTTTCTAAACAGAAGAATTAAGGATCAATAAGAATAATAAGTCCACTTTCAAACGAAATGTGGTTATGATGCAAACATAGATTTCATCATGTTTATGGAGTTTGCAGCTTGTCAGAAAAAAAATAAACAATCTCACTGCCTGGGGGAAAGAAGACTGGAGCTTTATCCACTACAGACTGCAGAAAAAGACCACCAACTCACAGGTCCTCTGGCTCATTGTTGGTAGTGTCCCAATCAGTCTGTTGCTCATGTTGCATATGTGCTAGACTGACAATATCCAGCAGTGGCCTGGACAAACTTTATGGGAAATGAAATAAACTTTACTGAATTAAGTTAAATTAAGTTTAATACCTCTGAGGTCCATTGTATTAAAATGTAATTGTGTATGTGTAATTGTAGAATTGTACATAACTCCTCTAGAAAGAGGAGGATACTAATGTAATTCCTTCAGTTATCTGCTCTTCTGAAGCCACCCTGTGGTGAGGTTTGAATATACTAGCTCAGATTGGAGTCTCCAGAGACCAACAGACAAAGAAGGGATTTTTGGATTAATAGCCCAGTTTTACACAGGGTCAGGCCTTCTTCCTGACCCAGGGAATGGACAGGGCCCCAATCCTTAGAGAAAGATTGGGAGTACTGGTCTTATGGAGGCCCTATAACACTGTGTGCTTGTTCTGAGCTGAAGTTTTGATGAACTTGAAGCTACTAGGAAACCCCTTCGGAGAGATGTTGAAGGACTGCTCGCACCCGAGCCCATCTTAGGGTTGTGGTGCTCTCTGATAAGCTTATTAGCATATGTGTAGGTTCTTTGATTTTAAAAAATATATATTTTCTCTGTAATGCTTTCACCTTAAGAATAAAATAGGCTTGTATAAAAAGAACTGTTTGGTAACTATAACTGTGGGCAGTCACATTGTTAACCATCCCCGAAGAGAAAGCAGACAATCCTGGTTAAGTGACCTTCTCTTTCTGGGATATCACAATATAGTCAGGGGACTGTGCAGCCAATCAGAAAGGAGTGAGACATGGGTCTCCACCCAAGAGAAGCAACAGCTGAGGAGCCAGAAGCCTGAGAGTGAGTGACCTTGCTCATCTGCTTCGAAGAAATACAGGTGTAGTTGCTCTGAATTGTAACAGCATACTTAAGTTGCAATTCTGATCTTGACCCAGCTCCTGCTAGAGTCAGTGGAACATGGCTGTCATGCTGGGTTACTTGGCTTGCCCCTATACTGGCCTGTACTGGTCTTCTTTTGCTTTCTTTCATCTATATTGTGGGGAAAGAAAAAGGGTTGTGATGCTGTGCCACGTACCAGCCACTCACTAAACCAAACTGACAGCAGATAATGCAGATAATAATACAATCATCCTTTTTCATTCTTACATGCTTTTATCAGCAGCTAGAGTTAATAATATTTATATTAACATAATTAGGCAGCTGAATTAACTTATTCAGAGAAGAGTAGTTTAAACCTATAGTCTTAGTCTCTCTGAAGTCACTGCACATGGCACACACAAGTTCACAGTCTGAAGGTTTTCTTTACAAGAATAAGGCCTAGAAAATTCCTTTTAAAAAAATTCAAGATGAAATTCTAGGGCACAATTTGGTTAGTTGGGGCAAGTTGCAATATAATGAAAACCCACATAAAACCAAGCATACTCCCTATTCAATCCATTCCCAGGTCTACCATTGACTGGTCTTAATAAGGTTTTGCACTTATATAAATGTTTACAAATGTTATTTACTTATGCTTCACAATGGCTGTGTGAGGTAGGTTCAATTCATAATCTCTCAG
Source organism: Mesoclemmys tuberculata (assembly GCA_007922155.1). NCBI lineage: Eukaryota > Metazoa > Chordata > Testudines > Chelidae > Mesoclemmys > Mesoclemmys tuberculata. The sequence continues at coordinate 81,179,377 of ML675604.1, read as the reverse complement.
TTTCTCCACTGGTAAAATGGGGTTAATGTGACTTGCTCAGTGTCCCATATCAAGTTAGTGTCAGAAGTTTTATGGTAACCACAGTCTACTAGGCTGCAGTGTCTCCTGGGCAACCCAGTTAACCCTTATTAACAAATTTCCACGCCAGAAAAGCACACAATGATATCTACCATGCTCACGGAGTATTGAGAGGCATAACTAAGCCATGCTTCATTTAAAGTTCTAGACAAATGTGAAGTATTATTTGAGATAGTGGGGGAGGCAGGATTAGGACTGGTTCTGAGTTCTGTGCAGTGGGCCACTAGATTATTCTGCCTCCAAAGCACAATTTTCACTTCAGATTCAAGGTAAATAAGTGAAAGTTTCCTCATGCAATACTATTAAACATTGTCCAGGCCCACACAATTCAGAGGGTGCTAAATGACATCAGATGAAATGGTTGCAAATTTCAAAATAATCCCTTAACTCTTGTTGCCCAGGGTGGGGTTTGTACACCCCATCACCGTACCTCTCTAATATTTATCATGAACTAGACTGTGCTGCCCTTTGTAGTCTGATCTATAAAAAGGATATTTAATTTTATGTACTGTGCAGTGGTCTGAAAGCGTTCTGCCTCCAGCTCAGCTTGAGTGGTGAGGTTGTCATTAGAATGAAGGCCTCAAGGAGCGACAATCCACTGTGTATTCTCTGACTAGCTAAGTTACAAACTTTATTAGTAAAACAAACAAAATCACAAGCGCTGTAATATAGCAAAGGAGATATAGCGAATACAGAATGTCCACCACTTGCATTACTCACAGCATTCCTTGAGGGGAACCCAAAGTAGGTAAGGTGGAAAAAAAACATGCTCATAAAGTCAGTGTGTTCCAGTGTATTCCACTGCCCACAGGCTGAGTATCACTTTTTATAAAGGGTTACGCTAATGCTGACCGTACCTTATACATATTCAGTTATGGTTTCAGCCTCTTTTCCTTACACATACTTCTACACTTCAGTAATATTGCATTCCCTAACTTCAGTAGCTCATTTAGCCATTTATGTTATACTTACTAGAATTTATGTTAATTAGTTGCTATGCTATGTCTGCAATTAGTACATGTAAGTTTCAATTAAGTTCAACATCCTTTTAACTTTCCCTAAAATTCCAAGAGTATATTTTTCGGCTCCATGCTTCACCTTTTCCCAGCACATAACACTTTTGTTTAATGTCATATTTACCTTATGACTTTGGGATCTTTTAATGGTTAGTTCCTAAGCCATACTACTCATGTCAAGCTATTCCTTAAATAAGCTAATTGTCATACAGGCCTGAAGGTCCTTGTGTTACAACTTTAGTATGTATGTGCCTTACTTTGTATATATGGCTTTTATACATCTGACCGGCTACATCATACTCATGTGGAGTACTACCTCACTCCTTAAGCAGTCCTGCTGTAGTTAACAGGACAATGTGCAGCATAAGATGCTATTCAGTGGAAGTAAGGTTGGTGCAATCTGGTCCAATGAAACTACATACAAGGAACAAACTTGAAAGTGCATTTCAAATTAAGTACTACCCATAACAAGAAAAAAATAGTATAATCAAAACATTCCATCAACTTAGTGGCTGGTATTTGTCCTCAGTTTTATTGAGCTCTGTTTTTGTGAATGCTGGCAGAACTACAGGTTACATTTACACTGCAAAAATAACCCTGCGCAGCGAGTCTCAGAGCATAGGTCAACTGAGTTGGGCTTGTAGGGTTTGCGCTAAAAGGCTAAAATCAATAGTGTAGACATTCTTTCTCAAGCTGGACTCTAAGATCCCTCTCCTCAGGTCTCAGAGCCCAGACTCCAGCCCAAGCTGGAATGTCTACACTGCTATTTTTGACTGTGTAGCGCAAGCCCCACAAGCTTGAGTCAGTTGACCCAGGCTCTAAATTCACTCCTGTGGCTTGTTTGGTTGGTTTTGCTACGTGGACAAACCTACAGAGTTAATTTTTTAAGGATAGCAAGGCACTAGAGAGAGTACGGTGAACAGTGGTCCTTGCCGTAACACCCTTTGGCCCAATAGCTGTTACAGTCCCAGTGACACCATTGTTCCAATGTTTTCCAGCTGCAGTACATATCCTTAGCTTTGATCTACAATTTAGACATTCCGAATGTAGGCCCAAGAATCCTAAAAAATGTAAAATGAAGATTTCAGGTTTCTCTTAAGTCTGATCCATAATTTGGTATACTGGTATAGAAAAATTCCAGAAGCTACACATAAGAAATACTAAAGTGAAATGAATTCTGAGGATTGGGCAAGAGTCAATTTGTATTATATTTATGCTGTCCCTGAACTGATTTGATCAGAGGGAAGTGATGGGTCTGATTATTTATTTAGTATATTTAAAAAACAAAGGGCACACAGACATTTGGATATGGAATTCTGTACTTTGTAAAAAATCCACTGGTAAATAAATAAATGAATAAATAAATAAGCAGGATGGCTGGTGTATTCATTGCATACTAACACCCCAAAAGTATTTTAGAGTTTATTTCTATTTTGTAACAGTACTGATATTTGAACTCTTATCTACATGTGCTTGTGGGTGATCTGGAATTCCTCCCCTTAGTTTTATGGAGTTATATTATTTTTTGCAGAAAGAGCAGGACCCTGAGCATATACCTACAAACCAATGCATTTGTCTGCCCCTTGCAAAATGTTCAGGAGATGCACTTAAAATTCTGTTTAGGAATAAGAAGAAGGACCCATCTCTGAATAAATTATACTGGTTTAGTGAAAGAGGTATAATGCAAAGTCTACATCAATTGTAAGATACAGAGTTAAAAAGAAAGACTTAGGATTGTAATTCTTTCACTAAACCAATATAATAAAATTCAGAAATGTGATGTGAGCAAAAAAGTCCTATCTCATGCCATAAGCTTCTGTAAAATATTTACTAAATTAGGGATTGCCTGTCTTTTTGACAAAATTTAAGACTCCATTTACAAAAAAAATATTCAAGCCTTTCATGCTAATTTCCCATATTTTATTCAGGAAAAAAATGCTCAGTACAGACTGCCCATTGTAAATCAGCATTCCATTTTATCATATCCCCACAGAACAGGAACGAGTGGCTCAAAGGAGTGGAACTGGATGGACAAGGTGACTTCCTAATTTTTAACATATTAGCTATTTCAAGTGAAAAGCTAGGATTTCTTATGCTGGAAATAAACTGAAGGGCAGATAGCCAATCTGGCTCCTTTCATGAGCACTGTTCACACTGCACAAAGAATCTGGTTTTTCCTGATGTAAATTAATTGTTGGCAATGGGATATGCCACTGTCATTGACACAAGAGATGAGAAAAAGAAGTCATATTTTATACATCAGAAAGTGGCATACAGCAAGGGGCCATGGCAATTTAATTCAATGCTGTTCATTTATAATAGCATGTCTGAAACTTCATCCATAGAGCCATAAACTTGCACTTTACTGGATGTACATTCTATTTCCCTAGATCACTGAAGCTATTAAACATCCATAGACTAAGTTATTGGTATGGAAACGGAAGACAACTACTGCGTTGCATGCTTATATCTATCTGTGTCTCTTTCTCACTCATAATGTTTGAAGGATTTAGCTTGTCAATTTTTTTTGTTTTTTAATCTTTGTCTTCATGAAGGAATAAGGGATATTTTTTCCTTAGGGTCAGAGACCTAGAGCTGGCCTGGCTGTAGGACTATTCCTGGCCGATGTTCCTGAGAAAGAGGTGGAATGTAATTACCTGACCCTTATTTAAAGAGAGCAGTAGAAAGGAAGATGTGAAGGGAGAGAAATTACAACACCCTCCAGGAAACTGAGGGGCCAGAGGCAGTGCCCTGATGAACTGCTACTAGAATTACTGCTGAGGGGAACTGCTCTAGAAAACCGAACAAAGAGGGGAGACTGACTGGGAACGTCCCAATGATCTGCAAGTTATCTCCCACCCATGAACGCTGCAGATCCCCTTCCCATCCTAGACTACAGTGTCTTCAGTGACACCTTTTATGGTGTGACAGTCCAACATGATGATCAAATGCTCCAGGACTGTTTCAACCAAGTGCTCACTCTCATAAAAGTGGTGATTTCTGAACACACATATTCTTAGTTTCCCCACTTTGAATTATGGGATGAATTTTTTCTGAGTAAAGAGACAACCCCAAATTAAATAACCCAGATATCAACTGCTAGTCCTAAATCTACCCTATGGCTAGCCCATACTTTCTTCTGGCAAGACACTTCATTAAGATGAAAACCCCAGAAAGTTTTATGGCCCAATTCTTTTGGCCAGGAATGTATACAGGAGCTGCTTTCTGCTTAACATGCCCCAATTGCCAAAAAGTAACCCAAAGAATTAGGTTTGGGAATCTCTAATCCCCCTACCTCTCATCACCCCCTCTTTGAGCAGATGGGGTTGATATAATAGGCCTGCTAGAGAAAAAACCCCAAGGTCACAAGTTCATTTGGTATTTGTGGACAATTCCACATGAAAGCCAAAGGCAATCCACTTATGAAACACCTTTGTCTCCATTATGGTGCAAGAGCTACTCCATGTGTTTTCAGTTTCCCTCAGAAGTTGTCCCTCAGAAGGAAGAAATTCATATCACAGGTGCTCCAACAAGTTTGGGCACTATTGAAAGTATGACCATTCCAGATCTCAGTCTACCAACCCCAGACTTATGGTCTGGTGGAGCAGTTCAATAAGACCTCCTAGAATATGCTAAAGCCATTTGTGGAGACAGAGGCCAAAAGACTGGGACCAATTGCTCCCCTATCTCATAGACTCATAGGTCAGAAGGGACCAATATGATCATCTAGTCTGACCTCCTGCACAAGGCAGGCCACAAAACCCTACCCATACACATTTATAACAACCCCGAACCCATGACTGAGTTATTGAAATCCTCAAAAGTGAGATTTGAAGACCTCAAGCTGCAGGGAATCCATCAGCAAGCGACCCATGCCCCACGCTGCAGAGGAAGGCGAAAAACCTCCGGGGCCTCTGCCAATCTGCCCCGGAGGAAAATTCCTTCCCGACCCCAAATATGGCGATCAGCTAAACCCTGAGCATGTGGGCAAGACTCACCAGCCAACACCCAAAAAGGAATTCTCTGCAGTAACTCAGTTCCCATCCCATCCAACATTCCCACAGACTATTGAGCAGACTTATCTGCCGATAATCCAAATCAATTGCTCATTTACAGTCTCGTTTACAGAATGGGAAGTATCATAGATCTTTATGGGCTTCTCCCTTTTTGAACTTCTTTATGGTAGACAGTAGTGAGGAGTATTAGACTTGGTTAAAGAGCCTTGGGAAGCCCACCCTACCCACTCTCCCAATATGTCATTTAAATGAGGGAAAGGTTAGAATGTCTAGTCCATTTTTGACTGAATTAATTTATCTCAAGTCCACCAGACCTAGATACAGGAATACACTAAAAGGGCTAGAACCAGTGAACCCCAGCTGGGAAACTGAGTGCTCCTACTACTCTTTAGAGAGAAAGATCCTGGCCAAATGACAGTGCCTGTTTGAAATGATCCATCGAATGGGACCAGTAGATTATGAAATTTACTGTCGGGATCAGTGAAAAGAAAATCAGATTTATCATGTAAATCTGCTAACGTCCTGGAAGGAAAGAAGAAGGATTGAGGGGGGGACTCAGCTTCCCAAGCCCACTGAAATGGGGGTAACAGAGGTGCCACTTGGGTAAAGGCAGTCTAACATGAAAGAATGCAAATAAGAAACCTCCTAGAGATTATCAGAAAATGTTCTGCCCACTAATGGGATGAACCTCCTTAGTGACCCACCACAGAGGGCCAGTGACCAAAACAGTTCATAAACCCTGCAAAATCCCAGAAGGGACAAAAAGACTACTAGTTCAGAAAATCCAAGAAATGTTAGGTCATTAATATTGGTAACTGGAGGTCATCAAAGAGTCCCATGGCCCCAGCATAGTCTGCTGGTTCTTGTGCCAAAGCCAGATAGGACCATCTGATTTTGCATAGATTTTCAACAGATAAACACCATTTCTGACTTTGATGCAAATCCAAATGATCTTTTGGATCAGTCAGGCTACATATATCACAACACTCAATCTAACTAGTGTCAATTGACAAATTCCCCTCTTTCCTGATTTCCAGGAGAAAATATGCCTATTCTACTCCAGTGGGCCTATTCTAACAGGTTATCATGCCTTTGGGTTGTACAGAACCCAAGACATCTTTCAGAGGCTGATGGACCAGGTGCTATGGCCCTACCACCATTATGCTGCTGCAGCCTACCTAGATGATGTGGTGGTCTATAGTTTTGACTGCCCCACCCATCTCCCAAATCTAGCAGCCATTCTACAAGTTTTATGGGAAGCCCATTTAATAGCAAACCCAAAGAAGTATCAAATGGGAAGAAGGGAAGTGCGGTATTTGAGGCATCTAGTAGGGAACTGTAAGGTATAATCCCTAGTGGATAAAGTTGAAGCTCTAGCCAAAACTCACATGCCCAGAACTAAGAAGCAGGTCTGGGCATTCCTAGTCCTAGCAGACTATTACAGGCAATTTGTGCCTAATTTTGCCTTATTAGAAGTGCCTTTTCCTGACTTTGTTAAGAATGCAGCCCCTTTACAAGTCATGTGGTCAACCTAGCTACCACCTCTCAAGGAAGTTGATTAACTACAGCAATTGGAGAAACCTTGTAGCATTGTACATGCAGACATAGCCTTAGTCCTATAGGAGAAAGCTGCTATTATATTGGCCTAAACCTTTACAATTGCATAGTCAGAAGCTTGTCATTTAATGAATACAGTTTTATTATTGATGATGTGACTGAGTAAATGTAAATACAGTGACTACATGAGGGCCGAGTCTTGAGCTGGCATAAATTGCTGTTGCTCCATTAACCTTGCATGTTTAAGAATAATACAAAATGTATAATTTTGCTAGACAGATTTTCACTCACAGATGTCATAATTGCAACCAGTAATAAGAATTAGCATATAACTGTCATCAGTGTGTTAACAAGACTTATATTAAGTAACACATGAGAAACAACTAAGAAAACCAGTCAAAATATAGCCCTGTCATTTATCAACCTGTTCAAACTATTCAAAACATGTATTCTAATTATGTGTCCTACTACTTAAGCATTCAGTAAAATTAGAGATCACTTTCCTAAGGCTGTGGGAAGAAAAGAAATGAGCTATCATTCCTGCTGTTTTGACTGTCCAATATACAAATGCTCATTGAGTGATAAACTATGGTTGCAACCATTGCCTCATCTTGAGAAGGCTTAGGTAAAGAGTCACAATGGATATAGTGGCCTGCTGCTTCATATTTGAGTCCTGCAGATACCTACTGCCATTAACATTCTTTCTCCTTTCCCCGCATTTGCAAGGATTCTTGCTATATCAGGTCAAAGTCTTTTGCCTCGGTACATCACATAAATAATACTAATATTTATAAAGAACATGTCTGAAAAATAGAATCTGGAATATTTTACAGAATATATAAAACTTTCACTGAAGTGGGCTCTGTGCCCAGAGAAACCACCATCCCAAAAGAACTGATCATAATTGGAAAATTTCCAAACAGAAGAAGAAGATGTGAGGAAAAAGAGGACAAAAGGTCAGAAATGTACTGGCTTTCAGGATTTGTAATGGCTCTGCATGGAGTGTTGAAGACAATTACAGAGAAATTCACTACATTGGACGTTCTCACCACTAATAAATTGATAATAGTTATACATCATTCTTTCAACACCGGTGTAGTACCTAAAAGGTCCAGATGAAAAGGATCTTATCCCAGTTCAATGGTGGCAAAACAGGCGATACAATTTGAGGATCTGGCCAAAACATTGACCTTATTCTTCACTGAGAGTATCCAACTTCTGATTATGCAGTTGGTGCTTCGTATCAGGGCCCTATTGGACTCATCATTAATCGTCAACAGAGAGATTACAACAGAGGTGAGAAGAGCCAGAAGACATATACATTTTGTAAGTATTCAGAGTTTGTTATTTTATGTTACAATATTATTTATTATTAAAATTATTTTTTTAAATTATTATTATTATTATACACAGAGTTTATAATTATTCTCTTTCTTCTTTGAGTAAGGATATTTTTCTTCATTCAAGATATTGAACCTATTGTATCAGGTTAATCTCTGGTGTTACATTTATGACAAGAATTAATTTGATATGTATTTTAAAGACTTTGAGGTCTTGTGCATGAGTCTGGGTCACAATCAGCTGTCACTAGAGAAGTTGAGCACTAATTTTTGTCATGTGGGTTCTGTTGGTCCTCAGTCAACATCATGCTAAAGGTGCAAGTGAATATTCATTATTAGAAAAATATTGTAGAATTATTCCCCCAAGTCAATGAAACTGCCTAGTCATAAAATCAATGGTAATCTTTTTATCTTCTGTCAGCATGTGTCATATGCTGGTGGCTATAACTCAGCCACTATGACTGGAGAAAAAGTTACATAGGAGTGTTTTCTTTATAAAGTATTAACCAGATTCTCCTCTAGTGTAAATTATATAAATGCAACTGATTCTATTTACATCAGATGAAGATCTGGCATTATATATGTTATTACATCCCAAAAAACAATCATATGACGTGAGGTGAGCTAAGAATGGGATCCAGTCATGTAAGTCTATTTTCACTAGTAGAACTCATGAAGAATATGTGCTTTATTCATTTCTTGATGGTTCTGTTGTGATTGTTATGACATTAACAAATGTCATAAAGACAAATAAAAATCATACTTCATCAGTCATACAGAAAGGAACCTTGTTTTAAAAAGGAATCTTATAAAAACTGTTTTCAGTGGACAGATATCCATATGATAAAAAACGCCCTGTAAATCTGTCATTAATTGATAGCTTTGTTAGTAGCCTGAACAGAAAAGTCAAGACTTGAACAAGCATAGAGATTGTCTCTTATTTTTATATGTGGTCTGTCCATCTCAGGACTGAGGCATTTTTTCATGGTCAGATAGGGAAGTGTGCCCTGCTTTTGACTTTACTGTGCCTATTCTATGGATAAACAGAGATACACATGCTTCATCGATGTCATATGGATTTGGTGGCCCCTCCCTCACTTGGGGGAGCAGTTCTTCATTGCTTTGGAAGGTTTAGTGCTCCAATCACAGTTATCATGTAAACTTGACATCTCTTTACAAGAAAAAGGGGCAGAGTGAGATACAGATGTAGTTGGTGCTCAGCCTTTGAAGAACCCTTGTGTCAAATTCAGCCTCCAAGTAAATTAGGGCAACTCCATTCAATTCAATTTGAAACTTGGACTGTTACTTTAAGAGCTTTCACCATTACTATCCTTGCACCAAAGTGAGGAGAGAAAGTGAAAATAGTTGTACATTAATGCCCTATCAATGTGCAGGTGGTGGGGTTTTCAAGTGTATTCAAGTTTGGCCAAATTCTGCTCCCATTCTAAAACTTCCATTGAACAGAGTTAAGATAAACATATAACGCTTTTGAAAATCCAACCTAATTCTTTCCAGGATCGCAAATCTCTCATAAGAGTGTCAATATAGTGTGGGATTCAGTGGAGCAGGATGTGCAAAAAGAGATGGTTAAAAGTCTTGGACCCCAGGAGTGTGCTGAACTAATGCCATTGTCAGGCAGGGAGTATCACACAGTCTGGCTTGCTGAGGCCAATCCTGAAAATGTACATTAAATATTGTTTACAATGTGAAAATATGCAGAATAGCCTGAAAATCTGTTACACTGATATTTATTGAAACCAAATCAGTACTAGATCTGAAAGGCCAGACTGTAGATGGCTCTTCTGCAAATGCACAAGCTGGTGTCAGGGGAAGGTGCAAAGAGCTTTCCTCCCTTGCTCTCTCTGCACATAGAACAGGCACAGTATATTCCCAGGGCAAAATGTATAAAAGATGCAGATAGGCACCTAGTGGCATTTACAAAAGTGCCTGAATGAGTTAGGAACTTAGCTCACATTGACTTAAATAGGAGTTAGGCACCTAACCTGCTTGGGCACTTTTGCAAATCGCTCTAGGCACCTCTCTGCATCTTTAGGCATTGAAATACCTTTGTAAAGCTGGCCCCTGTGCTTTCCTGAGGCATTCACCACCACAAAAAGTACATTAAAGTTTCTGTATCAATTCTATATATTTTACATCAGGTTTACAATCAGATTATGCTATTAGGCCGAGGTCATATCCCAGAACCAGTTCAACCCTGAGTATCCTGAACAGACTGCTCTATGTAGTTTGCTCGGGGAGAAATCCTCTTCCAAGGCCACCAATTGGCTTGGGCAGAATCCATGGACACCAGTGTGTGTGAGGACCAGATGTTCTGCATAGCAGGGGCTTCTAGGGTTTTACTCAACCCTCTTGAATGATGGCTGTGCCCTGTCTCCACCCATTGACTATGATCTCTGGCATAAAGAGGACAGGAAAAGGGGTGGGAAAAACAGAGGCAGAATTTGCCTCTTAAGGTACTATCTGAATCACCACTTATTTATCTTCTGCATTTTAGGAAGAGATGGGTCCTTTGTCTTTATTAATATTATATCACAAACAGCCAGATCTTTTATTTCTGACTCAGGTCTGACTCTCCTTGAAATCTAAAGGAATCTGGCCTCAGTAATTAGGCCCAAAACATGATGTAATTGATGCAAATAGAAAGGTCTCAGCACCATATATCCACTGAGCCATGAAGTTTCCCAATACATTTTCCAATATTGTAGTTCAGTCATTTGTGCAGTTGGAGGGGTTTGGATAGCATAGTTCAGCAGGGTCTGGTAATTGAAACCATTTTTCTAATCCTTAACTGAAAATGAAATAGCACATTCCTCCTAATTTTAGGGGGCACATGTAATAATTCCATAATCTTAAAGTTACCTCAGTCAATAATGCCAACTATTATACAATAAACACCTCAATCAGCATTATAATTTTAAAAACTACAGACAACTGTCTTTCTTCAGAATTCCTTTTGAACACAAAGGAAGATGTTAATAAAGAAAAGGGAAAAAAAACAGTTAAAAATCAATGCCTGACTAATTTTGAGAAACTAGTGTGCTCTCTCAGTACTTTGATACTTTATGCAGTAAGTTACTCGAAAAGGATTGCAATGCTTTGTGGGAAGTTTCAAGGGCATGGTGAAGGAGAATTAAATTATCAAGTAATGTTACAGCTTGTTCTTATATTTACATTTATCTTGAATGAAGGTAATTTATTTTGGGGGCAAAGAGAACCATACATCACACTAATGCAGACTCCAAGAAAAATTTGCCCTTCATGCTGTGACTGGACACTGTCAAGCAAGGTTTACAACCTTTTTATCTACCAAGCAAAGTTGCAGTATTTAGTTACCAATGTTGTCACTAGTTACAATATATTTCCCTTGTTTGTATTTATGAGGAAACAGAGGAAAACAATTCATTTGTTAAAAGGAATAACCTCTAAAGAATAGCTTCCAGAATCTGATGTATTGATTTTCTTATACTTTCCCAGATGGCAAAGAGGTTAAACCGAACCACTGCTCAGAGGCAGTTACTGCTGCTTCTCTGAGGAGAATTTCAGGATGGGGAAGCTTATGCTAACATTGTCCATAATATTGCTTGGGTTCCCTGTACATTACACACATACAAATCCCTCAGTGAAACCTGTAGGAAAGGAGATTTAAAGTATACTGATCAGTCATGACTGAGGAGCTGTCAGTGACACACCTAATCATGTCCCTTTCCATCGGCACAAGTGCCATATAGTATGTGTTCAGATCTAAGATTTTAACCTCACAGCTGAAGAACAGAACTAGAGTACAAGGGTCTGCCTGACAGTAAGATAACGACAGATTTAAAGGATGGGCTCTTTTTTCAACAAGGAGTTAATATGAGATTCTTTTGGAGGAAGCTTACTGAAGGAAAACTTTTTAAAGACTATGTTCTTCTACCTGATTCAAGGCCTACAAACTGAGGTCCTGATCCTGGACCTGGAAAGACTTATGCACATTCCCTTTAAGCACGTGAGTAGTTTCATAGTGTTCAAAATTGAAGCATATGAGTATGTCTTTCCAAGATTGGGGAACTACTATGTTTCCTTTATTATGAACTGCTGAGGGATCAAATAAAAGCGAAACTGGACTGAAAAAATCTGTGAAGGGACGGGAAGGTGCATAGCGAGAGTTAATACTGCTTTGAACTACATTATTTTCCCATTTTTTCCAGCAGTATTTCTGTCTCTGTCATTTTATCTCAATAGTTCTTTCTTTTTCAGCTGGGACAATGCTGCTTTATGCCTGCTGCCCCTGAACCACAGAGTTCTAGCCATATGGATTGTCCCACAGAGACCTCTGTGGGCTCAGACAGGCTCTGCAGCCTTACATCTGCTCATTTTGGAGCTTCCTTGCTTCGTTCCATAACTACCTGGCTCATAGCCAAAGAGAGTTTAAGGCCTGTAAATAAATCCTACTATAGATCAAAAATTAATCTTAAACAGGGGGCCAAAGAAGGCCAATTCTATTTCCATTTATGAGGAGGAGTGATGGTGGTAAGATCAGTGCAGCTGGCGAAAGAGCTGTAAAACCTTTTGATTTTTTTATAAAACAGAGCAAGGAATGTAATAGCAACAGTGAGATAACATTTAGAAGTTATTCACCAGATAATATTTTCTGGCCAGAACTTTTACACAGCTCTAAGCAAAACCAATTAAAATGTGGGAAAAGGACCAAAAATATACAATATATCTTGTGAAAATAGTCAGAAGAGATTTATTTTTTAAAGGGCTTTTCATAAAGATAGGATTATCTTTAATTGAAGCATCACTGTTTAGTATATTTTATATCTAAATTTAATGTAGACCATCACCTTTAGAAATGTAGCATATTATAGCTGGATATTAAAATGTAGGGGACTAGATTACTTAGGGAGTCCGCAATGGCACATAGAGTGTAACAAACCCTGAAACTCCTTAGATTGTAAAGCTCTCCCCTTGCCCTCATTGGTCTTCACCATTTTTACTGCACACACTTCATTATGACTGGATGCTTACCTCTTCTCAGGTCAGAGTTTAGGTTCTCTAAGGCACCTAGTTAATTGAACCTCACTTTAGAAGTCCCTAGTAATGGAGAAAGGAGGTTTGCTTGTACTTATGTTCTGTTTTAGTAAAGCAACTCACAGAAGACAAATATTTTAAAGTAAGACAAATATTTTTGTATTTCATCATCCAAGTACCTTTGTAAGTGTTTCTTTTATTATATTGATAAAGGTCAACATTTTATTATTTTATCAACTTAGATAATTTTTATACACAAATATGAGATCATCAATAAACCAGCAAGAGCCCTGTGGCACCTTAAAGACTAACAAGTTTATTTGGGCATAAGCTTTCGTGGGCAGAAACCCACTTTATCGGATGCACACAGTTCAATTCGTTTTCTGCCCACGAAAGCTTATGCCCAAATAAATTTGTTAGTCTTTAAGTGGACACAGGACTCTTGCTGCTTTGCTAAAAACAGAGTAACACAGCTACCCCTCTGGAATAGATTATCAGTAACTCTCAGATTCAAAGTAACATATATATTGACTAGAACTTTGTGCTTGACCCGAAGGTGTGTGGAAGAGCGGGGATAGCCGGATAGGGGTGGGGATAGGACATCGATGGTTTCACAGACCATTTGTATAGATGCACCAATGCTAGGAACAACCAAGGGGCCACTTCAGTTCCTGGCACAAATTAGAACAGTCTCAGGCTTTTTCTACTTATGCCAGTAGTAACAGCTCACTGGAGGTATTGTTCTAGCACAGGACAACCATAGTGTAGCCATGTCCCCTTCACTAGCCATACAACCCGCTCTGAGTTATGTCCACATTAGCTCTGTCACCCTTTATGTCATCGCTAGATAAGAAGAATCCCCAGTTGTTTCGTTCAGACACTGTGAATGAGCTGAGTCCTTACCCCATGTTCCACGGAGTGCACAGATCCTGTAGTAGTGCTCAAACTCATACTGCTGTTGGGTTGGCCGAGTAGTACCACTTAAACATCAGCCTAAGCTTCCTCCTTGAGCTTGGCTGTGCCTAAGATTTATATAATCATGCATGTGTTCAATGTGAATACTGCTTCACCTCGGATTTTAATAAATGTTATAGAAGTCCCCCCTAGAATTACATTCAGACTGGATGTGATTACTGCTGGTGCTTGGTCCAAACCAGAACTCAGATCTGAAACACTAAGGTCAAGTTTGAGACAGTAAAAATGGCTTGGCTCTGTCTCCATAAAGAGCCCAATCCAGAACTCGGAACATAGGCTAACCCATAATCTGTCTGAACTGGCAAAAAGTTTCTGCTTGGAGTCTGATTTTTTGGCTTCGATCTCTCCCTAATTACATCTAATTAGGTGGCATACTCATGCAAAATTCCATTGTTTTGGGTGGAGGTTTTGCCTGAGTAAATAATGCAAGAATGGGTCCTAAAAGGAAGCTGTTGGGACTGATCATAAATACACTGTATGACTTCCAAAGAGTCACAATGAGATCACATTCTGACACAGCAAAAGCATCCAGATGCCTTAGCAGCAATTAAGTAAAGTCAGGTTCTACTATAACCATATGTTAGAGTGAAATTTTGTCTCCTAAACATACAATGGGATCCCATCTGGTAACTGCTAACCAGTCTCAGTACTGAATTTTAGCAGAAACTGTGGAGTTTCCCAAATTGATCAGAATTGTTCACTATTAACTTCAGTAACATTTTACTCAGACCTGTTAAAATATTATGCAAAAATATTTATGGTGCAATAGATATATTTGTGCCTTCATTTCTCTGTTATATTTGGAACACGTTACATATAACTACATTTAAGAATAGTTTGAGAAGTTTCAAAACAAAGTGATTATTTTATACTTGGCTATTAACAATTGAATAAGGGAGGTAGACGCTTGACTCAGCCTTAATTACACAAATCCATGTGCTATGTGACAATCAGGGTGAAATCTCTTATTCATTGTTGTGAGATACTAAAATAATTGCAGAAATATTTTTTCCTCACACAGGCTTTATGGACAATGCTTAACTACAGTCAGCAGGATAACACTTTTTCAGTCCAGCCTACTGTGCTTTTCAATCAGGCATGAGACTGTACATGTTATGTTCAGTGGAAATTCTTCACTGCAGATGAAAGCCTTGGATCTCACACTGATCAGTGATCAATCTTTACTTTTGTCCTAGATTAAAAGGAATTTTATATTCCATTCTGATCTGTGTTTGTTAACTAAATTTTTCACATGAATAAACTCTTAAAAATCCACTACTGATCCAGAGGCTATAAACACTAAACCTTATAAGGGCCTGTCTTATGTACATTTTTATTGTGTTTAATACCATCAGTTGCTAGGTTGCAGAAATTGGCTCAAACAAAAGGAAAAACATCAAACTTTTCAATTTGAGCTGATCCGCCTTTCTAAAGCTCCAGCAGTCTTATGATTTTCAGTACCTGAACAGGATTCAGATAATTCACCTGAGTTCCTTTATAGATATATAGATATAGATATAGATATTCCAAAAAATCTCATTAAAAGATAATTCAGTCTCTGAAAACGATTGTATATACCTTCTGCTTTGCTCTTTTGAATGAATATGTAGAAATCACATAATAATCAACTCTTCACTCAGCTCAGCTAGTATTTTCCAGGTACAAATTGTGTTGCTGTATTTGTGAAGGTGTAAAAAGGGTTATGTAAACATTGCCCAACTAGGTGAACCATTGGGGGGAACAGGGAGTACTTGTTCTATGTAACACAGAGACTCCTATTTCACTGGAGGAATGTCCTGATCCCTCTGGCTTTATGAGCCCTTTTTCCTGTGTAAAGAGGCAAGGGGCAATGGTGAAGCACACTAAAGAGCCTAGATGATTATCTCTAATAACATAGTTATCTGCCCTTTGTGTTATGGAGTAATTCCTTGCTGGTGCTTAAGAGGTGTATCTGCAGAGCACATCCACAGCAGTGCACAAATACAACCACTGCATCACTTATTTAGAGAAACCTCTGCCACCCTCCTTCCTGTTGAGTGGTATCTTATCTAGTAAGGATCTTTCATCTCATTTTGGAAGCGGAGTGCAGGCCAAGAGGTTTCTGCAAGTTGAGACTCACTGGCTTTCTCTCCCTCTTCAACTCTTGGCATTATGCAGCGGAGCACAAAGGCTGGAAATGTACATTGCCACTGTAGTGATAAGGGGAGTCTCCCGGCTTCTCCTCTCCCCTAGTGCATCTGAGCAAGAACAGGCACAGTCAAACTCTTAATGTGCATAAGTGGGCAGAACTTCAGTTTTAAATCTTATTCAAGAGACCACACTTACAGTGGCACTGCCCTTTTACTGTCATGCTGGGGCACTAAGGTAGTACTGAGTTAGAAGAAAGAGTATGACCTTCTAATCACCACCCGCAGCAACTAAGTGGCTGCTACAGGGATTTCACTGCTTGAACGAATCTTTCTGCCCCTGCTTAGTTAGTATGACCTGACAATGTCGCAGCATAGGGGCTGCTGACCATTAAAGATTACTCCCTTTCTGATAACCTGTCTGTGAGCCATGTGTTTTACTGGAAATTCTCACCCTGCATTTCCTTTATCCCTTACACTAGTGTTTACAACAACAGAGGGCTATTAATTTTTCTTGTAGTACCCATATTTAATAATTTAATTAATGATGGGTTATTAAGGACCTTTACTCAAATTTTCACGTTTTCTTTATTATACTAATGAAAATCAGGTTTGTCTCCCCTAATTTTAATGAGTTACTTTAAACTTACACTGTTGTACTGAGAACAGATTTAAGCCTGATGATTAACTCTACAGATGAGCAGATCTTTAATTTGCTATTTATGTATTTGTTTATTTAATTCTCATTCTACAATATATTTATTCTGAGCCTGGTAATATGCAGCGTGTGACACTTTTTAGATGCTGAAATGTTCATTCAAGTTAGAAAACGTTGGCCTAATTGACTTGCCTAACTTAGTAAACATCACTGGAATATTTGGGAATACAACTAAATCTTTTCTGTTTGCCCATTTTGGCTATTTAAAGCAAAGCTAAAATGTCATTTGAAAAGATATTTTGAAAACTACATATAATCACAAAGAACAAGTCACCAGAGAAAATAAAAAAGTCCTACCATAATAAAAAAAAAACAATAATTACCATCAATAGGAACTAATCAAATTGTGATTGCTCCCTCTGAGATAAATGCAACTCCTGACTAATTCTGAGAATATAAATAGAACCTTATTTAGTAAAGGATAGTTTCTGTTTTGCTTATACTCATGTTGAATACCACCAGGCTTATAAGAAGTGGCCCCACTGAAGATGAGGAAAAGTATCAGGAAAAGTATCAGCACCTATACATTCATTTATCTGTTTTATTAACAATCTCTGCAACTTTACTACTCTAAAAGGGCTAGATCCATTACTGATAGCTTTTATGTGATCTACTCACTATGCTTCATTCCTGACAATTTCCTGGTTTAGGCTTTGATTTAGCAAAGTACTTAAGCATGTACCTAACTTTAAGAAGGTGATGAATCCCATCAAATTAACATCTTGATGAATCATGGCAGTAATTACAAAGATTAGCTCTCCCTGTCTCAATGGACTCTCTGGTTACTTGTCTTTAGCAAATTAATACTAAGATTTAAAAAATATATGGTTAATAGGCAATGTTTTTCATTACTTCATAAATAATTCCCAGGAGAACTTCTTCTCAGGAGATGAAGACATACTTTTAGGCAGACAGAACAATCTAATTCTGCCTAAAAGTATCTTTTTAGTCTTCTGATGATAAGTTTTCATTATACGTTATGGCATTATTGACACTGTATATAGAAATACTTAGTCTATCTCTCACATAAGAAATAAACTTTTCCCATCACTCCCAAGTAACTTCTGAAAATGCCATTGAAGCAATAAAGAGGACTAGCAGCAGTACGCAGTAGTCTGTCCATCTTCTGATGTCAGCACTTTATGTTTCTGAAGTGGTACAGGAATTTAATTGCTTTACTGAATAGATTTCTTTCATTGTAGAAGAATAAGCAATGGTATTTTACATTTTGGGTTACACAGATAATCTGAACTGCTGCTTTATGTAGGGCTCTCCTAAGCTGGGATGTAATGAGTAGCTAGTAATCAGTTCAACAAAAAGCCTCAAGGGATAACTTGCTGTTGCCAGTAAGGGTGTTCAATCCAAGATTAGTAAGGGAAAGACATCCAGAGACCTCAAAGCCTTAGAGATGGGGCAGTTACACCAGATCTCCTATTCAAATCAAGATGATATAGGGTTGCATTATTAATCAAGCTTCAGCTGAAATACCTTTTCCTTTAAACAATAATTGCTGTGCAGATCAAATTGTTAATCATTGGGTGGCTAAAATGTAAAGGCCTGTAGAGGCAATGAACTTATTGGCATGAACACTCTAGCCTTTTGCAGTTCCCTGCAGGCAGTACCTGCAGAACTTCTCAACTAGCAAATGACCTTGCTGCCCAATAGGATCAACCAGCCATAATTGCTGCAGCTTCTGTGGTCCTATGCAGCTGGAAGGTTTGGCTCACTGAGAGAGAGAGAACCTTTAAATATCTACACAGCAGACTTTATACATAGATTAACTTTCAGAGATTTTGCATCACAGTGCCACATAAAATATCCTTCAAATGCCAGCAGTATTCTAAGAAGTTGCTTTAAAAACTAGCTCATGTCTGCAGTACAGGATAAGAGAAAGGAAATCTTGCTCTTCACCCCACCTTGGGCAGACGTTTCAACCCCTCTTCAGGACAATTATTGGATCATGGCCTCACATGTTTCAAAGTGTAGGTCAATACTTCTGTATTAGAGTGGCCGTATTTTATCCCCACTCTGTTCCCATTTTCAGAGATGTAAATGACTACACGAGGTGCAAGGCAATAGAAAATCAGACCTCTGTTGTTTTGTTATCTAGCTAAGCTGCATGGACTCAGCTGAGCTGCTTAGAGTCCATGGTGAAAAAGAAACTTCTAAAGAAATGCTTAGATTTTGTAAGTGAGATTTCTGTGCTTTTCTAAGATAAAATGAAACGTCTTCTAATTTGTCACCATGTGTTATGTCTCATTTAATTGTACCATAGAGAGGCTATTTTCATTTCAGCTAGCTCTCAAGTTTCAGTCAGACATTTTGTCAGCTTTGTATAGTCAAAGCATGGTGAATTGTTTTTCAGAGTGCAACTACTTAATTTACAAGGTCCCACATTACACAGGAAATATGATCAGGGTAAAAGCAAGTGAAATTGTAGAGAAAACCTCTGACAGTGTTACTGTTAATCAAAGAATGACCCCTCATAATTTTTTCTTAGCTTGTGTATGTTTAGTCCATCATTATTGCCTCCTAATGAGCACTAATTAGTGGCATTTTATTCCATGTTTTATCTGTACTCACTTAATAATGCACCGTTAGAAAGCCATTAATCTGGTTTTGTTTAATATTGTACAAATTACAGTAATGTAGATTCAGTGCAGCTAGAGCTAGTAAACCCCCTACTCCTCTGTCTGAACACTCTGCAAATGCAATAATGCTGCACGTGTATTTTACTGCCATCATCATGCAAACCTTTTCCTTTGTAATCGGGGACTATATCAGAATCCTTTTCTTTTGTTTATTATTACAGCTTATCCTAATCATTCAAGCTTTTTAGTATTCAGAGATCTAATGTCAATGTTTAACTCATGCCAGCTGAAAGAAAATGGATTTCAGTTTATTTCTCAGATGCCAATCTAATTAAACACCTACTGAAGAAAATGAAAGTGACATATGTACCAGAGCATAGAGGTGTTGATGTAGTTTACATAGCAGTCTTCAGGTGTATAACAACAATGATTAACGTAGTGGATTGTTTATTTACTCATTATAAAGCAACTGAGCTTAGTGCTATGCAAAGCAAAGACAGACTTTCAGTTTAAATTACTCTTCTGGGAGTTGAGTATCATTCAGTAATGAGAGATGAGGAAAAAAACCAGCTAAAACAATCCAGCTGCAAATTAAACAATTCAATTACCTGGTACAGTAGCTGGGGCAAGACCAAATGCTAATATGCACTAAATGAGAAGGTGACTTTCTCAGGGTTTGTTCTATATAATCTGCTGCTCTTACACTTTGCTGCTTCCAGAATGTAGCCCTTTTGGAGTTTAGCCTTTGAGGTGAGGTCCTTTTGTTTTGCTGCAAAGTAGGGCATACAAGATGTAGTACATTTTTATTATAATAAAATAGTAATGGGCCAGTTAGTTCCCTTTAGCAAGTTAGGTCTGTGTAGGAACAAGGATACACTACAAGTCTGAAAGCATCAGTATTAATTTACCTGCAGACATCCCATGAGATTCTAAGTAATAAAATAACTTCCTCAAGAGCCAAACTCCAGCTTCATCTTTGAGCCCACCCTTTCCCAGAACTGATGTGAAGCCTCTGTGAAGCTTAATTTATTTTACTTTTCAAAATTGCATTATATAGATTCATACCTGTCCTGCTTCAGCTTTTCTTTTAACTGTGTAGCTAAATATCACATTGGTTCTTTGCACCATAGTCTACCTTACTTCTTTATGTTTTACACCTTTTATAGTAATTAGCTCAGGGATGGGATGTGGATACTGATACATTTGAAGAAATAGGTGAGTGGGAGAAATCTCTTTCTTGACCATGGGCCAAGTCTTAAAATCTTTAAGTGTTGAATACAATTAGTTGTGTGCAGTGGAAGGCTCAGGTCATTGAATGACACTGCTGATGCTCTGGTGACAGCTTTAGAGCGTCTGTGCAGGTTGCAGTTGGCTAGTGGACCCATAGGTGGCATGTGCCTCTTGCATTTGGGGAGGCTATCTGCACCCTGAAGCCCCGTCCCTGCTCAACCTCCTCCTCCCAAGACCTTGCCAATGCTCCACCCCTTTGCCCCAGGTCCCATCCCCTCTCAGCCACCTTCCCTGGAGGCCCCACCTACGTTCCACCCTGCTCTACCCCAGGCCCCATTCCTGCTCAGCCCCCTCTCCTTAGGCCCCTCACCCACTGCTTGCACCTCTCCATCTCCTCTCCCATAGTCCCCAGTCCACCACTCCTGTCTCTTCACCTCCTCTCCTGAGGTCCCCCCTGCCTCCCGCTTCCACCTCTCTTCCCCCTTCCGTTGCTGGCCCTAGCTGAGTTTCTCCAGCATTAGCAGAACACACAGCACCTCTTTAGAGGGGGCCAAGAGGAGTGAATGGTGGGTAGGTGGTGGCTTCAGAGGAAGAGGTAGAGCAGGGGCAGAAAGAGAGAGGATGGGGCCTCAGGGGCAAGAGGCTGACTGGGGATGGAAAAGGGTGTGGGGGGGAGAGGCAGACTAGGGGTGGGAAGAAGAGCAGTATGGGTGGGGAAATGGGAGCCAAAGCCAAGTGGGAGCTATTTGGGGAGGGTTAGACTTCCCCAACCTCTTGTACCTGCCACCCATGGGTGGACACACACCTGTTCCCCATCTGTGGCCCCACAAAGATGTGGGACTTCCTCATCAACCTCCTCCTAGTGCTGGCCAAAGTGGCCATCTACAAGACCAGAGAGAGGAGTTTGGCTGAAGAGGTGCTCTGTGACTGTGAGGCCTATTTCCATTCCTCTATCCACTTATGCATCCAGTCAGAGTTCCTCTGGTCGGCATCCGCTGGCTCCCGAGACACTTTCAAGGAGCAGTGGGCGCTGCCCATAGTTCTTTGCTCGGTGTTCCCCTTCAGTTCCCTCCGTTTTAGCCCTTGACCCCCACGTACATTCCTGTTTTTCTCATTCCTTGTCCCCTGTAATTAGTTGAGTCCCGGGCCTAGTGGCTCCTCTTAGGTTGGGGGAGGGGCCTTTAGCAGTGGGCAGGCTTGTGTTCACCCAGTTCCTGGAACCCAAATAGGATAGGTAGACCCACATATTTGCAGATCCACTCACTATACCACCTAGAGAGAGAACATGAGTCTCACTTTATAGCCAAGGCACTCACTTGGGATGTGGGTGATCCAGCTTCAAGTACCTGCTTCTAGTGAATATTGAATTAGTTCTACAATGTGGAACAGCTTCAACAAGAGAGATCTGAGAGAAACCTGCTCCAGAATACCCCATAGTCCAGCAAGATGGGCCTCCCCCCTGGGAGGCGAGAGACCTAAGTTAAAATTGCATCTCCATATTAGGCAGAGGAGGGACATGAACGGGGATCTCCCACATCCCACGTGAGTGCTCTAACCACTGGGATAAAAGTTATAAGATGGGCACCACCTTCTCTGGTAATTTTGTGAATCTAGCCTGCATTTTTTTTTTTTTTTGGTGGAAACTATTCAGTGAATTCATGTCAAATTCACAAATAGTTTTGGATGGACTGAAACTGGATTTTTTTTAGCAAATAAACTATTTTTCTGAAAAATTTTGGCCAGTTCTAATTCTGAAATCATATGCCAAAGTCCTTCATAGACAGGAGCCCCAGGAAGTAATTCACTAGTACTCTGTATTGCAACCATCTCAACAATTTGATCAAGCAGATAAGTCCACTTCTGAGGTTTGAAAAGCAGCTCTCACCACATGTTCAACTCTTGCCTTAGGAATTCACATCAACTCACCTACACTGCCTTAAGTCTTCGCATCAAATCAAGATTAAAATCATTAGTATAACACAACTGCCACCACTTTAAAAAACCCAAAAGCATAAATATTGTTCAGAAAGAGAAAGAATCTCTAGCTTTTTCCACAGTGCTGCAGACTTCCTTCCAAAGAGTATACCTAAGCCTACAACAGGTGGTATGTGAGCAAAATCTTCCATCACTACCCTCAGGTCAAGTCTACAAACACTACACTACCAACTTACAGCCACACCCCTGAGCAATGCAGTTATATTTTCTTAACTCCTGGTGCAGACAGAGGTATTTCAATGAGAGCTTTTCCCATTGACATAGCTGCCACCCCTTAAGGAGATGGATTACCTTGGCCAATGGGAGAAGCTCTCCTCTTGGCATAGTAACATTTTCACTGAAACATTACAGTGTCATGGTAGCACTGCTGCAGTATTTGAAGTGTAGATCTGCCTTAAGGCATTGAAAAGAGTACAGTACGTGAAATCAGAGAATTCAATTTATATTGAAGTTGCTATCATATATATCTTTTATAAAATTAGATGGAATGAATTTGAAACTGAAAACAATCCTGTGTGATTTTTAATACCCTGAAGAAATTCTTCAGCCAATCCAAATAAAAAAGGAAACACATATAAGACAGTGAAAATCTAGAAGACATAAGGTATCCTGCAAAGAAGAGTGAATACTGGTCACACTGGTGGTTCAATTTTAATTTAGCCATATCCTGCCCTAGGAAGCATGCATGCAGCTGATTTCTACTTCACTGGCAGCAACACAGGCATAGCTGGCCGCAGTATTTAGCCCTTAATATTTACCAGCAGATTATAAATAGGATTAGATTTTTATAGGTAAATGTTGATTTCACCACACACACACAGCTCAGCATAGAGTGCACTTTGCATCTTTATGACCAGAAAACGCATTCCTACCTGGAATACACAGGCGTTGTTAGATCTGCTGGGTGTGAGGGGAGAGGAGGCCACACTGTGAAGAAAACTGCATCATAGGATGCTGTCCCACCCTCAGGATGCACTGCAATCCATTCCCAGAACTCCTAGTGGCAGAAGGTGGCAACTTGCATAGTGAGATAGCTACCCACAGTGCACTGCTCTCACTGTCAGTGCTACAGCACCGAATGAGTACACGCTTCAATGACACAAGAAGCATTGTGTGAACATGCACAAGCAATGTAATTACATGGATTTATGATCACCTATGTAACCTAAGTCGACTTTACTCTGCAGTGTAGATATAGCCTTAGATACTTTGGATCTGCAGGAACTAAAAGTTAATGGCTGTAGACAGCTCCAGTGGCCAGTACTCAAACAGACAATGGGGCTGATAATTATTTGGAGGTTAACCACAACTAACGTGAAATCAGGGCTGGCTGGCCTAGTGAGGGCTTGGGGTGAATTGCCTGTCTTGAAGCTTCAAGGGTTTCAAAGTAGGAACTTTAAAACAGCCTGAAATCAGTTAAAAAGCTGATCCTCTGACACAGAGTGACAGAGAGCTTGCAGAGAAACAGAGAGCAACTTAGTGCCCAGAATAATGTGGGAGATGGGCAAGGCTAAATCAGGCCTACCTACCTGCATGAGGCAAATGCTAAGTTTAGGTAAGACCATATGCAATTATGCTTTTGGTATTTTACCTCTTTTTGCTCTGCTTCTGATATTCCCATGGGTAACTCAATCATAATCTGTCACTGTTTTTTCCAGATGGTCAAAGCTCCTGGAGAGAAGACTATAAAAGGGGGTAAAACATAGCTGGACCTGATGATGAAACATAGTTGATAAATAGAGGGAACTATAAAGTGGTGATCCAGCAAAAGTGAGGTGAATTGGAAGTTTCTGCTCAGTGTGAAGGGCCTTCCACTTGTAAGATGCGAGACTAAAGAAAGGGTAAAGGTATAGCTCCACACTGGAACAGTTATCTTTGGACTTCAGAGTTAACACCTCACTGAAGGGAATGGAGCAATTCACAAGTATTAGAGCAAACTAAGGCAGATATTATTGATTTGGTTCATACTTTATTCCATTTTTATTATTAACTTCACAGTCACAAAATGAGCCAGGATTAGATTCTATAGCAGCAGAATAAGAGAACCAAGAAGTCCCTGATTTGGTAAAAGTGAGGTATCAGATTTTGTGTAACAGTTGGTAAAGTTTTTTGACAGATTTGCAAAGTTGTATGAGTTGCTGGTCCAATGGTATTGTTAGTACTCTGTACCAGAGAAAAGAACTGAGTTCAGTTTTCTGATGTTGCCTCTTCTGCCTCTTGAAAATATTTCAGAATATGCTATTCTGTTACGTCACAAGTGACATGGAATGACTCCCTGACAATGAGACTTCTTGCAACAGTGACGACCTATTCTAAGAAATGTTCAGTAAACCAGGAAGAATCAAGAACATTGCACTCAGGTGGTGAAAGGTTATTTGAAATAATTGGGCCTGATTCTCAGTTACATTAAGGTTCTTTATGCACCTCTGGAAAAATTAAGTAACCCTAAAGGAAGTAGAAATTACCTCCTGATAATACCCAGTATTCAGGAGATCTCCCTGGCTGGTACAGAGTTGCCATGAGAGTTTCATGCTGGCCCTGCTCCCAGCCATCAGAGCAGGGAGGGGTGCCTGCCCAAGCATACTGCATATGGATTACTCTTTGCTTCCCACATTTCACAGAGGGCTATGGGAAACAGAGCATAAGTTAGAGCCTTTGTGACAGTGTCCCTGGGGTTACAGCCTAGAAATTGTTGAATCATTATGTCCCTTTAATTTTCCATCCTGGGCTATCCCTGGCCTAGTTACAAGCAGAAAACCCTCCAAGTGCTGCTATTACCTAGCCCAACAGCATGTTGAGCACCACACCCATTTATATTGCATGAATGTTTACCTGGGTTTTCTCTTACTCTATGATGCTGTTAGCAAACTACACTTATACAGACATCCACAGGCAGGACCACACCCTACTGAGTCATATGAGTGCTTTGCCAAGCCACTCATGAACCAACGATAGAGAGGCACTAGCCAATTCCCCCCCAGCTCTCCAGCACTGTACTCCAGAATTATGCCATCTTGCCCTGGTCAGAAGCCTTACTAGTATAAGTTTATTACCCAGTCCACCCCTTCCTCAATGTGGAGAGGTCATACACCAACCTTGGGAAAACTGCGCATCTTACAAATCACTTCAAACAAACACACTGTCTTAGGTAAAATATAAAACAGATTTATTATCTACAGAAGATAGTTGGTCACTTAAGAAACAAAAGTAAAATCACAGTCTGAAAAGGATTTAAATCAAGAATGTCTCACCCTGATAGTACAAACAGGTCAGAGATCTTCAATACATAGGCTGGAACACAACTCCAGCCTGAGATTCCCTCCCTAGTTCAAAGTCCTTTGTTCTCCACACCTGTTTCCAGGTGTTCAGTTGTGGAGGATGTAAAGCCAATTGATGATGTTACTTCCCCTCTTTTCTAGCTTCTTCCTGCTTGCTGGAAAGATTTCTGGCTAAGACCTTGGGGACACCCCCTTGGCAAAGCAGTGTTCCATTAAGTACACGCTCTTTCTGTGAAGTGTTCATTGTAAATAATTTCTTATAGTGGATTCTTTCCTTGCTGGGTGATGGTGAACCATTACTGATGTCTGGCTATCCCATTATTAAACCTTAAAGGCTGGCTGTAGGTGTTTCCCACCTCATAACACATTTTAGTAACTTATGCACCAATACTTCATATACAATGATAGCACATAAAATTCCACAGGATATTAATATTTAACAGATCAAGATTTTTAAAATGATACTTCACTTTGTTCACAACATACATAATTATATGCCAGTGGGGAATATGGGGATTCCAGGATGCTACTTTGAGGGACAGAATGTCAAACAGGTAACACTGAAATTGCTCATAGGAGGTGATTACATCATGCTACCATATAGCAACAGAGTGCCACAACTATGTCTTGGCTGCTCTTCCACTGGGGTTCAAAGCAAATCCCTTACTGCCACAAAATACCCTAACTATGGGAAGGGAGTAAATGAGAATTAGGCCTGTTATCTCTGTGCTGAATACTGCAAAAGTCTGTGTGATTGAGGTATTCATGTTAGAAAACTGAGTTCGAGTCAGCTTTTAGTTCAGCTTTGCATGTCACTTTTAAGAGATTCTTAGCCATCCCAAAGTAATAAATATTCTAACTTCCATTTTCCAGTCCATGTGTGATTCAGAAGTATACAGCCTGAAGAGA